>CM062811.1:1171696049-1172933492 GCA_031772625.1 Pinus tabuliformis | reverse complement strand
TATAATAAGAATTTTAATCCCCAGTTCAGAAGACAAGCTTTGCAAATCTTGCAAAAGGAAAGAAAAGATCAAAATAAAATTCAAGCACCATTGTACATAGAAGTAGATCCTGGTGAAGAACAATCTGAAGATCAAATTTCTACATTATATGTAGTTGATGAAGATGAAATTGGCATTGAAGGAGAAGAGTATGTGTATGATGAAGTAGATGCTATTCATAATGAAAATGAAATTGATGAATATTGGAAACAATTTTCTAATTTTATTCAGGCTGAACTACATAAAAAATATGATCTGAGATCTAGGAAAAGATCGAGAAATCAAGAAAATGAAAGTGAGAAGCAAGTTTCAACTTCCTCATCAAAGGCGACTCCATAAGAATCTCAGCTTGAAAAACAAGTAAGTAAAGGAAAGAAGTAGCAAACTATGAATGGCAAGACACAGATGCTTTGAGGTGAGTCTTCTCAAGATCAAATTGGAAAAATTCATTTGGAGAAGCTTGTTTCAATTCCTCAAACAATTCCTATCAATAAGAAAGTTGAAGATGAAAATGAGAATATTGCTAAACAGGGTCACTTGTTTAGTCTTACCAAGGAGCTGGAAAAGGTAAGAATACAGGTTCCCCTTACAGAATTGGCAAGAACACCTACCTATCAAAAGGAGATTGCTGAGTTTATTAATTTAAAAGAAAGTGAGATTGATATTGTAAATCTGCAGGAAGATAAACCAGTAGTGGTTTTTGGCCCACATGTAGAGGAAGTAGATTCTTCAATACATCCTTTTTATATTTCCCTATTGGTTCATGATTTCCTTCTACATAATTGCATGTTTGATTCAGGGGCTTCACATAATCTTATGCCTTTATCAGTAATGAAGCAACTAAATTTACAACTGACCAAACCTTACATGGATTTGTATTATTTTGACTCAAACAAGGTCAAGTGTCTAGGAGTTATTAAGGATTTGGTGGTGTCACTAGCTCAAATTCCAACTGGAAGCTTGGTCATGGATGTTGTAGTAACAGATATTCCTTCTAGATTTGGAATGCTTCTATCTAGGTCCTGGGGGGCTAAATTGGGAGGTGTTTTGAAGTTAGATTTTACATATGTTGTTATACTAGTTTTTGGTGGGGAGGAGAGGAGATTGTATAGAGAAACTAGGTTTGTAAAAACAATTACAAAAAATGGAGAAAGCAAGTCACCTATATATAGTGAGGGGAAGGATGATTTTGCTTGTTTCACACTGCATGATAAAGCAGAGATGGCTGAAGATAATTAGAAGCAGCTTGCTTCAACCAATGTAATTCCAAAGCTGCAAACGAAAGAAGTGTGGAAATGTTTCTTTGATGGAGCTTCTTCAAAAGAAGGAATAGGCACTTGTTTTCTTCTAATTGCACCTGGAGGTAATCTGTTTCCTTTTTCTTTCAAATTAGAGTTTGAGGCAACTAAGGATGTGCCAGAATATAAATCTTTGATTATTGCACTACAAATAGCCAAATAAATGGGAGACAAATCAATTTCTGTTTTTGGAGATTCAGAGCTAATTATTAAGCAGATAAAAGATCACTACCAAACAAAGCATCCTAGACTCCAGGCATACAGAAATGAGGTATGGGATTTGATTGAAAATTTCTTTGAAGCTTTTAACATTCAATTCATTCCAAGGGATGAAAATAGATTGGTAGATTCATTGGTTGTGGCTACTAGCACTTTCAAGCCTCCTATTAATCCAAGATTAAGATATGAGGTAGAAATGAGACACAGACCTTCTGTTCCTGATAATGTTAAGAGTTGGCAAGTTTTTGAAGATGACCAGTAGATTAAGGAGTTTTTGACTATGGTTGAAGAATTTCAGGGTACAAAAATTGATCAGGATGAAGAAGAGATAACAAAAATTGCAGGAGCCACTGGTTTTAAAGATTCAATAGCAAATCAAAAGATCTTTCAATTGAAAGATAATTTTTTGCCAAAGGGACTTGTTCCTCTTGAAAGGCAATTTAATTCCAATGATGTGGCTGTGGACTCAGGGAAAATTTCATGGGATAAACATATTCAGGATCATAACATTGGAACTTAGGAAAATCCCAGGTTAGTCAAATTATATGTTGGAGTTTCACCTAATTTTCAAGAAAGACATATTAAACTTTTCAACAATTATGTTGATCTCTTTGCATGGTCCTATGAAGATCTTAAAACCTATGATGTAAATATTATTCAACATAAGACTCCTTTGAAGGAGGGGGTTAAACCCTATAAACAGAAGCTTAGGCAGATAAATCCTCTGCTTCTACCATCAATTGAAAAGGAGGTCAAGAAGTTGCTTGATGCTAAAATCATAGTCCCACTCAGGTATTCTAATTGGGTGGCTAATCTGGTACCTGTGAGAAAGAAAAATGGAGAAATAAGGTTGTGTGTTGACTTCAGAAATCTAAATAGAGCTTCTTTGAAAGATAATTATCCTTTGCCTAAAATGCACCATGTGCTGGAAGAGGTAACAAGATCTTTTAGAATGTCAATGCTAGATGGATTTTCTGGTTATAACCAGGTTGCTATGGACAAGGAGGATCAAAGGAAAACAATGTTCACAACTCCTTGGGAAACATTTATGTATGCCAGAATGCCTTTTGGATTGATGAATGCCAGAGCTACATTTCAAAGGGCTATGGACATCACTTTTGTCAGAGATAAGTTTGTAGTAATATATTTGGATGATATTACGATTTTTTCTAAGTCTGATAAAGAACATTTAGATCATTTGAAAAGGAATTTTGATAAATGTAGAAGATTTGGACTTTCTTTAAATCCCAAGAAATCAATTTTTTCTTTGGAGGAATGAAAATTGTTGGGACACATTATTTCCAGAGAAGGAGTGAAGATAGATCTAGGCAGAGAACAAGTTGTGTAGAAAATACCATTGCCTAGAAGTAAAAAGGATATTCAAAACTTTCTGGAAAAGATAAACTTCCTGAGAAGATTTGTATCCAATTATGCAAAAATCCTAAAAGAAATCACTAACACGCTGAAGAAGGAGAATGAATTACGCTGGACCAAGGAAGCTAAAGAGTCATTTTCTAGGATTAAAGAGGCATTGCAGGTAGCTCCTGTCTTAATCAGCCCTAATTATCAAAAGCCTTTCCAATTTTTTTCATTTGCCTCATCAAGTTCAATAGCTACTGTCTTACTACAGAAGAATGATGAAGAGAGAGAGCATCCAGTTGCATTTTTCAGTAAGATTCTTAGGGATTCTGAGCTGAAATATAATATTCTTGAGAAGAAAGTGTATGCCTTGGTAAAAGCCCTCAAATCTTTTAGCACTTATGTGCTGTAGTCCCAAATCATTTCTTATGTGCCTAATGTTGCAGTGAAAGATATATTATTACAGGGAGATGTAGAAGGTAGGAGAGGAAAGTGGATTGCCAAGATCCAAGAATATGATTTGGATATAAAACCCACAAAGTTGGTAAAAGGACAAGGACTGGTGAAAATGTTAACAGAATCAAACTTTTAGGCATTGGGAATTAACTTGTTGGCACTTGTAGATGAAAAAGAAGCTGAAGGAAATGAAGGCGAGAAAGACCCAGGAATGAAGATCAGGTATAAATTTTTATGTTCAGAATGGTACAAACATATAATTCATTATTTGTGCTTTCTTTCTTGTCCTCAATCCTTAGATAGAACAAAGTATAGTGCACTAAAGATCAAGGCACAAACCATATTCGATTGTGGAAGGCAGATTGTATTGGAAGGATCCTGCTGGAATTCTATTACTGTGCTTAACAGAAGATGAATTTACAAAAACAATCAAAGATTATCATGAGGGGTTTTGTGAGGCAAATTACAGTTGGAAAGCATCTGCACACAAGATCCTTCAGGCTAGATTTTATTGGCCTACCTTATTTGGTGATACCTATAAGTTTGTTAGAAGTTGTCAAAAATGTCAGCTTTTTGTTGAGAAGAAGAGATTAGCTCCTTTACCTTTAATTCCAGTCTTCATAGAGGAGCCATTTAGACAATGGGGATTGGACTTTGTTGGAGAAACCAATCCACCTTCAAGCAGACAACACAGATGGGTTCTCACAGCAACAGATCACTTCACCAAATGGGTAGAGGCAATTCCTACTAAGAGAGAAAACGATCAGATAGTGATGAAATTCCTGGAAGAGATTATTTTTAGCAGATTTGGATGTCCCGTTGAAATTATAATAGACAATGCTCAAGTCTTCAATTCAAGTAATTTCATCACTTTTTGTCAAAAGTATAATGTTAATTTGTCCCATTAAACAGCTTAACATCCTTAGGGAAATGGATTAGATAAATCTACTAACAGGACTTTGATGAAGATTCTAAAGAAAACCATTGCAGAAAATCAAATAGATTGGGACTCTAAGTTGAAGTTTACTTTGTGGGCTGCTAGAGTAACTACAAGAAGATCCACAGGGAAATCACCTTTTGAATTAGTATACGGAAATCAGGCTTTGTTTCCAAGTCAACTTGTGAAACCAGTGTTTGTAATGATTCAGGAGGCATAAGAAGAATGAACAAAGCGGTGGAGCTTAGCGAAAATAGGGACAAGGTAAGGGACAATTTGATTATATATCAATCCAAAATGAAAGATATTTTTGATAGAAAAGCCAAGGAAATTGACTTTAAAGTTGTAGAATTAGTATTGAAATGGGATACTAGAAGAGAGGATAAGGGTAAGCATGGGAAGTTTGATCCTCTCTGGTATGGTCCTTTTGGAATTTTTGAAGTGAGATCAAAGAATACCTTCATCCTTGAAAATCTTGATGGTGAGACTCTACAACTGCCTGTTAATGGGCAATATTTAAAACACTACTTCCAATTCTAAAGTGTAAGGATCATTTCATTATGAATACCAGAGTGAAGTCATTGTACAAATGCCATAGTATTTCAGTTTATGTAGAGCAATATATGACTCCATGCCTGAGGTGAAGGAACTAGTTTGTGGTTCTTAGTGCTTCTGTGGCAAAAGCATTATCCCCAGGTGGAGCCAGATGTGTAACATGCATTATTTATTGTTTATAACATTCATTTTTCATTGAAGAATCTTTTGAAAATACTTCGAAAAAAAGACAAAGAAAAAGGAATGGTTTATCAGAATTCAATGGTCATATGGGTACATGTATATATATATATATATATATATATATATATATATCTATATATATATATATATATATATATATATATATATATATATCGCAAAACAATTGGAAATCAAAATACAAAGGAAATGAAGGAAAAGGTTGAATTTCAAAGAAAACAAGTGTTATAACATTAACACTAGAACCGAAATAGTATATGTTGCATTTAAAAGTTCGGCAGGTCCACAATATGGATGATTGGCACCACGGATAAGCGATGATTGCGATTAGCAATTGGCTTTTGGACCCGAAAATTTATATGCCACATTTTATAACATCGGTAGGTCCTAAATAATATAAAACTGTTATATTATATACATATGCCCTCGCCGATTGGGACTTGTGATAGCAGACCCGAAATGGATATAAGTTATGTTTTATAAACTGGCGGGTCCGCATTATCGCATAAATTCTTAATATATATGTAGGTGGCTATGCCGATTGCGATAGGGATAAGCCGGACCCGAAAGGTATATACACCATGGTTAAAAGTTTCGTTGGGTCCGCCACACCACAGAGCCTTGAACATTAAGAACTGCCAATTGCGACTTGATATAGCAGACCCAAAATATTATATATCCTGTTGTAAAGTTCTGGTGGGTCCGCCATATTGAAAATTTTTCATTTGTGTTATAATCATTCATTTTTAATATATTTCTATTATAAAGGGATTATAAAACAAATAAGTGCCGATTGTGATTTATAAGGGGAAGTGAAGGTTAGGTGGTTGCGATAAGTTTATTAAAGTAGGTTAATCCCTTTTCAGTTCTGCTTTGCCTATTTTGCATTGGTTTTGTTGTGTAAATAGGAAAATCAGTGTTAAAGCCAGATTTAGAGAAGAAGATAGTTGCTCAAATTTCTTATTGTTCTAGCCAGTCAAAATGCACCAGATACATGCGTAAGCCAGGTTATGCACAAATTAAACACAGGTTGTTATGACTAAAGTAGATTAATTAACATTGAGGCACCTTCAGAGGAATTCAACAACAGATTGAGTAGAGTGAGCCAACAGTTACCATCTTCTTCTAACTTCAGTTTTGTTCTTGCTATTTCATGTTCTTTGAGGTGTTTTACCCTCTCTAAATTTTGTAGTAGTTTACCTCATATAGTTAGAAAGTAGTTAGATAAGTTTCAGAAATAAATAACTATTCCAGAAATGTATAAAGGGAATTTTTTTTACTAAGTAGGTGTTGGAACTTTGGACAACCGGGCCCCTGTATTCCTGATAACATCATTGATTAATGAAAGAACTAGAAGTTTATAGGACTTTTTACATATAATTTTGTAAGTTCACTGTCATGTGTCATGCAATGTTTTCTTCTTTTGAAGTGTAGTAATCAAGCTGCAGGGTAAAATCCCTTAAAGAGCGCTCCTATACTTAAAGTCTTCACTTCATTTCCAAGTTATAGATAGTAGTTTCTATGAAATACGAACATATTTTCTATGATTTATTTCTCATGATCATAATTTCTATAAGTTATAGATAATAGTTCCTATGAGAGATTAGCATATTATCTTTAACTTCCCCTTCAAACTTTCCTCATTCATCATTTATATTTAGCAACAAATGGCATTCTCAGATGTTCTAGTCATACATGTATTAAGAGTCTAAGGCCAAGTCTTCCAAGTCCTTCAATTGGGAATATAATAAACAATAAGTGACAGTAGATAATCTTTATTAATGTCTTAAGCACAATTTCCCTACAGCCAGGAAATTGGTTTCTTAAGGAACAAAAACCACCATCATATTTCTCATACTCATAGAACCGCTCTTTATGGGGAGTGAAGTGAAAGGATGCACCTAAGTCAATCAACCATGCCTCATGATCTACATGTGTACATGAAGAAGCCAAGTACACATCCCAACCTTCATCTGAGGTGGTTTTCGCCTCTGCAGAAGGAGCATCATCAGATCACTTTCCCTTGTCAGGAGCTTTAGATTTACAATCCCTTTTGTACTGCCCTTCCTTTCCACATTTCGAGCACACCACTTTTACAGGTTTTCTTGGAGATTTAGATCTCCCACTTGATGAATTATTTTTGTTTATGTTCTGGGACCATCCTCGTATAGACAAGGCATCACCATTATGGCTCTCCATATTTTTCCATCTCATCTCCTCCACCAGCAAGGATGAGACTATTTCATCAAACTGCAAGGCAGTTGCATTGCGACTTATTGCAGTAAATAGACTGTCCCATGAATCTGGTAGAGAACACAACAAACTGATGCACTTATCTTCATCTAAAATTTTAATATCAATAAATAATAACTGACTTACCACAGTATTAAATGCGTTCAGAAGTTCTATCACCGAGTCTCCATCTTTCATCCTTAGTTTATACAGCTTTTTCTGTAGGAACAGTTTATTCACCAGAGACATAGATTGGTACAAAGTCCCTAACTTGTCCCACAAATCCTTCGCCATAGCTTCCCCTGATACATTCAGCAATACTGAATCTAAGATACATAATCGTATTGTGCTCTTAGCCTTCCTATTCAACTTCTTCCATTATTCATCTAACACTCCTGTTGGTTTAGTACTTGGATCTACTGAGACCCATTGATCTTTATCGACCAACAGATCCTCCATCTTCAGTTTCCATAACTCAAAACTCCGACCATTAAATTTCTCAATCTCTATCTTTCCACTGCTTGCCATCTTCTTTCACCACCAGAATCGATCTCATAGATCTCCCACTGAACAAGGTCTACCACAAGCCCGAGCGAAACTGCTTAGCAACAAAGGCATCCCCTTGAAGCGAAAACAACTCTGATACCAAATGTAGGTTTTAACCATGTATAGAAATTACCTGCATACGAATTCTAAAACACGGAAAATAAACAATGTGAGACCATAACACATAAAACAAATATACACAGAGATTTTCCCCTAGATCCAAAAACTGGGAATACCAACTTGATTTTTCATTATGTTCCTTTCAATGTTATAATACATATTTATACATGCTGAAGCATTCAATACCATCAAGCAAAAACCATCACATCCAAAACCATGTGCGAAAAATCATGCACAAAACCATAGGTAGGTCTGCTCAACCTAATATAGGGTCGAAAAACAATATTTTCTGAGGTGCTGCCCCGAACCCCACAAAGTGGAGTTACCTGCACCACTCAAACCCCCTATGACCCCCCGACCGCTACGCAATCGGTGAAACGAAGGGGGGCTTCGCCCCCCTTCTAACCCCCGGTTAACTATGTGGGCTAGTTGTGGAAAGAATATAACACAACCCAACAAGATCACGGAGATTTGAAGGGGGATATAATTTAGGGACTTGCTCCCTGTCATCACCCCAACAACTCTCCTAGGTTGTATCTCAGAGATGCTCGGGAACATTACAAACTCAACAAAAATGTTGGAAATGGGTGGATGAATGGAAGGAATTATTCAGGCCAGATAACCACTTCTACTATGCTTGACCCCAGACATGGGTGAACACCCCCAGAATACAAGGCTTTGGACCACCAATTACTCACAGTTTGAGGATTAAGTGAACACGGAGAATACTGACCACACCAGTAGATGCACAAGACCATGTGATGGCCGGCTGCAACCAGTAAAGAGGTCTGCAAATCTATTTCCTAATGCACAGACAGGATGACAGCTCTCTGGCACTAAGTAAACAGAAACCTGTATAACACATTCAATGATACATACTAGATTCTAACATAGAGGTGGGATGACAACTCCTCTAATGTTAAACATCAAGAGCACATGAAAAATGCATAACAGGCACAGCCTGGAACAGAGAAGAAGTGGAAAGTGAGCAATTAACAACAAAAGAAGCTTGTATGTTGGTCCCTATAACACTAGTGATTACCCCATTATTATTGTAGTTGCATCCCTTATTAATATTGTTGTGCCCCTATTATCCCCATATTGTTATTATTGTGCCCCATAGAATCCATCTATTGTTATTTTTGTGGCTTTATATTATTATTGTTAGGTCGGCTGGGTTATATTGTGACTCCTTAGACTCCTATATATAGAAAGGAGGTTTTGTCATTTGAAACATCCAAGAATTGTTCATTTATGTAATGTAAAGGAGGTTTCCCCCTCGAAGAGGCTGAATTCTAAGGCATTGATCTATATTTTCTATCTTTTCTTGAGCTGGTTTCATAACATTTGGTATTAGAGTTTTAGATTCTAGGGTTTCGCTGCTCCAAATAGGTCATCATGGAATTTTCTCTATAAACATTTTTCTGCGACGTTTCAGAAGCTAAAAAAAAAATGCATTTGAGAAGAAATTGTGTTGAACCTTGGATCTGAATTTCAGATCTTTTCACGCTACATTTGGCGGAGATATGATCTGAGGAAGTTGGTCTTTTTACAGACTCCTAAATTACATTCCAAACAGGTGACCTATGGAAAATCATCATAAATTTCTCTCTCAGCATCGAATTGAGATTTTGTCAGAAGGTATAGAAAGAGGATGGACAATAGTTTCTGGTATATATTTCTCAGAGCCAAAGGTTGAAACAGTGACTCGTGGCACGTTGTACAAGTTCGCTCTACTAAACTAGTCTATAATCAGGTCACTGTGGGAGATTTCAGATAACTCTTCCTTGGAGAATCCAATTTGGATTAGACTGGTGGCATTGGGAAGAGGACACAAAGGGCTACTACAGATCACAATTTCAAAACTAGATGATCCGAAAGTACAGAGATACATAAGAGGCAATATTGAGCTCCTACAAAGTGAAAAAAGGCGTGTAGACTCTTTTAAATTTTTGCTTAAGATTGGTTTGAAACTTTATTTTGAAGGAATTCAAAGGGCATAGTAGAGCATTAATATAGGTAACTAATGCCCCAAGGAAAGAAAATGCAAACACCTAGTAAGCGACCTAAAAGCTCTAGCATGACTCATGAAGAAGAGGAAGAAATGCTACATGATATATCAAAATTACAAGAACAAGTGCAACAAATGTCACTATCACAAAAACTAACAGAAGCTAAGATAAATGGCGTGGAATCTAAGATAAAGGGCATGGAGGCTAAGATGGACGATTTGAAGATAGATTTGAAGACAGATTTGAAGAGAGAGAGATGGCAGATTTGAAGACAGATTTGACAAATTTTCTACAAGAAATACTTACTAATGGTGAAAAGGTAGTAAAGGAAACTCATGATGCGAACAAGATAAATGTTAATAATGATTTATTAGACTCTAATGTAGGGTCAAAGACCCACCATATTCCAAAAACCGATATGAGGAAGTTTGATGGAAAGGATCCTGCAACATGGATATTACAGATGGAGCAATTTTTCGATCTCAATAATGTGCAAACACACAAAAGGTACGTATTTCAATATTATATTTGGAACCAAATTAGTTTATATGGTATCAATGGCTTTGCTCTCGTAAAAAAATTATCACTTGGGCAATTTTTACGGAAGAATTGACAACACATTACGAGGATACGAAAAGCAACACTTTTTTTAGCCAATTCATATGTCTCAAACAAAAGGATTCAATAATGGAGCACATTGAGGAGTTCCAAAAATTGAACATACGGGTAAAAAATATTTCAGAGGAGCATAGGATTGATGTGTTCATAGGGACTTTAAAGGATAATATCCAACATGATGTTCGACTTTGGGAACCGATTCATTGGAGAAGGCATTTAGGTTAGCAAGAAAAATGGAAAGCAAAATTATGGCAACCAGGAAGCATACCACTCACCACTATAAAGATGGAAGTGTTGCTGCCCCTAGTCTTCCACAACCTATAAGGTTGACACCACAACAATTGGAACAAAAAAGAGCAAAAGGGCTTTGTTACAGTTGTGATAGAAAATACACTAAAGGTCATAAGTGTGCTGAGAAGAAATTATTCTACATAGATTGTGAAGAGGAAGAAGAAAAGGAGCAAGAAAGGTCAAAAGAAGAGGATATACTCCAGGAACAGAGCCTAGATAAAGAAGGAATGAATCTGATCATATCTTGTAATGCATTGGCAGGAATTACCACTCCTCAAACCATCAAGATACAAGGACAAATCAAGAAGAAAAAGGTAATAGTGTTGATTGATTCAGGAAGTACCCACAATTTTATTCATTGTAAGGTAGCAAAAGAATTGAATTGCTTCTTATACCAGCACCAGAGTGTCAAGTGATGGTTGCAAATGGAGGAACAATAAATTTCTCTGGGAAGTGCCATAATATCAAGCTATCAATGGGAGAATATGTATTGACTAGCCCAATGCTTTCCATTCCAATGGGAGGTGCTGAGGTTGTACTAGGAGTCCAATGGCTACAATCCTTAGGTACAATAGCTTTTAATTTTCAAGAACTTTTCATCAAATTTTCTGTGGAAGGAAAGGAGGTTGAATTCAGGGGTATTGTAGGGAAATTGAGAAAGATAATCAGCTCTGACAGTATGACAAAGCTTCTAAAAAAGGAACAAAGGGGTGTAATTGCACAATTATGTTCGCTAGATGTTTCCGCATTGGAATCATCTATTTCTCTAGATCTCCAAAAAGTCTTGGACAATCATTCAAAGGTATTTGAGACTCCAAAGGTTTCCCACCTATTCGTGATCATGATCATGCTATTCATCTGATTCTAGGAAGTGTTCCTCCAAACATCAGGCCGTACAGATATCCCTATGCCCATAAGAGTGAAATTGAACGTATGGTTGCAGAAATGCTAGAGGCTGGTATAATTCAACCAAGTCAAAGTTCTTTCTCTGCTCCAGTAGTATTAGTGCACAAGAAGGATGGATCATGGCGCATGTGTCTAGATTATAGGGAGCTCAACAAGCTCACTATTAAAGATAAGTTTCCCATTCCCGTCATTGATGAGTTACTGGATGAATTGCATGGATCAATTTACTTCACCAAGTTGGATCTTCGTTCAGGATATCATCAAATCAGAATGAAGACTAAAGACATTCTGAAAATATCATTTAGAACTCATGAGGGTAATTATGAATTTTTGGTCATGCCTTTTGGCCTTACCAATGCACCTTCAACATTTTAAGGTTTGATGAATTCCATTTTCAAACCATTCCTTAGAAAATTTGTGTTAGTATTTTTTGATGATATACTAATCTACAACAAGTCTTGGAAGGATCATGTTGAACATGTTGACAGGGTGCTACAACTATTCGAGGAGAAACAATTATATGCAAAAAGATCCAAATGTTTCTTTGGAGTACAAGAGGTGGAATATCTGGGTCATATTGTATCTCATGAAGGAGTTAAGGTAGACCCTAGTAAAATTAAAGCCATTAAGGAATGGAAAATCTCCACATCCATAAAGCATATCTGAGGATTTCTCGGGTTGATAGGGTATTATCGCAAGTTTGTTAAGAATTATGGGAGAATAGCAGCACCTCTAACAACATTATTGAAGAAAGATGCATTTTAATGGACTCCAGAAGCAACAAAGGCCTTCGAACATCTTAAAGAGGCAATGTGCCAAGCACCGGTCTTAGCTACACCAGACTTCACAAAATCCTTTATTGTGGAATGTGGTGCTTCAGGAAATGGAATTGGTGCTATTTTAATGCAAGATGAAAGACACATTGCTTTTGAAAGTCGTCCAATCAAGGGAATGTTTTTACACAAAGCTATTTATGAGAAGGAAATGGTGGCATTACTCCATGCACTTAAGAAATGGCGACCCTACCTAATGGGAAGACACTTCAAGGTAAAAACGGATCATTATAGCCTAAAATACTTTTTAGAACAAAGATTATCCTCTGAAGAGCAACAAAAGTGGGTCACAAAGATGTTGGGTTATGACTTTGAAATCATCTACAAAAAAGGGAAGCAAAATGTGGTGGCAAATGCACTCTCAAGAAAGGATGAGGATGTGGAAGCATTGTTGTGCACCATTTCTATTATCCAACTAGATTGGATAAACGAAGCAAGGGAGGAATGGAAGAATTACGAAGAAGTGTGGGCACTTATTCGAAAGTTGCAACAAGATTCCAGTACGTCTGATACATTTAGCTGGCGAAATGATTATTTATGGCACAAATATCACTTATACCTTTGTAAGAATTCCCAACTAAAACAAAAGATTCTTATGGAATTGCACACTTCTCCCTTAGGAGGGCACTTAGGATTTTTAAAAACTTACCATAGGGTTAAGAAGGAATTTTTTTGGGAGGGCCTTAAATCAGATATTCAAAAATTTGTGGTGGAATGTTTGGTTTGCCAACAAAATAAAGTTGAAACAATTAAGACACCGGGTTTATTACAACCTTTATCCATTCCAAGCCAATGTTGGGAGGAGGTTTCAACGGATTTTATCACAAGTTTACCGCAGTCTGAGGGAAAGAGTGTCATCATGGTGGTAGTTGACAGACTTACCAAGTATGCACACTTCTGTGCATTATCACATCCATTTAAAGCCAGTACAGTTTCTTCTGCATTTATGGAAACAATTCAAAAGCTACATGGAAACCCAAAGATTATTGTAAGTGACAGAGATCCCATTTTCACTGGAAATTTTTGGACAGAATTATTTTCTTGTCTTGGTACTCAGTTAGCTCATAGCTAATCGTATCATCCTCAATCTGATGGGGAAACTGAGCTAGTAAAGAAATGTTTGGAAGGATATATTCATTGCTTTGTATCTAATAAACAGACACAATGGGTCAAATGGTTGCCTCTAGCTGAATGGTGGTATAACACTTCCTTCCATATAGCAATAAAAATGACCCCATTTATGGAACTTTATAGATATCAGCCACCATCCATCACATCATATTTAAGAGAAAATTTTAAGGTTCAAGCAGTGGAACATCACATTGAACATCAACAACAAGTCCTCCAACTCTTAAAGGATAACCTCATGTTGGCACAAATTAGAATGAAACAATAGGCAGATCAACATCGCAGTGAAAGAAGTTTTGATGTAGGTGATTGGGTATTCCTACGGCTACAACCATATAAGAAAATGTCTCTTAAGCAAGCTTAGAAGGATAATAAATTATCACCAAAGTATTATGGTCCGTACAAGGTCTTGCAAAAGATTGGTACTATGGCATACAAATTGGAGCTTCCTGCAGCTTCTAGATTGCACCCAGTTTTCCATGTTTCATGTTTAGAGAATGTTATAGGCGACAAGATCCCAGTTCAAACAATATTGCCAAAACTTGATGAGGAAGGAAAAATTATATTGGAACCGGAAGCAGTCACAGAAACAAGAACTCGACAGCTACGAAATCAATCTGGAGTATATTATCAAGTGGAAGAACTTATCCGCTGAAGATTTCACATGGGAGAATGAGAATTTCATACAGAAGCATCCAGAACTACTCAAGCGTTGACGACAACACTTTTTTGAAGGAGAGGGACATGTTGAGTCCCTATAATACTAGTGATTACCCCATTACTATTGTAGTTGCATCCCTTATTAATATTGTTCTGCCCCTATTATCCCCATATTGTTATTATTGTTCCCCATAGAATCCATATATTGTTATTTTCGTGGCTTTATATTATCATTGTTAGGTCGGCTGGGTTATATTGTGACTCCTTAGACTCCTATATATAGAAAGGAGGTTTTGTCATTTGAATCATCCAAGAATTGTTCATTTATGTAATGTAAAGGAGGTTGCCCCCTCGAAGAGGCTGAATTCTAAGGCGTTGATCTATCTTTTCTATCTTTTCTTGAGCAGGTTCATAACATTGTATTAGCTGAAAATGAAGACCTTACGCTGTAGGTATCAGAGTAGTTACAGTCTCCAGAAGTTGAACCTTACGTCAAAACAACTCCATCAACCTCCATTACATCTTTTTTTTGGGTATATATAGACTTTCATTACAAAAATATCGTATTGTTCTATGTGTGGAGGGGTCATAATTGACCACCAACCACATTAACTCTCTAAAATGGGCCTCTGTTATGATCTGCTACTTCAATGAATGAATTTGACATTCTCTGGTACTTTGTTGTACTCCTCGAGCAGGTGGAGTGTTGTATGAATAAATTTCCATAACTACTAAAGGCGTTTAACTACTCGAGGATTTTCCTTTCTCTCTTGGCCATGTTGCTCTTGAATGTGGTTGCTCAGGAGTAATGGCACAAAGTACTGGATTTTGGCCTCCTTCTTCCTTCAGGAACATGATACAGGTCAGGATCATGGAGACTTCATGGCGAACCGGGAGCAAGATCGAAATAGATAACAACCGTTGGATCTAGTAGATGAATGGCGGGGAACCATTTGTGGACGATATCGGGAGATAGGAGAGCGGGGAGATTGCGGGTCATTGGATCTCGAGCGGGGAGATCCAACGGTCGTTGGGCGAGGAAGCTGCGAGAGGGTTAATGAGCAGGGAGGGCAGTTTTCATGGTGGGTGGTAAATATCGCACCGCCTTTGGAGCTGTGGCGGTATTTGTACTTGGGGGAGCGATGCGATTCAATGGGTGATGTGTGGCAGATGTGACGGGGGAAAAACCGCTTTCCCCACGGGTTAATGTTCGTGTAGTTTATGGGAGCAGGATGCGCGAATGCCGTCAGATTGCGTAGCAAATCGCACGGTCGGGTTAACACAGTTACATGACGGTATAAACTCAGCTCCCGGGAGCTAAAGAAAATGGATTTATATCACGCTTTGGAAGAAAATAGAGAAGGCAGGGGTTAAGAAAGTAGAAGGAGAATGGAGGAGTAGTAGAAATTCGACTGATGCGGGTCCCTTGCAAGCATAACCAACGCTGTCACAACTATTTTCGATCCACCAAAAGCTTCGTCTTATAGCAGAGCTAACACTGGCTCCTTCTGGGGATGAGATCCTCCTTGTGAGGTCTTAAGAACCTACAGATCAATGTCTTTCCGATGAAAACAAATTGGGAAAATTTCCTACTGTTCCATCGGGCATGGAGTCTGACTAAAACTTATAAAACAACATATCTACAACTTTAAGGCCAAAAGCCTTTAAATCACATAAATTTTCAGAAAATGCCCATTAACTGGGCTATCAAAAACTGCTTGTCCTCCCATGCTTTTCAGCATGAAGGTATTGTTCCCTTGAATCTGAGAAATGATGAAAGGCCCTATCCAGAAAGCATCAAACCTCCCATGGTTGCCTTTCTTTTTCTTCAGTGCATCCCACTTCAGAACCAAGTCTCCAACCTGAAAGTTATCTTTTTTTTCCTTCTTGTCAAAGGCTTCCTTGATCTTATTCTGATGTGCTGTAGCGTTTTCAACCAGTTGTTCTCTGATTTGGTGTACCTCTGCTAACTCAGTGATCCTTTTTGCCATGTCTTCTCCCTCATTATGTTCTTCTTGCAGGAGCTTTGCCATAGGGAGAGTTAACTGAGTTGGGAATGCCGCTTCAGTACCATATACCAGCCTGAATGGAGAATTTCCTGGGGATTTCTTAATGGTCACTCTGTTAGCCCACAATGCATACTTGAGCTTAGAATCCCAATTCTTTCTGTTGTCCTCCAACAACATTTTGATTATCCTTATCAGACATTTGTTGGAGGATTCTGCTAGACCATTGCCTTGAGGATAGTATGAGGTGGAATGAACCAGTTTAATACCAATTGAATTACACATATCCACCAATTCCTTTGCTTTGAAGGTTGTTGCATTATCTGTAACCAATTTAAGTGGACAACCAAATCTGGTGAAGATATTCTCTGTTAAAAACTTGATGACCACATTATGATTAGCCTTCCTGGTAGGGATTGCTTCAATCCACTTGGTAAAATAATCGGTGGCTACTAATATCCATCTGTGCTAGCCACTGGAATGTGGATTGATCTCTCCAATGAAATCTAAGCCCCACTGCTGAAAAGGGCCTTTTGCATGTATTGGTTTCAAGGGAAGGGATTTCAATTGCTGCTTTGCTTCAAATATTTGGCCCCTGTCACAAGATTTAACAAATGAAAACACATCAGAAAATAAGGTGGGCCAATAGTACCCAGCTCTAAGGATCTTATGGGTAGTGGTTTTCCAATAATGGTGTCCTCCACACATGCTGGAATGAAATTGCTGCATAGCCTCCATTGATTGTTATTTGTCTAGACACCTCAAAATCATTCCAGATGGATCCCTCCAGTAGAGCAGATTTTCATTAATGCAATATTTAGCTACCCTAAGCTTAAATATCCAGTGACCAATTTCTGTAATTGTGCACAGGAAATCTATATCCAGTGATCTGCAATTTTCTTCAGCTAACAATCTAGCAAGACACTCACCTTTGACAAGCTTGGTGGGCTTTAATTCTATATTAAATTAAATCAACTTTACAATCCATTTGGCCCTTCTTCCATCAGCATCAGGCTGTGTTAGAACATCTTTTATTTCAGTAGAGGGTACATATGCAATTATCTTGGAATGTAGAATGTAAACTTTGAAAGATTTCAAGGATTTGATAAGAGCATATACTTGTTTTTCAATAATGTCATACCTCAGTTCAGCATCCCTTAAATTTTTGCTAAAAAATGCCACTGGATGCTTGAACCTTCTTCATCTACTTGCAATAAAACTGCTGCAATGGTGTCCTTAGAGGCAAATTAGAATACATGGAACTCCTTGCTGTAATCTGGACTTATTAAAGTGGGAGCCTTCATAATAGCCTTTTTAATGGACTCAAAAGATATTCTTGCTATATCAGTCCATTTGATCTCTGACCCCTTCTTCAACATGGAGGTGATATGCTTCACCAATTCTGCAAAATTTGGTATAAACCTCCTCACAAAATTAATCTTGCCCAGAAAGGACTGAATATCCTTCTTTGATCACAGGGCAGACAAAGTCTGTATTGATTTTACTCTTTATGGGTCAATTCGGAAACCTGCAGGAGAAACAACATGTCCCAACAACTTGCCTTCTTCTAAAGCAAACTGTGACTTCTTAGGATTGACTGAGACCCCAAACCTCCTGCACTTCAGGAACACCTTTTTCAAATGTTGCAGATGATCTTGATGGCTGCTAGAGTATACTGTTATGTCATCAAGGTAGATAAGGATAAACTTATCCTTCTCTCCTACAAATGCTATGTCCATAGCTCTCTGAAAGTGGCTCCAGCATTCATCAACCCAAATGGCATCTTGGCATACATAAAAGTGCCCCAAGGAGTGGTGAATATAGTCTTCTCCTGATCATCTGGATGTAGAACAATCTGATTAGAGCCTGAAAATCCATCTAGGAAAGACATTACTTTGGCTCCTGAGACTTTCTCCAGCAAATGCTCCATCTTGGGTAGAGGGTAGTTGTCTTTCTTAGAGCATTTGTTTAAGTTTCAAATCAACACACAGTCTGATTTCTCCACTTTTCTTCCTCACTACCACCAAATTGGCTACCCATTTGGAATATCTGAGAGGGACTATGATCTTGGTAGCCAGCAGTTTTTTGATTTCTTTTTCAATTAAAGGAAGGAGCAAAGGATTTATTGGTCTCAGCTTCTGCTTGAAGGGGATAGTATCCTTCTCTAGAGGGATTTTGTGCTGGATGATTTTCTTATCATAGTTTTTCAGGTCACTATATTCCTAGGCAAAAACATCAGCAAATTGCTTCACTAAATTGCAATATTCAGAACTTTGATCAGAAGATAGATAGGAAGACAAATTTATGTGTCTAGGCTGACCTGGACTTCCTATATCATGCTTACAAACTACAGATTGATCTTATTTTTGGGCAGCCTTGTAAGGCACATCATTCTGGTCAAACAATCTTTCTAGAGGAATTAAACCCTTAGGAATATGATTGTTGGGAAGCTGGACAATGCTATCTTTGCCAATTTTATTTCTAAGCTGAGATTGGGGGTTTTCTTCTAGAGCTTCATTTTCTTGGTCAATTTGCATTTCAGAAAACTCGTCAATGACATGGAGAAACCTATTTATTTCATCATCATCTTCAAAAACTTTCCAATGATGGAAATTATCAGGCAAGGATGGTCTATATTTCATTTGAACTTCATAAACTAGTCTAGGAGGCATGGGAGGGATAAACATGCTAGCAGACACGGCAAGGGAATTAGCAAGCTGATTTTTGGCTTTACGGATATATGAGATACAAAAATTATCAAAAGAATCTCTGAGTCTCCATACCTCATCTCTGTACGCTTTCAGTCTTGGGTGCTTTGCCTGAAATTTTTTATTTACTTGCTAAATGATCAGATCAGCATCTCCAAACACCTTTATGCTTCTGATTCATCTGTCTTTTGCTGCGTTAAGGCCCAATAGAAGAGCCTCATACTCTGCTATATTGTTTGTGACTTGGAAAGCTAGCTTAAAAGATAGATGGGTGCTTTCCTTTTCTGGAGATATCGGCACCACCCTTGCTCCTGCAGTCTCCCTGGAACATGCTCCATCAAAGAACATCTCCCAAACCTGACTTCCTTGCTCTTTTTGGCCTGAACTATTGATTTCCTGATCTACATTGAAGCATTGTGAGATTCTTCTATTTGGAGAATACATGCTCCAAAATTAGTGTCTACAGCATATATGGGATGATTAGTAGGATTCTTCTCATCATTGATGATGTATGCCAACTGTGCTTCTCTATACAATCTCCTACTTTCTCCTCCAAAAACTGGGATAGTGGCATAAGATAAATCATTCTGTAATGTCCCATCTAGTCTTTTAATCCATCCTCTAGACAACAACATGCCAAACTTGGGAGGGACATCTGCTACCACAATATCCATCATCATACTCTTCATGGGCAGCTGAGTTAAGGTAATGGCCAGGTCTTTGATTAATCCTAGGCATTTCACTTTCCTTGAATCAAAAGAGAATAAATCATGATACGATCTAGTGATATCAAGGCCTAACTCTTCCATGATAGCTTTAGGCATCAAATTGTGGCTGGCCCCCGTGTCTAGCAGGCAATTTTGTAGGATTTTGTCATGAATGATCAAGGAGACATAAAATGATGGAGAATTATTATCAGCAGGCTCCATCACAGGGCTAAGCACAACTGCAGGCTTATCATCTTGAAAATTGACAGAGTTAGTGGAGGTTTGTGTGGTTTCCAACTCAAGAGCTTCAAGGATCGGCTTTCTAAACACTTCACTCTTTACCAACTCTACCAGAGGCACAAATATATTTAACTTCTGGACTTCTAACTCTAAGCTGAAAGAGGAAGGTAACTTATCAGAACCTCTTACCTCTTGAACTGGAGCTTTGTGGTTGACTGGATTAGCTGCTGGTCTTCTATGTTTGATATTCTGTGACTCTGTTTGGATAGCAGCTCTTTGGGCAGGATTCTCCTTGACAATTTTTGCATTTGACCTCAGATTATATATTTTTTGGTCACCAGTCTGCAGAATAGCTTCTCTGTCCCACTCCTAACTGTCTTGTTCTTGCAACAATGATTCTTCATATGCAGCCAATGTAAAAAATGCAGCACTACCTTTATCTTCCATGCAGTGAATTTCATCCTCATCTTCAAATTGTTCCTCCTTTATGACTACATTCTGGAAGGGAGCTTTAACTTTTTGTTCTTCATTTGGTTCTTTTCCCCTCTAAATTATTTGTAACTCTTCATTTTCTCTCCTGAACGGATTTGGATTTCTTGGAGCAAATGTGTTCTACTGCCTTGTCTTTCCTGAATTCTACTCAACCTTCAGCTTAGATATTTCAGTAGCCAATGACTTTATAATCTTAATCATTTTGTCTAATTTGGGTTCTGAAGATGAAGCAGAGGAAGAAGAAGCCTCACCTCTCTAACTCCTTCTATTAGCATGACTCTTTAGCTTTTTTATAGCCATACTATTGGATTCCACCTCTAGGGTTGCATCTTGCATATCCGCTAGAGTGGCACATCTTCTTTCTCTCAATAACAGGCATAAATTAGAGTTAAAAGCATTGGCATAAGTTAGTTTGGCAGAGGTGGGGGTAGGCTTTACCTTATCTGGTATCTTACTATACATACGATTGAATCTCTTGTTAAAATCAGGTAATGATTCCCCATTTTCCCTCTTTAGCTTACCAAACTGAGTATGGTAATATAGCAAGTCCTGTTTATCTCCCTAGTGCTTCAGAAAAGCATCATCTAAGGCTTCAATATTAGCAATAGATCTAGGGGCTAGTTCTTTGAACCACTTTCTGGCCTCTCCATCAAGGCTCTGTACAAAAGCTCTCATCCACACATCGTTTTCACTTATATCTAAGTTATCAGCATAACTATAAAAAGCTTCAAGGTGTTCTTCAGCTGTTATTCCCTCTGTGCCAGTGAACTTGTGCATGTACTTTTGATACTCTCCTGCAGGCATAGCATTCAAAGGAACACGAAAGACTAGGGGTCCATACTTGGAAGCCACAATTCTTTCTATCTTTGTAAGTGCTTGATGGCCTGCCATGACTGGGGTATGTGAAAGAACACTGGAAGATTGAACAGTATGAAACAATGAAATGGATGACAGAGACAAAGGGATGTTATGGACTATATGTGAAGCTTTCTTTGGACTGACATTCACAGGGGAACTAACTGAACAAGGAGTTGTATGAATCTCTGCAGGAAGTTTCTCACTAGCAACACTAGGCTCAATATCTTCAAATTGTATATTCTCAGCTAGAGCCTTATCTTTCAGAGATGCATAAGTTTTCTTAGGCTTACCTGATCCTGATGCTCCTTTCTACAATGTTTTCCTTGGTTTAACAATCTTCTCAGGGTCAGGAACTGGTTCAGCTGGTGATTTTTGAGGATTTCTTTGAGTGTGCCTCACAAACTGAGCCATAATTGCAATGTGGAGTCGCCAAAGGTTGGTCTTTCCTCCAGTGGAGTCACCAGATAGATGATTACAACCAGAAATGTGTCCAGACCTTGTTTATCATCAAAATATGGAACTGTGTCATTCTCCCAGGGAAGCTGATCTTCAATCTCCTCTCCCAGGCAACGGTCCCAATTAATGTTATCACCCCAACAAACTCTCCTAGATTGTATCTCAGAGATGCTCGGGAACATTACAAACTCAACAAAAATGTAGGAAATGGGTGGATGAATGGAAGGATTGATGCATATTCAAGCCAGATAACTACTTCTACTATGCTTGACCCCAGACATGGGTGAACACCCCCAGACTACAAGGCTTTAGACCACCAATTACTCACAGTTTGAGGATTAAGTGAACACAGAGAATACTAACCACATCAGTAGATGCACAAGACCATGTGATGGCCGGCTGCAACAAGTAAAGAGGCCTGTAAATCTATTTCCGAATGCACAGACAGGATGATAGCTCTCTGGCACTAAGTAAACAGAAACCTGCATATCACATTCAATGATACATACTAGATTCTAACATAGAGGTGGGATGACAACCCCTCTAATGCTAAACATCAAAAGCACATGAAAAATGCATAACAGGCACAGCTTGGAACAGAGAATAAGTGGAAAGTGAGCAATTAACAACAAAAGAAGCTTGTATTAGCTGAAAATGAAGACCAGACGCTGCAGGTATCACAGTAGTTACAGTCTCCAAAATTTGAACCTTACATCAAAACAACAACCATCAACCTCCATTACATCTTGTTTTTGGGTATATATAGAGTTTCATTACAAAAATATCCTGTTGTTCTATGCATGGAGGGGTCATAATTGACCACCAACCACATTAACTATCTAAAATGGGCCTCTGCTATGATCTGCTGCTTCAATGAATGAATTTGACATTCTCTGGTACTTTGTTGTACTCCTCGAGCAGGTGGAGTGTTGTATGAATAAATTTCCATAACTGTTGAAGGTGTTTAATTGCTCGAGGATTGTCCTTTCTCTCTTGGCCATGCTGCTCTTGAACGCAGTTGTTGAGGAGTAATGGCGCAAAGTACTGGATTCTGGCCTCCTTCTTCCTTCGGGAACATGATACAGGTCGGGAACATGGAGACTTCATGGCAGATGAGGAGCAAGATGGGAACAGATAACAGCTGTTGGATCCAGCAGATGAACGGAAGGGAACGGTTTGCGGACAATATTGGGAGATAGGAGAACAGGGAGATCGCAGGTCATTGGATCTCGGGCAGGGAGATCCAATGGTCGTCGGGCGAGGAAGCTGCACGAGGGTTAGCGAGTGGGGAGGGCGGTTTTCGCGGTGGGCGGTAAATATCGCACCACCTTTGGAGCTATGGCGGTATTGGTACGCAGGGGAGCGATGCGATTCAATGGGTGACGCGTGGCAGATGTGATGGGGGAAAAACCGCTTTCCCCACGGGTTAACGTGCCTGTAGTTTACGGGAGCAGGATGCGCAAGTGCCGTCAGATCACACGGTAGATGATCGGACGACGGGTTTAAAGCACGTGTTTTCGTGGGATGTGACATGAAAGGACAGTGCAAAGCACGCAGTCAGGTTAACACGGTTACATGACGGTATAAACTTGGCACCCGGGAGCTAAAGAAAATGGGTTTATGTCGGTCTTTGGAAGAAAACAGAGAAGGCAGGGGTTAAGAAAGTAGAAGGAGAATTGAGGAGTAGGAGAAGGCCGACTGATGCGGTTCCCTCGCAAGCATAGCCAACACTGCCACACCTGTTTTCAATCCACCAAAAACTTCATCTTATAGTAGAGCTAACACTCCCTACTACATGAGGATCACTATTAAATAATAAATCAGTAGGATATTATGGAATTGTGGCACAAATTATGGAACTCTAATGATTGAGAAAATTTAGGAATGTGTTCCCTGCCATTTCATGCATATTCTTAGTATTAGGAGCCCGATCCACTAAACAAGGGATTTTGCCGAGGAAATCTTCCTCCTTTCATGGGGAATGATTCCTAATCATTTTTTATAAGTACCAAGTCAAATTTTCCTCTAGATGGAGATTTTCATTAGTGTTCTTGTGGAGATAACTCGTATTTCTGTAGCTCCATTGTATTCTCTTGGAGGGACGTAATTGTATTGATGAAAATAATGGAGATTGGTGTTGTGCTCAACTTCTAAATCTTCTTATCCTCCATAGGACTCTGAGTTTCCTTGGGCTTCTCCATCCCAAGAGCCTTAGATCCTTTTTGTATCATTTTCTTTCTTTCTTTTCACTTCTTATTCACATGTATCTCTTGTTTTGTTTCTTTCTATTTCTGCATTTGGTATTAATGATTTCTTGTTGTAGGATTGGGATAAATGGTTTATGTAAGTTATTTTAAAGGATCAAAGGCATAATTTCACCCTTCGAAAATATTTCTGATATCATATTAATCATTGATCTATTTGTATTAGTCTTCTTATTCCCAAATCTAGATTTCTGGAACTCCCTTGTGGCAACTAGCAGTAAATTTATGATATTTTTTAGAGCATGCTAATGAGCTTCAATAAAGTTTGTTCCACTTGTATTAGATCAAAAAAACATTATATTTCATAAAAAAAATTCCCCATTTCATTTTCATTTGATTAGGTTAGGCATTCGATGGATTTGCTAGCTCACTAGTTCTCAAATTTCCGATTTTTAGACTAGTAATTTTCTGCTATTTTTTTGCATGGGCTAACAAAGGTCTTTTTGAGTGATTCCATGTGGAATGGAGACCTAAGACATTCTAGTCAATAAAAATATTTGTCCCATCCAATTTGGATTTGATTTTCTTGGTCATTTGATGAATTAGAATTTCGTATAGTAAATATGTAACATCCTATAGTAAAATAGGGGATCCTATAGGAGAACTAGGGGATCTTGTAGGAGAACTAGTACATCCTTTAGGAAATCCTATAACAGCTAGTTTTGAGCCCAAATTGGGAAAAATCATCATTGAAGCTGGGATTAGGCCTCTACTTGACCTCCATGCCATCAAGACCATTTTAACCCTCTCCCTCCATACCCGTATCCCATGGCAAAGAAAAAGGAAAGATTAACATTTTCATTTATAAAGGAGAAAGATTAAAACGTGAGTTCTTTTATATTTACACATGTACATAGTAGTTAGTACTCTCTAGATCAGATTTCATGCTTAGATTAGTTAAAACATCACATATGACAAATAGGGAAAGTAGGGTTCTTTTGCAAGAAAAGTCTGTTAATAAGTAGATAGAGGATTTCATGTTACTTTACAAGCATTTTTAAATTGAGCGTTTCATTCCTACAAGTAGGTAGCATTTCGTTTCTCTCATGATAGCAAAGAAAGGACACATTGTATGTTACACATATAGTGTTGATACCTCTTATGTTTGTACGAACCCCCATTTTATAATTAAAGTCGGTAGCCTTGGGAGTTGCAACATTCTTGTTGTAATACCGAAGCTCAACACAGAGGTCCAAAATTAAACTAAAAAAAGGTTACAAACTGATCCTTAGAATCCTTTTTATCAAATAGGCCTCTATTTTTTTCATTTTCCATTATTTTCCTTCATTTTCCTCCTCACATGCAACATGTGACCTTTCACCTCCATTTTCTCCTAATTTCCATTATTTTCGTAAATAAATGTGCCAAAAATGCCATTTTCCTTTCCAAAGCCTTAGACATTGCCTTTTCCAATTTTCTTAGCCATTAATAACCAAATGAAAACCCACATTATGATGTATTTCCCAACATTCAACTTGGAATAAGTGTCCCATCAACCATGGTTACTATTTTTCCTTTTATTCACTTTTATTACTTGGAATTTTCACTAGGTTTGTTACAGAACCACCCCTCGTGGGGGAACACCGTCCTCGGGGTTCAACAACATCTCTATCCAAAAGACTACTGTAAGAAAATCATACTCTCGATGGATATTTATAAATTAGTTCATTGCAGTATTTACAATGGTCAACATGTTGTGAAGCAAATCAACATGAAAACATAATTGTAATAGACATTTTTGGGCGCTGCAACCCCAATCATATATGTCCATAAACCAAGGGCTCCTAAGTCCCTAAAATTGTTGTTCCAACCCCTAAAAGAACAAGGTCAACTGATTACATCATCTCCCAGAATTTCTCCATGAAAAATTACTCAGAATTGGTCAAAGCTGGACCATCTCACCTGGTCCATGGTCAAAGTGCGCTGCATCCCACCTAAATGCACACGGGAGGTGCGATGCATATTGAAAAGCCCTTCTATGGGGTGCGATGGGCAAGAGTGGACAAATGGTAGAGTCAATTTGCGAGGTGGAGGATCATGGAATCTTCCAGAAACTTCTCTTGTGACACTTGCCTCTCTGCATTCGCCCAAGGATGAGTAAGAGATCATCAATCTCCAAGTGGAATCAAGAACTATCATAGAGAGGACACTAATCAAATCTCAGAAGCTGACTCACCTCCCTACAATCATCTATATATGGATCCCTCATCCTAGAGATCCAAGGGTTGGAATTTTGTATCTTGTAAGGAAGTGCTACTCGTTTCCTGGTGTAACATCATAGTGTTGGGTGATCTAAGCTTTTCATGAGGTGAGGAAGGGCTTCCTTGCTGAGAGGATTACGCTGGGTCAGAACAATTGGTTGTAATCCTCTTTTCTATTCTTGATATTAATAAAGCTATTCAAGTTTTCCTCCACATTCTTGTATGATTGATGATATATGCATTTGTGTGGTCAATATATACCTAGTCCTACATTGTTTATGATAGTAGATCTCTATTCTTGGATAGTGTTATGTTGCTTTGATTCCACAGGTTCTCTTTGAAGCTGGGTAGATGAGGAAGCGAGTGGCAAAGATCTATCAGTAGGGAGAGGAATCAAGCAAGGAACGAAGCGCAGGACAGAGGTTGGTCTCCTTTGTTCCCCTCTTATCTACTTTTCATAAAGGAAAACAAAAGTAGTTTTAGTTTGTTTGTTTCTAAGATAGCTACCAGTCTTAGTGGGACTAGCAGCTCTGCATAGACACTAGAATTCCCAATAATAAAATGGCGACTCCACTGGGGACCAAATAGATTGTTTGTTTTTCTATATTTGTTTTCTTTATAAACTTACAGACGGAGCCTGAAGTCAAGCCAGCTAGCCTTCGAATTGCATTTGCTATGCAAGTGCAAAGTAGATCAATGCTGCTTCAGTCTATCTCTAGGTTTTATTTATGAACTGAACAATCAATTTACAAACTCTCTAATTGTCGTTGTGGTGGCTCTAGTAGCCTCCTTAGATCTACCCCTGTGATTTATTTACTGATTATCACTTGCTCGGCCTAAATTCCTGAACTGTGCTGCAAGCTGTGATCAAGAACTGGATCAAAAGTCTCGCACTGTACCATCGCACCCTCTCTTGAAGGATATCAGTATGCATCGCACTTCCCACATGCTGTAGGTGGGATGCATACTAGAATCCCTGTGTAACAGGTGCGCTGATCAGAGAAGGCTAATTTTGCCTCGAGACTTTGGTTTTTCTTCACTCTTTTCAGCTCTATTCAGGAGTTTTATTGTCTATAGTCAGTATACCTCTGTTGGAAACCCCCTCCTTGCCATTATTCCACCTCCATTGTGCAAAGAACTGTAAATGTTTTTATGTATTGTGAGCCATTTTCAGTTCTCTTTTACAAAGAAGTAGCATAATTGAACTGTCGTTTCTTGATTTGGAAGTGTCACAAGTTTTGTTTTCAGTCATAGAAGAGAATCTGATTTTTCTAGATAGTCGATTACACTGTTACTCTTGTACTTGATTTGAATTAGTATTTTTTCAAGTGTCAAAATCAAGTTTCCCATTCCAAATCGCAAAGTGTCGTCATTGTCTTCATTTTGTCTTGAAAAGAAGCTTGTTAGTAATGTCACTTTGAAAAATAATTCAAATTTGCGCTTAGCTTTCTTTTTATCATTCACACATTAAGAAGGCTGAAAACAAATACATGCATGTGCATTTGTATTTAGACTGTTTGTTGGTTTGATTTAGTACAATGCATATAGTGTGTGCTCTCTGATCTATGTTGAAAGAATATCATCTTTCTCTCTTTAGTAGATAGGATTTTCATTGCAAAAAGAAGATTAAACGATTGTTTATCATCTTAGATTGCATTTTAGGAATTGTATATCTACATCACGTGGTGAACCTGAAAGGAAAATTTATTAAGCAAGATCAACTGTAAAATAAATTTAATGAATCTAAAAATTCTTTGGAACCTAATGCACAACATTTAGAAGTCTAGGCTAGAGACGTATTCCGGCGTTGTAAAGCCTGGTAACTGTTGTTTTCATTGCTAGTTGGGTGATTCCTCCACTTTGAGATGACAAGTGCCAGTGCAGACTTGTGCTCCCACATATTGTCAAGTATATATTGGGAGACCACAATAGGCTATATCCTTTATCCATAGGAAGCTGTGTCTGTTGCCCTATCGATCGCAATGCACTGAACACAACATTCGGGAAGATTGACTGCCGTACCATAAAGAGTATTCTGCAGTTTTGTGATTGGTTTGGTAATCCCTCTGTCTGGATATCCAGAGTAGTCCCTTTCATTCCTTTTCAGACTCCTTAAAGGAAAAGGTCCATCTGAGCACTTGTCACTTCAGGCTCATTAAAAATCGAAGGCGACTAGAGTCATCTTTTGTTTTTTCTCGACTCTTAAAAATTGAAAAAACAAGTTGTGGCAAAGCATCTAAAATTTATTTTAATCAGAATTAATATCACCTTTCCTACGTTGGTCTTAGGTTGAGGAAAATGGAGTCCACCAACCAAGGATTTCCCCTTGGGGGAAATCCTAGTCCTTTCTCCTCTTGGGGAGATGTTGGTGCACCCCATATGGCCACATTGTCACTTCCAGGATTGACAATCGGCTTGCCCGTATGGCTCTTCTCGACCTTTGTCGTTGAGAACACCGTGATTCTTTAGCAATCAAGTAACCAACTAGATGATACCAAAGCTACCTCCCAACCTTCGACTTCGTCCGATTCTCCCTCTCCTCTTTCCTCTTTGCTTGGTGAAGCTGGTAAAGCCAAAATTCAAGTAACTAAGAAGGAGAAGAAGGGGAAGGAGAAGAAAGAGAAGAAGAAGAAGGAGCCAAAGGCGAAAAGGGGCAACCAAGCATCATATAGTGAAAATCCACACACTGCATTATCAAAGCCAAAATCTCCATGTGTCATTTTCAAAGGAGATCACTATCATCGAGATTGTCCCTGCATCCCTCAGATCTTAAGGGATTGGTCTCCTCATTTGCACAATTCGGTGTCAACAACCTCTGATGATCATGTTGAAAGTACACCGTCAACTAGTGAAAGTGAAATGTCGGGACAGAAAAGGGAAAGAAAATTCCCTTGTAAACTGTGTGAAGGCGATCACGTCGTCCACCGTTGTCCCTTCCTAGACGAAGCTAAAAGAGTTTTGGACGACCGTCTGGTTTCACTGTTACGGCTCCCTCCTGGATATAAGAAACTCTTGCCAAGTCCATTGCTAGTTGAAAATCTGACTGACACGCCATTGTGGTCGGTCGAAGCGTTTATCATTGAAGATAAACCATCTGAATTCACACCAGACGAAAGTCAAAAGGTCGAGGCGGCAGTTGACCTAGTCTTGCCTTCAGAAGGTCCATCTTCAGATGATACAGTCACCGGAGAGAATAAGAATGACACCGTTCAAATTCTCTTCGTAAACACAGACTCCGATGAACATGGGGGCAGTCTACCCATTCCTTTACCGCAGGAAGGAAGTTCGTCAGAGTCATATCTGGCTGTCTATTTGGTCCCACCTCCAAGCAACCTAGTTGTTTCCTTCGATTGGAATCTACTAGGCAGACCCCGTTTACCGGCTAGTGTACCATTTCGAATCATTGCACAAATATACAGAATGGTCATCGCCAGTACCATCATAGATGAAGGGGCTTCTGTGAGTATCCTTTCCTCAACTTCTTGGAAAGTGCTTGGTTCGCCATCGCTTTTGCGTGAAATGAGAAATCTAACGGGCTTTGATAAAGGAACCAGGCGACCATTAGGGATCCTTCCCAATGTGCCGATAACATTGAGAAGGAAAACCATTCACATTAACGTAATGGTAGTCCAAGGACCCATAGATTATAATCTACTCCTTGGACGTGACTATATTTATTGCATGGGAGCCATTGTCTCCTCGCTCTTTAGAGTAATGTGTTTTCCGCATGAAGGAAGATTGGTCAAGCTCGTAGACCATCTTTCATTTCCCGGCTCACACATAGAAAATAGTCAAATACCATCCATGAATGGTCTTTTCATGCAAGGAATGTCTCATCAATCCCCAATCCGTCCACCTGATGAGCGCGAGTGATTCCGGAGGGCATGACTGAAACCCAGGGGGCATGCACCCTGGTCTGTTTCGACAGGAAAACCTTGGGCATAGGATAGGTTTCCGTGAAGGATATATGACTGGTTTATGAGATTAGACTGGAATAAGATTCCTTTGTCAAAGTTATGTGAGTGGAGGCAAGTTGCGCCACTCACCTTTGTCTATTTCGGTAGACATCATCGAGGAAGTGTTTTGTCTGCAGTGCGGATGGAACAATCTTTGGTAACCTGGAAATTTTTTGCTATACCTGGGGGCATGCAAGTGACCATTTATTTTTTAAATTTGTAGGTCCTCTGACCCTTTAAACTCGTAGGATTGATCGTTTCCTAACTTGCATAAAGAAAGGATGCAGGGCAAAGCTTTGTAAGGTGCAAGCTCCATAAAAAGTGGCATCTTAGATGAGACATCCTTATTATACGACTGGATCGAGCAGTTTTTATGCGGAGTTCAAGCTCGTTCAAAATTAGACATAAGCAGTGAGCAAATGTTTTCCATAGAGTTTAAGCTCATTCATTAGAAAATGAACCAATTTCCGGTAAATAACCATTGTGAATGCATTATCATCAGCCTTGGAAGCCTTGGTCATGTTCTCATCGTCACCTCCACTCTATATTGGACGATCATTCACATCCACTTGATTGTTTACCCTTTTTGAGGAACAACTGCGAAGAGTGATCATGTTAGCCATCCTTGTGACACTGCCGTGATTGGAAAATTCCAAACCTTACTTGGAGTTAACTGCTACCCGAATTTATCACTCGTTCCTCGAAAAACGAGTCTCCTTTAAGCTCTTTTCATCTGACTCTTAAAATATGAAAATATTGCCGAGTAATTGGCCTCTCCAGATTGTTAAAGTGACCGGAAGTGATATCCCTCCTTTAGATTTTAATCTTTTTGGACCTGAGGGATTATTACACAAAACAATCAAGCGCTTGTTTTGTTCGGCTCGTTAAAATTACCGAAAATTCATCCCTTTTGTATTATTTTATACTTTTTTAGACTTAAGGGATTATATGACGAAAAAGGATTGTTGGAGTTTTCTTTAGGTCCCTTTCAAACTCTCTAAAATTCAAAAGGACAGAGTAATCTTTGTCATTAAACTCATTAAAACTGAATAGCGACAAACTTGTCCATACAAACAAGAACGAATTTCACTATCGCTAGGCTCGCTAAAACGTAGCGATGGGTTTGCCCGAAGGGAAAATTATAAAACAAGCATATGTTATCCTCCTCGAGCTTGACAAAAATAAAGAGGTATTGGTCAGCAATGACTGGGGAAAATTGGGAAGAAAACTTGAAGAAACTTTATTGGTAGCAAGTCGCTCTTGAACATGACAATTTCACTCCGCATCCGAGTTGGGTTGGGTTGTTCCGTTCACTGGTCATATCACCATTGGTCCATCACACCATCCATATTTGGGGTTAACGCTACCAATCCATCATGTTAGTGTTGCCGGTATGTTCAAGAGAAGTCGCTCAGAGAATTCACCTGTGTCTCATCCACTGCAATACATTTATGCTCCATTCATTCATGACCACCACCCTGCACCTTATATCATCAGATTGTTTTCACCTCCAAAATCATTTACTCCATTTCGTCCCATAGATGTGGGATTTATTAAGGCCCTCCTACAGTGGGTCGCTTCTTGTCGACATCAGCTCATTATCCAAGAAGTTGACTTAGGGACAACCCTTTCAGTACTTTGAAGCATGCATGCCTCAATGGCAAGTTTCTCACTTCCGGTGACAGGTTTACATCAATGGCCTTCGACCGAAAGATTTTGCGTGGTGTTCGATGCCAAGTCCATTATTCACACCACGTGAATTGTACTGTAATACCTTGAGGGTCATCATCATTATCGGTGATTCCTCTCATGCCTGTTAACAACTTACATCACTGGCTGGTAATTAGGTGATGTCTTTCCATGTTCGACTCCAGGACATCTCTCACATGGATCGACTTGTACTTTGAGTGAAGATCGAACGAGATTGAAGACCCCACGGCCCCCCTCTTTTTCCAACCAAGAATTGATCCCCCTTCTCGCTCGGAAAAGGAATCGGCGATGGCGATGGTCGAGCTTCCAAATCGATGGCGGCCCCCCTCTCAAATAAGTAACTAAGGGCAGTCGAGTGTACTATCCTTGATGCTTATTGGGTGCCCCTCTCAAATAAGTAACTAAAAGGCGTTGGTCGAGCGGGATCTAGTTTCATCCATCCGGGCTGCGATATATATTCAGGAAAATAAAGACATCAATTGTACATCATTACTGCATAGATAATCATCCAATCTAAGGGATGATGGCTCTACCAGAATCATCAGTCTGCACACAGACGATTGTCTATCTTATGTACATGAAAATGAATTTATAAAGCTGAGCATGGGAATGCCCGCCTCAGCTAGATCATGAAAATATTATGAAGATAATGTATTGTATTGTATCTTATTACAGGTCTCCTTCGAGCTCGAAAAAACTGCGTATCCTCATGATAAAGTATTTCACCCGACATCAAAAGATTAACGACCTCATGCTTTAGGGGGAAACTGTTATAGACATTTTTGGGCACTGCAAGCCCAATCATATATGTCCATAAACCGAGGGCTCCTAAGTCCCTAAAAGTGTTTTTCCAACCCCTAAAAGAACAAGGTCAACTGATTACATCATCTCCCAGAAGTTCTCCATGAAAAACTACTCAGAAGTGGTCAAAGCTAGACCATCTCACCTGTTCCATGGTCAAAGTGCACTGCATCCCACCTAAATGAACACGGGAGGTGTGATGCATACTAAAAAGCCCTTCTATGGGTTCCGATGGGCGAGAGTGGACAAATGGTAGAGTCAGTTTGCGAGGTGGAGGATCATGGAATCTTCCAGAAACTTCTCCTGTGACACTTGCCTCTCTGCATTCGCCCAGGGATGAGTAAGAGATCATCAATCTCCAAGTGGAGTCAAGAACTATCAGAGAGAGGACACTAATCAAATCTCAGAAGCTGACTCACCTCCTTGCAATCATCTATATATGGATCCCTCATCCCAGAGATCCAGGGGCTGGAATTTTGTATCTTGTAAGGAAGTGCTACTGGTTTCTTGGTGTAACATCATAATGTTGGGTGATACAAGCTTTTCATGAGGTGAGGAAGGGCTTTCTTGCGGAGAGGATGACACTGGGTCAGAAAAATTGGTTGTAATCCTCTTTGCTATTCTTGATATTAATAAAGCTATTCAAGTTTTCCTGCACATTCTTGTATGATTGATGATATATGCATTTGTGTGGTCAATATATATCTGGTCCTATATTATTTATGATAGTAGATCTCTATTCTTGGATAGTGTTATGCTACTTTGATTCCACAGGTGCTCTTTGAAGCTGGGTAGACGAGGAAGTGAGTGGCAAAGATCTATCAGAAGGGAGAGGAATCAAGCAAGGAACCAAGCGCAAGACAGAGGTTGGTCTCCTTTGTTCCCCTCTTATCTACTTTTCATAAAGGAAAACTAAAGTAGTTTTAGTTTGTTTGTTTCTAAGATAGCTACCAGTCTTAGTGGGTCTAGTAGCTCTGCATAGACACTAGATTTCCCGATAACAATAACAACATAACATCATAGTGACATGACACCCATATCACTTACTGGAGATTTTTAACATAGCTCATGGTGGTATTTGCATCCAAATACATATGTACCTATACCAAACATCACCAAAACATATACCAAGACATATACCAAAACAACATACAAAAACGACTTTGCCTCACTCGGTAAAAAATGAAGGATACATAGTCTGCATCTGATAGTCCATCTCCATTGTAGCTTCATTGGGCCAAAAGTGATTCCATTGCACCTTAAATTGCTCAAATGCTTGGTTCTGAAGCATGAGAACATATTTCTACAATAAACAATAAGGCTCTAGTTGGAATTCTCCCTCTGCTTCCACCTGTAATATAGGTCAATCAATCACATGATCAACATCTTTAGCATACTTCGTAAGCAATGAAACATGGAAAGCATCATGGAATTTCACTAATCGAGCTAGTGAAAGTTCATAGGTTACTGACCCAGTCCTCTCAATAATACTGAAGGTTTCACAAAAATGTGGTACCATCTTGGTATATGATCCAGTCCGCAAGGAGCTCTAATTTGGTTTGATGTGCAAGTACACCTATTCCCCAACCTAGAACTCGTTGAAAAACCTATTATGATCTGTATAGCTCTTTTTCCTACCATGTGATGCCTTCAGATTCTTCTTCATTGCATACATTTCCTGTTCCATGTCCGCCAACATTTCCGGTCCAATCAACACCTAATTAACTGGATCACTCCATATGAAGGGAGTATTGTAACTTTATCCATACAATGCCTCAAACAAACTCATCTTCAAAGATTCTTGATACCCAATGTTGTTTGTGAACTCTACCAGTGGAAGATACTATTCTCACTTTTGCTGCTGATGCATCACACACATCGCCAACATGTCCTCCAATATATTGTTAACCCTCTCAGTATGTCCATCTATTTTGGATGATAAGTTGTACTGAAGGCCAACTCTCTACAAAATCCTGCAAAACAAATCCTTCCAAAACTTGGAAGTGAACTTTGCATCCTTTTCTCACACAATCGTATTCATAACACTATGCAATCTGACCATATCTCTAATGAGTACTCGTCCACATTGCTAGTTGAGAATGTAGACTTCATTGGAATAAAGTGCGCAACCTTTGTCAACCTATCCACAACAACCATGATGGAATCATGTTTTCTCACTCCCTCGACAAACCTATGATAAATTCCATCGAAATGACCTCCCATTTCCATTCTAGAATCGCTATAGCAATCCCCCTCGATGCTTAGACTTTGCCTTCACATGCTTACAATCGAAACACCTAGCCACAAAATCTTCTTCATCCTTCTTCAAATTCTAGAAATAATAAAATTTCTTTACCATAGTCAATGTATTTTGATAGCCTAGGTGTATTGAATATGGTTTCACATGAAACTCCCTCAAGATCACCTTCTTGAGCTCACTACTGTCTTACACATATATCCTATCTTTGAATCTAACCAATAGATTTGTAGTAAGGAAACAATTTATATCCTATGCACATGCACTTGTACTTGTACCTTTACCACCAAATGTACCTGTACATGTACTACTACCTATAACTATACCTATCTACTACCTGTGCCTTTACATGTACCACCACATGCACCTGTACCTGTACTCTACTAAAATTTGTGCATAAACACCATATACCTGACATCTTGCTGACCTGCATGTAAGATCCTATCCTGTAAGTATGTCCCATAGGAGCTCATAGCTACTAAGTGATTTATATGTATTCCCTTCTAAGGGTGTCTGCCACCCTATTCTCTTTACCTTTGATATACCTGATCTCAAAATGGAACTCACTAATCATGGCTAACCACCGAGCTTGCCTACCATTCATGTCCGGTCAGTAAAATAGATGCCGCAACCCACTGTGATCACTCATCAACACAAGCCTCCTACCCAAAAGGTAGTGCCTCCACATATTCAATGCATGTATGTTGGTTGCCAACTCAAGTTCATGTGTGCGGTAATTCTGCTCATGCTAATTCATTTTTGTGACTCGTAGCATACCACCTATCCATCCTACATAAGGACTCCACCAATTCCTTTGTTGCAAGAATCTGTCCATACTACAAAATATATTTCCAGATCTGCAATCCTTAACACTAGTGCATGTGTCAAAAACTGCTTGAGCTACTTAGAACTAGGCTCGCACTCCTCTATCCATTGAAATTTCTTACCTTTCTCTGCAAATTATGTAACAGGATAAGCAGTCTACGAGAAGTTCCTGATGAACCTGATGTAATATCTTTCCAACCTCATGACAGATATCACCTCATCCACATTTATAAGAAATACCAACTCCATGTTGGCCCTTATCTTTTCTCAGTCTACTGTAATTCCCTCCTTAGAGACAACATGTCCCAAGTAATTTACCTCAGTCTAAAAGAAACTACACTTGCTGAGCTTAGCATACAACTGAGTCTCTCTTAACAAACTCAACACTACTACTAAATGCCCAACATTCTCTTCCTCATTTTTAGAATCTATCAATCTGTCATAATTGAACACAATAACAAACTTATTCAAATACAGACACAACACATTATTCATAAAGAACATAAATGTAGCTCAAGCATTATTCAAACCGAATGGAACTAAAAAAAACTAATAATGACCATAACTGGTCTGGAAAGTTGTCTTGTAAATGTCCTCCTATTTGATGCATACATGGTGATATCAAAATCTCAAATCAATCTTCGAGAACACTCCTACTCCCTTCAATTGATCAAAAAAGTCACCAGTCCTCCATAATAGATACCTATTCTTGATGGTCACTTTGTTCAACTTCCTGTATTCAGTTCATAATATGAGAGTCCCATCCTTCTTCTTCAAAAATGATACCGGTGTGTCCCATGGTAATACACTTCCTGATGTATCCCTTATCCAACATTTCCTTCAACTATAGCTTCAACTCTACCAACTGAGGTGTACACATCTTATAAGGTTCCTTTGATGTTGGAGCTACCTCTAATGCCAACTTAATAGAAACATCTACCTCCCTGTGAGGTGACAACTCTGAAATGTCTTCAAGAAATACATCCTGGAACTATTTTAGAACTGAGTACCTTCTCAAACGATTTGCATCCTCAACTTCCTTACATTTTCAACTAGACATGTGCACCGTAAATAATAGACACCCTTTTCTGTGACTATGTTTTTCCTACATTTTTGTCACCACCCTACCTGATGTGGCTTTCTTATTTCCCTATAAGACACTTGGTTCCCCATTATCATCCAAGAACTCAATGGCCTTGTCATCAAAATCGACATTTATTTCTATGATGGTACAACAAATCCATGCCTAACAACATACTGTATGATGCCAATAGTAATACATTCAAATGTGTTGTGGTAGGCATACCATTCAAATCAAATGCAAAAGCTCTTACTCAATGATGAACTTGCTTCTTTGTACATGTAGCAGACTACACCAACCAAGATTCTCAATGCAATTCCTTACTCAAACCACACTTATCCACCAAGTCAAGACTAACATAACTATAATTAGATCTAGGGTAAATCAAAATAGAAATAACTTGATCACAAAACTTATCTCCCCATCTCAATGATAGATACCTTATGGTTTCCCTATTTATTATCCAGTGCTGCATAAATACAAGGAACACTCTGACCAACATGCCCAACAGTATGCACCTTTTGTGCATTGTATATCTGTCTCCTACCACCCTAATTTTGCAGACAATCTCTCCTTCGATGATCGTCACCACAAGGTCAACACAATATAGGCTTCCAACCTACATCCTTGATCTGCTCCTTCGATCGATGTCCCTATATCTTTTAAAATGCATTGAACTTCCTAAGTGGTGGTACACTCGCATTATTACCTGAGTCCCAAGGTATTACTTTCTTCTTGTACCATTTCCCTTTGTTCTTTATATTACCCTTCCAATCCGTCTTAGTCTCTATTCTGCGCTTCGATTGTTCATAGAAATGCTTTAGATTTTAGATGGCATCCTCCAATGATCTAGGCTCATTGAACTTAATTTTGTCATTGAATTTCATTGGTAACCTGCTAGTGAATCTATGAATCTTGGCCTTCTACTCCTTGAGGTAAGGCACATACCTTAGTAGCTCCAAGAACTTTCTAGTGTACTCATCATCTGTCATTGATCCCATCTTTAGCTCATAGAATTCTTTTTCCTTATCATCAAAGTATCTCCTTGATAGGTACTTCTTCTTGAATAGCCACTCAAACTCAGTTAGTGACAAGGTCTCCTCATGTATACCTGTGACATTCTTCACATCTTCCCACCAAATGTCTACTTTACCTCATAGATTGAAGGTAGATATTTTGGCTTTCATGTTGCCTGAGTAATCATGCAACCTGAAGCACTTCCTCATGCTAAGTAACCATGCTTCTACATGATGTGATTTCTTAATCTCTCCATCAAATGTAGGTGGCTTTTCTTTCTTAACTCATCCTAAAAATACCCCCTATCACTCCTCTTGTACGGATGATAATGACCTTGATCATCATGCCTGTGAGTGTTAGAAAAATATATATTATAGAGCAATGGAACACATAAAATATTATAGAAATATCAACACAAAAAATGCATAAAACAAGAGAGACACAGATATATGTGGTTCACCCAATTTGGGCTACTTCCACAGAGAAGCAACAAGTCCTTGCTTTTATATTATCCACCAAAATAAGAGATACAACCTACAGTAGATCCGCTGTAATTCCCTCTTCGCTCTCAATCTCCTCTCTCTTCGTCATTTAGAATAAAGATCTACTAATGTAGGAGGATGAGGCTTACAGATAAAATACTTCATATTATTCCAAAAATCCAAAAAAATAGTTACAAGCAAAGGAGTGGGGTCCTTTAGCTATCAATTTTCAAAGCTTTCTAGATAGGATTTAGACTAGAATCTAGGATATAGATTATCATGTAATAAATTCAAGTAGTTAGATGTAGTGGAGATTCTCGAGGAGAATATCATGCAGATTAGATAGGATTAGTTAGTTCGGTCCTTTGATTTAGGATCTGGTTGTTAATTGAAACAATACTTATGTAAGTTTCGAATCATAATAAGGGGATTTTGACTGATTCGACTTGTTTTTCCATATATAAGATTTAGTTGTAGAAAATATCTCTCTGTGTCCTTTTGTGTAGATTTGGTCAATCCTAGAGGTATTGCATTCCTCTGTAATATCACTGTGTTTTGTTGAATTTCCTGTTTAATTCAAAAAGGTTCGAGTATTGTGTAATCGAGTTTAATCTCTTTTTGCGTGTATTATGAACTGCGGAGTTTGAAGGTATATGGTTTCCTTGATCGGGCTTGAAGGACTACATTCATCCTAAGTCGTTGATCTTAATTTCAACGCCTTATGTTCAGTCCACAACAGGGTTAGGCTGGGGTTAACTCGTGGTTTATTATAAGTCTCTACAAGTTGGAGGATCCAGTCACCATCACTATCCGATGGATATTAGCTAAGGAATTGGGTGGACATTAACCCATACCGGACCCAACATTGAATATATTATAGTCTATAAACCCCATTGGATTCATCCTAAGGAATTAAGCACGTGGGAAAAGCCAGACCCGAAATTCTATAGGTCGAGTGTTTATAAACCTCATTGGGTCCATGTTGTTGGTTAAAGGCTGCACAGATTTTCGAGCAACAAGACGGTGACTGTTGGATCGCTAAGGTTACTGACCGTTTGATCAACCTCACATTGCTTTAGTCAAAAGTAAGTAATCCTTGCCTAATAGTCTGGAGATTGCAATTTTACGATGTTTTAATAGATTTATAAGGATCATCCTGTTGGGGGAATATTAAGGGGTTCCACTAGGTTAGTGGAATAGATAATTTTAGAGATAGATGAGCGATATTCCATGGGAAAGTGAAGAAGGGGTCCAGCCTGAATTATAAGAACTTGTGTCTAGTTTTGAACGTTTTTCAATAACGCTTGCACCTCGACCACCATTTGTGGTATCAGAGCCACTTAAAGACATTGAACAGGATGTCAAGGGTCAGATAAGAAAATCCACTATGGCTTTTAGAGTTGGAAGGGGACGCGGTAGAAGAGGAATGCCTATTGCAAATGCTAAAGTGATGGAAGCTATGCAACAAATGGAGGCTAGATTAGAAGCAATGGAAACAGGGAGAGATGCAGATGCTGGAGATGTTAGTGATCCTAAAGTGGAGGCTACAAAAGAGGATCAACCTGTAGAAGTTACTCCCGAGATGAGATTTCTTTAGTGTTGAGATCCACATCTAGACCCAAAATTGAGGTTCCAATTTATGCAGAAGGATTAAATCCTAAGGAGCTAATAGACTTGATTAATGACATGGAGAAATTATTCGATTATGAAGAAATAGAGGATGAAAAGAAGGTAATGTTTGCTGTCACAAAGTTGAAAGGATATGCGACACTTTGGTGGGATGGAGTGCAGGTAGAAAGAAGAAGACTTGGCAAACAACCAATTAGGAATTGGAATAGAATAGTGGAAAAACTGAAAAGTATGCTTTTGCCAAGTAACTATCAGCAAACATTATTTAGATAGATGCAAAATCTTAGACAAAGGTCTACAACAGTAAAGGAATACACAGAGGAATTCTACAAAGTAGGTATAAGAGCAGGACAAGTCCAAGATACAAATGAGAAAGTTTCCAGATATGCAAATGGCCCTAGAATGGACATTCAATATGAGTTAAGTGTATTGTATCCTAAAACAGTGGAAGAGGCTTATCAGATGGTACTGAAAGCCAAAGAAAAACTCTTGAGGAAACAATATGCTAGAAACAGAGGTACTTTCCGAGGAAGGGGAAGACAAGGTGGTAGAGGAAGATCTACAGCACCTAGAGATGGAGCTAGTAGCAGCTCAAATCAGCATACACCCATAGGAGGTGATGCAAGTGGTAAAGGAAGTTTTTCCAGAGGAAGAGTAGGTAGAGGCAGGGGAAGAGAAGTTAGATGTTACAGATGTAACAAGATGGGACACCAAGATTATGACTGCCTAGAAAATACCACAATACCTCATAGGAATGCAATGGTTGCACAGACTAAAGAGGAAGCAGCAACGGTGGCAGAAGAAGAAAATGTACTAGAGAGGAGAATATTTGGTAGTTAACAAAATATTGCTAAAGCCAAAAAAGGAATTTGTTGAACCAACACAAAGGAAGACCTTGTTTAGGACTGTGTGCAAGGTTCAAGGGAAATGTTGTCAGATGATAATTGATAGTGGCAACACTAATAATTTGGTCTCTACAAAAGTGGTGGAGAAATTGAAATTGAAAACAAAGAAACATCCAACACCTTACAAGGTATCATGGTTCCAAAAGGGACATCAATTGTTAGTAAATGAACAATGTGAAGTGGACTTGTAGTTGGGAAAGTATAAAGATAAAAATTTGTGTGATGTGATGCCTATGGATGTGTGTCATATATTGCTGGGTAGACTATGGCAATATGACAGAGGAGCTATGCATGATAGAAAGAAGAACACCTACAAATTCAGCAAAGATGGTGTCAATCACACATTGCTAACAATAGAAAAAGAAGATACATCAAAGAAACCTGAAGAAAATACCCTTTTGCTAAGTGGAAAAGAGTACTTATAGCGGATGGAGGAAGATGTGGTAAGTTTTTCATTGGTTTGCAAATGCAATGTAATAATTACTTCCACAAATGTTTCTGATTTACCAATTGAGATTCAAGAGATGCTGGATAATTATTGTGATATCGTTGTAGATGACTTGCCTAATGAGTTACCACCCACTAGAAAAATCAGTCACCATATAGATTTGATTCCAGGAGCAAACCTACCAAATAAAGTAGCTTACAGGATGACTCCCATAGAGAATGAAGAAGTCAGAAAACAGGTGCAGGAACTGTTAGATAAAGGACTGATTAGAGAGAGTTTGAATCCTTGTGTAATGCCAATAGTGTTGAGCACAAAGAAAGATGGAGGTTGGAGAATGTGCATTGATTCAAGAGAAATCAATAAAATAACCACTAGGTACAAATTTCCTTTACCTAGAATTGAATATTTGATGGATTGTCTGAGTGGAGCACGATATTTTATAAAGCTAGATTTAAAACGTGGGTACCATCAAATAAGAATTAGAGAAGGGGATGAATGGAAAACTTCTTTTAAAACAAATGAAGGGTTGTATGAATGGATGGTAATGCCTTTTAGGCTGTCAAATGCACCTAGTACCTTCATGAGGCTTATGAATGAAGTTTTGAAGGAATTTATTGGAAAATTTGTAATACTATATCTGGACGATATATTAGTTTACAACAGGTCTAAGGAGGAACACATGAGACATTTGAATTATGTATTACAATGGTTTCTAGAAGAGAAGCTAGTGATAAACCTAAAGAAGTGTTCATTCATGAAGGAAGAATTGGTGTATTTGGGTTTTGTTGTTTCTGCTAATGGATTAAAGATGGATCCAGAGAAGATCAAGGAAAGAACAAAGTGGCCTTCTCCAAAAAGTGTTTTTGAGGTAAGAAGTTTTCATGGTCCTGCTAGTTTTTATAGAAAATTCATAAGTAATTTTAGTAAGATCAATGCTTATATTATCGACACTATAAAGAAATATAGATAGCCATTTAAGTGGACTGCTGAAGTAGAAAGGAACTTTCAGCTGTTGAAAAGAAAGATCGCTAAAAAATCTATTTTGATTTTGCCTGATTTTAATAAACCTTTCCAAGTGAAATGTGATGCCAGTGGAGAAGCCATTGGTGGTGTTTTAAGTCAAGAGGACAAACCTATAGCTTATTTCAGTGAGAAACTAAATGAGTCAAATAAGAAGTATTATTCTTATGATAACGAATTTTATGCAGTTGTGCAGTCAGTGAAGAAGTGGAGAGATTACCTGATGTCTAAAGAGTTTATACTTTATTTAGACAATCATGCATTGCAGTACATTATGCAATAGCCAAAGCTTCACCAGAAACGTGCCAAATGGGTAGAGTATATTCAAGGTTTTAATTTTGTCTTGAAGCATATACATGGCTAATAAAATAAAGTAGCAGATGCCTTAAGTAGAAGAAACATACTACTTCAAGAAAGTCAAATTCAAGTGTTTGGTTGTGATTTTCTTAAGGAATTGTATAAAAAAGACAGACTTTAAAGAGGGATTTGAAGCTTATAAAAATCCTGTTTTATTAGATAGAAGTAAGTGGCTTGATTATTCCTTGCAAGATGGCTTTTTGTTTAAAAGAAATCAATTGTTCATACCAAATTGTTCTATGAGAGAGATTTTAATCAAGGAGAAACATAGTGGTGGACTTGCAGGACATTTTGGTACAAATAAGACTTATGAATAGTTGAACATGTTTTATTTATGTATGAAGATGAGGACTAAAGTGGAAAAGTACATGAAGAATTGTAAAGTCTGTCAGTATGCAAAAGGAAGAAGCCAAAACACAGGGTTTTATGTTCCATTACCTATTCTAGATAGACCTTGGGATATGGTAAGCATGGATTTCGTTTTTGGGCTTGCCAAATACTCAAAGAGGAAATGCTTCAATTTATATTGTAGTTGATAGATTTCAAAAATGGCACATTTTATTCGATGTTATAAAACCAGTGATGCTACTCACATTGCTAATATGTTTTTTAAGGAGATAGTAAGATTGCATGGGTTACCTAAGAGTATTATTTTAGATAGAGACTCCAAATTTGTTGGACATTTTGGAGGACAATGTGGAAGAAGCTTGGAACTGAAATGAGTTTCAGCTCTACTTATCATCCTCAGATGGATGGACAGACTGAAGTTGTAAATAGAAGCTTGGGTAATGTTCTGAGAAGTCTTACAGGCGAACATCCAAAACAATGGGATCAAGTATTGGCACAGGCTGAATATGCATATAATGACTCTCCTAATAGAAGTACAGGGCAAAGTCCATTCCACATAGTTTATGGAATGCATCCAAGGGGAATGTCTGAATTAAGAAATCTGGGAAACACTGAGATGTGAAGTGTTGCAGGGGAAGAATTTGCTTCAGAAATGGAAGTAATACATGAACAGGTAAAACAATAGTTACAGGATAGCAACATAAAGTACAAAAGCAGAGTAGACATGAGAAGGAGAGAAGTTAACTTTGAAGCTGGAGATTTGGTTCTAGCACACCTGAGGAAGGAAAGATTTCCAAAAATAGAGTATAACAAGTTAAAGTTCAAGAAAATTGGACCATGCAGAGTATTGAGAAAATTTTATGCAAATGCATATGAAATTGAATTACCCTCTAATATTGGAATATCTCCAACTTTCAATGTTGCTGATTTGTACAGGTATGAAGGTGAAAATGTAGATGACACATCAGAAGAACAAGAGAAACAAGAAATTGATTGGGTAAAACAGTTACCTACAACAAAGGAATAAAATCCAGAGAGGATTTCTGATAAGAAATTATTGAAGAAAACAAGGGGATAGGAGTATTATTAGTATTTGGTCAAGTGGAAAGATCAGCCCATTGCTGAAGCTACCTGGGTAACAGATGCTACACTACAGAAATTGGGCAATTCTGTAGAAGAGCTCATGGATAAGAGCCCATGAAGAATTTTGTCCTCAGGAGTTTGATGCAAGAGCATGAGGCTTAAAGACAAAAGACTTCGTATTATTCCAAAAATCTGAAAAAAAATAGAAGCAAAGGAGTGGGGTCCTTTAGCTGTCAATTTTCAAAGCTTTTTAGATAGGATTTAGACTAGAATCTAGGATATAGATTATCATGTAATAAATTCAAGTAGTTAGATGTAGTGGAGATTCTCGAGGAGAATATCATGCAAATTAGATAGGATTAGTTAGTTTGGTCCTTTGATTTAGGATCTGGTTATTAATTGAAACAATACCTATGTAAGTTCCTAATCATAATAAGGGGATTTTGACTGATTTGACTTGTTTTGCCATATATAAGATTTAGTTGCAGAAAATATCTCTTTGTGTCTTTTTGTGTAGATTTGGTCAATCCCGGAGGTGTTGCATTCCTCTGTAATACCACTGTGTTTTGTTGAACTTCCTGTTTATTTCGAAAAATTTCGAGTATTGTGTAATCGAGTTTAATCTCTTTTTGCGTGTATTATGAATTGTTGATTTTGAAGGTTCAGGCTTGAAGGAATGCACATCCTAAGTTGTTGATCTTAATTTCAATCCCTTATGATCAGTCCACAGCGGGGTTAGCTTGGTGTTAACTCGTGGTTTATTAGAAGTCTCTGCAATTCGGAGGATCCAGTGGCCATAACTATCCAACAGAGATCGACTAAAAAATTGGGTGGACGTTAACCCATGAATTGGACCCAACATCAAATATATTACAGTATCTAAACCCCATCGGGTTCATCCTAATGAATTAAGCTCATGGGAAATGCCAGACCCGAACTTCTATAGGACGAGTGTTTATAAACCTCATCGGGTCTATGTGGTCGGTTAAAGGCTACGCAGATTGTTGAGTGATGAGATGGTGACCGTTGGATCACTAAGGTTGCCGACCATTCGACCAACCTCACATTGTTTTAGTCAAAAGTAAGTAATCCTTGCCTAATAGTCTGGCGATTGCGATTTTGCAATGTTTTAATAGATTTATAAGGCTCATCCTATTGGGGGAATTTTAAGGGGTTTCACTAGGTTAGTGTAATAGATAGTTTTAGAGATAGATGAGCGATATTGCACGGGAAAGTGAGGAAGGGGTCCAACCTAAATTAGAAGAGATTGTGTCTTGTTTTGAACGTTTTTCAATAACGCCTGCACCTTGGCCACCATCTACATAGCCACAATACAATTCCCTCATATATAGCGAGGGGTTGTTGTTACACTAAAAAATGTCACCTTGACTACTTACAGTTAGTATGGCTCAAATCAACAGTCATGCTACCCTCTTAGGCAAGTCTCATGCCTCTGTTATCCATCTCAAACTCAAAGAAGAGAGAAAGTCTTGTAAAAACTATGTTTATCTCTGGGGTCGCAGGTTCTCTCTAGCCTTACCTGCGGGGACGCAGGTCATGTTCACAAAAACTGCGTCCATGGACGCTCTGTATGTTAAAGGACAGGTGCGTCCTTCTGTAAAAGGCAAAATGCGCAAGTTTTATCTTGAAAAAGTTACTTGTGGTTACTTCTAGAACATTCTAGAGGTCGGTTTGATGAAATGGATGCGCCTCCAGTTGGTTCATGTATCTCTATTAAGGGGGAACTAATCCCATCAATAAGGGAGCTATCCCACCCAAAGAGGGGATGATCCCATTGATAGTGGACCTGAATAACCTCTTTACAGCACTATAAATAAAGGCATTGAGCCAGAAGGAGGGGAGGTTGGAGCTATACATTTTCTTTGGGTAAATGCTGCAGGATTTAGGTCTTCCATTAGAGCCTTTGTGAGGAGAGATTGTCTTCACTTGATTCTACTTGGGAGAGGGTGAGCTTTGTCAAAGTAGAGGAAAACCCTTGATGGACCCTGGGAGGAACTTGCACAACACCAAGGCCAGGTTGTAAGAGTTTCTTTGTTTCGTTATTAATACAAACTGGTTTATTTTTCTCAATAGCTTGTGTTAATGAGTTATTTCATGTGTTCCTTGGTCTGCATGTTGAATATATGTTTTATTATATGAAATGCAAGTGCTTGGTAATTGTTTGATTGTTTGTGGTTGCAGGAATTGACTTGAAGGAGGAGCTCATCCGGATCGTCAAGAACGGACTTCAACAACAACGTTTTGGAATAAGGTAAGCCTAAACACTTGTAGTTTTCATGTTGTAAAAGGTGTATTTAGAGAAAGATCACTCCATTTTGTCTTGTTTGTCATTAGAATGTCTTAGACTTCTAGGAAGGTCAGTCGTGTCCGCACCCTTGACAGATTCCGTGTGACAAATTGGCGACTCCGCTAAATTCAATTTTAGAGAGTCTGAAAAAACTAAAGGAGACTCCACGTTGAACTTTTTCGTATATTTGTGTCCCTCAAGCCCGAAAAAGTATAAAATAATACCTGGGGGAACCGCTTGATCTTGCGACCAAGGAGTACTTTCATAATAGTGTCGTTGACCTGAAAAGTAAAAAGCGATCAAGGACACGTCGTTTTATTTCCTTATCGAGTTTGAAACGACAAAAACCCGGCAATCTTTTCCTGATTTTGCGGTCAGAAAAGAGCTAAAAGGGGACCGTCTTTTAATTTCGTTTTAACGAGTGTAAAAGAAATGCTCGGCGATCTTTTCATGTTTTAGGAGTCAGAAAAGGGCTTAAAAGATGACTCTGAGGTTTCACTTTTTCGTAAATTTTAATGAGTTCGAAAAAATGATAAAAATGTACTCATATGGCCGACTTTCAATTTAATTTACGAGCAAGAAAAGACGAAAAGAACTCGGCATTTTCATTTGTTTTACGAGAATGAAAAATAGCAAAATAATCTCGGGATTTTCATGAGTTTAACGAGTCTTGAAAATAACTGAAATTGACTCGAAATAGGTTTCATTTTTACAAAAGCTTGAAACAGATAAAAACTATGCTTCAAATTAGTTTCATTTTTACACAAGCTTGAAAAAGAGATAAAACTGTGCTTGATGCCCCCTAAGCATAACTGTTAGAGCGCATGCCCCCCAGCTTCATTTCATTCAACTAAGGTGGATGAAATGAAGGTTCAAGTACGAGATCATTTGAAAGACTTGACATAAAACTGTAAGAAAATTATGCAAAAAACTGAAATAACTAACCTAAATACTTAACATCTATAAGATCTAGTCAATCTCTCGACTCAAGTAGAGGAGGATTTGTTTCATTTGTTAACGAGCTTGACACAGGAAAAGAACTATGCTCGGATTCGGTTTCATGTTTACGCAAGCTTGAAACGAAAAACTATGCTTGTTATAAGTTCACATGCCCCCAGCATAATGATGCAAATCAAGGTACATGCCCCCCAAGCTTCATTGCATTCAATGAGGTGGATGGAATGAAGCTTTACTTTCAAGATCTTGGAAAGACTTGTGGGAGTTGTTTCATTTTTTAAACGAGCTTGACACAAGATAAGGAACTATGCTCGTAACTATTCTCTACAATCTACCTAACAAAAACTCTACTCTAAAAAACCTCGATTCATTTTTTAACGAGCTTGACACAAGACAAGGAACTATGCTCTAAAATCCTTGATTCATTTTTTAATGAGCTTGACACAAGACAAGGAACTATGCTCTATAATCTACCTATTTAACCTACCCTTGTTTCATTTTTTAATGAGCTTGACACAAGACAAGGAACTATGCTCAAGACTCCTTGTTTCATTTTTTAACGAGCTTGACACAAGACAAGGAACTATGCTCAAAAAGTTCGCATGCCCCCAACATAATGATGCAAAGCAAGGTACATGCCCCCCAGGCTTCATTGCATTCAACCGGCTGGATGAAATGAAGGTTTACTTTCAACATTTAACTTGAAAAGGGAGTTGTTTCATTTTTAAGGAGGTTGACACAAGAAAAGAACTATCCTCATACCTGATTCATTTTTTAACGAGGTTGACTCAGTAACAGGAACTATCCTCAAACCTGATTCATTTTTTAACGAGGTTGACTCAGTAACAGGAACTATCCTCATACCTGATTCATTTTTTAACGAGGTTGACTCAGTAACAGGAACTGTCCTCAAAACCCTACTTTCTACAATCTACCTATATATCCTAAAATCTACCTGATTCATGTTTTAACGAGGTTGACTCAGTAAAAGAACTATCCTCATACTCACTGATTCATTTTTTAATGAGGTTGACACAGTAAAAAGGAACTTTCCTCATGACTCCTTGTTTCATTTTTTAATGAGCTTGACACAAGACAAGGAACTATGCTCATAACTTCCAATTTCATTTTTTAACGAGGTTGAGACTAGAAGAAACTATCCTCACACCTGATTCATTTTTTAATGAGGTCGACTCAGTAACAGGAACTATCCTCAAAAACCTACTTTCTACAATCTATCTACGTATCCTAAAACCTACCTGATTCATTTTTTAATGAGGTTGACTCAGTAAAAGAACTATCCTCATCAACTGATTCATTTTTTAACGAGGTTGACACAGTAAAAGGAACTTTCCTCGGAACTGATTCATTTTTTAACGAGGTTGACACAGTAAAAGGAACTTTCCTCGGAACCCTACTTTCTACATCTATCTACGTATCCTAAAATCTAGCTGATTCATTTTTTAATGAGGTTGACTCAGTAAAAGAACTATCCTCATACTAGCCTGTTTCATTTTTTAACGAGGTTGGCACAGGAAAAGGAACTGTCCTCGAAACTCCTTGTTTCATTTTTTTAATGAGCTTGACACAAGACAAGGAACTATGCTCATGACTACCAGTTTCATTTTTTAACGAGGTTGAGACTAGAAGAAACTATCCTCACCCCTGATTCATTTTTTAACGAGGTTGACTCAGGAAAAGGAACTGTCCTCGCACCTGATTCATTTTTTAACGAGGTTGACTCAGTAACAGGAACTTTCCTCATGGCAGCCTGTTTCATTTTTTAACGAGGTTGATACAGGAAAAACTATCCTCGTAACATTGATCATGGCTTCCAACTGGAAGAAAGACATGTCAATGGACACACCTTGATCATGGCTTCCAAGAGGTCTTCATCAGAAGGAAGAATAGTTTTTTGGAAGGAACACACGTCAAGGGACTCAAAAGGGATAAGAACATCGTGTTCAAATAATCCCATAGAGTTTTCCATGTCAATTACCGGATCTAAATCAAAGGAAGATGAGCAATCAATGAGAGGCTCACTTACATCGGTAACTGAAAACATGGGACCAGTTGCCACATAATTAACCCGTGGCAGGGTAGATACCACTTTAGAATCAGGAACATTTAGGGGTGTCATATTGTTGGTAGTTGAAACAAGACTAGGGAACGAAAGCTGGTCTACAGTCACAATACTGCCATTGTGAGGGAAAGACATCACGCGAAAGAGTGTCGATACGACAGCTTTCATTGCATAAACATAGTCTCGCCCAAGGAGTAAATTGAAATCCAAGGGACCTCAAACTACCATAAGATCAATACAAACAGTTTTACCTTCCAAGGTAATAGAAAACTTAGGAAGGATCCCTAAAGGTTCACTAATTGTTCTGTTAAAAGCTTTCAGATTCTGCGTAATAGGCGCAAGCTGAGGGGAACCCAAAGCTTTCCAAACAGCTGAGGATAAAATACTAACAGAAGCACCTTCATCTACCTGAGTACGATGTATGTCCCTACCACCAGCCTTGACAATGATTTGGAAAGGGATGGAGGAAGGAAGACGAGGTTCTGTCAGTCTATTCCAATCAAAGGAAAAGACCTCAGTACTTGGAGGGGGTTCTGTAGAAACAGGTGAAATGCCCCCGGGCATAGAAGAATCTGATGTAACAAGAAGAACATCAGCGGTATGAAGTTCACTTCCCAAAGGGAAAGTGTGATCGATCGAATGTGAAATTGAATCGACCACCTGATCAACTAATGGATCATCAACCTGAGTGACATGAGTTTCACTCTCCAATGGGAGAGTGTGATCGACTATCCTTGAATTTAGATCAATCACTCCGTCAGTTGACGGTAGGTTGGGAGAAAGTTTACGGTAACCAGTTGGAAATTCTTGCTGTGGAACAGTAAGGTTTTCCAACAATGTTGAGGCTTCATCCATGTGAGGGCAAATATGAGTTTGATGACTCCCTTTGCATAACTTACAAGGAAACCTAACTTTACCCTTTTTCCCCGGAACCTGACTATCACTGGTTGATGGATCAATGGAAAGTTGATGAGATTTTTCTGACCATACTTCCAAGACCTTTGGAATACCAGGACAATTGACAAGGAAGTGGTCACCCTTACAAAGCCTGCAAGGGTATTTGGGTTTACGATGCATGTCGGAATTTTCCTCAACACAACCAACACTTACAGCCATGGTTGGTTGGTTGACTTCTTTCTTATCTGGCTTATTCTTCTTCTTCTTCTTCTTCTTCTTCTTCCCTTTCTTCTTCTTCTTAGCCTCCTGGTTACTAGCATCAAGGCTTTTACCAGGCGAAGAGGAAGAAATGGAGGAAGAAAAATTAGGCGAGGAAGGTAAAGGGTCAACAGAAGGTTGGTGATGTTGAGATGGTGAACTCTGTTGAGGTGAAGCATCCGGTTGAGATGGAACAATTGGAGTATTTTGGGCCAACGAAGTTGAAAATAACCATATCGGTAAACCTATTGTAAATCCAGGTAATGACAAAGTAGCCATATAAGGAGGACCAACATTTCCAAAGTAAGGAAAAGTACTAGGATTCTCATTAGGAGGGGTTCCTAGGTTGATAAATTCCGGAACATTTGCCATTATATTCAACTTCAGTGAATTTTATTAACAATTTAAAACTTAAAATTAACAAGTCACAATTCACACCTAACAATTAAAATTCACAATTCACACCTATGGTCTCTAAAAGTAAAAACAAACAAATTAACACGCGCTATCAAATCTAGGAGTCAAACCACACACAAAAAGTATTCTTCCGGACCAAAAACGCTAGTTGGTGATGAAGCCCAACCTCACTGGATTCAGTATAGAAATGGCGGGTGGAACAGTTACGCCGACAACCTGCTTAATGAATAGACTGGACCAAGTTCCTCCACTTTAACCGTCTCGAGTGAAGTGAACCCCCCAGAAAATCCAAGTGAGTATAGCTGACGTCTGCTCCAGGTACAGTGGGACCTTCCCTCCACCGTCACCTCGGTAGAACCCTAAAGATTATGGTCACTAAAGTTACCAATCACAACAATTACACCTGGGGGAACAGTCTAAACTCCGACAGCACGCAAGGGCAGAGTAGCAAGCTCAATCCCCTTACCGGCTCCTTGACAGTAATCCAAGGTTTACCGATAAGTGACCCCTGGCTCCTCGACAATGGTTAATCCGAGGTTTACCGTTTTTAATACGTACTGTCTGGCGTCGTTCCCAACGAGGGAGGAATGATCCCCTCACTGGTTCGGACACGAGCTCGTGCTTCTCCTTTAAGAGGAGCTTTCCCAGAATGTAACTGAAACAATTGGATTTATTCTACTCAAGATAAACTATCTGTTTGGTTTTGTAGTCTTGGAGAGTTAAGTACTCACCTACTCCAAGACCCTAGCCTAAGCTATGTTGGTGCTTCAGAGCCCTAGAAATGTAAAAATTACTAGATGAATTTTAATTAAGCGCTGTGTTATTAAGGCTGTTATTACTCAAATGGATAAATGGAGATGAAACCAATGGTGTTATGACCCGACTCAACTGAATGCAATCGAATATGATAATGTAATCGTTTCAATTCGATGAATCCTAACTAAAGTAAGGAGAGAGTTTCCATTCACTTCCAACAATGCAAAAAATTGATCACTAAGAGAAAATATAACAAATTCTCTAATGCACTAATTTCATCAAGAAGAACTAATGCAAATCAATTCCAAACCATTTTTTTTATTTTATTTTTGTGTAAATTCAAATCAAAGAAAGCTGATCTAAATCTACGATTGATTTTTCAGAATGTAAACTATGCAATTGTAATCTATGCACAATTCACATGAAAAGTATGCAAATGTAATCTATGCACATTTTTCATTCATATTCTGAAACTGAGAATTCTAATTATGCAAATGTGATCTATGCAAGAGAATTCTCAGACACAAGACGATTCTAATGTGATCTAAGAACCAATCAAGTGCAAGTCGAGAAAATTGGGTGAGAGTTCCAAAAATCAAAACATAAAAACACTCAAAGGCGATTAACACTCATACACAATTTAGCCCCCCCCGGCGAATGAGGGGGAAATTTTTTTGCAAAAACAGAAGCAAAAAGATGCAAAATTGTGAAAGAACTGAGAGAAACCTCCAAGTAATGACCAAAGGAAATCAAATCAAGAAATTCTCAAGAAAGAGACTCAAAACACCCAAATGATGAAAGCTAAGAGCAGGAACAAGCTTAGGTGAAGATCTTTGACAGGGTACTAAAGGATCTGGGCAGAAAACACTAAGAAAAAACAAAATCTAAAAGCAATTAAAGCAAAAATGGAGTTTTCCTAAATTTTTACAGGAAGACGCAGGCAACCCGTTAGAACAGGCGCGGGCCCGCTCTGTGCAAACGGCAACAGCGCGTCCAAAGACGCACTGTGCAGTACTCAGAGGGTGCGTCCTTCTCGAAAAGTTAAGAAAAACCAAATCTAACTAAATCTAAAGCTAAGCCACCCAAATACTAATTCTCACAGTCAAAAACCAGAAAATAAAAATGATTTTCTCAGAGCAAAGTTCATTCAAAGGAAAAATCTTTTTCATTAATGGAATCCCCAGCGGAGTTGCCAATTTGTCACACGGAATCTCTCAAGGGTGCGGACACGACTGACCTTCCTAGAAGTCTAAGACATTCTAATGACAAACAAGACAAAATGGAGTGATCTTTCTCTAAATACACCTTTTACAACATGAAAACTACAAGTGTTTAGGCTTACCTTATTCCAAAACGTTGTTGTTGAAGTCCGTTCTTGACGATCCGGATGAGCTCCTCCTTCAAGTCAATTCCTGCAACCACAAACAATCAAACAATTACCAAGCACTTGCATTTCATATAATAAAACATATATTCAACATGCAGACCAAGGAACACATGAAATAACTCATTAACACAAGCTATTGAGAAAAATAAACCAGTTTGTATTAATAACGAAACAAAGAAACTCTTACAACCTGGCCTTGGTGTTGTGCAAGTTCCTCCCAGGGTCCATCAAGGGTTTTCCTCTACTTTGACAAAGCTCACCCTCTCCCAAGTAGAATCAAGTGAAGACAATCTCTCCTCACAAAGGCTCTAATGGAAGACCTAAATCCTGCAGCATTTACCCAAAGAAAATGTATAGCTCCAACCTCCCCTCCTTCTGGCTCAATGCCTTTATTTATAGTGCTGTAAAGAGGTTATTCAGGTCCACTATCAATGGGATCATCCCCCTCTTTGGGTGGGATAGCTCCCTTATTGATGGGATTAGTTCCCCCTTAATAGAGATACATGAACCAACTGGAGGCGCATCCATTTCATCAAACCGACCTCTAGAATGTTCTAGAAGTAACCACAAGTAACTTTTTCAAGATAAAACTTGCGCATTTTGCCTTTTACAGAAGGACGCACCTGTCCTTTAACATACAGAGCGTCCATGGACGCAGTTTTTGTGAACATGACCTGCGTCCCCGCAGGTAAGGCTAGAGAGAACCTGCGACCCCAGAGATAAACATAGTTTTTACAAGACTTTCTCTCTTCTTTGAGTTTGAGATGGATAACAGAGGCATGAGACTTGCCTAAGAGGGTAGCATGACTGTTGATTTGAGCCATACTAACTGTAAGTAGTCAAGGTGACATTTTTTAGTGTAACAGTTGTCTTCTACGGAAAAAACCCAGAATTAAACCTAACTTCTACCATTAGATCTCCACCTAATGAATGGCCCAGATTGACTATGAAATTAGAACATTTTACAAGGAAATTTTACATATATTTTTAGCTTCGGGGACGCTTCCTCCGATCCCCCACCAACAGTGGGCTCCAAATAATTGTCGTCGGCCCCCCTAGACCCCCCCTAGTGGTGAATATTTTACGGGTGGTGTTTTTGCCACATTATGAATTGGGGCTAATGTGGTGATAACTCTGAATAAGGAAGATAATCAGGCTCCACACCCAACAATCTACCACTTGGAGACTGATTATAGAAACTCCTCTGTTGCTTCATTTGCTGGAGAATGACTCCACTTTGGACCTCATTTTTTCTCATATTCTTCATCATACTTGAATACCAATTGAAATTGAGTAGAATCTCATTTTCTCCCTGGTTACAACTTTTGTTAACATATCTAGAGGATTTTGTCTAGTGTGTATCTTTTCCAACTTCAACTGTCCATCTTCCAATGCTGACCACGTGAAATGGTACATAAGCTATATATGTTTAGTCTTGGAATGAAATTCAGAGTTCTTTACAAGATGTATGGCACTCTGGCTGTCACTGTATAACTTGCCCAACTCCTACTTCTTCCCCAATTCTTCCAGAAACCTTTGTAACCAAATCATTTCTTTACTAGCCTCTGCAGCAGCAACATACTCTGCTTCCATTGTTAAGAGTGCAACGACACTTTGTAGTTTTGAGACCCAACTGACAATTGTTCCACCTATAGTAAACACATACCCTTTTGTGCTCCTCATGTTATCTATATCACTTTCCATATCTGCATCAACATATCCCTGTAGAGCAATGTTTGAACCATCAAGCATAATGCTTGATTTGTGGTACCTCTCAAATACCTGAGAATCCACTTCACTGCCATCCAATGTTATTTCCTTTGATTGTTCATGTACTTGCTTACAACTCCCATTGCATGTACAATATCAGGCCTTGTGTAGACCATTGCATACATTAAGCTTCCAGCTACTGATGCATATGGAACTTTAGACATATAATCCATTTCTTCCTGAGTCTTAGGGCACACCTCCTTACATAGTTTGAAATGGCTAGCCAAAGGTATACTAACTGGTTTTGAATTCTGCATATTAAATATTTTCAACACCTTTTCTATGTATTCACTCCGATACAATGTTAATTTTTGATTCTTTCTATCTCTAGTTATTTTGATACCAAGGATTTGTTTTGCAGCATGCAAATCCTTCATTGTGAATGAGTTCGCCAATTTTCTTTTGAGCACATTTATTTCCTTCATGTTAGAACCTGCAACAAACATGTCATCCACATACAATAACAATATAATATAGTTGCCATCATTTTGCCTTCTTAGATAAACACAATGATCAGAGTGACATCTAGTATAACCTTATTTAGACATAAACCTATCAAATTTTAGATACCATTGCTTTGGAGCCTGTTTTAAGACATACAAGTTCTTCTTCAACCTGCACACTAGTTTCTTCTTCCCTTTGAACTCATATCCTTCTGGCTGTTGCATATATATCTCTTCCTCCAAATCCCCATGGAGAAAGGAAGTCTTTACATCTAACTTCTCAAGAGGAAAATATTCAGCTACTACTAGACTTAAAATAGTTCTGATTGAAGTCATTTTAACAACAGGAGAAAATATCCCATCAAATTATATACCCTTTTTCTGTGCAAACCCCTTCACCACAAGTCTAGCTTTAAACCTTTTTCTACCTCCATCTTCTTCCTTCAACCTGTATACCCATTTATTCTATACGTTTGTTTTACCTACAAGGAACCTGACTATGTCCCAAGTCTAGTTATGTGCTAAGAAGTCCATCTCTTCTTTCATGGCTTGTTCTTACTTCTTCCTTGTTTCTACCTGCACTGCTTCTTCATAACATTCTAGTTCACCAGAATCAATCAACAATACATAATATAATGAAGAAGAGTATCTTTTAGGGGGTATACTTATCCTCGTAGATCTTATAACACCACTTTAAGGTTTTTGAGGTGCTTGTTGTTGTTGTTGTTCTAGTTGTTGATCATTATGGTTTTCAGGCACCTTCACCTTTTCTGTGATTCTCATCAAGCACTGTGTATTCTCTGTTTTCTTTTTCATGTTTCTTTTCCTGAATCTGATCCTTATACAAAACCTTTACATTGATTATGACATCTCTGCTTCTAATTATTTTGTGTTTTTCATAATCTTAAAAGCGATAACCAAAATCATTAACACCATATCCAATAAAGGTACATTTCTTTTATTTTTCCTCAAGATTTGTTCTATTTTCTTTATTAATATGAACAAAGGCTTCACAACCAAAAGCCTTTAAAAATGAGTAGTTTACCTTTTTACCTATCCATGCCTCCTCCGGAATACCACCATCCAAGGAACGTGAACGTCCTCTGTTTATTGGATAAACAACAATATGTACAACGTTTGCCCAAAATTGTAAAGGCAATCCTGCATGCAATCTCATGCAACTTTCATGCTCCATGATTGTCCTGTTCATCCTTTGTGACACACCATTTTCTTGTGGTGTTCCTGGAAATGTCTTCTCTCTATGAATTCCATTCTCTAAATAGTACCTATCAAACTCTCTACCACAATATTCACCTCCATTGTATGATCTGAGACACTTCAACCTTTTTCCTGTCTCATTTTCAACCAAAGCTTTCCATCTCTTGAAAGTATCAAATACATCAGATTTATTTCGAATATAGTAAATCCAGGTTTTTCAGGTTGAATCATCAATAAAAGTAACATAATTATGAGAGCCACCAAGAGATGATACCTGAGTCGGTCCCCATACATCTGTATGCAAAAGCTCTAATTTTTCACTCTTATTTTCTTTCCCAACTCTAAGGAATCTGACTCTCTTATCTTTTCCATAAACACAATTCTCACAGAATTTTAAATCAACATGCTTCAAACATGGCAACAAATTTCTTAAGTGAAGAATCTGCATCCCCTTCTCACTCATGTGCCCATGCCTATGATGCCACAATGATGTATCTTCTCATGTAGAGGTTAAATCCTTAAGAGAATTAGAAATGCCATTACATAAATACAATGTACCAGCCTTTTCTCCTTTTTCTATTACCAGGGCTCCTTTAGTGACCTTCTCGGTTTTATCTGTAAAAGTAGTCACACAACCTTCACCTCCCTAATGCCTTGTTGAAATCTATTTTTTCAAATCTGGAACATGCCTTACCTCCTTCAATAGCCATTGATTTCCATTCTATTATTTTATGAAAACTATACCCATTCCAAGGAATTTATAGGGTTTATCATCACCCAATCAAACCTATCCAAAATCTCCTTAAACATAATCATGAAAATGTTTCCCATCAGGTGTGGCATGGAATGAGGCCCTGAATCTACCACCTAGGCATCAGTAATATTTTCTAATGAAAGAATCAAACCATCTTGCAACACATCGCCTGTCACAGTCGCTTTATGATTGTTTTCTTGCTGCGTGTCTCCTTCTTTTCCCTTCCGAGATGTGTAGTGTTTCTCCAGGTGTCCTTTCTTCCCACATTTCCAGCACACTATCTCTGATCTACAGTTGGATCCACCTTTCCTAGAATTACTGCAATATCTTGGGCTCTTTCCTCTTTCCATTTTTCTTCCCCCTTGTCTCTATAGTCAAAGAATTACCTAATGTCTCACCAAAGATTTTCCGTCACATTTCCTTGCTAAGGATTACATCGACAACATCATTAAACTTTAAAGTACTAGATCCAAAGAGAGAGTTACTAATGGCCATAACTAAACCATTCCCACTTTCTGGTAATGAGGATAGAAATAATAGAGCCCGAACTTCATCATCAAAAGTAACCCCTACATAACTTAATTGACTGGTAACTATACTAAATTCATTTAAATGATCATCAATAGATCCACCTTCTGACATCTTCATATTAAATATATTCTTCATAAGAAATACCTTATTTGAGGCTGATGTTTTTTCATATAGTTTAGCCATTGCCGACATTAAACCCTCGATTGTCGTTTCCTTTGAAATATTAAAGGCTACCAATGTCACTAGGCACATTTATATTGTTCCATGTGCCTTTCTGTCGAGAATATCCCATTCTGTGTCTATCATACTCGTCAACTTCTTTGCCTTTCCGCTCAATGGTAGGTACAAATATTTTTGATGTAGATAATCTTCCATCTGCATCTTCCACAGCTAGTAGTTTTGGCCGTTAAATTTTTCAACCCTAAACCTACCATCTTTCGCCATTACTCCCACTCGAACCAGGAACCCTTCTCTCTTGCACGTTTATTAGCCAAATAGGCCTTCAGTTCTGATACTAGTTGTTAGAAAATTATATATTACAGAGAAATGGAACACATAAAATATTGCAGAAATTTAAACACAAAAAATGCATAAAACAAGAGACACATAGATATACGTGGCTCACCCAATTTGGGTATGTCCACAAAGAACATCTAGCCCTTCCTTTTATATTATCCAGCAAAATGAAGATATACAACCTACAACAGATCCACTGTAATTCCCTCTTTCCTCTCAATCTCCTCTCTCTTCCTCACTCAGAATACAGATCTACATAGCCGCAATACAATTTTGTCATATATAGCGAGGGGTTGCCTTCTACGGAGAAAAACTCTAAATTAAGTATAACTTGTACCATCAGATCTCTGCCTAATGAACGACCCAGATTGACTACAAAATTAGAACATTTTACAAGGCACTTTTACATCTATTTTTAGCTTCAGGGACACTGCCCCCGATCCCTCGCCAGGGCTGGGCTCTAAATAATCACCCTCGCCCCCCCTTAGAATCCCCTCACGACAACACGAAATAGGGTCCAATGTGGAGATACCTCTGAATAAGGAAGATAATCAGGTTCCACAACCAATAGTCAGAACCTGAACTAGAATGGTACCTGTGTCTATCACCTCTCCTATCCAGAGTGTTAAACAAAGTGCCATATCTGATCGTGTCATCTCTATCTGAACTATGACCACCATGTGACCTACTACTGTATGCCCCATTATTTTTTTCATACTACTCATGGTTGATTTGGTGTGGTCCCTGTTGTTGCAATTATGGAAAACTCTAAAGTATCATTGCATTTACCTCTGTTAGATTCTCCTGTGCCTTATGATTATGTCATTGTCTACCTTACAACTCCTTATTTCTTCCTTTAAGCGTCTTAGTGTATCTTCCAAGTTGGAAGAATTCCCAACACCATATTTCTCATATGATCCATAGGGAGAGTCTTTGTAGTCTACCATCTTGCTATCCATTCTAATATTTCTTCGTAGAATGGATGTCATGTTAGGTGAACCGAATCACAATAAACCAACATACCTTCGTATAGTTTGGGGATGATACCTCGTCTACAAGTTCAAAAAATGAGAGTGATATATGTATAACATTATCATGACATCATATAGAAACATAACACATAAGAATATAATCATGTAACCTTCATTCTAGCTAGGGTCCACTGATCAATACATGACCTTATCAACAACACATACCATGACCTTATGCATGAAAACAACCACTACATCAATGTACACTTAACCACATGTGAACATTAACATGTGGAAGCAATGTGTAATAAACTACACACTCATGATGACACACTCTGCAACAACACCATCAACTTCCCATGAAAACATCGCTACAACCATGATCCATACCATACAATGCAACAAGCACATAACCCTACAACACAAGAAACACATATTCAATCAACATGAATGCATGACCAACACACAACCCATTTATTTCGAGGGGTGAACCATGCTCTGATACCACTCTATAACACCCTCCTCCGACATCTACCCAAGTAACCAACCAACTAGGGTAAACATGTGACAATAGGCTACTATTAGTGGATTCAACCTCCTAGGTGACCTAAAGGAAGCAGAACTGGTGGAAAAACATCATCTAGACCTTCCAAATCAGCTATAGGACCCCTCAGAACCATCACAACACTCCTAGTAACCAACCCCTTGGTTCATTGAGGTTTTATACCTCTTTACCTCTAGATGTTCCCATGATATGGGTCTGACAGCATCCAGGAGCTCTGGATGCTCTCATGACAAGGCATGCCAGTGTCCAGAGAATATCTTACTTAGTGTTGTGCCAAATTCCCCAGGATTTGAACCACTCTTTCAAGCCTAGAGCCCAGATCACTACCAAGAATTAAATGACACCTTCAGAATAGGAATATAACAAAGAAACAATGAGGAAAATGTAAATACTTGAATAGGCACTTGACTAGAGCCCTACTAGCCATGATAGGCATTTCGTCAAACATATCATGAATATGTAATTTAAAGGTGTAAATAACAAATCTAAGAATAGGGGTCTTATACTCATTTGAGAATCAATAAGAAGCATTTGTTCCTCAACATATTAGCTTCCATTTCATTTATTATATAATAGATATATTGTTCATTGATTTACAAGTAAAAGTATCGTCAGATCCATACATAGCTATTGTCATAAAACATACATGCAACCATCACGATAGCAACAAAAATAAGAAGGAAATCACAGCCATATGATCCACATATAAACTCGTATAATAATCATAGAAATACAAGGAGAAATAACCTCATGTTGATGGTGCAAAATCCAAACTCGGGATGGGATTACCAGGTTCCACCTGATTGTAGAATGGTCAAGCCAAATATCTATTCATCCATTTACACTCGTGCCATATTCTAAGCCTGAATGCCGGATCTCATAGAACACATCAATTTGAAACCATCGAGGGTTTCCAGAGGCCATCCACCTCAATCCATCAAACAATGATTTCACCTCGTGGTCAGACATCATAAAACCATCATCAGATTTGTCGCTACCCAAGCCTTCTAGGGCTCTAGAGTGTTTGTTCCAACCAATGCTTCTAGGACTAGTAACTCAACCCACTACTTATGTCAGACTTCTAGAGCATTTTTCCAACCAAGGCTTCCAAGACTAGTGGCTCTTACCCACCTAGGCCCTCTATATCATTTGGCCAACCAAGGCTTCCAGGACTAGGAACTCAACGCAAGTTGTTACAGGGCTTCCAGAGCATTTTTCCAACTATGGCTTCCAGGAACTAGTAACTCAACCCAAGCTAAAGGAAACATGAGAACCAACCAGAAAAAAAAGAAATAAATCCACAATCACCATAGCTATCAAGGAAATGGTAAGGCTAGGCAAATCCATAATCAATCTAGGCAATCCTCCATGCCAATGATGGGTCATGACCAATAAACCACATGCATATGCCATGCATGCCAAAAATAGTGAGGAAAACATACATACAACTTGATACCAGCAAGGAAACCCATTGTAGCTGTTGATCATGAAGTCCTATTGCGATTTTGTCCACTTCCTTTTCCTTCTTGCTCAAAAACCCTAAGTATGACACACCCTTGAAGAGTACTCCAGGAAAACTCTAAGTGTCCAAGAGTGTGAGAGAGTGAGAATAATTAGAGAGCTCAAAATTGAACTGACAAACGGCTAGAAAATGATCCTCATAAGACTTTTTATCAAAGAGGTCTCTATTTTCTTCATTTTCCACTATTTTCCTTCGTTTTCATCCTCACATGCAACTTGTGACCTTTCACTTCTCTTTTCTCCTAATTTCCATTATTTTCATAAATAAATGTGCCAAAGATGCCATTTTCCTTTGCAAAGCCTTAGCCATTGCCTTTTCCAATCTCATTAGCCATTAATAACCAAATGAACACCCACACTAGGATGTCTTGCCCAACATTCACTTGGACTAAGTGTCCCATCAACTGTGATTACTATTTTTCCTTTTATTAACTTTTATTACATGAAATTTTCACTAGGGTTGTTATAGCACCCTCCCCCTTAATGGAACATTGTCCTCAGTTTTCAACAACACCTATAACCACAAGACTTTTGTAAGAAAATTATACTTTTGATGGAGCTTTATAACTTAGCTTGTTGCAGTATTTACAATGATCAACCTCCTGAGAAGCAAACTAACATGAAAAATACCAACATAACATCATATTGACATGACACACATACCGCTTATTAGATTTTTATAGCATCTCTCATGGAAATATTTACATCCAAATACATATGTACATATGCCAAACATGACCAAAACATGTATTCAAACATATACCAAGACATATAGCAAAACAAATTTATCTGAACTAAAACACAATGAAGGATACATAGCCTGCATCTGATTCTCCCATGTATCTTCATCATGCCCAAAGTTCTTCTGTTGCACCTTAACATGCTTTATATCTAGTTCTGGAGCATGAACACCTATTTTTGTAATATATGTTGAGGCTCCAACTGGAATTCCCCTTCTGGTTCCACTTGAAATACATACAAGTGAATCACATGATCAACATCTTTAACAAACTTCTTAAGAAATGACACATGGAAAACATGATGGAATTTCACTTTCAGATGCCATGCAATTCGATAGGTTACTAGCCCAATCCTCTCAATAATACTTAAGGGTCTACAAAACCGCGGTTTTATCTTGGCACATCATCCAATCTGTAAGGACCTCTTCCTGGGTTTGATGTGCAAGTACACTTGTTCCCCAACCTGGAACTCCTTGAAAAGCATTTTTTGGTATGCATGGCTCTTATGCCTATCCTGTGATGCTTTCAAATTATTCTTGATTACCTACATTTCCTATTCCATGTTCACTAACATGTCTGATCCAATCAACACCCTGTTAAATGGATCACTCCAATTGATGGGAGTATTGTAACTCTGCCAATACAATGCCTCAAGCAGACTCATCTTCAACAATTCTTGATAACCATTGTTGTAAGAGAACTCTACGAGTGGAAGATACTCTTACCACTTTCACTGCTGATGCATCACATACATCCTCAACATGTCCTCCAATATCCTGGTGACCCTCTCAGTCTGTCCATCCATTTATGAATGATGAGTTGTATTGCACGAAAACTCTATGCACAAACCTGCAAACAACTTCTTCCAACACCTGGAAGTGAACATTGCATCCCTATATGACATAATATTCTTTGTAACACAATGAAATCTGAATGTATTCTATGATGAATACCTATGAGGCATCACTAGCTAAGAATGTAGACTTCACTGGAATGAAGTGCACAACCTTTGTCAACCTGTCCACAACAACCATGATGGAATCATTCCATATCACTGTATTTGAAAAACTTGTGATAAAGTCCATGGAAATGTCCTCCAATTTAAATTATGGAATCAAAATGGGATATAGCAGTCCACTTGGATGCTTACACTCTTCGTTCACACAGTGACAATTGAAACACCTAGCCAAAAACTCTGCTACATCCTTTTTCAGATTCAGCGAATAATAGAATTTCTTCACTATGGTCAATGTATTTTGATAACATTTTGTTGATAGTTCCAGACCTGCCAACATTAAGGGGATCTCCCTGATAAGAAGTCCCAACTAGACCTCAGACTGTTTGGAGTGGGAGTCCCACCAGTGGGTGGTAATGTAGTGCCTTAACTCCAATACCGTGAGGAGATAAGTATAATGACTTTGATAGGAAGCAAGTGTGTGACCTTGTAGCGATTCAAGTGAGATGCATGGTGGTTCTAGCACATGGAGGGGAAAAGGAAGTGTGCCCCTTAGAAGCATGTAATAGTATGCAACTTGAAAGGAACACACGATCGGAATGACATCTCAAGCTACAATGCGGAATAGTCCACAACCCAAAGTAATGGTTAATCCAACAACATGCATTCAACAAGATTCATAAAATTTCATTCAAAGTAGTTCATAAGAAAATTCCTAAGTGAAACAACATAAATTGCTAAAGCAACCCGAACAGTCCAACTATAATAACAACATATGCATGAAAGCGTGTTGGATCAGTTGTTATTATTATAAGTGAAAGTTCCATCAATAAATACACCATTGACAACCACTAGCCCCAATAGTGGAACATTATAGTAAAAAACAAATGCTCCTCTAATGACGTATACTTGCTTTACACTATAGAGAAGCCAAGGCTCATCACAATACTCCCAAGCCCTGTCTAAGCCTAAGCGTAGCCAAAACCTTGGCTCCCAAAATCCTTTTCTATGAGTTATGGCATTTTATTTATAACAAAGGATGGGGTAATCCTTGACATTCCACTTTGTGACTCTTTGACTACCCTCATGACTCTTCAACTTCTTTACAAATAACTCATTACATTACATAAATATTGTTCACATTCCACTAATGACATTTACAACATATTTATCTGGTTGTGGAACCTTTGTCTAATTCATCCTAAAGCATGTGCAACATGGTATCGGCCATGATAGGGCCACCAATTTAATTCTTCACGCTTTGTGTGCTCAGGTCCAAGCCATCCCTGGTGGCCTCTCGCCTTAGCTGCTCCATGTACATGTTGATCTCTAACCAAACTTGGTTCTTATGCTTAGCTTTAGTGAGGGAACCGATTGGTAGGATCCTGTGCATTCTCACCATGACTTCCAAACTCTTATACAACCATGCATATGAAGCCTATATCCTATAGATGAACAAGTTGAGCTTCTCATTGTTTTGGATCAACATCCAAATCTTTGCTTTGTCTAGCTCTCCCTACAGCTTCATCATCTTTGGCAAGTGAAGTAGGGCTCCCATGTACCGCATTTTCCATTATTGCACATGGGTAATAGAAAAATGTACGTCCCTTAGAGTTTGGACAAACCTTTTGCTCCACTGCTCAAATCCATACAGATGGACAACCTCCTTATGCTCGGTGACAAATCTATCACAGAGATTCTGCATGGTGGTCTCATATTTAATACTTCAACAAGTACCACTATCCTCATCTCTCCCATTTCAGAACTTGTAAATTTTTCTTCCTTTTTCCTGGCCACTTGCAAGTTCTTTTCCATCTACTCATTCTAAGCTAGAAGGTACTTGAAATTTGATATTGTCGTTCCTGCATAAGCCAAAGTGGCATCGACCATGGAAACTGGATGCTTTCTGACGTCTGACACTATCACCCTTTCCTTCATGAATGCATGTGACATTGATCATCGAGGAAATTATTTCTCTATGCCTGTATAATATTCCTCTACGACTTGTCAAATGATAGATTGTATACATCTATCACTGGATCATCATCAAGGAAAAAAGCCTCTCCTGGCTTGCTTGAGATTGGTTCTGTCACTAGATGTGGTGGAGACTAAGAGGTGACCTCAGGTGCTCTCAGCTTGGGGTTAGTGTGCTGGTCTTGTGGATCTTGCCCCAATTCCATGTTTTTCACTTGAATCAGTTGCTCAATCTCTTAAGAAAGCTCATGATCTTGCACCTTCTCACCCTCTTCTTCAGTTGTTGGCTTTTCTGACTCCTCAACCTATATGGAAGTTGTTTTCTCTGTCATCGCATCCTGACATTCTTCTTCTTCCTATTTCTGCTTCTCTTCCCTCTCTCTCCTTCTTAACTCTTGTTATTCCTTCAACTTCTTCTCCATTTCCTACGACTTTCTTTCTTCTTCCTCCAACCTTTGCTTTTGTTTATTCCTTTGCTCTGCCCTCTTTATGCAATGTTACTTCTTTTCCTCCACTCCCAAACCTGCTTTCTCAATGATAGGATCTTCTTTGAACTTGTAGCTTTTCTCAGGCTCAAGTTCTCGACAATATTCCTCTTACCCTTATCCTATGCCAATTTGCTACTTATTTCTCTTGTTGTTGTTGCCTCATACATTGTTGCTGCTTGCAGAGAAACTTTCCATGTTGCCGCTATACTGACCAGTTCATTGATATTGGAGTAGGTGTAATAGTACCTCTAGGGGTCCTCCTCTTCCAAATGAAATGTCCCATGGATCCATGGCTAGTACAAATTCACACAGTGGTTCTTTCAAATACCATTGACATCATACATATTATAGTTTTTTTCACCAAATTCAAAATTCATTATTTCCTTAGCTTCGACATCTGCATCCTTCAAGCTCTTAATCTCGTACAATCCAATCCACAAAGGAATAGCAGGCCATGGTGCCTTCTTCCTCCTATATAACCCTACTAAAACCCTATGGAGATGTGATATGAGGCCTCTTGGATGACCAAATTCTCCATGGAATACCTTGGTAAAACATGCAGAGGATTCTCTCTGCCAAGCATCCTGATGAAGGTGCCACTAGGTGAGGCATACCAATCTACAATGTCAAGTATTGCCTCCATCACTTCTTGGGACATGAAAGGTGGATCCTGCTCAAAGATCAACTTGTACACTAGGATGATGAAATGGTGAGTCTGCATCACCGTAAATCCTTAGTAGATGCAGTCAGAAAGCAACTTGCAATAAATGTTGATGACAGTCTCTTTTGATGTCCACGTTCAACTCATGAAAGGAAGCTGATGTTGGGAAAAAATTGCATCAAGTAGACACATGGACATGTAGAATATTGCTTGCTCATCCCTAGCTAGATTATTGGCATTAGTCACATGGAATTTCAACTAAAGAGCCAGAAAATCCGACGATTTGAATGGGTTTCCATCACTCACCAGCTGGTCGAACATAACCACCCAATTTTGAGGAAAGGTCTCCATGCTCTCTTGACCATATAATCATCATGCAAATATGATCAAGAATAAGTCAGCCATCCTGAGAGACATTGTTTTGTAAATTTGATTGGGTGTCATTCTGCATTTCAATGGATCTTTCGCTCAATGCTTTACAATATCCGTGGTGTTAAAAAAGCTTTGGGTGACATAGAAATGTTAGTTGATGTGGTTCACTAAATGATGTAAATGATACACCTACCGATAGTTCTCTACGTTGAAGTTGGAAAGCTCTATCCCACTGTCACTACTCAATGTCATAGTCTCTTGATTTATGTGTGAGACAATCCAGAGGATGATCTCTACAAACGGGAAAGAAGGGTACCCGCATGCAACCATGTTTAAGCCTGACTGGTGGAAATTGATATGAACTTTTCAATCCTCCAGATCTTCCTTGAGGTATCCTAAAAATATATCCTTGATTTCCTGCCAATTTAACTTCATGCACTTCACAATGAACAACTTAGTGTCTCCATAAACTGGCAAGTTCAATGACACCTGCTCAACTAATTCCCTATTGCTACTCTCGATAGTATCCTTTGATGAATCTCTATTGGAAGCCATGTTACCTATAACTGCTAGAGAGTTTCTCAACAACTTCTATTCTTGGAGACAAAGAGGACACTCAAGTCATGCAAATGTTAGCTTGAAACCAAAGTACTTCAAGAATACACCAAGACACAAACTGGGAAAGTACTGGGAATGATTGTGCAATCTTGGCTTATGGAGGTGATTGACTTCTAGCTAGAACTACACATTTCATAGTCCCACAAGTCAGTGGGGAGATCTTGCTGACTAGAACTGCGCAATGTGCAATTTATTCTTGGCACATGCCAGGAGAGACTGAACATTTTTCACTCTCGTGGCCAAGGCTAAGGGCTGGCTCTTAGAAATGTGTAGTGCATAGTTGTACTTAGGCATGGGAAACCTCTACATAATTCCAGAAGCCAAAGCTGAGGCCCTGATTTCTAAAAATGTGTAGTTCATTCTTGGGAAGATTTGATCCAGGCCAAGAAATCCCAGATCTCCCCAAGGGAAGTGAGAAATCTAACAGATCTAAATGCTTGAATGATGCTTAGTGCAGATCTAAGTGAATTATAATGCATGCAAGTGAAACATGTGTAGGACTCAATCAAGCTAAAGGAAAATGAAGCATGTGGAGAGAGTCACCGCAATGGTGAATGTCAGTGCGCAAACTAGGTGATGCATGCGACACTTGGGAAAGGAAATGAAAAACTTCAAACAACAATTCTACAAGCTAAAACAAGTTGAAAAGCCAGTGCTCATTCAAAAAAATGAGTGAAACAACACTCCCACAATATAAACAAACAAAAGCGACAGAAAAAGAAGCAAAAGACTAAAAAAACAACACTCACCTAGAAAAGCAATGGCAATCACATCGGAGGTTTCCTGATCTCCTTGGGAATGCCAGAGCTCCAAGTTTGAATGTTAAAATGAGCTCTAGAAGTGCCCATTAAATAGATTTTTTTGATTTAGTGTTTATAACACGAAGTCCAAAAATCAAGGAAAAAGCAACACTTGGTGATAGTTTCTGAAATAACTCAAATGTCTCCTCTAGGTTGCTAAAATAGATTCCTATTTTCTTGGGACGTGTTTTCAATTTTTTTCTTTTTTCCATTTCAGGAAAAAATGCAATGCATTAATGAAAGAGATTGTGCAATTCTAGGAAGGATTGGGAAACTCAATAGCTCATGCACTGATCAACTTCTGAGCATAAAGCTTCTGCAAAATTTTTGGGTTAAGTGGCTCTAGCCTGCCTATCATGCTCTGCGTAGTGTCCCAGAAAAAGACAAGCTGTGAGCTAGATTTGTGCAATTATGGAGCTGAACGCTCATTGTTAGCTTAGAATACGCAATTCCCGAGAGAAAGGTTCATTCCCCTAAAGGATTATGCAATTCACTAAGGCAAGCCTAGAACCGTGTTGAAACCAAGTCAAGAGATCAACTTGTGGGTTAGACAGTAAAGCAAGTAAGAATACAGAAGCCATAATGAAAAACATAAAGCTCCATCAAAGCACAAGTACCTGGGTTAGTGTGAGAGAAGTTGTTGTGATCTAGGAGGGAGGATCCAAAACAAAGCATGGGCAAGATTTTGAGAGGGTAGTTATAGCCACTACAACATTGGTCACACACTTGTAGAACTCTAGCTCTCTACATGGACCTTATCTCCTCTAAAGCGAGTCTAAATCTTCGAGAAGTATTGTTTGATTCTTTGATCGTCATAGCTTCTTCACTAGCTTGAGTTAAAGATGTAGTCCCTACCATTCTCTTTGTCGGCAACACACATACCAAGCAAAGACAACTAAGTTGTTTCGATTGGGGATGAGGGGTCTATTGATGCACAAATAATATAGACTGTTATAGTTTTAGTTTCATCTCTCATGTTGCTCTGTTGCCAATAGGCCTAGACAATATCTCGACGGAGTCACCTCTGGAACATAAGCGTTGCCTTGTTGATAGCAAGCCTGGAAAGTACCCTGGAGAAGTTACTTCCTTCACCTCTCTATGGAGGAAGCCTTTCCCTTCCTTTTCCTTTATTTTATTTTTCATTTCATTTCATTTTCATAGAACTTTGCATAGGCACTTATTTATCTCATTTGGCAGAAAAGGGATCCCGACCTATTGAGAGAAGAATAGGTTGTCCCTTTAGAGAAGTATGTTTATATATACCTCTGACATACTTTTTAAGGTTTCCCCCCTCTCCTTACTCTACTTGACTGAGTTGACAAGAGTTAACCAAATATAAAAAACCAAACAGAGTAGGTGGCACTAGTTAAAAGTACAAGAATTGTGATTTCACCAAGACTCGCTTTGAAAGGAACGTATTTTACATCAAGGTATAATTGATTAGAATAAATGCAAGATATTCATAAAGAGAGGGAATATACAAATAAACATGGGTTGATAGCCATACAAGTCATTTTTTATTTCACACTACTTGTTTGAAGAAGGAAAAAACAGTTTCATGCAGAAACTAATCATACAGGTGCACAAGAAAAGAAGCACAGGAAATAAGTAATACAAATCAAAAATAGAGTGAGAAAAACAAAATAGAAAATAAAACACTACTCCTACTCCTAAGCTAAGAAAAGCATGTGCCAACTCACATGAAGTGATATTTCCAATGCAGCCACCAATGCACTGGTTAACCCATGCAGGTGATGGCATGGTTGGCGAGAAATATATTCAAGCATAGCAATAGACAAGAAAGATAATGCAATTCAAACCATAACATTCAAATTTTGATACATCCATAGGTAAGAAAAAATTGAAAGCACATGAAAGGAAATCTACAGACGTATCATGGTATTGTGTCACATTATGTATGGACGACAAGCATGTGCACATCTTTGAACTAAACAAACAGGAAAACATGAAGAAAGAAGAAAACTTTTGTTTCACAATAGTGCTTACCATGTATGACTCCTCCAATTCATGAGAAATAGGATCGTGTGATTCTTTTGGAGGATGCGAAAACTGTGAATTGGATTTATTTTCAATGTGAACATGAGAGTGATGAGGAGCCTGGTGATATTCAACAAATTTATCATTGGAAGTGGGATTGACCTCAAGGCTACAAGAACCTGACATAACCATGAGCTCGGGCTGAAGTGCCTCGACAGCTTAAGGAGTTTCCACTTCATCAGAAGATGGATCATCAAAGAATGGTGGCCTAGAAAGATCAACAGTATGTGAATTGGAATGATCACACAAATGAGTGAAAATATCATGACAACCACGATCATAAAATTAAAGATGGATGATGACATCCTCATGATTTGACAAATTATAGAGGGGTTGATGAGAAACAAAAAATTTAACCCTCTGAATTTCTCGAAAGGAAATATGAGAGATTGAGTGGATTTGGGAAGAAATATTTCTCCTCTGCAATCAAATGACAGACTGCCATCCCATGCATTTTGTGAATGATCAGAAATGGAACATCTAGATATATATTTTAACAAGAGGAATCAGAAATGGAAGAACTGTAGAAGATGTTTGCATTATGATACAGGTGTTGTCCTTGATGGAAACTCACATAATTGACAGTTCATAGTGCAACATGTTAACAACAAAGGATTACAGATCAGAATCCCAAAATGGTTTAAGAAGAATACGTAGGTTCACTTTGTCCAAGTAGAGTGTACATTTGGGTTAATAGAAAAAAATGAGCGTATACGTATCAACGCACTTTCACAAAAGGAAAAGTGCATATGGGATGGAAAATCAAGGTTTTGGTCCAATCTATTAGTCTGAGGTATTTGGTATGAGGTATTGGTCCTAAGTGGTTTTCGTTTGAGGTATTAAGAGAGGCCTAAAAATACATAAGGAGGAGAAGAACAAAGGGATAAATGTGAAAGTAATGAATATCTTATGAAGAGTGAGATCAAAAAGAAAATATGCATGTTATGGGTTTCTGGTCCATTGCTTGATCTGAAGTAAGGATGAACCTTAGTGGTTGATGAGGGATGATATCTAATGATGGATCAGGATCATAAGACCTGAAATGAATTATCAATATGTGCTCTGATCATGGATAGTTTAGATCTAAATGCTAACGCATGATTTACACTGTAATGTTCTGATCTAGGTATGACTGAAGTCTAGAATAGTTGTGATGTTTTAACTTAGTATTTGCAGATCTGTACACTAGTTCGCTTTGATAAAAGTGAGTATACACACTGGTTTTGCAAATCAAAGTAGCGTATACATTATTAAATATGATGTTTGAAGTTGTAGTTGGTTCTGGTTGCTAATGCAAAGTTCTAGGTTCTTCTCTATGTTCTGGTAACTATGTTCTGGTGATAGTGTTCTGCGTTTAGATCTGAGTACTTGCGATAGTGGTGTCTTTGTTCTAGTTGATTGATTGAATTTGATTGAGTTTGAATGAATGGTTGATTCAATTTTGTCAGAGGTTCAATGATTGTTTGATTTATTATGTCCGAGGTTTCAGTGATTCATTGATTCAGTTGTGGTTCATTCAGACATATATGATTGAGTTTCAATGATTGGTTGATGCAGATGTATTTGATGGTTGTATTGTAGTGGTGATTTATTTTGATCTTCAATGTTATTGATGGGTCCAATATGAAAATTCGATGAAATGAGGCCTTCAGATTATGGTGTTTGTTCCAGGAGTATCCAGTCTAAAAATATATGAAATGTGGTCCTGAGAGGAAGAGAGAGGGTCGCAGACTTCTGTAGGCTAGCACCTATGTATTGGTAAACATATCGGCCATTACAAGAGCTAAGGAGGTTGGAGCTCTCTTCCAGTAGAAGCTAGAAAATGAGTGAAGGTTGTAGCCTTTTGTAGGTCGATGCCTACGTACTAGTAAATGGATCAGCTAGTACAAGAGCTAGGGGGTGTAGCTCCCTTCTAGTAGAAGCTGGAGAATGAGAGAAGGTTGTAGCCTTCTATAAGTGGGTGCCTGCATAATGGTATGAGTCTGCACTAGTACAATATTGTATACAGGTTTTTCTTATATTAAAATAAGACATCAGTAGGTGCTTTTTGTCCCACATTGGGTTTCCACCTTAAATCTTGGTGTTCATGTGTGTTGGTTATGTGTGATGGTTTATTCTGTTATTACTACACATGGTTACTTTTTATATGGTTAATAAAGTACTGATGCATTGATGAAAGATTAACATATGTTGAATTAATTGAATCATAAGCTCACTAGATATACATTGTTTGCCTTAAAGAGAGTTACGTGTACACGCAAGTTACCTTCATTGAAGTAGCCTATATAAATCAGAGTATGAAAAGAACAAAGTATTGAGTTGATAAATATTGATTCAACCATCCCCTCTTAGTATTATTTCCAATAGGATGTCAGGATAAAGCAGACAAAGTGCAGACTGAAGGAGGTTGTCCTTCACTGCAACTTCTTTTTTAGATTCCCACACATACTCATAAAAAATAATAGCCTAGGTTGGTTGTTCAAAACTGACTCCATCCATAACTTGATCCTCATGAACATCACATATGAAGTTGAGAACAGATGAAAACAACATCCCAAAATCCGGAGGATCAAAGGAACTGATGGACAGAGACTGAGTGGATGAGACAATGTGACAACCATCAAGCTTGCAATCCAAATCTGTGCAGAAATCCAGAGGAGGTTGGGTAGGAGGATATGGTGAAATTTCAATAGGTAGGTCCACAACTTCTCCCACCTCATCCTATAGAGGTAGAGCTATTTGATGAGAAGGGGATGGAGAACAACCTTGTTCATATCAGATTTATAAGCTCTAACACTGAGATATGTTGGGAGGGGTTGGAAATATTCTTAATTCATGTGGAGTCTAAGAGATGTCAACAAGATACTGAAATATTTCATTCAAAAATTTCCATTCAACTTCATCTTTTATAAATTCAAAACAGTAATGAAGAAAATGATCATAAAATTGCACAATTGATTCATTAGGTGTCTTTCACAATTTTAAAATTTTGTGATGAAGTTCTTTATGGTAATAAAAGATGAAATCACGACCTAATTCTCTAATCATGTGCTCAAAAGAGTGTATAGACGCTCTGGGGAATGTGTGACACCATTGCTTGACGCTCCCTTCAAACGTGAAGGTGAAAACCCCACAGGTAATGTCGTCTGAGGGGACCTCATTCCTGTCATAGAAACCCAGAATGGAAACTGAATGAATTAATAGGGATATTCTTCTTTCTCTGTCAAATTTGAGTTTAGACAAGTAATCTAAAACATCCACCGACACATCGAAACCCGTAGCATGAGAAAAGCATGTTGGGGTTGTGATTGTGATATAAGACATGAATGATGTGAAAAAATTCAAAACATACTTCAAGGGCTCAACTTGTCATCTGGCCCTCCTTCTAGTGCCAGATATGTTTATGGTGTTGGACTCGCCAACATTCAGAAGATCTCCTTGGTAAGAAGTCCCAACTAGACCTCAAGATATTTGGTAGTGGGAGTCCCAGCAATGGGTGGTAATGTAGTGCCTTGACTACGATAGTGCATAGAGATAAGTATGATGAGTTTGGTAGGAAGAATGTATGTGACCTTCCAGTGAGTCAAGTGATATGCATGGGGGTTCTAACAAAGAGAGGGGAAAAGGAAGTGTACCCCTTGGAAGCCTATAATAGTTTGTTGCTTCAAAGGAACACATGAGTGGAATGACATTACTGTATGAAATGCGGAATAGTCCACAAACCATAGTTGCAGGTTAATCCTACAACTCACATTCAACAATATTCAAAAAACTGCATACAAAGTAGTTCATAAGCAAATGTGTAAGTCAAACAACATACATTTATAAACAAACTAGAATAATCCAACTAGAATAATAACATATGCATGAAAGTGTGATGGCTCAGTTATTATTATAAGTCAAAATTTCCATCCATACCTACACCATTGAAAACCACTATCCCCAATAGTGGAACATTACATTGAAGAACACATTCTCCTCCAAAGAAGCATATTCGCTCTACACTATGGAGAATCCAAGGCCTTTCAGAATACTCCCAAGCCTTCTCTAAGCCTAAACCTAGCCAAAATATTGGCTTCCAAAAGCATGTTCTATGAGTTATGAGATTCTATTTATAACAAAGGGTGGGGTGACCCTTGACATTCCCCTTTGTGACTCTTTGCTACCCTCATGAATCTTCAACTTCTTTAGAAATAGCTCATTGCATTACATAGATATTGTTCACATTACCCTAATGACACTTGGAATTTAACTTCAAACATATTTACAAATAATATGCATTTTCCACTTGTACTAATGTGAGACATAATAGGCTAGAGATAACCTAACAAGACAAAACACTATGATTCAGAAGTTTGTTAACATACCAACTCGGAAAGCTCCACTTGATTGTCCTTGGTGATGTACTGATACCAAGCTTGGTACTATGCTATGATGTCCCCAAACTTCTTGATGGTGTCTTTTTGATAGTGGACTCTTGCCTCCATAACTTTTGGGGATATGGTCATGGAACCTTTGTCTAATTCATCATAAAGCATGTGCAACATTTTATTGACGATGACAAGACCACTAATGTACCTTTCATCTTTTGTGCACTGAGCTCGAAGTCATTGCTGGTGGCCTCTCACCTTAGCTGCTCCATGTCACTATCAATATCTAGCCAGATTTGGTTCTTATGCGTAGCTTCAGTGAGGGAACCGATTGATGAGATCTTATGCCTTCTCACCATGACATCCAAACTCTTATACAATCATGCATGTGAAGCTTCTATGTTGCTTATAATGTAAAATTTGAAACAATAAATGATATGATTACCCATTTCATCGAGGTAGAAAGAATCAATCGATTTTGAAAACTGGTGATGTAGAATACATTTTTCTTTTTTCTTTTTTTCCGCATAGTTTTTTACACTTCAATTTTTTTTATGTACATTAGTTTTATAATGTTAGTGATTTGCATGCTGATTTTAAAAAGTGTTGATTTTGCATCAGGCCCTTCTTTTAAAAGACTTATTTTATGAATTTAAATTCTCTAATGTATTAAATGTGAATAATTATTTTCTAATTTTGACGATTTTTGAAGTGGTCTTATTCTTCATATTTTCTTGTTTTTCTTTTAATTTTGTTTTTTTTTTTTTTTTTTTTGTAGTGAGGTTTTTATTTTGCATAGTTAAAGAAGAAGGTCAACATTTCAAAGTTTCCATATTCTACATATTTATATATCGTTAATTAATTTTTCAATGCACATAAAATAATTGTCTCTAAAAAACAATAATTTTAACAATTGACATAAAAATAAACATTTTGAACATAAATATAGCTAAAAATGGACACATTTTGATAATGTTTTTCTAGAAATGACATGTGAAAATCACTATTTTTGTAGGAAACATTTAACAAAAAATGGTTAAATCACAATTTTTTTTATGAATTTCAGGTAAAAAAAAATAATAATCACAATTGTTTTTCAAAAAATAATGATTCACATAAAAATTAAAGTGAAAATCACATAATACAAATATTGAACATATAACACCATTAATTGAATACTTATTCTACTCATAAAATGTCAATGTCAAAACATTGCAAGTATAACTAATTAATAGTTACAAATAATGAGCTTGATTTTGAAGCACAACTTAAATTTAATCAACAATATTACGTAATCCAAACTCTTCATCGTCTAGATTTTCATCATTGTCTTCTTCCACAATATTTTCTGCTTCATTTTTCTCATTTTCATGTTCTGATGGATTTTTGATGTCTACGAATCTCCGCCTTTCCAGTCATTCTATATAATGGTGGTTGAGGTTCCTTTTCTTTTTTTCCACACGCGATTCATTAAAATCCCCTTTTCTCAACCAAATTTCTTGCATTGCATCTGGAATAAATTGAAGAGCATTAGTTTTTTGCTGAATAAATTTGCACTGTACTATATCTTTTTCAATGGCAATGCAATTTCTTCGTTTTTGTAGGCAACATGCTAGTGTTGTACCTAATTATCAAGCAAAAAAGAAATAATGAAGTAAATTAGTATAATGACATATAAATTAAGAAAGAAGATATTGAAATTCAATTCTATATAATAAAAATTACCTGATCTTGAAAATAAATCTAGAACCCAATCTCCTTCATTTGAACATAAGTCTATAAGATAGTTAATCAATTACTGTCGATTTTGATAAATGTTAACTATCTCTCCTTTTGCTTCTTTATCTTCATATGTTAGTTTTTTCACAACGGCATCATAAACCAGTACTTGGCTATGACTCTTCCCATCTACCCGATTAAGAAAGATGGACTTACAGGTATCATCGTTTGTCCAACTATCAATATGGATGAAATCACAATCATTTATATTTGGTTGATATTCACAGTTAGGAAGATTTGAATTTTTCTTGTAGCATGAAATAGTAAAAGTTCAATGAACTTGTACATAAATTATTATTTTAACATTAATCAAACATACAATTTCAATGTCTTACCATGTAAGCTGCATCATTCAGTTTGTTTCCCCCTTGCAGCTTGTCAGTAACATCGCCAATTGTGTGTCTGGATGAAATGTCACAAATGTTTATAATGGTGATGACCTGACTTCTACAAATCCATCAACCACTTTACTAAGAGCTTGATAAGTATAAGGGTCACTATCATAGTCAATGTTCGGGATATTCATACCATGGGGAATACCTGCAATAGCTAGGGAATAATCACTTTTAGGTATGAGTTTAGCAATGTCTTCATAGTCACCTTGTATTACTTGATATTGAATAGTGTGAAGCCCATTCCAAATGAAATGAGTAAGAGTTGGATCAAGTTCAACATTCCTAAGACGCTTCTTTCTCGGTCTTTCGATCTTAATTTCTTCAATAAAGCTTTTGAAACTATCTGGTGCTCCATTTGAATGCCTCATCGTCTTTAATTAAATAAAAAAATATATGTATAATTTATAAAATAAAAATTGTATACAGATGAATAAAAATGAATGTATAAATTAACATACCTTTTTAAATGCAAGATAAAATCTTTTAATGTTGATGTAGAACTTGAATTTGGGTAGTTGTGTACAACATCATCCCAACTATATTCATTCAACAATTTGACCATTTGTTCTTGTATTTTCATGTAAACTTTGTGATTGAATAGATAAAGTAAAAATAGTTAATATAATACTATGTATAACAAATACTACCAAGAACAATGTCATATTTAAAAGAAAATTATAATCTAGAAATAAGTAAAAATAATTCAAAAAACTTACTTTTGAAATTCCCCAAACATTTCATCCAATGATAATTCCCTTGACTTCACACAAGATAATATTGCTTTGACAAGTTCTTCATCCTTCAATCCTTGCAATGCTCTCCAAGGTGTGATAGTCATATCTTCTGGAAGCTGCTTCATTTCAAGACTTGATTTACTGCTGCTACATATCTACGGTTTAAACTTTTTGACCTTCTGGTTTTTAATGCCAATGTTATCCCACATGCTAAAAATATCATTAATCAATTCCCATATCTCTATACTTCTAAATGTGAATAGGAAAATGTTATCAATACTTGTAAATATATCATAATTTACATTGCCACCTTTTGAATTGATTTTCTCCTCAATTTGATAGCCTATTCCCATATAACATTCCTTTCAAAATTCTAGAGTAACTTTATGTTATCCTCACCACATTTTTCTTCAAATTCATTATGAATAAATCTAACCCTTTGGATGAAAGTCATAGAAATCCTATATTAATTATTTGTATTAAGATCCCATGCCAATAAATTTTCTTATGTATCTACTAAACCAACATAAATGATACATTTCATTGTTTCAAAACATGGGTTATTGGGATAATCCTCCATCAATAGCCTTTGAACTTCTTAGAATGGTTCCCCCCCAAGCACATAGTAATTGTATTCAAAAAATTTTGACTTATCAAATGCTTCTTTGTTGGGAACTTGAACTAGATCAACAAGAAGCACATAATTAACCACATGATAATATGGATTGTACCTAATCATTGTCTTCATGTTGTGAACATGCAGGTGGTGTGGCTTTCTAATTTTATATTTAAATTGTCCATCACCTGGCTTATAGATTTGTCTCACATTAAGCTGAAATGTACGACCACCCTCAATTAAGTTTGTCTTTGTCAAGTTATGTCGAATGGAATTTTGTTTTGTTTTAATAATTCCATCATTTAAATCAACTCCTGGTGTAATGATTTCCCTACTTTCTTTTGAATTTCCACTAGGATATTCATTGTTGGCCTTGACTATTTGAGAATGATCAACTTTCATTTTCTTCCTCCTAACATTCTCATCATTAACTAGAACATAGACATTCCTCGGCATTCTTACTTTTCATCTTTTATTGCTCTTCTCCTTTATAACATCACTTCTAATGTCAACCTCAGTAATGGAAACATATTCTTTAGCGTCAGTTTCAACTTCCTCATCTTCAAAAGTAATCTGTCTACCTTTGCTAGATTTATCCACTATAAACGTTCTTTGCTGATCCCTTGGATGTAGTTTTGTAGCATCACAAATTACTTTTTTTTGCTTGTTTTCCATATCTTCTTCTAACCCTCAGTAGAACCTGCTAACAACATTCATAATATCTTGCTCTATGAAATGAATGCCTCCCAACATAATTGAAATATTTTCAATAAAATTCCGTCAAACAAAATATCATATGCTAATAAAAATTGCTCGAATCTCATTATGGAAATTCTTAAAGGTACGGTATTAGTAATAGTGATAACGTGTAAGCATAGGGTGATAACTTAAGCATAGTCCGTAGTTATAAAAATATAATGATACAGTTACAATAACACAAAACACAAATATAAATAACAATACTTACCATATGTTGTGCAATGTCATTTATAATTTGTTTACAAATATTTGTAGATTACTCTTTCATGTCATACATTGACAATGATAATTGATATTTAATCTTGTCATGTGACTTAGGTGGTTCTGTAGGTACATAAACAACTTCAGTGTCTGGTATCAAACCGATATCTATGACTTTTCCTAGCACCTCATAAAGTCCACTATCCTTAGGGATATCAACATATAGATATATATGCATCTATTGTCTGGCTTCTCTATCTTTCACATACCATACACCTTTTGTAAGCTTCACTTCTTTTGATTTCTTCCATTATGAAATCATCTTGTTATAGTTTGAGGCACTTGATAGGTTTGTAGTTATTAGCTCAGGCTTGGTTCATTCAATAGTGTTATTTGAGGATCCACCTTTAATTTTAGCAGTATTTGGTCTAGAAAGATTAACAGAAATCTTCTTTGATGCCACTTTCCTTAAAAAAAAATACACATATATATAAATCAATAAATTACAAAAAAACCAATAGCTTAAATAAACAAACAAATTGAAACAAAATCTTAAAATGATAAATAATCATAAATCATAAATAATTTTGTGAAAAGTGTAGACCCCTCCGGCCCCACCCTTGCAGCACAATGGGCCAGTGGGGGTGGAGGCTTGATTCTCAGAATCAGACCTCCACCCGCATGGGCCCATTGGACCATGAGGGTGGCCAAGGAGGGGCTATCGTAGCCCCCTCCCGCACCACCCTTGCTCCCCAACGGGCCTGAGTGGGTGGAGGTCCGATTCTCATAATCGAGCATACACCCCCATGGGTCTCCAATAGGGCTCCACCCTAACAGACCGTTAGGCCATGGGGGAGGGGAGGGACGGGGTTGCACACAGCTCCTATCACCCCACTTGCATGGTCCAACGGATAGGTCGGGGTGGAGGCTTGATTCTTAGAATCAACCCTCACCCTTGGCAGACTGGATTGCAGGGGTGGGCGCCGTCAGTGGGCACAACCAGGACCACCATGCCCACTGCAGACGTAGTGGCCTTATGCTTTCAATGGGGTTGTCGGGTAAACCTGGCTCATCTAAATTTTTAATTTCTAAAAAAAATCTGAATTTGATCAATAAAAAATTAAATATTATTTTACTAGAATATGTTTTTGTTTTTGTGTTTTACATGAAGATAACAACCCAACTGACACGTAACTACTAGTAAACCTATTGAATTTTAAAACTTTCACACAACATAAGGAAAAATAACCTTTCAAATGTAATAATCTTCCCCTAAATATGTTGTCGATAGCAATATAGCTACTCCACAAACTCACTCCAAGTCTTTTAACAAACCTTGAAAAGCCTTGACGTGATGTGAGGAACAGTGATAATGAGATTTAAGATATAGCGGAAATTAGGGAATTGTTTTACAACACAGTGAATGTGGGTTTAATTGATTTTTATAAACACTTTAACATATCTATATTATTATGACGATATATATATATATATATATATATATATATATATATATATATATATATATATATATATATATATATATATATTGATATCTAGCAGAATCAGTAACGGTGGTGGTATTGTACTCGGATTACACGGGGTCGAATCCCACCAGCTGCCACTATAACTGCTAGGAGGAACCACCTAGCCCGCAAGAATGGCCCTCAGGTTAAGACGGGACTTGAACCCGTGACCTGCACAGCGGCACGAACGAATTAGTACACCGTCCACTGGCCACGAGACCAAACCACTGTGGGTGACAATATATTAAATTATGATAAAGAGAACATTACGAAATTGTTTTACTGCACAGTGAATGTGGGATTATTTTTTTTTATAAAAACTTTAACATATAAATCCTTTTATGGCGATATAGTAAATTATGATAAGCCAAACATTGCAGAATTGTTTTACCACATGGTGAATGTGGTATTAATTTTGTTTTTATAAAAGCTTAATATATAAATCATGTTATGGATATATAGCAATTTATTTTAAATATGTGATAGAAGATATAATAAAAATTAAAAGAAACATTCAATTGTTTAGAAAATGCTATATAGTTTAAGTACAAAATTAATTTAGGTAAAATTTTTAGTTTACAGTTTTAATTTAAATATTTAGTTTAAAAGATTAATTTCATAAGAAAATTTTAGTTAAAATTTTTCAATCAATTTTCAAAGAAAATTGTGGAGGAAAATACATGAAACAAAATTTTTAGAGGGAAAAATTTCGGCAAAAAATTTTGGAGGGAAACTTTGGAGAGAAATTTTCATTCTTTAAGCTATATATTATCATTAGGAGAGAGTGCATTTGCATCATTAAACCTCATCTGTTTGAAATGCATGGATTCTTCTGATTATGAAGTTTCGCTTTTTGAAGCATCAACATCTTTGTTGCGTAACAACTCTATTCATATTGATGAATATAACGAAAATTCTTCCACTATGAATAGAGAGTAAAATATTCCACGTAGTCCTAATCCTATGGACTATGAGAGAAACAATGCTAAAGGGCAGGAGGAAAAAATTCAAATAAACAAAGAGTCACAGTTTCCACTTATTCCTAATCCTACTCGCTATGAGAGAACAAGTGATGAAGAGCATGATGACGATTTGTTAAGAAATTTACCCGAGAACACAAATTAATTACGAAGAATTATTGAGACAAACAAATATAAAATAACTAGCAACAACCATAAACACATAAACACAAACGTTTATCCAGGTAAACCCCAAATCCAGAGAAAAACCCAACCTAATAAGATCTCATTAGCATTGGCCAAAACCCTAGCCAATCCGACCAAGTGAGCCTTCACCGCTCATCTCCAGGTCTTACATTACAATGAAGTCCTTCCAGCCTTTCATAAGCTCCATTACATATAATACCATGGGCAGAATACTATGGGTGCACAATACCATGTGCCCCAAAACCATCACCGTTTCACCTGGTCAACTTTGACTCTCTCCTGAGTCAATTTTACCTAGCAATCGCCCCCTTAAACATGACTTGGGGTTCCTTGACTAACTCTAGCCAAACCTGCTAAGTGAGACAATCTCGCTCACTCTAGCCCTTACCCCCGTTAGAGTGTTTTACCCGGGGTATTGTTAACCCGACATCCCCCTATCACCTAGGTCTAACCAGACTTTATTAGTGATTACCCAACGGTACACATGCCTTACCAGGTCTTACAGTAGTATGCCCATTTACATGCAATAATTTTGACTTCATTAATTTTTTATTTTTTATTTTGTTTCATTGTTGCTCTTCTAACCCATCCTCTCTCATTTAATACGGCCAAGCAACTGCTTGCATTCAGGCGACACGTGTACATGGTCTGGAATAGTATACTGTGCTTAAACTGCCAACGCCTTTCCTGGAATTAGTAGCACAATACATCAAATGGTGAGGCAGGCCTTTGTGGCCACGACAACCACTCAATATGTTCCACGAATATGCCATTATGCATCAAATCTCATTTCCAAAGACCAAGGGAGAAATCATCAATTCACGTGAGAGCACTAATAGTCAGAATCCATTAAAGGCACGACCAGCACGCTGATCGCTTCCCAGATTTGACAAATCATTCATCTTGGAGCTTGATTGCATCCTGAACCGGCTTCTTCAGATAAATCACAACCTCCATAATTCCACGTTGCCACGATTCAGATCTTCTTGTCCCATGAGTCCCACGCACGATAAACAAGTTTCTTTGCGTACTTCCTTGACTTTGTTGTCGACGCTTCTCGTCCTTCAACCTCTTCATGTGGAATCAATCCAACAGATGATACATATATGATTAAGCAATTAGGCATGCAGAAATCCAATTGATCAGATCTGAAGCCCAATGGCCCGTCTTAGTCCTTCAACGCAGGCCTTGACCACATCATTGATCCATATTCATACCAAATCTAAATTCAATTATCTCTTTAACCATTTTCAAAGTTGATCTCACGATCAATAACAACAAACTTCTGCGCTGATCCTTTTATCCATTGGGCTAAAATAAATCCTTCACTGAAGGTGTACATTCAAATTCCAAACCCTTAACCATGGCTCTGATACCAATTGTTAAGCCATTTACCCAAGAAGACAAATTAATTACAGAGAATTACTGAGAGGAACAAATATAAAAATAAACCAGCAACAACCATAAACACATAAACACATATGTTTAACCCTAGCCAATCCGACCAAGTGAGCCTTCACCGCTCACCTCCAGGCCTTGCATTACAATGAAGTCCTTTCAGCCTTTTATAAGCTCCATTACATATAATACCATGGGCAGAATACTATGGGTGCACAATACCATGTGCCCTAAAACCATCATTGTTTCACCTGGTCAACTTTGACTCTATCCCAAGTCAAGTTTACCTAACATGATTTTCAAATAAATAAAGAGTCATGGTTTCCACTTAGTCCTAATCCTATGGACTATGAGAGCATGACTGATGAAGAGAATGATGAAGAATTTTAAAGGAAGAGTCATGGTGTTCACTTAGTCCTAATCTGATGGACTATCAGAGGAACAATGATGAAGAGCATGCTGAAGAATTTCAAATGAATAGAGAGTCACGGTGTCCACTTAGTCCTAATCCTATGGACTATGAGAGTAGCAGTGTGAAGAGCATGATGAAGAATTTTAAATAAATAAAGTCTCACATTTTCCACTTAGTCCTAATCCTATGGACTATGAGAGCAACAATGATGAAGATCATGATGAATGATTTCAAATGAATAGAGAGTCGTGGTTTCCACTTAGTCCTAACACTATGGACTATGAGAGAAACAATGATGAAGGCTAGGATGAAAAATTTCCAATAAATCGAGAGTCACATTTTCCACCTAGTCTTAATCCTAAGGACTATGGGAGAAGTAGTGACGAAGGGCAGGATGAAGCACTTAGTCCTAATCCTAATGACTATGAGAGCATTTGTGACAAAGGGAAGTATGAAGAATTTTGAGTAAGTAAAGAGTAACATTTTCCACGTAGTCCTAATCCTATGGACTATGAGAGTAGCACTAAAAATGCACATGATGAAGAATATCCAATAAACATCGAGTCAAATTTTCCATTTAGTCCTAAGTCTAAGGACTATGAGGGTAGCACTAAAGAAGGGTAAGATGAATAATATCCTCCAAGTCAATATTTCAAAAGCATAGATGATCATAATGAGGATAATATTCCTCATAATGAAGATGAAAATGCTTATACAGATGATGATCCAATGATGGAGATGTTGCCAACAAATATTATATTGAGGAGTAGGAGCAAACCTATTCGTATCAATCCAACATGTTCTAGTTAAACAAGGGGTATAGAAGAATATTTGACAAGAAGAAGTTCTATCAATGCTCTCATTTCAAGTGAATGTTGTCAAAAATATTGATTGGAACATATGGATTTCAAGTTTGCATTGGAGAAAAGGAAGAAATATTTTCAATGAATAAAAGCATGCAAAATTCATATTTAGTGGGGTGCATGCAATATACATTGTTAGGTTATGATTATCATATTAGGTATTTATTTATCTGTAGAAAGGGTTTCAAAATGTTTCATTCAATGGGTAATTTTTGTCTATCAAGAATCCAAGAAAATTTGGAAAAGGATCCCACATTTTATTCAAAAGTACACCATAAATGACAGTTTGGTCCATTATCAAACACTGCAATATAATGGATAAAATAATTCTTTTCAATGCATGGATAATGTATGCCAAATAGAGAGACAATACATATTCCAGATAATTTCTCAAGACAAGAAATCTACAACTTATACAAAGAATATGCAGAAGGTGCTGAAGGAAATGGTTGATTTATTACATATCAATATTTTGTGAAGATATGGAAGAAATAAATAAAAAATGTTTGTATTCCTGAGAAGACAAGGATAGGGATTTTCAGTAATGTGCTTCTCTTAAATAAAAAAGGGATAAATGTGAAGGGGCGGAAAGAGGTAAGCATTCATAACATTAACTTTTAGACTTGTATAGTTATCAACTATGAAAACATATTTATTAATGAATTTCTTTTATGTTGTGTAGATTCCATTGTCAAAGCACTTCAAGAGCATCACAAACAACAAACAAGTGAAAGGAAAAAGTTTTATAAGCATCAAAATAAGTGTTATGATAATTCAAATAAATAATTGGGTTTGATAATTGATGGTATGGACGAGAAGAAAACACTTCTACCACATTTTGTTCGCACACCCAAAACTCTACAGGAGGAAAATTTTATTCAGTATCACTTGGTTGGTTTTGTATAGTCTTCAATAGGAAAATGTTGCCAAGGGTGTACTTCATAGCTCCAAATATTCATAATTATGCAAATATGACAATAACCATAATTCATGATGTGTTTTTCTCATTGGTCTGGTAATCTTCATAAAGTTTTGTATATACAATTGGACAACACCTATTGTGAAAACAAAAATTAGATTGTTTTTGGATATCGAAACATGCTTTTTGAATTGATAATTTTTTAGAAGGTAAAGGTTGGTTTCCTTCTTGTTGAGCACACTAATGGACGTATTGATCATATGTTGAGTCTCTTTTCAGTCACACTGAGGAGCAGGGAAAATTTTAAGAACCCCCCCTAAATTTATAAATATAATAAATGGGCGAATCTCCATGGTATATAGGAAAAATGCAAGGCGATTTTATCAATAATATAATATATATATATATAATTTTTTGGCGAATCTCTCAGCAGACATGGCGAATATTTTACTCAGTTATAAAATCTTGTAAGATCTTGGCGAGTCTTTCACTAAATAATAAAACTTTGTAAAGTCCTAGTGAATCTTAGCATAGGCTACATGCTGGTTTAATTCCCCCATTTAAATAGGCTACATTCCAGGTGAATACCATGTGCCATTTTGGTGAATACCGTGGGTCAATACCATGTGCCATTTTTATTTTTATTAATTCTAATATTAGGGTTAATAATGGTTTTTTGCATGGTATTAATAACAATCTAGTCCATGGTATTTGCCCCATAGTATTTTGGCCATAGGTTTCACCTAAATATAACCCATTTTTTGAGTGTTCGTAAATATAACGTGACTTATGGAGTAAATATAAAAAAATGTTTTATTTGTTTACCATACCTCTTGTTTATTTATATTTTTATTAATTTACCATACCTCTTTTACAAATATGGTATTTGGCCCATAGGATTCACTTAAATAAAACCTCTTTCTTGAGCCTTCATAAATAGAATGAGGGTTATGGACTAAATATAAAAAGAGGTTTTATTTATTTACGATAGGTCTAGTTTATTTATATTTTTATTTATTTACCATACCTTTTGAGTAAGTATAAAAAGACGTTTTATTTATTTACCATACCTCCACTTTACTTATATTTTTATTTGTTTACACCCTTACATGTATATAAGGTGACTTATGGAGTAAATATAAAAAGTGTTTTATTTATTTACCATACCTCTCATTTATTTATATTTTTATTAATTTACCAAACCTCTTTTATAAATATGGTATTTGGCCCATAGGATTCACTTAAATAAAACTTATTCTTGAAAATGGGCGAATGGATTCACTTAAATAAAACCTATTCTTGAAAATGGGCGAATGGAAGGTTGTAAGTCCTAATTTCAAGGGCTAAATTTACCTTTTTTACCCTCTCGCTTAAAATAAGGTGGGCTATTTGAGGTGATTTGTAAAAATGTACTATGATACAAAATATTGGCCCACTAAAAATTTAAAACCCCTTAATTTCGCCAAAGGGCGAACATTCGCCCCTAAAATTATCCTTGCTGAGGAGGAAGGAAGTTGGGATCTTTCCTTAATTAATTGAATGTATTAAGAAATCATACATGCCAGAGCCTATTTTTGATGTGTTGGAAGAAACTGTTGACATGAGAAGGTTTATTCTAGGATCACATGGTGAGGAGAAATAAATTGAACAACTTAATGACATTAGCTTCCAACATCAATTTCGTATAAAAAAAATTGATGACAAAACACTAATATGGGGCAAGAAGTATTGAACTACTATAGAATGGGCATCATCATCACGTTTGGCATTTTTAAAGTTCATTTTAGATTATCCAATATTTCCATTAAATATGTTTTTATTACAATTAGTTGTTGAAGTTCATAATGCATGCAAGTAGAATAGAGATAAAAATTATTCTAATTTCCTGGAGGAAATAAAAAAATGTATTAGATATACATATAGTTACTTTGATATCGCTGATTCATTTTGGTGGGAGTATTTTTTCAATGATAAAACTGATATCATTTCAAGGACAACAAATGGAGATATACCTTTGGAAACTCCATTTATTTGTCCACAAAGTGTCAAATGACCATGAGGAAAGAACCATTGTTGAACAAAAACAATCTCAAGGTATTGTTAATTATTCACAAGTAGAGGAAAGAGAAATGTATACTCGTTCCACAAGTCTCATGCACAATGTGAAGCCATGGAAGACCTTATAGGGGTTCAGTACAAGATATTAAGGAGGGTTGCATGATCACAGTGCTAGCAGATGGTGATCCGAATGGCTATCCATTCTGGGTTGCTAAGGTTATAAAGGTAATTACAAAAAGTGAGGATTTTGCAGGTGTCAAAGTACATTGGTGTGCCTCAAATACAGACCCATTCAATGGTGTGTACAATCTAGAGATGGTAGTTGATTAAAAAATTGGCATAAAGGGAAAAAGAAAAGGTACAAATATAAATCATCACCGCACAGACCTCTTGAAATTGGAGGATGTTGACATAATTATTTATGACTTCAATTTAATAATGTTAGGAACTCTTCTCTTCTAGATGATAGAGATTCTGAAGAGGTTGTTACCATAAGGAACAGTGTTGAGATGGGAGTCTACTGAAACTAGTCATAGATCCAGAAGAATTTTGAAACTTGAAATTATTCCTTAGATAGATTGTTGTCGAATACTAGAGAGAATGTGAGAGACCCATATCACAAGGCAGATGGAGGAGGTCACCTAACAAGTACACTGGACACATGGCTCTTATGAGAGGATGTGTTGTGCAAGAGAGCCATCTTCCTTTGAGGAAGCAGTGTAACAACTGGTTTGAGTTGATTCCATGGTGGAGGAGTATAACTCCATAGTTCGTAATAGTGTTTGGCATGTGGTCCCAAGACCAGAGGGTAAGTCCGTGGTGAGCTCGTGTTGTCTTGAAAAGGTAAAGAAAGCTGCAAATGGTAGCGTCGAGAAGCATAACACAAGATTTGTGGCCCGTGGCTTTTCAAAGGTAGAAGGGATTGACTATGATGAGTCCTTTGCTCCTGTTGTAAGGTAGTTTTTGATGAAATCTATATTAGCACTATCAATGCATATGGGTTGGAAGATACATCAAATGGATGTGAAGGAAACCTTCCTTAATGGAACTATTGAGGAAGAGGTGTACATAGAGCAGCCTCAAGGTTTTGAAACCTTTGACTCTGTGTTGCATGTGTGCCAGCTCAAGAGAGTATTGTATGGTTTGAAGCAAACACCTCGTGCTTGGCACACCCGGATAGATAGCTACTTCACTGGGTTTGGCTTCACGAAGAGTTAAGAAGATGTGAACCTGTACCACATAGTGGTGGAAGGTAAATTATTGATTATTGTACTTTATGTTGATGATCTCATACTCACAGGTGATCATCAACTGATCAAATATTTCAAGGAGGACCTTTCAAGAGAGTTTGAGATGAAAGACTTGGGGATCATGCATTACTTTTTAGGAACGTAAGTATAGCAGGGTGATGGGGAGTTGTTTGTGTCTTAAGGAAACTATGCAAATGAGATACTCAGGAGGTTTTTCATGGAGAGTTGCAAGCCTATGGAGACTTCTCTAGTTGTTAGCTGGAGGAAGGAGGAAGCTACTTCGGGATAGGTAGTCTAAGCTACTGTTTACAAGTAGCTTGTGGGTTCACTCATGTACTTGGTGAACGCATGATCAAATCTATGCTATGAGTTAACCAACTTAGTTAAGCGATGATTAGGCCTACCAAGTTGTATTGGAAGGTTGCAAAGCATGTATTGAGATACCTTAGGGGCACTGCTCAGTATGGATTATGGTACAGATAAATAGAGGAAGTGAAGCTTCAATGCTTCACGGATGCATATTGGGTGGGGAGTCTATCCGACCAAAAAAGAAAATCAGGAGGGATTTTTAGTATTGGGTCAGCGACAGTTTCTTTGTACAATAGGAAACACAGATGAGTTGCACTTAGTTCGACAGAGGCATAGTACATGACTACGAGTTAGGAAGAATGTGTGGCCATCTAGATGAGCAAGATCTTGGTTGGTTTGTTTGGTAAGTAGATGGATCCAACTGTGATTTACTACGATAATCACAGTTGTATCAAACTCTTTAAAAATCTACTTTTTCATGATTGTTCCAAGCATATTGATATTTCATATCATCATATCAGAGATTATGTATTGAGGAAGATTATGTTATTAGAGTACATTTCCATGAAGGAGAAAGATGTTGACATTTTAACAAAGGCATTTTCAAGATGTAAATTTGAGTTTCATAGAGACGTGATCGAGGTAGCAGACAATCCCTTTGTTGTTTAGAGGGAGTGCTAAGAAATGGAAATAAGAAACTCCATTTTAAAATTGTCCTTGAATTTAAAGTGAGAATTAAAATCGAATTCTATTCTCATAGCAACTTGTAAATAGTTAATAAAGTTTAATTAACTTTATTATCTTAGGAATCTCAAGTTGGAAGTCTTTTGGAAGTCATGTAAGTATTCTCCCTAAAATTTAGGGGTCCAGTATGAGTTTAGATTGAGTTGTAATTAGATAACTCAGTTTATAGAGCTATAATTAGTTAAACTGGTTAAACTAGTTCTAATTGTTTGTTGAACAAGTAGAGGATTAACAATTAGTTAGTGCACGGGTGCATCCACAAGTGATACTCTAGATAACTGAAGATTCACTCATCAGAAACTCATGCATGTAAGTTCTGAGAAAGACCCAGTTGAAATTAGAGTGCATGGATAGTCTACTATCAGTTGTATGATTTATTGAGTTGTAAATATCATGCATGAAATCAGGAAGAGGACTTAATTACGATTGTGTAGTTTTGGAAGCATGAATTCCCTTTAAATGTGAGATATTCATCCTAGGAATTGCGCAAGGAAATAGGGGCTTTCCAAGTAGTGGAAATTAGCTATGTGTTGGATAATAGAGGGCTTGTGAGGTAGAGAGTTGAGCATACACACGCAGAATTGTTCTAGTGAGAACAAGCTTTGTAACTTCACTCATACTTTTTATTAATGCAATACACATAGGCGGGGTTTCGAGTAGTTGGTTTCCCCACACAAACTTACTGTGTTATGTTCCATTGATTTATCTTCTTCTTTTTCATATTGTTTTCAATGATATAGTGGCTTCCTCTAGTTGGAAGTAGAAGTAGATTCTTGTCTCTTGTTTTAGTAAACTAGATGAGCTTGTGAATCTATAGGAAAATCTACATTGAATGTGGTTGACTATGGTCAACATATTGTTGATTAAGGTTTATTATGCTTGACTATTGTTGGCTATTGTTGACATTGGGTTAAGAGGGTCAAACAGTGTTGATGATGGTTGACCATGGTTGACAAGATTGATGAGGAGTAACCATAGGTGACCATTGTATGCCATTAATGACAATAATTGATAATAATAAATTATATTTAACTATGGTTAACCATTAATGATCATGTTAACCATGACTTACCAATGTTGAGCTGGTTGACTATGGTTGGTAATGTTTAACAATAGATGAATATGGTTGACCATGTTGACTATGGTTGATAAAGTTGTTGACCTTGGATGATCGTGGTGGCCGTAGTTATACTATGGTGACCATGGTTGACCTTTGTTTAGATGTTTGAAGCATTGCTAAACATGTTTGACTATGTTTGAAAAGGTTGATTATGGATATTATGGTTAATCATTTTTTCTTTGTTGGATATGTTGAATATGGTTGATTGTGTTGAGTATGAAGGCTACGGTTGACTATCTCGACTATGTGATGATGTTGACGATGGTCAACTATGTCGTAATGGTTGACTATTGTGACCATGATTAACCGTTGTGACATTAATAATTTGTGTCCATATTTGACCATCTTGAATACAATTGACCATGTTTGACAATGAAGACTATGTTAATGCATATCAACCATGGCCAACCCATAGTACGATGCATACACAATCAGTGTGACATATGTTTTTTGGCACATTGACATGATATTTTATATTGGCGCAATGTGATGAAATTTGTTACTCAACAGATTGCAACATCTTTTCTTATTCTACACCTTTCACCAATGTTGACTATTCATAATAGTGTGACATTGTTCATTGCATTGTGACATTTTTTGCTTTCCATCAAATTTCAATGACATTTATTGTTCATCACATTATGATGATAAATATTATTCACTACATTGCAATGGAATTTATTTTCATCACATTGAAATGGTGTTTATTGTTCTACAGATTGCAATGACATTTAATATTTATACATTGTGACCAAGTTTATGATTCATCACATTGTAACATCATTTGTTGTTCAACACATTGTGATGTTACTTATTTTTTGCCACATTGAATATAACTTTAACGTTATGAAAGCTATATTGTTGGTCACATTGTGATGATGCTTATTATTCATGACATTGTAAGGTCATTTGTTGTTTTTCATATTGCGACAATGTTGATTATTTATAACATTGTTTGTCACCTTGTGATGTTGTTTGTTGTTCATCACATTGTAGTGATTTTTAATGTTCATCACGTTATGATGATGGATATTGTTTATCACATTCCAATGGAATTTTTTGTTTGTAAAATTACAATGGTGTTTTTTTCCATCACATTTGGATGGCATTAAATATTTGTCTCATTGCGATGATGTTTAGTATTCATCATATTGCAATAGCCTTTGTTTTTTCTCACATTGTGATATCATTTTTTGTTCAACATATTATGATGTTGTTTGTTGCTCAACCACATTGAAAACAAGTTTAACATTATTAAAGAGATATTGCAAACAATATAAAGTTAATGTAATATTAAATTGATATAATAATACTATTGAAAAAGTTATATTAAAAATTAAATATGAGAAGTTTAAATATTTATCATATTAAAATTAAACTTTTCCACAGGTGGTAGCACAATAGAAAAAAACATGTTGGAAAACCCTTGTGTATCCAACTAATTGTAAGTTCAATCCCCTTAGACATCTCTCATGAGCTGAACCAAAAAGAATAATTTATTAAAGTTAAAATTATATTGAATATTAAATTTATTATATAAGGTTATTTAAGTAAAAATTATTGTGTCGAGAGGCACTTTACAAGCCAATAAAGGGGATATGTATAGGCATAATGTTGTAACACCCCACATTCTATGTAAATATCTTTCTATTTTTAGATTGAACTATTTATAGACGTGATAGCTAGAAAGCCATGGTGGATTTGAATTAAGGTGGAAAATAAAGTATGATGGTGTAATAAATGAATTTTATTAATGAAAGGAAAATTTGGAATTTTCTTAGAAAACAAACACTAGAGTAAAGATATTCTTGCCAAGATCTTGAAACCAATATTGTTAGATGAGATAAAAAAAGCTCTTCCCTTAAACAAATCCTAAAAAGCCCTACAAGTTGATCACTAAGATTTAATATGATGGGAGAGAAAATCTATTAAATCACTTAGTTGTAGAAAAAAGATGAGTAATGGTGGAATAAAGTGTTGTGGGAGAGAAAGGTGAGATTTAAAGAAAAATGAGGAAATACCTTTCTGGAAAAGTGGAACGCTACTAAGGAAAAATCGGCTAGGGAAATATTGTATAAAATACATTATTTGGAGTCACAAGGGGTTGTTGATTCCATAGTAAAGATATCTCATCTCAAGGGGAACTAGTGGTGACGGTTCAAGGAAGTGAGGAAGGTGTATTTCCCAAGTGTGTTTCCAGTTGCTACATGTTTATAAATTATGATTATTGTTTAAGATTTTGTACATGTGTAGGTTGTGGAATTATTTAAATGTGTGAACTAGGAGTAGCAGAACGAGTATATACTTTTTGATAATTTCAATTGATTTTAATGTTAATGTATATACAATAAATATCATTTTCTATGATTATTTACACTAACTTTAGCATTCACATATATACAATAGATAGTGTTTTCTATGATAAATTATTTAGATTATAAGATGAATATATATGTAACAGATCAAAATTTTGACCAAGAATTTGAACCACTATTTGTCACACCTAAACCCAAATCCCTATCTTGATATGGTAGTGATAAGCATGAACTAGTTCATTATAGTCCCTTGGCGAGCCCTATTTGAAAGACGAGGTTACATAGAATGAATTAAAATTCCTAAAAGGAGAGCTCTCTGGATAGAGTGCGAAGATTCCCATGAAATTAGTGTGTGAACCATGTGAGATAGATGGAAAGGGAATGTAACCATTTTTTTTACCCCTCGTAGAGAGGAACCATTGTACATCACCAAAGAGTGCACAGAAGAGGGTCCTGGTATAAATATTAACCAGATTGTCATCTCATGATGTTATACTGCTTATATAAGCTAGAGAGTAGTAAAGTCGGTTTGCCCCAACAGTAAATGGAATCATCACATTAAGCATGTTAGAATTCTTTAATAGTAAGGTTGGATGGGGGTGAAGGTCGGAAAGAAAGAACCATTTATATAAATGAAATAAAATAAAATATGACCATGCTTTTATCATAGTATCGATGTTATGTGGAATATGAAAAGAATTGACAACAAAGTCATTATATAAATTAACCAAAATCATGTTTGCTACCAGCGATGGAACATATGTTCCCAGGAAGGAAAACAATTGAGTTTGAATTGAGATTAGTGCTGAAAATTTCCCAGAATATAAGGAATAGGTTTTTCATGAAATTTAGCGATCGTGTGATCTGCAATACTCCATCGTTGATGTATTGTAAGTTCCAAGAAATAAGGAATGTCGATCCCAGAGAAAGAGTATGGTTAACCCAAAAAATCCGAGAAAATCTCTATTCAAATTCTAATCTCAACTGCTTATAAAGTATATTTATGTATCAAACTAGCCTTGGTAACAAAAAGACACTCATAAAACAGAACTAAAATAAAAACACGTTCATTTGTTAGAGAAATTCACATTCATATAAAAAAATACTTTTTAGTGGAATGAAAAAATATAACCATTTTCCTTGTAGAGAACTATATACCGAACTTCCATGTGGAATGTAAATCAGAGGGAACTTATCATACAAGTTAAATACACTGGCACATTTCTAATAGAAATTGATTATATATAAAAACAGAATGTATTAGATAAAAAAATGAGGGGTTTAGTCCCTTTTTGGAAAATTACACCAGCGTACTAGACAACCAATTAAAGTTAACAGTGTGGAGCTAGATGAAGACTGCTCTACCATAGAAATGAAGGAAGACACAATATAATTAGGTCTTGAATTCAAATTCCCTGTTGCGAGGAACAAGGGACCAAAGGGTTTAAGGTCTTGAAAAATTACAAAGGATAAAGAAAAATAAAAAATTGAAGCTCATGATTTATTCATGTTGAAGGTGACAAGCAGCATATCAAGGACACCATGGAGACCAAACTGTCGATTTGAAAACCTGAGTTAGATATTGAAGAACTCTGTAGGTATAGGGAGAAGAAATCGATTGAGCTTCCACATACCTGCAATAAAACATGGGAGTAAAGTAAGCTGAAAAATGAAAAGAGATGTATTGATCAGAAATGAGAAGGGTATATGGAAAAGGGTATACCTTTCAGTGAACTTTACTGCTATATTTATTTTCCTATACCAAAAACAACTCAAATACTTTGGTATGAGAATATTACAGGGGTTTTCTCCCAAACCAAATAGACGCAGAGAACACTCATACTAAAGAAAGCAACCTAACTTTGAGAAACATAAATTGTGCACACTATAAATATAAAGGAAAACCTTCTTCTTAGCTACCACTATGGAGAGTTGTAATGAAAGGTAAGAATTTTTTTTTACCCAGGTTCTTGCTGAATCCTATCATGCCAACACCAAGCCGAGGCGCAATTCTGTGGTAGATTATGTGAAAAAATTAGTATCTCAAACCAAAATGATTTGTAAAACAATCAAATCCAAGATACAATTTCAGTACAAGATATACCTATATACCTATGAGCGGTAAAGGGGCCCAAGTAAGTTCTGTATACAAGAGACGAGTCTAGTGGAATGTGATATTAGTGGACCCGAAAGGATTCAACCTAGGAACGTAGAATATAAAACTAGTTAGAACAGTCACGAGCATACATGTAAGTATATACAGAACTGGAGAGACCAATAAACAATTGTATTTATTAGGTAAGCCTGAATTATAAGGACTTGACCTGAAAGGAAAGAAAATAAAAAGAAGGGGAAATGAAAAACCCTCACAATTGCCTCTGCTCCAAGTAAAGAAATGACGAAAATGTCACAAACTTGAAAAAAAAATTAATTGTCGACATCACAGGATACCAGTGTAGTGAGCTGTAGGAAAGAGACGTTTATGCATACAACGGAAAATATAGATGCCAATAAGTAAAGGAAATCTCCGAGAAGAATTTAGCGAATATTCGACATTCCTCCAGTAAGAAGGAAAGGAAAACAAACCACCGAATAGTGAAAAAAGGATCAAGAGAATGATACAGAACAACTAGTGTTAGAGTTTCAAGAAATTGTTCCCACCCTTGGATAGCCTCAATGCATCTCCACCATACACGCAATCCCAAGCGCAGGCTACCATGTGATGGCCATGTGAAAGGGGGCTACATGGCGAATGCTAAGCCCTATACTTGGGTGATGATCCCCAGGCGGGATGGATGTCAAGAATTCCAAATGTACCCTCCACCAAACTAGTTGTGCAGGGTTAAATTCTGCCACGGTTTGATATCATAGGTGTAACAAATAACATAGAAATGCGACTTGTGTTTTGTATGTTAATGCGTAGAAGACTTGGGGTCAGGGATAGAAAAGGTTCATGATTTCTACCAAGTACGAATCAATGGACTATAGAGAGATGTATACACCAACCACAATTAAGGGATATACCTGCACCCTAAAATCATATACCATAGCTCATACAGTTTGGTATTATGTCTAAAGGGTGGAAATAAATTAGATATTACATAATAAATATCTAATGTAAGAAGAAAAAGAAAACCATGTATTAGAAAATACCATTCCAAGTTTTTGAGGTTCACATACATGACCTACAATACTTAAATGATATGCAATGTTATAGGTTACATAATATGTATAAATAGTATGAAACAAATAAAAAAAAAAATCAAAGTAATGGGTACATGACATATGGTATGAGAGCCCAAGTTCAAAATGGGGCTCTACAAAACCACCACAATAGTAAGTCATGTAGAACTAATACCTATTGTGTTTTGAATGAAAGGTAATCAAGTGAAGAAGGATACAACAGAATGGTAGAAGAACCCCCTCCAACCATAATAGTAGGTGAGGAATTACATGTCGATTTGGGAAATGGAAGTACCCCACAAATATCATAGTTTATGGATATCATCATAACATTGGAGCAAGATTGGATCACCTCAATGTTAGGTAAAATTGACTTAGAGTTTGATTCAAGGTTGACCTGGTTAAATAGTAGTGGTTTTGGGCACATGTTATAGTGTACCCATGGTATCATTTTTCGTAGTATTGCATGAAATGGAGCCTATAAAAGGGTGGGAATACTTCATTGTAAGAGAGGCCTCGAGATGAGTATTGAAGGCTCACTTGGCTAGATTGGCCACAGTTTTGGCCAATGCTAATGAGATCTCATTGGGTTGGGTGTTTTCCCAGATTTTGTGTTTTTCTGGATAAATATTATGTGTATAATATTTATGTGTATTGTTGCTGGGTTTTTTATTATTCCTCTCTGTAAATCTTGGTAAAGCTCAGTGATAATTTATCTCTCTATCGTAAATTTCTTAACAATTGTTATCAAAGGTAAGTTGGCTTTAGAACAACATTTTTTGTTGCCAAGGGTTTGTATTGGCCTGATAGATAGAGAGATAATTACCTTTTTCTTGTAGATCTAAATCAAAAGCCATATATTGTGAAGCAAATCTTCACAATATTGGGTCATGAGAGATTCAATGGATGAGAATGATATGTGCACGTGGATTAATTAATTGATGAATGATGTACCTAAAAAGAACGCCTAGATAACTAGCATTTACAGCGGCTGGTGACCCATGTAATTCAGTAGATGGGTTATTTTTATATGGACATTGATGTCATATGTACAAAGACAACAACAAGGGTAAACAATTTATTATTGTTATTATAATAATGGAGTGAAATTTTTAATTTGCATGTAAATGGGCATACTATTGTAAGATCTGGTAAGGCATGCGTACACATGGGTAATAACTAGTAAAGTCTAGGTTAGACCTAGGTAATAGGGGGGATGTTGGATAAACAAATCCCTGGTAAAATTTTTGAAGGTGGTAAGGGCTAGAGTGAGCGGGATTATCTACTTAGCAAGTTTTTATGTATTTCTTCAAGGAACCCCAAGTCAAGTTTAAGGGAGGAATTGTTAGGTAAAATTGATTCGGGGTTTGAGTCAAAGCTGACCTAGTTAAATAGGTCTGATTTTCGGCACATGGTATAGTGTACCCATAGTATTATGGTCCATGGTATTGAATGAAATGGAGCCTATACGAAAGAGAGGTCTCGAGGTGAGTGGTGAAGGCTCACTTGGCTCGATTGACTAGGGTTTTGGCTAATGCTAATGAGCTCTCATTGGGTTGGGTTTTTGTGGGATTTGGGGTTTTCCTGGATAAATATTATGTGTATTATATTTATGTGTATTGTTGTTGGTTATTTTATTATTCCTCTTTGTAAATCTCGGTAAATCTCAGTAATGATTTATCTCTCTTCCATAAATTTATTAACACTCAGAAATAACAATGAATGCCTATTGAAAGCTAGTGAGGAGGAGGAAAAAATGATAAGAGAGTTGATACAAAAGTTTAGTCATAGAATAATAGAGCCAAAATTATAAAAAAATAAGAGTGTGGAAATGGAGTCAGAGAAGTCTGAAAGTGGAGGTGCTTCAAACAAGACTTATCCAAGAAACTAGAAAAGAAAGAATAAGGTGGAACTGCAAGTATAATTTAGGAAAATAAAACTCGCTACTTTTGATGGGGAAAAGGAAGAGGATGGAGAGGATTGGCTCCTCCACATGACCAAGTATTTCCAAGTATATGAGTATGAGAGCAATTTAAAAGCCATATTGGCCATTTACCAGTTGCAAGGTAAAGCTACTCTCTAGTGGGAAGATGCCAAAAGAGTACATACCTTGGAGGAGAAGAGAGTGTCCTCTGAGGAATTCCAAAAATATTTCCATTATCGATCTCTAAATGAACCGTGTTGAGATGACAAAGCAAAGGAATTTCATGAATTAATTCTAGGGCAGCTCACAATGGATGAGTTTGTGGAAAAATTTTACTAATTTGTTATGGTATGTTCCTTACATTAAATAGGAGAATGCAAAGGTACAATGATTTTTGAGCTGCCTACCAACACTTTACATAGAAAGGATTGAGTTCGATAATCCGAAGACAATGGATGAGGGAGTAAGGAAAGAAAGATTATGCTTAAATTAATAGTTCAAGAATATGGGGGAATGTTTAAGAACTTGGCAAGGCAAGGACATAAATAAAAATTCAATGAGGTAAAAAAGATAGAAACCAACATATATTAAGAATTTTAGAAAAGAGCAGCAGCGGAAGAATTTCAGCAACCGAAATGTAAATCAGTCGGCAGAATGTCAAACTAGGTCCAAAGCCATGGACATGAACAATAAAAAGTTTAGTGCGGTAAAAAGGACAGAACAGGGTTTAGTGTTGAGGGTGTGGTGAACCACACCTATTGAGAGACTATCCACACAATCCTGGATCCATTTAGAATAATCAAGTTGTCCATGAGGAAAAAGGGTGAATGACATTGCCATAAACATTCCTAAGACTAGTGTCACACTATAGGACATACATGATTAGCATCAATCTACCATGATTGAGTTTTTAGATACCATATATAACTAATATTTTTATGTTTTAGTTGATACGTGGGACTACTTTAAGTTACATTAGTCCCAAAATTGTGGAAAAATATGAATTAAAATATAAAAAATTCAAGACTGCATGATTTGTACAGTTAGCAATCGGCACAAAAAGAAAGGTAACAAGACAAGTAAGGCAGTGTCCCATTAATTTAAATGGTTATTCCACATAAGTAAATTTAAATATTATTCCTTTAGGGTCCTATGGTGTGTTAAAAAGCATGGATTGGTTGGAGAAATAGGGAGAGATTATAAATTGTTTCGAGAAAACAGTAAGTTGTGTGAGTTAGGATGGGAAAACCAACTTAAATCAAAGTATGCCAAAATCAATATCTGTTAGACAAATATCATTTTTATAGCTATAAAGAATTGTAAGAAAAGGGTGTCAGTTATACATGGTGTGGGTGGAAACAAACAAACAACAAACATAAAATGAATGTTTAGAGACACTGCCAATTATTAGTAAATTTCAGGGTGTTTTTTCATAAGAAATCCTATGTTTACCTCACCATAAAGACGTATATTTCTCCATTGGTCTCGTACTAAGTGCTACCCTAGTATCTAGAACTCCTTATCGACTAAGTATACTAAAGCTATTAGAATTGAAGATGTAGTTACAGGAACTTCTAGATAAGGGTTAGACTAGACCTAGTGTTTGACCATGGGGGGGGGGGGGGGGGGGGGTTGTTGTACTATTTGTCAGAAAAAATATGGCACATTTAGAATGTGCACCGAGTATCAATGATTGAATAAGTTTACCATAAAAAATAAATACCCGTTGCCCTGTATTGATGATTTGTTTGATCAAGTAAGGGGAGAAACCATATTTTCCGAGATTGATTTAAGGGATGGCTATGACCAGTTGCGAACAAAATAGGAATATATTCATAAGACAAATTTTAGAACGAGATATGGTCACTATGAATTCGTAGTGTTACCCCTTGGTATTATTAATGCACCAACAACCTTTATGTGTTTAACGAACATAGTACTCCATAAGTATCTTGATAAATTTGTGCTGGTGTTTAGAGATATATTTTAGTGTATTCCAAGAATGAAGAAGAGCACAAAGAATATCTGAAATTCATGCTACAAACTTTAAGAGAATGTTAGTTATATTGGAAACATAGCAAATGTGAGTTCTATAAAGACAAAATACAATATTTTGGTCATGTAATTTCAAAGGAGGGACTATATGTTTATCTTGAGAAGGTTAAGCCTCTTTTAAATTGGCCCATACATAAGGATGCATCAGTCGTTTGCTCATTTATGGGAATCACATGATATTACCAAAGGTTTATAGGAATATTCTCTAAATTGGCCTACCCTATCACATCCTTACAGAAGAATGGAATACAATTTGAATGGACAACCAAATGTGAGGAAAGCTTTGACAAATTGAAGAATTGATTGATAGTACCTCCTATACTGAAAAGTCGATACCAAAAAAAAGAATTCATTGTTTGCATTGATGCTTGTTTGTAAGGTCTTCGGGGAGTTTTGATGTAGGAAAATGCAGTGGTAGCCTATGAGTCTAGGAAATTGAAAACATAAGAAAATACTTATGATGTATATGATTTATAGTTGGTTACAATAATACATGCTATAAGTATGTGGAGACACTACCTGTTAGGAAACAAATTCACTCTCGTGACAGATCACATTAGCTTGAAATATTTTTTCAGCCAACAAGATCTAAATGTTAGATAGGCAAGGTGGTTGGCTTTCTTGAGTGAGTTCCAGTTTACTATTAAACACATAAAAGGAAAGGAAAATAAAATAGTATATGCCTTAACCAAACATGCACATGTTTTAATGGGAGTATATGTTAGCAGTAATAGCATGGATTCTATAGAGTACATAAAAAATTCAACACAAATAGATCATAAATACCTAGATATTCAACAAAAATTGTAGTAAATTGAAATTCTCAGATATGCTGAAAATTTTGAAAATTTGCTAACATACTGATGAGCCTCATCATTGAGTAATTATATGGGACTTAATTGGCCTTAATTGACCTCCTAGCTTAGTCAAACCAACTATTCTCACAACTTATTGCATACTTTTGATTATATTTTTCTTATGAGATGACTTAGAGTTGGATATTTTGTTTTGTGGTCTAATGTGCATGTAATGCAGGAATAAAGGATAAAAGCAAGGGAAATACAAGGATAAAAGGTAAAAGCAAGGAACTATGGTAAAATACCTTGGTAGAAACTTAGATGGGACAAGGGAGAGGAATTACAGGAGGTAAATCCTCCTCATTTACTGCCCATCCATTTGAATATACCTCCATCAACGAAAAGTACACACAGCCAAATGAGGAGTACTAAAAGACAACCAAGCAAGTGGAAGTACAAGCAACCTCCCTACTAGAAGGCAGTCGATCTAGTGAAATTGAATGGACAAGTTACCATTAAGTTAGGAGTTGTACCTCCCCAATTTTGAAGGAAGTCATTGAGAATTCAAATGTATAAATAGAGAGGCTTAGGACATCAGTTTTTTTTAGTTAACCAATAGTTAATCAGTCAGTTAGCAAGTATTCAAACCTTTTGACTTGTAACAATTTGATGTAATCTAATGTTATTTGATAATGAATATGAGTTTTGATTTGAGCCAGCACTGAGTTAACTCAGAGGGCTAAAGTTGTTAGGGTTAAGGCTCGAACCTAGTAGCCAAAGCTCCTCTTTCTTGTATTGTATTCTAGCATAGAATTATGCTTTCTGTTCATTTACTCAAGTAGTTCATTTCCATTATATCACTAGCATAGATGTTCATCTGGTTAAATAGGTGCATTTTCATTACAGTGGTTCAGCACAAATTCGTGGCTTTCCTGCTCATTCACTTAAGTAATTTCCTGTTTTCTGTTCATTTTCTTGAATAGTTACAGTTTCATTACAATAGTGCCTAGTAGATTTGTTGTGTTCCAGTTTGCTTCATTTATGCATTCAATTAGCTTGGCAGAAAGGAAAAGATCCACAACGTTGCTTACAGGTGTCTTGGCCTCATCTCTTCCCTCTGGGACCATGATGTGAGGAAGAAACCCTATAGGAACCCCAAAAACATAGGGTTTTGGTTTTCAAAAAGGGTTTGTTGTTTGACGCAGTCACTAAGTTCATTTCATATTGCTTTGTTCCTTTAATGGTCATTTGATCCTTCACTCTCTCCCTGTCATTTGATCTCACTCACGTTCCCATGTCATCCTCCTTCATCACAAAAAGCTCAGTGGAAGCTATTGGTCCATGTTGAAATGGAGTTTAAACCATCAATTGCTTTACATAGGAAAATCCGACAAATCACTGCTCAAATTCCTTTTCGCATTTTACTTTTCACTCTTTAAATCCGCATCGTCGATCTGCCTTGTCATATTTGACGGTTATCGCACACCCGCTCACCAACTTGCTCTGTCACATCTCCCCTGTAGATCTACTTTGCTAGATTTGACGGCCTTCACGCGATATCACATGGATTTCAGTTCGACCGTTATTAGGCTAAGGTCACATGATATGGGTGGTCTCCCTGTGCTCTGTGTTGGTCGGGGAGGCTAATCGTGTAAAATTTTGCGAAACCACTTACCGCTTTCATGATGCGTGATATATAGCTTACTACCCTCCAAACCCACTCGTCATTTCCACATGTTTTCTTCTCACGCACCAATCTCCACCGTCGATCTACCTTGCCAGATTTGACAGCCATCACATCACCCGATACCATTCCCGCACATTCCTCTTTCTTTTGATCTCCATTGTCCATCTGCCAATTGCCTGCGTGATATAATCTCATCCGTCGAGTCAGTTAGTTGACCCTGTTCACCCATCTACCTACGTACGCTCCTGCGATCTGATCTCAGTCGTTCATTCACCTTCCACCTCCCTGATCCAACGTCCTCATGCATTGTTGCTCATTCACGTCCTCTTTTCACTAGTTTGACATCTGATTGCTTCCTCTACTTAAAAACAAACTTATCTTAGTTCCATTTGCTTGCACCTTCGCATAGTTTTTTAATTTCGTAGGTAGGGTCTAGTATGAGTTCAGAAATGCATGTTGCTTTCTTCATTTCTACAATAGATTAGCTCTCCTGTAAACTAGATTTTTTCTCCTTCCATCAAAATCAAGCTTCTTTTGACCCTCTAGAAGTCTGTCTTGGAACCCTTGGGGTCTTTTTTCAGATGAGCAATGATAACACGCAGTACCATCACTTCTACTTGTGTATATAGCATAGTCACCTCCAAGTTTGTACAAACCCGAGGTTGATAAGTAAAGCTGGTAGCCCTGGGAGTTGTAGCATTCTTGCTGCAATACCTAGGCTCTTCACTTGTTGGCATTGTTGCTGGGGAGGTGTCGGAGTGGTGGTGATTATTTCTCTTTTCTTCTATTTTCTAGTTTTCAACTTTCTTTGATTAGTTTATTTCTACCAAAGTAATCTAGTTTCTTTCTTTCATTTTGTCATTTACCTGCTTTCCTTTCCATTATGCAAGTTAATTTAGTTTCCTTTCCTGCAAATATAATTTCAATTCAGTAAGTAGTTCTCTTTTTGTCACTAGTCTTTCATTCAGCACTTTCAATTCAGCAAGCAGATTCCTTTTGTTAGTGGTTTTCATTCAATTCAGCAATTTCATTATGCAAAGTAGTTTCCATTATGTTAGTAGTTTCTCATTTAATCAACAATTTCCTTTCTGTAAAGTACTTTCCAGATTTAAAGAAAATCTCACAAAAACCCAAAAAAATTCCTTTCATGCCTCGTAGGATTAGGGATAATTCAGGAAAATTCTTGCCAAATACCCCCACCTCATCCAAAAATCGACCTTCTTTCTTCTTCACTGATGGTGAATTGGAAGCCCCTTTGGGTGAGCAACCTGGCATATTTGAGGAACTTATAGGGGAAGAAGAAGAGGAGCAACCCATCCCTAATGAACCAATGGCTAAACACTTAAATGATAGAGGAGATAGAGGGAGAATTGTGAGTGCCTTCCCCATTAGGGAAACCAATGGGGACACTAAAATGAAGAATATAAGCCCCTCTCCTCTACCTCATTTCCATGGATTGACCACAGAGAACCCTAACTCTTTCCTATTTGAGTTTATTGTTGTCTACCAAACCTATGACTATACAGATGATGAGCAAAAGTGGAAATTGTTTCCATCTAGCCTCAAGGATGCAACATTGAGCTGGTTCATGTGTTTACTTAGAGATAGCATAACAACTTGGGCTCAGATGCAGTAGGCCTTTAACAACAAATTTAGGGACTATTGTAGGTCAAAGGACACTAAAGATGAAATTTACAGGATGAGCATAACCCATGATCAATCCCTAGAAGACTACAAAGAAAGATTATAGCTCAGTTGCAAAAGGGCCATGTGTACACTTGACCCTGAGTCACTAAAGCTAGTCCTACCTAGAGAAGAGAGGATATCCTAGACATCTTACATATGTTATCAGGAGGAGATATCTAGAAACTACCCTATGAGGATGTCAAGGTTGTCTTTAGAAACCATTCTAGGGCAACCAAAAACAAGCGTAGAAGTAGTCAACCTATGGCTAGTACCTCATCTCCCAACTCATCCATCAAGGGTGAAATTGGAAATATGTTGGAGGAATTCAAAAGTGAGATGTTGCAAACCGTTGCCTTGCAATTGGATACCATGAATGTCAGAAGGGAGAAAGAGGAAGCAGAGAGAGCCTTGGCCATTTTTTGTCCTAGGTACATACCAGAAGGCATCCTAGGAATGAATGCCCATTAAACTATATTGAGGTTTGCTCAGTCTATGAAGAAAACCACTCCATAGACAAGTGCCCTTCCTTACCTGGACTCAAAGTTGTATACCAAGGAGCTAAAGGGGTCACTGAGCCACTTTGCTACATTAACCAAAGGAGACCTCCTGAGCCTAGACCATTCCAGTAGGGTATGCAAGGATCATCTCGTGCATATTACAACCCCAATCAAAACACAACTACATCGTCTTAGGGACCCCTTACCAATCCTCCCTGGTCTACACCACCTCCTTGGGCCTATGCATCTCAATATCATTCCCAGCTAGCTAGCTAGTCATTTCAAACCTACAATCAACCACAACATCAGTGGAATCCCCAACCCCAGGGGTGGAGGCCCCAATTCAACAGTGTTCCAGCTCTATTGCCTCCATCGCCTACCCAACCGCAACTCCTACACTCTGCTCCAGCTATGTAACCCCAAATGCCTTCCCAGCCAAATCCAAACCCAAATAATAGGAAATCCCAACAAACATATGGTGGAGAAACATCATACCCAGCTTATGTTGTTGAAATTCAGGAGAACAACCTCAGATCAAGGAGAATTCTCCTAGATAACTAACCTCCCTATTCACATAAGGAGGTTGAGAAAAAAGGAGAGGAAAGAAACCTTAAATCAAATGCAACCTTTCCTGAAAGATTAGCCCAACCACAACAACCTACCCCAAAAGAAACTGAACTTCCTAAGAATTGCAGAATCTTTGTTTAAAGTTCCCCCTTCTCCAGGCAATCAAAGATGTGCCTATTTACAATAAATTGATTAAGGAGAAGTTCTTTAAGCATCCGGGAAGAAAAAAATGGATGCCCCTACCATTAATGTCATTGGGTAGTTATCTGACTTAATGTTGGGGCAGACAATATTTCCAAAATACTTAGACCCTAAAAGCCCAGTAGTTGATGTCCACATCAATGACACCATTGTCCCACACACTCTGATTGATCTTGCAGCTACAATTAATGCGATGACCAAGGAAACCATGCTCAAGCTTAGCCTCCAAGGGTCATTAAGGAAGAACACAATAGTGTTATAACTTGTAGACCGTTCCACAGTCACCCCTGAGCGAATTGTGGAGGATGTGATAGTCTCCATTGATTCGTGAGAGTACCCATCAGATTTGTTAGTTTTCCAACCTAAGGAAGGCTAAGCTTACTGGTTACCCTCTCATCCTTGGGAGGCCATGGTTGGCCACAACTATTTCCTACATTAGTTGTAGAGCTGGGAATATGACCATCAAGAATGGGCACATGTCCAAACAACTAGTCTTATACCCTCCTACTCAACCCTCCCTAGAACATGAATTACCTTTATGGTTGGAGGAGGAGGACGAAGATGAGCTTTTTGATGCCGAACTGTATACTTTGGAAGCCATCATAAGAGGAGGACAACAAGATGAGGATGATTTAATTGAACACCTGCTCCAAAGTCCAACTCCTAGTTCATTACCCCTAGAAGAAGAAGTAAATGAAACACTAAATAGTCATCCAATTAACTTATGCTTGGCCGATTCCAACCCAATCCAAGTCAAAACCATAGAATTTGGCCCAGAAAGAACCTTGAAGATTAATCCATCTCTTTCTACTTCAGAGGAGGAACAACTATGCAACTTGTTGAAAGAGAACCTAGAAGCCATTGCTTGGAGCTACAAGGAAATGAAGGGAGTACAGCCCTCGGTCTATACTCACCACATATACATCAAGGAAGGTTGCAATATAGTTAGGAAACCACAAAGGAGAATGAATCCAGCCCTCAAGGACATAGTCAAAGAAGAACTGCAGAAATTGTTAGATGCAAGGTTCATTTACCCTATCTCTAACAGTGAGTGGGCCTCTCCTTTAGTGTTAGTGCCCAAGAAAAATGGGAAGTAGAGGATTTGTGTTGATTATAGGGAATTAAACAAGGCCAAAAAGAAGGATCACTTTCCCTTACCCTTCATTGACCAAGTGCTAGATGGTCTGGCAGCGAAGAAGTTATTTTCTTTCCTAGATGGATTCAGTGGGTACAACCAAATCCAAATCTGCCTAGAAGACCAGGATAAGACCACTTTCACCTATCCTTGGGGTACCTTTGCCTATAGGGTCCTTCCTTTTGGCCTGTGCAATTCTCCTGCCACTTTCCAGAGAGTAGTCTTAAGTATTTTTTCTCAATTAGTTCATGACATTGTGGAGATCTATATGGATGATTTTACACCTTATGGTTGTGATTTCCAAGAGGCCTTGACTAAATTAGGCAAAGTACTATGCAAATGCTTTGAGATGAACTTTTCCCTCAGTTAAGAAAAATGTGAATTCTTAATGACTGAATGGACTTGTGCTAGGTCATTCGATATCTCAACAAGGACTACAGGTGGACCCAAACAAGGTAGCCATCATCCAAAGGGTCCCACCTCCACAAAAGCAGAAAGATGTTAGGAGTTTCTTAGGGCTAGCTCGATATTATGGAAGATTCATAAAAGACTTTAGCAAGTTAGCCTCTCCTTTGTTTGGATTATTGGCCAAAGACTCTGGATTTATATGGTCAAAGAGTTGTCAACAGGTCCTAAACATTCTAAAGGGTATGGTAACCATTACACCAATCCTTAGAGGCCCAAACTGTGCCCTCCCTTTTCATAATCATGTTGATGCATCACATAATGCCATAGAAGCAACCTTAGGTCAGGTAGAAGAGAAATTGCCTTATGTCATCTACTTCACCACTAAAAAACTATCAAAGGCTAAACTAAACTATACTGTGACAGAAAAAGAACTCATGGCTATTGTGCATTCATTGAACAATTTTAGACATTATCTTATAGGTTATGACACATTTGTGCATACTGATCATGCTGCAATTAAATATTTAATGAAAAAACTAGATGTAAATGCTAGAACCATAAGGTCGTTACTTTTATTGCAGTAGCTTGATTTAACTATTGTTGATAAGCCTCATAAAAAACATGTTGTTGATGAATTTCTGTCTAGAATATGGCTACAGGTGAAGAAGGAATGGTGGATGACCGGTCACCAGATGAGCATTTGTTTGCTATTTCTGTGCTCTCCCCATGGTTTGCTAATATAGCAAACTATCTGGTGTCAGTACAAGTCCCACCAAACCTGCCCTCTAGAGAGAAGAGCAAGATAATAAGGAAGAGTTCCCCCTTCACCTGGATTGGGGGCAATCTATTCAAACTTGGCCCAGATCAAATCTTGAGATGATGTGTAAGGGAAGAGGAAGTCTTTGACATCCTTCTAACCTGTCATGATGAGCCTTATGGAGGCCACTTTGCAGCAAAAAGGACAGCATTCAAAGTTCTGCAAGCAGGCTATTATTGGCCTACTCTTCATCAAGATGTGAAGAAGTATGTTAGTCAGTGTGATCAGTGCCAGAGGATGGGAAAGCCTACTCCAAGGGATGAAATTCCCTTGCAGCCTCAAGTGACTTTCAAGCCATTTGACAAGTGGGGCATTGACTTCATTAGGCCTATCAACCCTCCTTCCAAGCAAAAACAACACATCATTGTGTGCAACGATTACTTGACTAAGTGGGCAGAAACCAAAGCAATCAAGGTAGCAACAAAAGAAAAGGTGGTTGAGTTCCTAAGGGAGAACATATTCTACAAATTTGGGTACCCTAGAGAACTAGTCATAGACCAAGGCAGCCAGTTCACCTCCAACATGATTGAAGAACTGCTCAAGCATCACAAGATCAAACATAGGACCTCCACTCCTTATCATCCACAAGCTAATGGGCAAGTGGAGGTGACCAACAAAGCACTGGAAAACATCTTGACCAAGGTAGTGAATAGTAGTAAAAAGGACTAGGCTGAGAGACTAGTTGAGGCCACTTGAGCTTATAATACAACATGGAAGGAAACCATTGGATTCACACCCTATAGCTAGTCTATGTAAAAAAGGCTTTGATGTCCATTGAATTTGAATATAACACATTGAGGATGGCAGCCCAACTAGATTTATATGTTAGTCATGCACAAAAAGAAAGTTTGTTCCATTTGAATGGCATAGATTAATTCAGAATGCAGGTCCTCTTCCATATAGAGATAATTGAGTTTTAGAGAAAGATTTGGAATGACAAGCATATTAAGGAGAAGCTATTTCAAGAAGGAGAGTGGGAATTATTATATGATTCAAGGTACAAAGACTTCAAGGGCAAGCTAAGAACAAGGTGGCTTGGACCATATGTAGTGGAAAGATGCCATGACAATGGTTCAGTGCATATTAGAACTATAGATGAAGAAGCCATTCCATTACTAGTTAATGGACACAAACTGAAAATGTACAAGAGAGCTTCATCTAAACAAGAGTTCACTAACAGAATCAATAAGACAATGATGATGGTGGAGCAAGTTTAGTCTCCTCCCTCATGAGGTTGCTTAAAAAGGAAAAGAAAAAACAGAATAGGGATTCAGGTGAAAACCTCCATGAGGTGCCTGAGTCCCATATTTGGGTTGAAAACCTCCATGAGGCAGCCCAAGGATGAGAATAATGGAAAGAAAAAGAAGATCCCTAGGTGAAAACCTTCCTTGAGGATCCCAGGGCAAATACCTCGGGTGAAAACCTCTCTGAGGCAGCCTAGGTGTTTTTGAAAAAATATAATAATGAAACAAAAAAATAAAGAAAAAAGGAATTTTTTTGTAGGTGGGTGAATCAGGGGGAAAGAGAAGATAAAAAGGGAACCCTACCTCCCATGTACTCATCACCTCCACTCCTTACCATGCACCCATCCATTAGTTCCATTTTTTTTCACTTCATTGCTTCAATTTGGGTGAAGATTTTGTTTTCTACATAATCACCTTATCCATGACCATCATCCCTTTATCCACACACACTCCTACTCTCTCTTTCCATTCATTGCATCATCCTCACAGACACCATCAATAGATAGTAGGGGAGGAATATATATGACTACATAGCAACAACAACATCAGATCTGCAGTCATAGACACCATCAACAGACAATAGAGGAGGAAGAAGAATGACCATCAGAAGCACCTCTGATCTTTGACACTTTTATCGTGGCATTAAGGCCATGGGTAAGTATCCTACTCACTCACTCATCTTCATCATTTGATCAAAGGGTGTAAAGGTTAAGAGGTAGTTGGTTTGTAAGTAAAAAGGTGGCCAGTTTCCTCTAAAAAAAATAGGTTATGCCCTCCAAAACCTCAGGATCCCTATAACATGGGCAGTCTTCAATGACTTACCAGTAGAGGATGACATCAAAACCTTCATCTATGGTGTTAGTCCTTCTGTCAGCGAGGAGGAGAAAAAACAAGAGAAAGAAGATAAGATCTAGATGGTGATGAGATAGATAAAAAGAGAAACTAATACAGAGGGGCATGATGAAGAAGAACAAAAAGGAACATGATGCTAAAACATAAGAGGAAAAAGGCATTGAAACAAAGAAGAACAAGTAGCAAGAAACAAAAGGGCTAAGTGCCTTCAGGGACAGAGAAGTAGCTGAACAATCAAAATCGCATGGACTTAATCAACACCCATAATTTAATTGCACATGATCCTCAGCTAACACTTAGATAACTTGCTGCCCAAGGGAAAGCAAGTACACATTTTGAGGATATGTTTAGGCTGATAAGAAATGATACTATACATGCCTGCTAAAAGAGATGAAACACTGCCACCTAGCTTGAAGATCAAAGAATATCAGTGGGAAGAAGGAGAAAGGAAAGTAGGCTCTTATGAACAAGAAAAGAAGACCACAGTAGAAGCATGAGATGTTAGGGAGGCTACCAGAGTCACTAAGTTGCTCAGAGGATGAGAAACACTTTCAGTAGGGGGTTGATGATGAGCCTCATCATTCAGTAATTATATGGGCCTTAATTGGCCTTAATTCACCTCCTAGCTTAGTGAAACCAGCTATTCTCACAACTTATTTCATACTTTTGATTATTATTTTCTTATGAGATGAGTTAGAGTTGGATATTTTTATTTTTGATCTAATGTGCATGTAATGGAGAAATAAAGGATAAAAGTATGGGAATTCCAAGGATAAAAGGTAAAAGTGAGGAACTATGGTAAAAGACCTTGGTAGAAAGTCAAATGGGACAAGGCAAAGGAATTACAGGAGGTAAATCCTTCTCATTTACTTCCCATCCATTCGAATATCCCTCCATTAGCTAAAAGTACACATAGCCAAATCAGGAGTACTAAAAGACCACCAAGCAAGTGGAAGTACAAGCAGCCTCCCTACTAGAAGGTAACTGAGCTAGTGAAAGGGAAAGGACAAGTTACCATTAAGTTGGGATTTGTACCTCCCTAATTTTGAGGGAAGTCATTGAGACTTGAGATGTATAAATAGAGAGGCTTAGGACCTTAGTTTTTTTTAGTTAACCAATAGTTGTTTAGTCAGTTAACAAGTATTCAGACCTTTTGACTTGTAACAGTTGGATGTAATCCAATATTATTTGATAATGAAGAGGAGTTTTGATTTGAGCCAGCACTGTGTTAACTCATAGAGCTGAAGCTCTTAGGGTTGGGGCCCGACCCTAGCAGCCAAAGCTCCTCTTTCTTATATTGTTTCTAGCATAGAATCATGCTTTCTGTTCATTTACTGAAGTAGTTCATTTCCATTACAGCACTAGCATAGATGCATGGTTTGATTGTTCATCTGGTTAAATAGGTGCATTTTCATTACAATGGTTCAACACAGATTCATGGCTTTCCTCCTCATTTACTTAAGTAGTTTCCTATTTTCTGTTCATTTACTTGAGTAGTTACAGTTTCATTATAGTAGTGCAGAGAAGATTAGTTGTGTTCCTGTTTGCTTCATTTATGCTTTCAATTAGCCTGGTAGCAAAGAAGAGATCCACAAGGTTTCTCACAGGTGTCTCAGACTCACCTCCTCCCTCTAACATTGTGATGTGAGAAAGAAACACTGCAGCAACCCCAAAAACATAGGGTTTTGGTTTTCACAAAGGGTTTGTTTTTTGATGCAGTCACTAAGTTCATTTCATATTGCTCTGTTCCTTTAATGGTCATCTGCTCCTTCGCTCTCTCCCTATCATTTGATCTCACTCACATTCTCATGTCATCCTCCTTCAACAAAAAAAGATCAGCAAAAGAAGTTGATCCACGTTCAAATGGTTTTGAAACTATCAATCACTTTACACAGCAAAACCCAACCAATCACTACTCAAATTCCTTTTTATGTTTGAATTTTTGCTCTTTAAATCCCCACCATCGATCTGCCTTGTCAGATCCAATGGTTATCACGCACCCGCTCACCAACCTGCTCGGTGACATCTTCGCCGTAGATCTGCTTTGCTAGATCTGATGGCCTTTGTACGATATCGCGTGGATTTCCGTCCGACCATTATCGGGTTGAGGGCACGTGATATGGGTGGTTTCCCCATGCCACGTGTCATTCAGGGAGGCTAATCGTGTAAAATTTTGGGAAACCACTTACCTCTTTGAGGGCACGTGATATACAACTTACTGCCCTCCAAACCTGGTCATCATTTCTGCACATTTTATTCTTGTGCTCCAATATCCACCGTTGATCTGCCTTGCTAGATCCGATGGACATCACATCACCTGATACCATTCCTGCATGTTTCTTTTGCCTATGATCTCTGCCGTCCATCTGCCGATTTCCTCCACAATATAATCTCAGCTATCCAGCCTATTAGTTGACCTTATTCACCCATCTACCTACGTACCCTCCTACGATTTGATCTCAGCCATTCATTCACCTTCCACCCACCTAATCCAATGGTCCTCATGCGCTGTTGCTCCTTCACGTCCTATTTTCACCAGTTTGACCTCCGATTTCTTTCTCAGCTTAAACACAGACTTGGCTTAGTTTCATTTGCTTGCACCTTCGCATAGTTGTTTAATTTGTTAGCTAGGGTCTGGTATGAGTTCAGCATTGCATGTTGCTTTCTTCATTTCTGCAGTAGATTATCTCTCTACTAGACTAGGTTTTCCCTCCTTCCATCAAAATCAACCTTCTTCTGACCTTATCGAAGTCGGGCTCGGAACCCCTGGGGTCTCTTTCCAAATGAGAAGTGACAATAGGCAGTACCTTCAATTCTACCTGTGTATATAGCACAGTCACCTCCAAGTTTGTACGAACCCTAGGTTGATAAGTAAAACTAGTAGCCGTGGGAGTTGCAACATTCTTGCTACAATACCTATGCTCATCACATACATAAATAGACTGTATATTCCCAATTTGAGTGGTTTAAAACAAATGATACTAGATGAATATCACAAGAAACCATATACAGGCCATACTGAATATAAAAATATGATAACAACATTAAGGAAATAATTGCTTTGGTTGGGCATGAAAAAGGAGGTGGAAGAATACTTAGCAACATGTCTAAAATGTCAGCAAGTAAAGGTGGAACATGAACACCTTGTTGGATTTCTCAACCCACTGCTTCCATAATGGAAATGGGAAGTGATTTAGTTTTATTTTATTACAAGATTACCAAAGATAAAATGACAACATGATTCCATTACGGTGGTTGTAAACACCTTGAGTAAAGCAACACATTTTATACCATTATAGTCTACTCATGGAACGACATATATTTCCTTAATTTTCATGAAGGAAATTTTCTGGCTACATGGAGTGCAAAAGATGGTAGTGTCATACAAAGATGTTAAATTTACCTCGAAATTTGGAAAGGTCTATTTGGGGGCATGGGAACTCAACTAACAGCATTGCATATCACCATCAACAAGATGGATAGACAAAGAGAAGCAATCAAATTTTGGAAGATATGTTGATAATGTACGTCATGCATAGGCCTACCAAATGGAAGGAACTTCTGCATTCAACAAAATTCTCCTACAACAACAACTACCAAAATTCAATAAAAACTGAGTCCTTTTGAAGGTTTGTATGGTAGAAAATGTTATAAACCTCTTAGTTGGAATCAGTGAGAGGATAGATTGATATTAGGCCTTGATGCCTTGTAGTAAATGGAACAAGTGGTACGGAAGATTAGGTGAAGCATCAAAATGACACAGGATAGGCATAAACATTATGTGGACAAGAAGAGAATTCATAAACAATTTAATATTGGATACCATGTTTACTTAAGAGTAAAATTAAGGAAAGGTACCTTAAGAACTGAAACCTATGAAAAATTGGCACCAGGATTTTGGGATCCTTTTGAGATATTGGACATAATTAGTCTAGTAGCATATCCAATGGATTTGCCTAGATATATTAACATGTACAATGTTTTTTCATGTGTCTTTATTAAAGAAAAATGTCCATGATAATTTTGACATAATTGATTGGAATTTGATATAGGTGGAACTCGAAGGAGATTTCCTTCCCGAGCCACTCCGCATTTTAGATCAGAAATAGATCTTTCTCCTTTTTCAAGTTCTCACTCAGGTTAAGGTGCAATGGAGGCACTTTAAACCTGAGGAGGCTACTTTGGAGTGAGAGGATACAATGAAATAATCTTACCTAATGTTGTTTCGGGAATGAAATAAATGAAAAATAAACACCGAGGATGGTGTTCATTAAAAAGTGGGGGCATATGTAATACCCCTATGTTTCTTTATACATATATTTCTATTTTTAAGCTGAAATATTTTTAGATTTGATGGCTAGAAAGCCATGGTGGATTTGAATTAAGGTGAACAATAAAGTATGATGATTTAATAAATGATTTTTATTAATGAAAACAAAATATGGAAATTACTTGGGAAAGAAACAGTACAGTTACAAGATTCTTGCCAAGATCTGGAAACTAGTATTCGTGGATGAGATAAAAAAAATATTGGCTGAAACAACTCCAAAAAATCCCTATGAGTTGATTTAATAATATTAATGTGATGGGAAACAAAATCTATTAATTTGTGGTAGACAAATGTGAGCTTTAAAGAAAAAGGAGGAAATACCTTTTTTGAAAAAAAGAAAAGAAAAATAAAGCTTAGACCAATGGGTTTGCAGACCCATGAAAACCGAGATGTTGCTAAGGAAGAATTGGCTAGGGAAGTAATGTATAAAATACATTATCTAGAATCACAAGAGGTTGTTGATTCCATGGAAATGATATCTCAACTTTAGGATAACTGGTGGTGACAGTTCAAGGTTGGGAGGAATATGTATTCCCTCTGTGTGTTTCCAGTTGGTACATGGTTGGAAATTTTGATTACTATTTATATACAGATTTTGTACATTTGTAGCTTGTGGAATTAACTAAATGAGTGAACTAGCAGTAGCGGAATGGGTAGATAGTCTGTGATAATTCCCGTTCATTTTAATTTTAATGTATATACAATAAATATCATTTTTGCTGATTATTTATGTTTACTTTAGAAATAACATATATACAATAGATAATGTTTTATATTATAAATGATTAAGATTTTAAGATGAATATATCTACAATAGATTGAAACTGAGACAAAGAATTTGAACCACTATTTGTCACACCTAAACCCACAGTCAGTAATCCCTCTCTAGATATGGTAGTGATAAGTAGGAACTAGTATATTCTAGTCCCTCAGCGAGGCGAGATAAATATGCTTCTTTTAAAATTTATAAACCCTCTCTATTTAGCAGACGAGGTTACATAGAATGAAATAAAATTCCTAAAGGAGAGGGCTAAGGAAAGAGTGCGAAGATATTCAATAAATTAGTGTGGGAACTATGTGAGATAGATGGTGGGGAATGTAAACAAAGTTATTTTACCCCTTGTAGATAGGAACCTTTGTACATCACCAAGGAGTGTGCATAGGAGGGTTCTAGTATAAATATTAATCATATAGTCGCCTCATTAGGCTATAGTGCTTATATAAGCCAGAGGATAGTATGGTTGGTTTTCCCTAATAATTAATCGAATCGTCACCATAAGAATGTTAGAAATATTTAACAGTAAGGTTGGATGGGGTCAATTTTGTAAACCAGGAACCATTTATATAAATGAATTAAAATAAAATACGATCATGTTTTTCTCGTAGTACTTGTGTTGTGTGGAATACGACAATAATTGACAACATAGTCATTATATATGTGAACCCAAATCAAGTTTGCTACTGGGGTTGGAACATGCTTTCCCAGGAAGGAAAATAAATGTGTTTGAACTGAGACTAGTAGCATAAATTGCCTAGAATATAGGCAATAGGTTTCTCATGAACTTGAGAGGTTGTGTGATCTGCATCGCTTCTTCCCTAATGCATTGTAAGTTTCAAGCCACAAGGAATGTCTATCTCATTGAAATAATATTTGCTGGCTTAGTGGGTCCTGACCGAGGTTTAGAGTTAAGTTTTCTAAACAAATCCCTACACTATAGGCCCTTTAGGCATCAACCCGTGAACTGCAGACTGAAGTCTCACTGGAAGTAGTATGGGGGGATACTGGAACCAAGTTTCAACACCTAGAGATGAGCGTGATGTTATTGTTTCCCCTAAACCCGCCTTCACATAGATTGATCAACTTATAAGGCTTATTGACACAACTTCCTATAACCAACCTCTAGATGTTCATGAAGGTCTACGACTGTCTTTCGTGGAACCTAGATAGGTGAATCAACCACTTACGCACCTCTTTAATCACCCTTAGTTTTGTATTTACCAAATCGGCTTAATTGTTTGATAACATTAACATGAAACCAGGTATTCTTCGTGTAAACAATTATTATTACCTGCGTTGATATGAAAATGTAAATCATGTAAAATCACGCATCGACACATTGTTAATTCATAAACCCTTTATTCATCATAACATAATAGCCCATTTATTCATAACAAAAATAAATAGACAAAACATAATAATTGATGGAATAATCTCTTTATTAATGCTTCTATTCTTCTTATAGACTCAAGACTTCCCTACGCACTCAGCTGTAGGGGTCTGCGCACTCAGTTGCAAACTCTACTCTAGGTCTCTGCACACACAACTGTAGAGCCTCTCTTCTACTCTTAAGACTTCTTCACTCTTTCTTCTATTGGCCCATTACATTCATTGATCTCCACCATCATCATGCCTTAGACTCTCTAAGACTCTCCTTTTTATACAATCCCTTGGTTCGCAGACCATGGGTAGATCTACTAAAGCCGACACAACTTACATAAAACAAGGCCAAAACACTTTATGACACTTTACTATCTATGCACTCCATGACACATTTTGCAGAGAATTTAAACTTTTTACAAAAACACTTTGAATTTCTACCCCAAAACTTGGGCTTTTCCCCCAAAATTGACCCTAGGGGACCCCATCCCAATAGGCCACCAACACAAATGTCGTGACTCACCCCTGAGTCACTATGACGGTGTGGAGATCTTACTGCGGAGACCTCCCAACTCTACCTGTGCCACTTCTACCCCAACTGCACTCTATGTGGCTGCTTGCATGATTTGCTCCACCAGCTGCTATGTTGATGGTCCTGAACTGTCTTCCTTTATCTTATGTTGTGTTTTCTATAGGCTTGCTAACTTTTCCTCAATGGTGTTAGAGATAACATAAGCCTCATCCAACCAAAGCCCCAATCTCGCTTTTAGGACTGCCTCTTTCCTTTGTTCTCCCTCTGCCTGTTTGAGCAATTGCTTTGCCTCATGCAGCTTGGCCAGTTGTTGTGATATAGTGGCAGTTGGCATCTTTGAGCTTGCTTCATCGTACTACTGCTGCAATTCACAAGCTTCCATGTTCAACCTCTACAGGTTAGGATTTTCCTAGAGCGCCATGACTACCTCCATGGATAGCTGAAAGAGTGCGGTGCAGTCCCTCACCGCAGCATCTATTGTTGTGACTCCATCCTTCACAACTATCTCATGTTGTTGTCTGACCTCTGGTTGAGTTGAAGGTTTTCACTTCAACTTGAGCTCTTTTATCATCAAGTTAAGTTCAAACGAAAGCTTCCCCACTTCTATTTTTGCTTTGCGCACACCTGCAGGCAACTTCTTGATCTTGGCATCCATTGGTGATTCCTCTGGGATATGAAGTTCAGGGACTGTCCTGCATGCTTCGGTCAGCACGACAGTAGTCTACTCATTCTGCACCTGTAATTTCTTCCATGCTTCCAGTGCGGCTATCTTTTCAATGAACATCTGTTCGTTCCTGACCTTGTACTCACTGATCATGCTCAGCACGTGCTGGTCGTGGGCCTTAAGCTCTGTGATCCACCTGCTTGTAGTGTGTGAAGGAACTCACTGGGGAACGTGACCAAGTTGAGGCCTACATTCTTCAAAGTGCTAATAATTTCCTTGTCAGTAGCGGCCTCCATGTTCAAAGCTCCATCAAGCAGCGCGACTACCAGGAGATCTGTTGACCGAACCAACTCTGCTGCATGAGTGGTCCTCGGTGCCAAACGGGTTGATGCCATGTTGCTCTGTCTTGGACTTGCCGAGAGTCTAGTTGCTTGGATCTGCAGCTCGCATAGACCCAACTCTATGGCAACCAATGCTTGATTCTGTTGCTACTCAGACTACTGCAACAATTTTTCTCTTATATCCCATGGTTTATCTCTAATATCATCCAAGTCGCCCTTTGTCAAGGTAATGGGATCTAGCAATGACTTGGAGGCCTTTATCTTCTTGTGCGGTCCTTCCTTCTCCTACTCCCTATACCACTTCACCCAGAAGGGAGTACCTTCCTTCTGATCTTCGCCTCCATGATCTCCCTGCTCTTCTTCATCTGTTTAGGTTGAATACAATTTTTGACTTTTGTCAGAGCTATCCTCCTCCTATTCTGCCTGTTCTTTTCCAACACACTCTGATTCTTCTCTAGCCCTCTCCTTAGTCTCCTTCTTAATATTCTCAGCCAACGGCTAAACCTTCAGTCTGGTTTCTTCCTTTTTTTGCTTCTCTGTAGACATGCTAGTACTGGTGGCCTCATCAGATGGAACGGGCTAGTCTACTGGACAACGCTTGATGACTTTTGTAATCGCGTCATCCATGGCTAGGTAGTGTAAGTCAAACCATTTCTGGGTAGAGACTTGCGTGCCCAGATGTAAATATGATGGAAGTTTACTTTGAACTCCGCGTACCCCAACAACTACTCGAACATTGTTGGTGACAACTGCGGCTTTCGGTTGATGGCTGCACGGATACTTACCTCCATCAGTACCCAAAATACTTTGCTTTCACAAACCTGCACAGCATCCTTTATGGCCCATAGAGAAGCAAACTTGGCTTCTTCTGGTAAATCTATCTCGATCAGAGGAAAGCGGTTGTCCTCCTACAACTCCCACGCGACCGACACAATCAAGAGTAATAGCCATGAATAATGAAAGGAATTACTTTGGTCCTGTGCCATTCTCCAGTTTGCGAGGAACTTGCTGCACAAGTAGCGCGTCTTTTTAAACTATACGCCCTTTGTGCACTAAGCTACCAAAGAGATCAATGGTGTTGTCACCTCGTCTGCGTGAAACTTCCTCATGACTTTTCTAGCCAAACTCTGAGTGGCAACCTTCACCGTAGGGTCAGTAATGCTGGTAATGGAATACCCACATGACTTCTTGACAATTTTGAACTTTTCCTTCATCTTCTCAATGAGGTCATGCTCGCTCATCTTACTGTCAAATTCCTTGGCTAGATTCAACCTAGAATCAGGTGATAATGTGATCCGATGGATTAGCACATTAGTTACAGGGATTGACTCACTCAGCCACAACACCCGTTGTGCACCAAGAGCAACGACTCCTTAATGACAATTAGGCTTATCGGAGTGTGGTCGTAGTGAGGCATCCATAGTAGGTTCAGTAACTCTGACTTGTTAACTCCTTGAATCCATTCCACCAGCTCCAACACGGGGACACCAAACTCCTTGTAGAGCACCCTCCTCCTGAACGTGTATGTCTCCAGGTGGGGGAACCTCTCAAGGTCCACCAAATACCAATCTTCAAGCTTCATATGTGGGATCTGCAGCAAGAGCAGACCTTCAAAGGCTAGGTTCTCTGGTAACAAGGGTGTGTTAAGGAGGAACTGTCCCTCATCTAGGTCCTTGGGTACTTTTACTTTTCCCTGCAACAAAAGGATATACTTTGACAATTTATAAATAGGATCTACTCCTTCAATATCTATGTCTTACATGCCTTCCTCTGCTTCCAAGTCTACCACCTTCCCCTTCTCCTTCACACTCATCTTTGACTTCCATTGCACCTGTGTAGCTGCATGTTTTCTCAGTGACTCGCGCATTGACAACGACTTCTTTTGCTTATCCTTCTTCAGCTTAGGGAGCTTTCTCATTAGTGTAGGCTTCAGCCTAGGCAATTTCAGCACCGTAGGCATTGTTGGTGGTACCTCCATACCCAAAACATCTCGGGTAGCTCCATGAGAGGCAACAATCTCTCCAGTGCTTGAAGTTTCTATGGGACATCGTCCTAACATAATGTCTCAAATAAGCTTTCTATCTGACTCGGAATATTGATCGAACACGGGCCTTGTGAGAAATCCTCAAAGAAATCACGGTTCATGCACAACAAACAACACAACTCATAAATTCTCAGAATGCAAAGTGTTTCTTGTTGGACGGCCACCTGTAATTTATAGGCGAATTCGAATTCAAATTCGACCATTGCCCCTAAAATCCATCCATAAATGCAATATTGGTGTCAAATTTCCAAAGGTTTCACACTTGATTTCAGCCTTAAATACCTAAAATTTCAGTTGCCCACTCTTCCTAATGGTCTTCTAGTAGTCAAATCATGAACACTGACAGTAATTTCTGGCTACACTGCATATACCACCTCTTTATAGAAACTTCCTTCACACTCCTTCTGGTACCGTGACACCCTCATGTTTCACGTAGACCCCTGATTGCAGAACTCTACAACCCAGGCAATGAGGTTTATAGTCCTGCGCCTCATTGTAGCTTCCTGAAGCGCTAAGACTATGTTGCCATCAATATCATGTAGTCATCAGGGAGGATCCCCGGTGTTTGGCTTTAATCGGCTTCCATTTACCTTTCTTAGGAATGGATCTCCATTCAATTTCACAAGCTGAACTACTTCACTATCAGTAATCTCTTTGATAACATATGGCCCCAGCCAATGCATCTAAAATTTTCCTAGAAATTTATCAAACTTGTTTTCATATAATAAAAATAAATCATTTATCTTGAAGGTACGAAGTTTGATGTGCTGATCGTGCCATGCCTTTTCGCATTCCTTTTGTACTTGCTGATGGAATCCAGCCAAAAATATATCTTCCTTGAGCTCTGTCAACTGCATGAGCCACTCTTCTAAGGCTCCGTGGTCCACCATCCCTGTAAATTATGCTATGTGTAGACTAGGCATGATATACTCCATAGGCATCACATCCTATACACCATAGACCAACCTAAATGTTGTCCGACCAGTAAGCTTTTTACAAGTAGTTCTATAGTCCCATAACACAGTTGGTACGCGCATGTGCCAATCATTCCTCTGTGTGTTACAAACCTTTGTCAGTGCTTTCTCCAATATCTTATTAAATGCTTCAACCATACCATTGGCTTAAGGATAATATGGCATACTCTTCTGATGATAAACTTGGAATTCTTCGGTCTGTGCGTTGATCGTTTATTAAGGAAATGCACACCGCGACCACTCATGAAAATCTTCAGGAAACTAAACATGGTCAACACATATTCAAATAAGAACTTCACAACTGTTGCCCCTATACAGTCCTTCACGGGTTGTGCCTGCTCCCGTATGGTCAAATACTAGGTCATATTGATGATGTACCATTCACCCATCTTCTTTCCTAGATGTTGAATGAGTCCTACAAAATCAATTACCCATTTCTCGAATGGTTGCAATGATACCTGTGGATTCAAAGGCAACTCATCCCTCCATGATGACCTACCAATTCTCTGACATGCATCACATGCCCTACAATAGGCTTTGGAATCCTTATGCAATATTGGCCACAACAACCCAGCGCGTAAAATCTGTTGCGTTGTTGCTTTCCCTGCATAATGGCCTCCCGCAGCCTCTCCATGAGCTTTAGCTAGGATACTACGTCATTCAAAATCAGGAACATAGCATTGTAGTATCTTGTCCAATCCCATCTTATACAAGTGACTTCCAATAACTTAAAAATATGTCGCGCATATTGCCAATTCCTTCTTCTGTTGACTAGTGTATCCTTTTGGAGCCATTCCTATAGTTAGGAAGTGGATAATGTCTGCAAAATGATTGTTTGCTACGTGCACCACAAGGAGCTACACTTTAGGCAACCCTTCCTCTAAATCAATAGGCTCCTCTCCACTTTCAATTTGTGACAGATGATTTCGCCCTACGTTCACTCTCCCTTACTTCACAATTACCTCGAAATCATACTCCTTGAACAACAAAAACCATCTGCATATTCCCCACCCCGGCAACACAGGCTTGTTGACCAAGTACTTTGATGCAGAATGGTTTGTATACATTTTAAAGTGTCTGCCTAGCAAGTAATGTCAGAACTTCTGGAGTGCGTACACCATATCCAACCCTTTGTCCTTTTTCATTGATTAATTATTTTTAGCCTTAGACAACTTCTTGTTTGAAAATGCTATCAGGTGATCCAGCTCTCCTTGACTAGCCTATGTTAGTACTACTCCCAATGCGATACATGACGCATCCAGATGCACATGAAATTCCTTCTTCCAATCTAGGAAGACTAGGATCGATGCAGTGACCATTTTCTCCTTCAATACATCATGACATTGCTAACATTCGTCATTCCAACACAATGTAGGATCCTTCCTTGATATCCTTTCCATCAGGATGGTAATCTGGGCATAGCTCTTGATGATATTTCGATAATATCCAGTATGACCCAGCATTGCACACAACTATTTAACACTCCTTGGCACCTCCAAATTAATTATGACCACGATCTTAGCGGGGTCCACCACTAATCCTTGTTTGCACACTACATGACCCAGCAAGATTCCAAAAGGGACACAGAATAAACACTTCTTCAAGTTTAGTGTGATCTAATACCCCCGTCACGTATCCAACATCAAGCGTAAACTAGATACGTGGCGCTTTACTAGTCCAAATAATGTCCAATCATCAAAGTATACTTCTAAAAACTTGTGAATGAACTCCTTGAATGCTGCAATGACTACGCACGATAATGTTGTTGGCGCATTCTTAAGTCCAAAAGGCATTATCATATACTGAAAGCATTCCCACTCAGTCGTGAAGGTCATCTTGCTCCTATCTTCTGGTGTGATCTTTATCTGATGGTATCTAGAGAATCCATCATTGAACGAATATCCGTCATCTCCTCCAAAATTATCTAGCACTTCATCTGTGAATGAAGTTGGGAAAGAATCGTGAACACAAGCATCATTCAGCTTCCTGAGATCTACGCAAATCCTTATCTCATCCTTCTTCTTCTTTTACTGAACTACCATTGGAATTACCCAATCAAACTCCTCCATTGGTTCAATAATACCCACTCCCAACATCTTGTTGAACTCCAAGCGGACCTTTTCCTTGTACTTAGGATTAAGGCGATCTGGCCTCTACTTAATAGCCTTCATGTCTGGTTTCATCATTATTTTCATCACTCCTAAATCACATATTATCCCCCTCAAGTTTGAAAACTTTGCAACGAACAAATCTTGGTACTCGTGGAGCAACTCAATAACCTTATCAACCATAGCATCATCCCACTAGTCCCCTATCATTGCAAACTTTGGCTCTGCCTCTGTGTGAATGTTTACCTGTCTGTTTCTGAGTGGCGCAGTGATATCTGGATTCTCTATCTATGGCCCCTCAACTTCACGGCCACCTTTTGCCTATGGGATATTAGTGTTCCTTAGATCCTCCTCTTCTTCTTCAACAGTCACATTGTAGCACTCCAGTGCATGGTGCAGATGGGTGGTCCAATCTGGTTCAATCAAATCCAAGGGATCCTGCGGTATTCTGAACATTGCTGCCTTGACCTCCTACAACACTTCATTGACACACTCGAATCCATCCTCAATGTTGAATGTCATCATGAATCCCTGTCTCCAAATATCCCATTCATCCATGCCATGGCGGAGGTCTATTTCCAAGTACCAATTCATTGGTATTACATCCAAAGTGTGAGAGAAAAAATGCACCCACTCAAATTGTGGCTTTTCTCCATAAGAATCAGTCCATTTTGCTATGTGATCACGCGGATCACTACTCCCACCATATTCCTCTGTCAATTGCAATTTTAGGTGACCAAACCATACCCTCATCATCCTTTTGTATTCGCACCATTCATCAAAATTGTCTTTATTAGTACCCACCATCTTGTGGGCATAGATCATAGTGCCAAATCCAATGCATGGAAGTGATGCTTCTCATGCACTTCACTTTCAAATGCATCCAAAAATTTATCTATGTCAGTTAGGTCATCATAAAAAGGAAACATCCTTACCTCCAATGATACACATCGTAACGATTTAGTCATCATGTTACAACATAGAGTAGATACTTCATGCAACCTATTATGCAAGTGTTCCAACTCCTCATTTGAATCCGATGTACAGGACCTTTCGCGGTCCCATGTAATGCATGCGTTTGCTGTTGGATTCACCCAATCTTGGTCTCGCACTGTTATTTTGTAGATCCGGTCCAAACCAGTGTCACTTTCATAATCATTGACCAGTTCAGTATAGCGCAACCCTTCTGTAGGCTCCAAAGGTACTACTATGCCAAGCGATTTCCTTTCAAATGACATTGTCCGCTTTTTCAAATTGATCACCCCATTCATGTCAATAGCCCAATAGATCCCAAGCTATGTGGGGTAGGGATTGCTATCATCAACAATATCTATCACTTTGAAATCGACCAATGAGATCGCGCCTTCAATATCTACTATCACTCCCTGTAATCTTTCCATGGGGATAATCTTTTGCTGATTCGCCATCCTCAATTGAATCAAATACCATTGTAGTGCAGGTCTCCCCATTCTCTCCCATGTTTGTTTAAGCAAAACATTCGCATTCGACCCAAGATCCAGAATAACTTGGTCCATTTTATATTTGCAAATTTATGTGGTGAGCCTCATCTCACGCCCTATTCATGCCTTGTGCTTACCAATTTTCCTAACCACGCACAGTCCCTTACGAATATTTTATTTACTGAAACATTTATTTATCAACTCATGTAATCCTTTCACGACCTTTCTATCATGTAGCAGTTTCATACAGGTCTCCAAAAAGGTAGTAAGAATGGATGGGTCCATTTCTTCAGACTGCTTATCCTGAATTCCTGAGGTAGAAGCCTCAGTAAAGCTTTTCTTCACTTCCATAAAGGTTTCTTCTGTGCACACTAAATCAAATCCAACCTCCTTTTCTGGAGCTTTGCAGACCCACTCACTTTCTTTAGGTCGCTTTCCCTTATCTTCACCAGTCGTCGTTCCACATCACAACACAATATTCATATTAGGATCCTTTTCGCGGGGTTCAGCCCTCATCATCTGCAGGTTTTGGGTAGGCTGCTGAAGCTGCATCCCATTTTTCCTCATCTTAGCTATTAATACAGAGCAGTCTTCTATCGCGTGGTCAAACTTAGTATAGTATCGGCATGCCAAGTGTGTCGGGTTTGTACACTCTCATGCGTAATGCCCTAGACCTCAACAATTGTAGCAAATAACTTGCCCCTGACCTCTCATGGGTCCTCCTCTACTTTGGCCTTTTCCGCACCCCTGATATCCTTCTCGCGCTCCCCTAGCGCCTTGATCTGGAGGCTGAGTTTTTGTTTGCATCCAATACGTGGTTGTTCTCTCCATCATTAACTCATAACTATAGCAGTTACGCTCATCGTGACCCAGCAATTTACAAAGTTGTAGAAGAGTTTTTGCGGTGTCTGCACAAATTTCTGCAGCAAGTGAAAATTTTCTATCAGATGTTTTCCATCTACGTGATAGATAGCACACTACAGCACAGGCCCTGTACTTGGTCCGGCTTGAGCTTTTGACCTTAGAGGGATTGACCCTCCTCCTGTAACACAATTCATGAGGACAGGTCAATTATCTTTATCATGTGCCTGGCTCTTACATTTCAGACACCAAACTTCTTCATGCACCTTTGGTCGAGCTGCTCAATATTTCTTTAGACTTTGGAACTCTAGGGAAAGATTATGCAAATTCACGTGAATCTATTGAACTCTGAAAGTATCATCTTAAATCGGTGTCTCATGCAGTCTTATCGTAATCTATATGGCTTCCTCCTGGGTCCCAATCTTTTGCTGCGATAAAGAAACCCTTAGGTGAGGCAAGAGCGAAGCTACAAACCTTTCGCAGAGCTGCCCATCAGTAAGATTCATGTTAGCTTCATGGATATTTCATTTCAATCTTTGATCTAACTCCCAGGGTGTCTCGCCCAGCTTCATCGTGATTTCCTTGAATCCAACAATTGATTTCACTTCAGACTTGGGCCTACTGAATTCCTTATTTAGTGTAGTCTGAATGTCTACCAATGTAGCTGTTGAGTTATCGGTGCAGTACTTAATCTACCATGTTAGCTCGTGATCCTGTAAAGTAGTAAACAATGTTGCTTTCTTCATTTGATTGTCTGTAATGTTCTGGGATGTCCATAAGGCCTTCGCAACAAACCAAAACTAGTTCGGGTCCTCATTTCCTAAGCCCTTGAAAATGGGCAACTTCATTGCATTTGCCATGTTGAACGGTGGCGAAGGTGGTGGCGGTGCAGGAAAAGGTGTATGATGTGGAGGTGAAGATGGAGGTGGTGTGGGCAGGTAGGGTATTCATGGGAACCCTTGCCTTATTAACTAGACAGTGCTCTGCGGTGAAGCTGGTGTTGCTCCTTCATCATCACTCAGAGGAGGCTCAATCAATGGGCTATATTCAGGGCCTGTTCTCCCTCTATACCTGAATAACTTTGGACTTCACGTAGCTGCAAATAGCAAGGTAATTTCATAAGCTTATTTTCACACAAGAGCATTTTAATCCAAGTATTCAAATATCTTAAATACTTACCTCGTGGTACCTTGAAGAAGTGTCACTCTGCTTCGTTGTAGCTCACCAAGGTATCGACCGTGAATTCTGTCACAAATCCTCCTATGACATGATCAAGCCAGTGATGGACAATGCGTATGATCTTATCTTCAGAGGCTTCCAATCTTCGCATTAACTCCAGGGTCCAAAATATTGAACCATCAAGCCTCCACCTTCCCTGGTCGTCCGCTAATTTAGTGATCCACTCGTATAGCTCGGTCAAGAAGGAACATAATAAAATTTCATGTATCTTTGCGTATAGATAACTATCCAACTAATATTCTTTCGTTAATCATAGATTTATGTTTTCTCACGTCGCGAATTCGTGAATCTTTCTATCCAACCACTCAATTTATTTCTTTGTTGGATTCCAATGATACGACATCACGCATCTCTTTATGAAGGTCCTCGTCGTGGCAATGGAACCATTTGTTGGCTTAGTGGGTCCTGGCCCAGGTTCAGAGTTAAGTTTCCAATCAAATCCCTACACTATTGACCCTTTCTCCATCAACCTGCGTAGTGCGGATTGAATTCTCACCCTAAGTAGTATGGGGGGATGATGGAACCAATTTTTCGCACCTAGAGATGAGCGTGATGTTGTTTTGTATCCTAAAACTACCTTTGTACAAATCGATAAGCTTCTAACGCTTATCAATATAAATTCATTTAACCAACCTCTACACCTTTGTGAAGGTCTACGACTGTCTTTCGTGGACCCTAAATAAGTGAGTCAACCACTTACACACCTCTGTAATAACTCTTAGTTCTGCATTTACTAGATCATCTTAAGTGTTTGATAACATTAACATGCAACCATATATTCTTCGTGTATATAGTTATTATTACTTGTGTTCATATGGCAATGTAAATCATGTAAAATTGCACATCAATACAGCGTTAACTCATAAACCCTTCATTCATCATAACATAATAGTGCAAGTATTCATAACAGAAATAAATAGACCAAAAATACGAATTGCGGGAATAATCTCTTTCTTAATGGTTATGTTTTTCTTACAGACTCATGGCTTCCTTGTGCACTCAGCTACAGACTCTATTAACTTCATATCCTCTCTTCTACTCTAAAACTTCTTCGTTCTTTCTTCTATTGACCCATTACATTCATTGATCTCCACCCTCATCATAGCTTAGACTCTCTAAGACTCCCCTTTTTATACAATCCCATGGTCCACGGATCTACTAAAGGCGATACAACTTACATAAAGGAAGGGTAAAACTCTTTATGACACTTGACTATCTACGCATTCCATGATTACATTTTGTGGAGACTTTAGACTTTTTACAATAACACTTGGGCTTTTTGCCCCAAAACTTGGGATTTTTCCCCAAAATTGACCCTAGGGAACCCTGTCCCAACACTATTGTTAACCCCAACAATTTGAGAAAATACCTATTCAATATTAAAACTCAACTATATATAAAGAATATTTTTGTATCTAATGACCCTTCCTAACACAAGGACACCCCTAAACTTGAACTAAATGAAAATCACATTCATTCATTCATTAGAGAAATTCATGTTCATACACGAAAATTTATTGTTCCGTGGAATGTAAATCATCCTTTTCCTTGCATAGAACTATATACCAAAATTCCATGTGGAATGTAAAGCAGAGGGAACTTATCATGCAAATTAAATACAACGACACATTTCTAGCATAAACTGATTATATAAAAAAATGAGGGGTCGAGTCCTTTTCCTAAAATTACAACAGTGTACCAGAGAATCAATTATATTTAACAGTCTGGAGCTAGTCGAAGACTGTTCTAACAAAAAAATGAAGGAAACCAAGATACAATTAGGTCTTGAATTCAAATTTCCTGTTGGCAGAAGCAAGGGACCAAAGGGTTCTAGCTCTCGAATAAGTTCAAAGAACAAAGAAAAATAAAAAATTGAAGCTCATCATTCATTCATGCTGGAGGTGACAACTAGCATATGAAGGACGCCACAGTGGCTAGCCTGTCAAGTATAAAGCCCGAGTTAGAGATTAAAGAAATCAATAGTCATAGGGAGCAAAAATCAATCGAGCTTCCACATACATGCAATAAAACATGGGAGGAGGCAATTAAGCCAAAAAATGAAAAGAGAGGTGTGTATCGATAAAAAATGAGCAGGGTATACGTGTCAGTGAACTTTACTGCTATCTTTCTTTTCTGTACTAAAAAAGGCCAAAATAATTTGGTATGAGAATATTATAGGGGCTTTCTCACAAAAAAATAAACGCCGATAACAGTCATACTAAAGCAAGCAACCTAACCTTGAGAACCATAAATTGTGCACACAGAAAATTAAAGAAAAACCTTTCGCTTAGCTATCACTATGGAGAGTTGTAATGAAAGGTAAGATTTTTTTCTACCCAGGTTCCTGCTAAACCCTATCATGCCAGCACCAAGCTGAGGTGAAATTCTGTGGTAGATTATGTGCAAAATCAGTATCTCAAACCAAAACGATTTATAAAGCAATCAAACCCAAGATATAATTTCAGTACAAGATATACTTATGAGTAGCAAAGGAGTGAGAGATAGTTCTAGAAACTGGAGACGAGATTGGTGGAGGGAGAGATCAATGGACCCGAAAGGATTCAACCTAGGAACCCATAATAGGAAAAAAATTGGAAGTGGTCACAAGCCATACATGTAAATATATACAGAACTCGAGAGACAAATAAACAATTATATTTATTAGGTAAGGTTGAATTATAAGAGATTGAACTGAAAGGCAAGAAAACAAAAAGAAGGGGAATTGAGAAACCCTCGCCATTTCCTTAGCTCGAAGTAGAGCGATGACGGAAATGCCATGAACCTTGAAAAAAAAATAGTTTCCGACGTCCCAGGTTGCTAGCGCAATGAGTTGTAGGAAACAGACATTAATGCATACTGTTGAGATTTTCTGTTTTAGTCAAATAGACAAAAATCTCTGAAGGATGACAACAATAGGGATTCAGTTCCTAGATTAGCTCCAGGTTGTTGGGAGGGAGTTAATGCCTCCTATATTTGATGTGAGGGAGTTATGAGGCTGTTAGATTGTCTATGCTATATAACAGGCAATCATTCGGATGATTTGCCAAGAGATAGTGTGAGGATTTCATGATGTAATCTCCAATTTAATTAATATATTCCTGATGCCTATGTTTGGTGGACGTAGCCCAGATTGGTTGGGTGAACCACGTTAATTTTTTGTGTTTATGTGTGATAATTGCTGTGTGTATTTATGTTAGCTGTGCACCTGATCCAACAATTGGTATCAGAGCATGTTGGAGGTGCCTGGAGGAGCTGCTTGAAGGTGCTGCGCTGGTCATCGACGGAGGTGCTGAGATTGCATGCTGAAGGTGCGTGCTGGAGGTGCGTATGACTGAGTGTGGAGGACAGATGGACCAGACCTGTGTGCTGGTGCGTGGATCGTTTGCACGTGCATATACGTTGCTGTGCATTGTGATTGGAGGCGCTGCCTGGAGGTAATATAACACCTGTGCGCTGTGGAGCTGTTCAAACAGCGTGGCGTGTATATGTATTGAAATAGGTATGCTCAGTCGCTCAGTCAACAACGTTGATACATATATTTTTTTTTAAACCGACATGAATGGATTTCAAAACACACAGCGTGGATATATGTATTAAATACAGCAAGGATTTATTTTGAAAACGGCGAACAGAGTGTCTTTGTTTTTTGTCTGCTGCGTGGAGGTAAAACTTGAAACTGCGTGGGTATATATTTGTACATTGCGTGCCAATGGCATTACATGGAAAACTGCGATTATTCATTATTCGCATTTATTTCTACTGTTCGTGAATAACAGAATATGAACACTATCTTCTGCTGATTTAAAACTTGGAATTGCACTGTTGCCTGGTCCTATTAAGGAATCCGTTTGACAAATAATCAAAGGAAATTTGGTAATGATTTTAATGCCATTAACCAAACAAAGAGGAGTGTGTACTTACTTTAATGCCTTTAAACAAAAAAAAAAAGGAGTACGCAATTATTTGATTAGGACTTATAAGGGATGTTGAAGCCTTTTTTGAAAATGACGGATATTATTTTGTTTTAAAGAAGTGCATATGGCAAAGGGCAGTTTTTTTAATAAGGGCAACGGATTATAGAAATTTCTTTTTTGTGAAGTGCAAAGAAATATATTTTTTTTGTGTGTAAAGTGATTGGAAAAGGGCAGTATTTTTTAAGGCAGAAGTACAAAGACATAGCGAGGAATTTTTTTTTTTGTGAAGGGAAGATATTTTGTTTTAAAGACATAGGCAATTTTTTTTAATTGCTGGTATTTAAAACGTTGAAATTGGAGATTCTTTGACAAGATGGACAAAACACAAAGTGCCCATTTTGAAATTGAAAAGTTTAATGGCGAGAATAATTTTGAGATCTGGAAGGTGAAGATGCACGATCTGCTGGTTCAACAAGGTGTGGCGAAAGCACTGTTGGGGAAAAACAAAAGACCTCCTTCCATGACGGAGGATGAATGGGATGAGATGGACGATAGAGCTCTGAGCGCAATTCGGTTATGTCTGGCGGACGATGTTCTGTTTAACATTGTGTCAGAGAAAACCGCCGCAGGCTTGTGGTCGAAGCTTGAGAAGCTCTATATGACGAAATCTTTGACAAATCGAATTCTCCTGAAACGGCAGCTTTACAGTTTGCGGATGAAAGAAGGTACCTCAATTGCTGATCACCTGAATGTTTTTAATACCTTGTTGGTGCAATTAAACAGTCTAGATGTGAAATTTGATTCAGAGGATAAGGCGATAACTTTATTATGTTCTTTGCCTGAATCCTGGGATCACTTTGTTACTTCCATAAGTTTTAGTACATCAGAAATTCTTGAATTTGATGATGTTGTTGGAGCCTTGTTGGCTGAGGAAACGAGGAAAAGGTTGAATGCAGACACCTCGACATCAGAGGTAATGATGGCCAGAGGTCGCTCATGAGAGAGACACTCCGGGGGAAAGCATAGCGACTCTCGTTCAAAGTCCAAAGGAAAGAAGCCAAAGATGAAGTGCTGGCATTGTGGCAAGGCTGGACATCTGAAAAAGGATTGCTGGAAGCGAAAGCAGGCTGCTAAAGAAGGCTCTTCGACAGAAAAGAAGGAAGCCAACACCACGGATACAGGTTCAGTATCTGGTTCAGGCATGAGTGATGAAGTATTGTCAGTTAATGTTTCAAAACATGATCAACATTGGTTGTTAGATTCCGGGGCATCTAAGCACATGTGTATACATAGAGATTGGTTTAAAACATATAGATCAATTGATGATGGTGTTGTGTACATGGGTAATGATGTAACATGTAATATTGTTGGGATTGGAAGCATACAACTACAAATGTTTGATGGCACAACCAAAATATTAACTGATGTGAGGCATGTACCAGATCTAAGGAAAAACTTGATTTCATTAGGAGCACTTGATTCAAATGGATATAAAACTGTAATTCAAGGTGGAGTTATGAAAATCTATAAAGGTATCTTACTAGTGATGAAAGCTAAGAAAGTAGGAAATCTATTTCAGTTAGAAGGTAGAACTGGGTCAGATCATGTGTCTGTGTCTGAACATGACAGTAGTTCCATTCACTTATGGCATCAAAGATTGGGGCATATGAGTGAAAGAGGATTGAAAATTTTGGCTGACCGAAAGTTACTTCCTAATCTAAGATCTGGAAAATTGGATTTCTGTAAACATTGTCTGTTTGGTAAACAAAGTAAACAAAAGTTTAAAACAGGAAAACATACTAGTAAAGGGATACTTGATTATATCCATTCAGATGTGTGGGGTCCAGCCCCTACAGCGTCATATGGTGGCTCATCTTATTTTGTATCATTTATTGATGACTTTTCTCGGAAAGTTTGGGTCTTCATGTTGAAAAAGAAGTCTGATGTTTTTACAGTTTTCAAGCAGTTTAGAGCATTGGTAGAAAACAGCACTGGTAGAACTATAAAATGCTTAAGAACTAACAATGGTGGTGAGTTTTCCTCCAAGGAGTTTGACAGCTATTGCAAGGATGCAGGGATCGAGAGACATAAGACCACGGTTTATACTCCTCAGCAGAATGGAGTTGCTGAACGCATGAATAGGACTCTTCTAGAGAGAGCAAGGTGTATGCTGAGTAACGCCCGGTTGCCGAAGGAGTTGTGGACGGAAGCAGTGGCAACTAGTTGTTATGTGATAAACCGATCTCCATCAACGGCAATAGACTGCAAGGTTCGGCAAGAGGTATGGACAGGACACCCTTGTGACTATTCTAAACTCAGAGTGTTTGGTTGTGATGCATATGCTCTAGTGCCTAAACATCAGCGAACTAAATTAGATCCAAAGTCTAAAAGGTATATCTTTGTTGGGTATGGTGATGGAACAAAGGGATTTAGATTGTGGGATCCTACTACCCGCAAAATCATCATCAACAGAGATGTAAAGTTTAATGAATCCTCTCTTGTACAGTTAGATGTAGATAGAAGATTGAAACAGGATGATGTATCTGATTTCCAGCATATTCAGTTTGACAGCATTTCTAATGATAGTCATAACGACCATAGTTCAGATTCTAGTCATGAACAGGTTTCAGAATCAGATTATGAACAGGGTTCAGATGGAGGACATGAACAGGTCTCAGATGACGATGATGAAGAAATTCCTTCGGTTGATAGACAGCCAATTGTGCAAGCACCAGAAACGTTCTTAAGGAGATCTACAAGGATCAAACGTCGTCCTAGAAGGTATGATGATTCAGTTGCTTTGATCGCTAATGATGATGAACCTTTGTGTTATCAGGAAGCTGTAGAAGGTTCAAATAGTGACAAATGGAAAGCAGCCATGAAGGAAGAAATGATGGCCTTAGGTAAGAATGGCACGTGGGATCTGGTTGAACTTCCCAAAGGCAGGAAAACTGTGGGATGCAAGTGGGTATTCAAGCTGAAACGGGGTGTGAATGATAGGGAAGACAGGTACAAAGCTCGGCTGGCTGCAAAAGGGTTTTCTCAGAAAGCTGGCATAGACTTTCATGAGATATTTTCACCAGTGGTTAAAATTGTTTCAATTAGAATTGTGTTAGCATTAGTGGCTTTGTTTGATTTGGTGTTGCAGCAGTTAGATGTTAAGACTGCATTTCTACATGGTGATTTAGATGAGGAAATATATATGGAACAACCGGAAGGGTTTGTTCAGCATCGCAATGCGAAATTTGTCTGCAGGCTCAAGAAGTCATTATATGGCCTGAAGCAGTCGCCTCGGCAGTGGTATAAGAAGTTTGATTCTTTCATGTTGAGTCAGAAATATGTAAGAAGTGAATATGATCATTGTGTTTATTTCAAACAGTTAAATAATGGCATGTTCATTATCTTAGTGTTGTATGTTGATGATATGCTTTTAGCAAGCAAAAGCATTGAAGAAATCAACAGGTTGAAGACTCGGATGGCAAGGACGTTTGATATGAAAGATCTAGGAGCCGCAAGACAGATTTTGGGCATGGAGATTTTCAGAGACAGGAGTAATAGTAAGCTCTGGCTATCACAACAGAAGTATGTTGAGAAAATACTTTTGAGGTTTGGTATGAACAATTTGAAGCCTGTGTCGATCCCTTTAGCTTCCCATTTTAAGCTTTCTTCGAGTTTATGTCCTAATACCGATGAAGAAAAGGATTATATGTCTCGAATTCCTTATGCCAATGTAGTAGGATGTTTGATGTATGCGATGGTGTGTACGCGACCAGATATTTCTCATGCAGTTGGGGTTGTCAGCAGGTACATGGCAAATCCGGGTAAAGAGCACTGGTCAGCAGTGAAATGGGTGGTTCGGTACTTGAGAGGCACAAGTAGTTATTGTATTTATTACAATAAGAGTAGTGAATTTGTTTGCGGATATGTTGATTCCGATTTTGCAGGTGATTTGGATAAGAGAAGATCAACTTCAGGGTACGTCTTTACTCTTGCAGGTGGAGCTATAAGCTGGATGTCAAAGCTACAGAACATTGTTGCATTGTCCACTACTGAAGTAGAATATATTGCTGCTTCTCATGCTTACAAAGAGGCAGTTTGGTTGAAAGGTTTGCTTGGTGAGTTTGGTAGGTTACAGGATAACATCAAGTTACTTTGTGACAGTCAAAGTGCAATACATTTGGCTAAGAATCCGGCCTATCATAGTAAGTCAAAGCATATTCCAATCAAATATCATTTTCTAAGACAGGTTATCACTGAAAGAGGAGTCTCTCTTGAAAAGGTGCATACAAAGGAGAACTGCGCAGACATGTTCACGAAACCAGTTTTGTTGGAGAAGCTACGCTGGTGTTTGGCTTCTCTTGGCTTGCAGAAAAGATAAAATAATAATAACAGGGCATCAGGCGAATTGTTGTCAAGGTGGAGATTGTTGAGATTTTCTGTTTTAGTCAAATAGGCAAAAATCTCTGAAGGATGACAACAATAGGGATTCAGTTCCTAGATTAGCTCCAGGTTGTTGGGAGGGAGTTAATGCCTCCTATATTTGATGTGAGGGAGTTATGAGGCTGTTAGATTGTCTATGCTATATAACAGGCAATCATTCGGATGATTTGCCAAGAGAGAGTGTGAGGATTTCATGATGTAATCTCCAATTTAATTAATATATTCCTGATGCCTATGTTTGGTGGACGTAGCCCAGATTGGTTGGGTGAACCACGTTAATTTTTTGTGTTTATGTGTGATAATTCCTGTGTGTATTTATGTTAGCTGTGCACCTGATCCAACACATACAAAGGAAAATAAAAGTGCCAATAACTTAAGGAAACCTCCTCGTGACATTTAGTGAATATTAGACATTCCTCCAGCCGGAAGGAAAAGAAAACACACCGCCAAACAATGAACAAACAAACAAGAGAATGATATAGAATACTTAGGGTTAGAGTTTCAAGAAAGTGTTTCCACCCTTGGATCGCACCAATGCATCTCTATCATATAGGCATCCTCAAGCATAGGCTTCCATGTGATGGGGTGCTACGTGGTCAATGCTAAGCCTTATACCTGGGTAACGATCCCTAGGTGGGAGCTGTGTCATGAATTCTAAATACACCCTCTACCAAACTACTTGTGCATGGTTAATTTCTTTCATGATTTATTATTATAGGTGTAACAACTAACATATAAATATGACTCGTGTTTTAGAGATAGAATAGGTTCATAATTTTTACCAAGTATGAATCAATGGACTATAGAGGGATGTATAAACCAACCACAAGTAAGGGTTATACCCACACCCTAAAATCATATACCATAGCTCATACAATTTGGTATTATGTCTAGAAGGTGAAAATAAATTAGATATTAGATAATCAAGAGCTAATGTAAGAATAAAAAGAAAACCATGTATTACCAAATTCCATTCCATGTTCTTCAGGTTCATGGACACGATGTACAACACTTAAATGATATGCAATGTTACATGTCACACAATATGTGTAAAAAGTATAAAAAAAAAATGAAACTAATGGGTACATGACAAATGTAAGAAATATTATATACAAAATTATTTTAAACGTGTGGAAAAAATATATATAGGAAAAAAACCAAATCAAAATGAAATATTTTCTTCATATGTTTTAATTGATATTCAAATTTAGAGATATATAAATGTAAAATGTAAGAGAGGAACTACCAATTTTATCACAATAAATTGGTTTGTCTATAATGTAAATTTAACATTATTATGATTAATGTAAATATAAAAATATTATTATTAATGTATTATTAGAATATTATTTCTAGTATAATAATTAATAATATAGATTATTAGATGTTTATAATACCCATCGTGGCACTCAGGCAATGGAGGATGGTGATGGCGATGAGGGCACTTGATGAGGGTTTACTGAACAATAGCCCTGTAATTTTTTATCTTACTACATCCCTGCCCTCAATGGAACTTCACATGCTGGCGACCATACCCTTGCTTGTTACCCTACCTCCTCCTCTACGTAGACCCATTCCAACAATGCTACGGGCTTGACGTTGTGGTTATCTTTCCCCTCCACCAACAAGGGTTTCCCTTTCGTTTTACTATTCTGCCACTCCTCCCTCCGGTAACCAGCGACGGGCTATCCAAGGACTCTGCAACTAGCTGGCACGGGAATATAGCGACAGTTATGGATGAGCTCGTGGACTATTCGGAGGACCATTTGGAGGGAATCCCCATTTGGACCCATCCCTAGAAAGCTCTTGCAGGCGGTTACCCCTTTGACTGTGTGCTTTTGGATGTCATAGCAACTCTGCCCTCGATGTCAGGCCCTTTGATCTCGGTGGCCACATTCCCTAAAGCCACCCCGTCGCTGCTAGACCTCACTCACGAGACGCTCTCGCCATCTACATTAAATTTCGTGGACCACTCTCTAGACCCTTCCTTGGAAAACCTAATGATGGGCATCTCTCCCTCTCCACCCTTTCCACCCTCTGATAGCTCCCGTGTCCCTTCTGATGTTCATTCCAGTGAGCCCATGCCTTCTACTTCATAATGACAACCTGTTCTACCCTCCTTGGTCACCCCATCTTGTACTTACATAGGGATCCCGCCCATTTCTGGAGTTTTCACTACGGAGCCCCCTCTGGACCCTTCCAATATTTGGGCTCTCCCTCCTCAGAGCGAACATCTGTAGACCACAGATGAAGACAAACAGCGGATGACTAAAAGATAGCAAGGCCTAAAACTCAAAGCTTCTGAGGCTTTTGTGAGGCTGTGAAAGGACATTCAATTGAGCGATACTATGGAGATGGTTGACACGGTCTTGGTTGGCAATGTCATGGGGAGGAAGTACAGTGCATCTAGGCTGAAGCAAGGGACATTGGAGGTTTGGGGACAGCATCTCGCTAATCCTCCTTTCGTCTAGACTTTTGTTAAAGGATGGTTTGTACTCCACTTCGCAAGGGCCGAACATATGAATGGGGTCCTCTCTAAAGTATGGTACATAGAACAGGCCCCAGTGCTCCTTCACAGATGGATGCCCCTTTTTGATCTAGAATGTTAGAATCTAAACGTTGGATGCCTCTTGGTCCATCTCCCAGGGCTACCTTTACAATTTTGGTCTGAAGATGTGTTTAGGATACTTGGGAATGTCCTAGGTTCATACTTGGACAATGAAAAGTCCTACCTAACGACAGGTATGATGGCCTATGCAAGGGTTTTAGTACATCTGGACACCAGTGATGGCTTGCAGGAATACATGACAATCCAGTGGAGAATTTTGTCTCAAAGACAGACATTGGACTACGAAGGTGTACCCTTCAGGTGCAAATGATGTCATAAGGTCAGGCATCTGTTTAAGGATTTCCCACTCAATAGTAATGTAATATCATGGGAAGAGGCAAGGGAAATCCCATCTAAGCCTCCACAGGAACAGGAGGAATAGCGTCCCATCGAAGACCCAGGGATACAAGCGGATTTGGTGGATGTAGGAAAGACACCCTCAAGGGAGGCCCCAAAGAAACGTAGCAGACCACCTCTTTAGCCACCCTCTCCTCCACTCACAAGGGCTAGAGTGGCTTCTAGGGCAGTATCATCATCAGGTAACAACTCATCATCCTCTCAGCCCTGTTGTACATCTTCTATTGTTGATGGTTTGGCAGTTCCATCATTTAGTATCGTACATGCGATCACTGAAATATCCTTTCCCCCCTCCTCCTTATCCTATCCCCCTCGCCCCCCCCAGCCACATTCTCCATCACCCCACCTTCTATCCCGTAGCCCCTCCCACTATATTCCCTTGTACCTGAAGATGGGTCCCCCTCCCCGAGATACCAGACTAGGTCTAAGGCCAAAAAACAGCAGGATGACCACATTGGTCTTGCATTGGTACTCTCCCCTGTACCCCCTAAACTCCCTCGAGGACATCCCTCTTCCCTCTCCAAATCACAATGTATGGCTGACGATGAAATCGATTTTGGTAGGCAATATACCATTCTAAGTGCTCTTAGAGAATGAGGCCCATTACGTGAGGGCCACTCATGAAGATTGTATCATTCAATTGTAGAGGGCTCGCTAAGCTTGATAAAAAATTAGCTCTTAGAATATTGCTACATGCCTCGCCTATCGATGTTATTTTCCTCCAGGAAACCCTTAGCTTTGCGAAATCTATCTCCCTAATAATGCAATTGATGCTTCCAGGTTGGTCCTTTATTGGCCTTGATGAAGTGGTCACTCACGAGGCATTGCCCTGGGGTTGAAATTGAGAACTATTAAACTTTGCAATTGCTAGGGAGGGCAGGGATATCTTGGGGCAGACTTATTCTTGGTTAACCTAGGACTAGAGATACGAGCTATTAATGTCTATGGGTTGTGTGAACATATGCTAAAATTTTTGGATCGCCTTCTTAACTTTGAACTCTCTCAAAAGGATTTACTTATTATGGGAGGGGATTTAAACTTCTCCATAGGACATGTGGAATCATGGGGATGGAGAGCACAAATTGACCCCCTTTCAGTCTATTTTGAGAATGTACTAGGAGACCACAATCTAATGGAGATCCCCATTACAAATATTCAACCCACTTGGCGGAACAATAGAACAGGGGAAGACAGTCTAGCTCGCAGACTAGATAGATTTATTATTAAGGAAGGCCTCCTCAATCAGGGTCTAGTTCACAGGAAATGGGTGGGATTAGGGGGAAACTCTGACCATATGCCTATCTACATGGAAATAAGCGGAGGGTAGAGGAAACCTAAGGGCCCCTACAAGTTCTATTCCACATGGTTGAAGGACCTCTCCTACGTTAGTATGGTCACAGATTTCTGGAAGGTGTACCCCCTTGTTGTAGCAGGTCATATTGTGGAAGGATTTTCTCAGAACCTTAATGAGTTGAAGAGACTCTCCAAAATTTGGGCTCATAACAAGACGAGGCGGGACAACCAAGCTCTCACAGAGGTTGAAATAGAAATTGCAGACTTTGAGAATACCATGGGAGGGGTTTACTCCTCCACTCAACACAAGGATAGAATCTCATCTCTATATGCCGCTAGAGGGAAAATCCTAGAGGAACGCGAAGAATCATGGAGACTGAGAAGCAGAGCGATCTGGATGTTTGAGGGAGATGATAACACCAACTTTAATCATAAATTTGCAAAATGGGATGAAGGCAATCAACACCATCTGGGAGCTCCCGAATGAACAAGGACACCCTATAAATACCTTCCCCTAGCTAGCAGCACTAGCATCGACTCACTTCAAGAAAATATAAAGAGCACCCTCCATAGTGAACCTTGCTGAAATTATACAAATGGCACAACTATTCCCACGTTTTGTGGATTAGGAGGAAGGTAGGGAAATAACTAAGGAAGTCACTTTAGGAGAGCTGGAAGCCACCCTCAAATGGTTCAAGAAATATAAGAGTCTTGGGCTGGATGGTTGGACTGTGGAATTCTACTTAGCATTCTTTGAGATTCTGGGATTAGACCTCCTAAAGGTAGTGGAAGACTCTAGAGTTAATGGCAAGATGTATGAACCCTTCAATGGTACTTTCATTGCTCTCATCCCCAAGACTAACAATCCAAACTCTTTCAACGACTATAGACCGATCTCTCTTTGTAACTGCATCTATAAGATCATGGCTAAAATCATTGCCAACTACTTAAGGCCCATCCTATCCACCCACATCTCACAGGAGAAATTTGCTTTTCTTCAGGACTGTCAAATCCACGAAGCGGTGAGAACAGCCCAAGAAGTTATGCACTCATTGCATTACAAGAAATTCAAAGCAATGGTCCTTAAGGTTGACCTCTCTAAGGCATTTGATAGAGTCTGTTTCCTGTACATTAGAATCCTTTTAACCCATCTTGGGTTCCCATTTGTCTTCATCAAATGAATTATGGGTTGTATCACTAACACTCCTTTCAATGTTCTAGTCAATGGTGCAGCCTCTCCTTTCTTTCATTCTAAAAGAGGCCTTCAACAGGGCTATCCACTCTCACCACTTCTTTTCCTCCTAATAGTGGAGGGGCTCAGTAGACTCATCAAAGCAGACACCAGAAGGGGAATATTATAGGGTATAAAAGTCACGGAAGACTGCATCTTAACACACCTATTATTTGTTGATATGTCTTAATTTAATTGATGGAGGTATAGGGGACTTGACCATCATAAAGAACATTTTCTCCCTATTTCAAGTGGCTACAGTCATGATGATCAACTGCAGTAAATCCACCTTGACAACGGCTGGATGCATTAGACATGAGATCTAGTTTGCCCTACAAAGATTTTAGTTCACTCTGCTGAAACTTGAGGATGGGTTAAAATACCTTGGTTATAAGCTGAAGCCTTTGGGATACAATATAGCAGATTGGACGTGGCTTATAGCAAAGATGGAGAAAAGACTCAATATCTAGTACTACAAATATCTCTCGAGGGCAGGTAGACTTATCCTCATTAAGACCGTTCTAGAGGCTACACTGGTCTATTGGATGTCCTTGGCATGGATCCCCGGAGGCATACTCTCAAGGATACAGATTCTTTGTTGCAGATTCCTTTGTAAGGGTAATCAGATAGGAAGAATTTTTTCATGGGTCAAATGGGATGCACTCAACCTTCCAAAGAAATGGGGAGGATGGGGCATGAATAAATTGGAAGACCTTTCATCAGCTGTGGCAGAAAAACTTTTGATGGCAACTTATATCGTCCAATAGCTTATGGACCAAGGTGGGGGTCTCCAAATACATTGCCCCTCTCAATGTAATGGATTGGATAAGGCAACCACACTGATACTCATTTGGGATGTCGATTATATGGAAGGTCATTCTTAAATCCTTGGACATCATCAGAGAAGGCATCACATGAAAAATAAAATATGGTTCAATAGTTAGAATAGGACAGAACCCCTGGATCGACTACGGGGATGCCCACAAACTACCTATGGAGATCAGGAATCATCTAAGAATAATGAATATCACTCATATTAATCACATAGCAGATCCAGAGCACTCCACCCTTTTCCAGCAAGCTTGGAAATCGACCCACAACTTAAATATACCTCAGCAATGGGTGTCGATTTGGGATGACTACACTGGGGCTCTCACTGCTGCACATATCGGAATAGGGGATGTCAAAGACAAGATCATCTCAGCACTATCGAAATTTGGGTAATACACACCCAAGGAAGGCTACCTGGTATTAGCTGATGCTCGACGACCACAAGTCATAGAACATTGGTGGAAGCACTTGTGGAAACTCAGGGCACCCCCAAGATGCAGACTCCTCATGTGGACCATCCTCAACAATAAAATCCCCACGGGGAATAACCTCCTCAAGAGCACACAAGATGGTCCATTTTGGTGTTGTCTTTGTAAGAGCAGCAATGAATTTGTCTTAAATTTATTCATAGAATGCACAGCTGGTCAGGAACTCTCGCAAACAATTACTACAATAGTCTCTACACAGATCAGGTGGTAGGGCTAAAATCCTATGGAGGCTTGGACAAACTGGTGGACAAGGGTTGTCCCACCTAAACTTCACAACCTCCCGCTTCTTATTAGCTCGGCCATTTCGATGGCACACAAAAAAATCATATTTCTGAATGCTTCCCCTCACTGGCCTTAAATTTCTACACAGATCTTGTCTGATTATACCCTTATCACGGAAGAAGATAATCCTCATTGGCCTCACACTCTTATACCTGAATCCATTAGCCACTCGCTTCCTTGGGCTTATTTTGATGGTTCCGCGTAGGAGGGGATATGTGGAGGGGGAGCCATCCTATATCTCATTGACCTCCATCTTTTCAATATACAAATGGGCCTAGGAGGAGGCTCGAACAACTTTGCTAAACTATCCACTGCCAAATTCCTTATTCAATTTGCACTGGAAAAACATTGTAGAGTACTGCAATAGTTTGGGGATTCACAGGTCATATGTGACTGACGTAACGAAAAAGCAAGATGCTATACTTACACCTTGAGACACATCTTGGATGAGGCTCTTCGACTTTCTTAACATTTTGACGTTTTCATATGCCATCATATTTTCAGGGAAAGGAACACAGCTGCTGATTGATTATCCAAAGAGGCTACGAATAGGCATCCCGACACTTGGATGATCCTTGAACAAAGGGAAGGGGCGCACTATCAACATTATCAAAGGCCCTTCATGGACATAGTTGCACAGTAGGCTCAATGGGAGCCTGGATACAGGCTTTTTTTCATGCTTTTACAGTCTCCATCTGTAAATATACATATGTTTATTTCACTATTATCTCATAACTCTACAATAGTTTGACTAGAGCATATATCTTTTTTGAAAAACAATCTGAAAAATATTTTTTGAATATGGGCCTCCTTGCATGGACTCAAGGCACCATAATTTTGATCTGATACAGGAAAACATTAATTTCTTGACAGGCTATGCTTGACTTATAGCATATGCATCACACATATACAACATGTAATTTTCTTATTAATGAAAATTAAGATTTTTCGAAGTGGAAAAAAATAATAATATAGATTACTATTATTTCAATATATTATAATAACTACCATCTCCATTATAAACATTATTATATTATACCTTACATATATCATTGATTATAAAGAGACAATTATCGATCATATGGATGGAGGGGAGAGAGAGAGAGAGAACGAGGTTGGGGGGGGTGGTGGAGGGGGTGATATGGGGGTGAGAGAAGGAGATAGGGAGGGAAATAGTGGCAAACCTCGAGCACGACGAGCATGAGAGAGAGAGAGAGAGAGAGAGAGAGAGAGAGAGAGAGAGAGAGAGAGAGAGAGAGAGAGGGAGGGAGGGAGGGAGGGAGAGAGATAGAGAGAGGGAGGGAGGGAAGAAAGAAAGCACAAACCTATAGAGGTGGAGAGACATTGGAAATACTGAGAGCCTGGGGGATGAATCAGTGTTTTATAATTTTTTAACAATTTAAATATCACAAAACATCAACATAATTACACTACAATAATAGTACAAAATGATTTAGCTGGAAACTTAATGTGGAATAAAGCCACCTAAAATTATCTTGATAGTTTCAATTTGTTTACAAGCTGCAATTTGATGGAGGCCACAACCCACTGGTTTATTGACATACACTCGAAGGAGGTGAAAACCACCTGAAGGAATCAACAACTTCCTTACCCTGCACCAAACTACCATTCTTCAAATAAATAATAAATCAATAATTTTGTGGCATCTTGTACTAGGGATATTGACCCACTTACAATAGCATTTGATCACTATCGAAGACACTTTAGTACTACTACCATGGTTACACAATTTTCCATTATATTATGATAAGTATGATCTATTTAGGTATTGTTCTAGGTCTACATTGTAAATTACTAACCCTTCACACTTGCATTCATCTTCTCATTTGTAATGTACATCTTCAACAAAAGGAAAGGATCTAGCTCATACGTTATAAAATTTCAAAGGGTATAATCATACCATAGAAGAAGATGAGCCTTAATCTAGTTTCCACTAAGTATGCATTCTACTGTCACTATTTTGTTTCAAAATATGCGTCATATATTTGGTTCTCAAATATGTCTTTTAAAATGGGCTAAAGAGGCCTAGATCTACCCCATAAATCTATCTTTTCGTTGAGTTTTGGTCATGCCAATATCTCCTTTAACTGCTTCACCAAGATTACATTTCTTTTCCTTCAAATAGTCCCTAAATGACCTCTACAATTCAACCCAGACACTCATCAAAAGCTCATCCCCAAAATAGAAAAAGAATCAGTTTAAATGGGCCTTTCTTGCACATCTAGAGAAGGTCTAGTTTTGGCCCTTTTGATGTGGCTTACACAAGGAAAATTCATCCCCTATATTGTGGTAGACACAAGGTTAACCCAGGCCTTCTTCTATGGCATAAAGTAACACTTCTAATAATCTTGTAACATGACCTTAGCAACCTGATACGTACCTCATATTTAGACTCATATCAAGCTAAGTAACTTTTTCTTATCCTAACAACTCCCAACAGAAAAAGAAAATGAAAACAAAAACCAAAATAAAATCAACCTCCTCTCTAGATAAGAAATTTTGTCCTTGGCCTCAGAAATTTCAGAGCTACTCAAACAAATATATAGAATACAAAATTAAGCATTTTGGGGTCTCATGAGTGCCTTATATATAGTTTTGCAAGGGGACTTAAACAAGGTCCAACCTACCCTAAAACACCCCCAGGTTATGGAGCTCAGACGATTTTTAGGAGAAAATTAAATTAATAAATTTTAAATATTTTACGGAGCTGAGCTTAACACATATTAAAATTGATTTCACAAAGTAAATTCCTCTTCTAGGGGAGTGACTTCAACACATGGACTTGTGGTAGATAAAAGTATATTTTAAACCATGTTCTAGGGGAAACATTGAACTTTTAGAGCATGGTTTCTTGGGTAATGCCGAGAGACACAAACATTCATTTTGGGCATCAAACATCAAAATTGATTATCTCTCCAACCAAGAGGATCCACAAGGCTTACCACATATATCAATAGCCCATTCACCCTTTTAAATTAATAATAATGTCTTCCAACAATCTCCCCCTTTATCATTGATGTCAACACTCATGTTACCCCTCACATCATGCTTTCCTTATCTCCATGATTTTCTTCCTTTCTCTCTCCCTTTTCACTTGTTTCTTTGTCAACCCCCCCGAACATATGACACAAAAAATATTTTTTTCTTCTTACACTTCCCTTTTATGTTGTCCCTAAGCCTCTTTTGCTTGGCTACAATTTTATTTTACTCTTCTTGGTCTACGATGTATATGCTATTTGGTTTTCTAGTAGCTATTGTGACCAATCTTCCTTAGAATTCTTCTCTACTTTTGCATTTATGAGAAATAAACAAAATATTATACGCTTGACCATACATTTATCTGACACTTAGAAGATTATGCTTCAAATCCATGACCAACAAAAATTTTCTACATTTACATGTTCACTTCCAATATTTACTACACCTTTTCAAAATACCTTGACATAGGATTTATCTCCAAATGAAACACTACCACTTTTTCTCTTTAGGCTACAAATTCCATTTTGATCATGTATTATATTTGTTGAGTACCCATGGTCTATGTTGCATTCATATTCTTTATTTTCAATAGTAAATTGCAATCTTAATTCTTTTTTTTCCCATATCATAGTTGGTTTATTTTTCTTTATTATTGGAGCATCTTCTTTTATAAACCTGTAATATTGTGCCTTGTGACAACGATTAATGCACTTGTAGCACACAATTTTCTGATTCATAAATTGATCCGGATTTAAGCAGGAATGCAATAGATTACAGAGATAACCATAAATGCAGAGATGCGATAACCATAAAAACAGAGATGAAGCGGAAATAATACTTCATTTCATTAATGGAGAATACTGAAATATGCTTACAAATAGAAATAACCCAGCTAGGGCGATGGTAGCTTATCTCTGAGAAGAGATGTGTCGGCTACATGCCTCTGAACTGTTTCAAAGTGTCTTTACAATGAGGCTCGAAGGCCTATTTATTATTGAGAAACAATGGAAAACCCTTCACATTCCAAAACCTAACCCTAGAAGATGAAACGCCAAATTGTGGGCCCCGTTTTGGGGTGAGTTGGACAGCCAACTTCCCGGGGTCGCGAATTGGTCGTATTATCTCCATTTGATGCGCACGATAGCCCATTGGAAAGATCTCTCCGAGGACTATGACGGAAAAGACAATTTTTACCAAAAAAATCGCTGGCGGTGGATTTCCCAAAAAACGTCGTTTAGGGCCTCAAAACGGCTCCGGAAGTTTAGGACCCAAAAAACTGCTAAAAATAGTAAACTGTGCTATAATTAAGGAAACTGAAAAATTGAAAGAGACAGTTGTGGGGGTCCAAATGGGATAGGTGGGTGGCCAACAACGTCCACCTGGATCATTCCTCCCCCCTTAGGAAGCAATGGTCCCCATTGCGTTGAGTTCCTCCCTGAGATGAGGAAGCTTCTGCTGAGCTGGGTCTCTAGCGAGCTGTTCTGCAATCTCTGATGTGTCCAGAAATGGTGGGAAGCATGGTCGGCGATGGTCCACATTGAACAATCGGTGCAAGCGAAGGAATGGAGGAATGCTGTGCTTCAAAGCATTGTTTCCCATAGCCTTGTTACTGGTGTAAGGACCATGTCGAAGCGATCTGAGTTTCTGATGGGTTCTAGTAAGGCGCTCCCTCTGCAAATGTAACCAAACTTTGTCGCCCACCTGAAACTTGTGTGGTACCCCTTCGGGTAAGGAGAAGTTGTTCCTGTGTTCTGTCAAGACTGTATCCCTCTGTTGCTGCTGCTGTGTGGAGGAACCCTTCACGAGGGTCATGGATGTAGAACCGATCTTCCCCTTACTTTTGGAGCGAACCAGACAGAAAATAAATTTCCTAGTCTGTGAGATGAGCTTGATGCCTTTCTTAGCAGTGATCAAAGAGGTGGCGGTAGGTGGGGCTACCTCCGGTATCCTGTATAATGAATTATCCAACGAAATGATGACAGCACGAGGCCTTGACTCATACACAGCATGTCACCTCCATAAGTATGGCTGGCCTAATAGTACATCACAAACATCCAGAGGTGTAACATCACACAATACCTCGTCTGTGAAGGGCTTGATGCTGTAGGGAAGGCGGCACTGCTGGCGAACTTTGAGATCTCGTCCTTCGTGAAGCCAACCGATATTGTACGGCTGTGGGTGTGGTGTAGTTAGTAGGCCCAACCGCTTCATGACCTCTGCTGAAATGAGGTTCTTTTGGCTACCACTGTCGACAATGAATTGCAGCGGTGAACCCTTCACCCACATCTGTGAGTGGAAAAGACGTTCCCCCTCCTCTGGATCTTTGGGCTCATTTTTCTGGATCTTGGCAGTAGCAACAGTGGCGCTGGGATCCGCATCAATGATATGCTTCCCTTTGTCATTCCCTTGTCGGGTTCTGACTCAGAGTCGGAACATGCATCTGATTCGGAAGCCTTCAACTCGGCCACCAGCGACTGCTTGGTCCGACACTCACTTGTGTTATGAGTGGGAATCTTGTGGAACTCACACCACTTTCCTGTGTCCTTCTTCGGCTTCGTGGTGTTGTTCTTTTCTTGCAGCGTAGAGGGGTTGTCTTGGGTCACCCCGCCTTGGCTTTGTCCTTTGGGCTTCGGATTTGCAGATCCAAAGTCTCACTTCTTCTGTTTGAACTTTTGCTCGATTTTGACAGCGTATCGGTATGCTGTGCCGAGTGAGGAGATGTTCAAGAACTCCATCTCTTCCTGGATGTATCTGTGTAGGCAGTCGCGGTATTTGAGTACCTGATGCAGCTCAGAATCTTTGATACCCAACTGTGTGCGAAGGGTATGAAAAATGTTTGTGAACTCCGGCACATCTTGGTCTCGTCCCTCCCACAGTGTGGTCCATTTGATGTATTTGTCCTCATAGCTTCCGACAGGGTAGTACTGCTCCTTGATGGCATCCCGAAAGTCATTCCAAGTGGGTGCAGCTGAAAACAGTGAGCCTATACTTTCATCCTTCTGCTCGCAGTAGGTTTCCCACCAGTCCTTGACGTGGGGGGCTGCTTTGAGAAGAGCGAAAACAATCTTCTCCCGACTTGAAAATTGGTGAACAGAAAAATACCCATCTAGCAGATTTAACCATTTATCTACGACATCTGCGTCTATTTGACCCTCGAAGATGGGGATTTCAAAATTAACTTGTACCTTAAACGGTGTGGCGTTTCCAGAGTAGCTGTTGGAAGCCGATGCGTCGCCTCTGGGTAGCCACTGAAGGATCTGCGCAAAGCTATCCATCATCGCGTTCCTTTGCCGCTCGAGGGCTTCTTCGAGCAAGATTCTGATAGGATCTCCTGCCCCCTCGTCTTTCTTCTCATCCGCCATGGGAGGTCGTCGAGATTTGCGAGGCTGGTCTTGCAAAGGTTCGACCAATTCAAGCCCTAACTCCTTATATCCCGACCTCGTTGGGGACATGCAAAGAAAAACAGAGAAAAAGCGGACCGCTCTGATACCACTGATCCGGATTTAAGCAGGAACGCAATATATTACAGAGATAACCATAAATACAGAGATGCGATAACCATAAAAACGGAGATGCAGCGGAAATAATACTTCATTTCATTAATGGAGAATACTGAAATATGCTTACAAATAGAAATAACCCAGCTAGGGCGATGGTAGCTTATCTCTGAGAAGAGATTTGTCGGCTACATGCCTCTGAACTGTTTCGAAGTGTCTTTACAATGAGGCTCGAAGGCCTATTTATTATTGAGAAACAATGGAAAACCCTTCACATTCCAAAACCTAACCCTAGAAGATGAAACGCCAAATTGTGGGCCCCGTTTTGGGGTGAGTTGGACAGCCAACTTCCCGGGGTCTCGAATTGGTCGTATTATCTCCATTTGACGCGCATGATAGCCCATTGGAAAGATCTCTCTGAGGACTACAACGGAAAAGACGATTTTTATCAAAAAAATCACTGGCGGTGGATTTCCCAAAAAACGTCGTTTAGGGCCTCAAAACGGCTCCGGAAGTTTAGGACCCGAAAAACTGCTAAAAATAGTAAACTGTGCTATAATTAAGGAAACTGAAAAACTGAAAGAGACAGTTGTGGTGGTCCAAATGGGATAGGTGGGTGGCCACCAACGTCCACCTGGATCATAAATGGTTCAAATGAATGATTTATTTTGTTAGTAGATACACATATATTTCCTAATATATGGTAATTTATTGCATATCTATAATCTTTCCTATTTCTTGTATAGTTACATATTGTATTTATTTTAAAATGAATTGCTTTATGCGTGAAATTTTTACAAGAGTAATAGTGACCAAGAAAAATATTTTCATAACTAGGAGAGTAGGATTTCCATAATCTCTTGAAATTACTCTACCTTGGATGAGGTTCAATCCATTGTTGATCTTTGTCTTTGATTTCATTGTTGTCTTCTTTGTGATGGGCATAACTTATGAATTTTTTTTAGGTTTTTCCTTTCGAGGATTGGATTTTGTGTTATGTTTGTTTGAAGATGCGCTTGTATAACCAAGATCTATTTTATTTCATGGTGATATTTGAAAACTAAGAATGTTATCCAACACTTGCAAGATATTCAAGTTCTTGTTGACCTTTTCAACCTCAACTCTCATTGACACAACTTTGTTTTCATGATTCTTACAATGTTCTTCTTCCCTCATTGTTTGGATCTTCATAGTTTCATCAATTTTTTTTCATTATGCAATTTGGACCGTTAAATAATTTTTTCTTCCTCCCATTTCTAAGCACGACTTTTAATTCTCTATTGTTTTCTTGATCTTGCCATTTTCCTTTTCATTATTATTCAATTTTTCTTTAATATCTCCATATTCCTTTCCATTTTATGTATCATTTATGAATCCCCAAAAAGAATATGTTTTCATGTTCAGTTATTTTATTTCTTTATCTAAATCAATGATCTCTTCATTGACATTGTGATTGTTATTTTGGCTTCTTGAGTTGTGAAGAGATATTTTGTTTCTTCCCCTTCTTTTCTATCACTCTCATCTGGAGAACTGATGTCTTATTTAGAATAAAGAATTTTCTTTTGGAAGTGTTTCTTTTCCAAAAAAGGACATGTATTATCATAATGACCTATTTTACCCCAATTGAGACATTTTAAGGGTAACTTACCTTGGTGTTTTCTAGTTTCTCTTTGATATTCCTAATGAAATTCACTTCTTCTTCATCTAGTTCATCACTTGGTGTTCCTTCCTCCTTGCATAAGTTTGTTTCTTGTCTTCTTTTTGACTTTAAAAGATGATTCTCTATTTTAATTTCAAACTTCTAAATCTGTTCTCATTTTCTATGTTGTAAGGGTGCCATGTAATTGAGAAATTATCATAATGTTCAATTTATTTTTTTCTTATATGGAAGATAACTTGACATCATATCTTACACGAAGAAATATTAGCAACTTTTGTATGATTATTAACTCTTTAACATATTCTCCTAATCCTTTGAGGGCATTTAAACCTTCATTCCTTTGAGTAAATAGGTTACGATATTTTTATTTCATCTATTTTCATATTTTCAAACTGCGCATTATTTCATTGGAGTTTTATCTATTTGACTTTATCGTCACCTTCATAAAGACTTTTAAGTTTATCCAAAACCTCTTTATATGTGGTGCTTGTAATCAACTTGTTCCTTATGGTTCTTGATAATCCACTTGTGATGGCATGATTATCTTTTGAACTATACCTAAAGAATTTCTTCTCATTAGGATCAGCTCAAGGATTTTATTGGGATTTGTAGCCATTAACAATGGAAAGCCAAACATTCACTGCTAAATCCTTCAAGTAGGTTTCCATTCTATTTATCCATAATGCATAAGCATTTCCATCAAATACCTAAATTTTTATTAAAGAAATGTTTTCCATTTCATTTGTATTTATTCACGTTCTCCCCTCAAGTGATTAGGTTTTTTTGAGGGTAACTTTCTCTAATATCATTTTTTGGAAATACAGGGGGGCTATGAATCAGTATTTCGTAAATTTTTAATAATTTAAACATCACAAAACATTATTAGAATTACACTATAAGAGTAAACACAAGGGTTTTGGTGGAAACCCAATGTGCGAAGGAAACCACCTAAAGATATCTACATAGTTTCAATTTGTTTAAAAGATGCAACTTAATGGAGGATATAAGCCCTTGCTTTACGAGAACCCACTGGAAGGGGGTGAAAACATCCTAAATGAAGCTTAAACTTCTTTTCCTCGCACCACTATGCCATCATTTCTTTTTATTTTTTTATTTTTTATTTTATTTTTATTTTTTATTTATTTATTTATTTTTTAAGTTGTTTGTGATCCTCCAGGATTGACTTATGGCTTTAGGATCCACAATCCAGGGGCATCTAAGTTGTCAAAGACACCCACGCATTGCACCTGTCTTTGGCCACACTAGTCCTTAGTGGATTGGATTTTTTAGCATGTCTCCTCCAACTAGAACATGTCACAAACACTCTTCGTGAGGCTTGATCCTCGGTCACCTTACTTACGAGGCCAATCCTCAACCAATTGTCTTAGTGGGACTTGACACCACCCTGCCACCGTTAAAATAAAACATAGACCAAGTTTTTTTTTTTTTTTTTTTGGGGGGGGTGGGGGGTGGGGGGGAGTTCTTTCCCCAAGGATATTAACCCACTCATAATAGAATTTTATTAGCTTCAAAGACACTCTAATACTATCCTTGATGATACACAGTCTTCCCCTTATATTTTGAAAAGTATGATCTATCTATGTACTACTATATGTGTGAATTTTAAATTATTAACCCTTTACACTTGCATTCATCTACTCATTCATAATGTACAACCTAAAAAAAAAGGAAGGGTCTATCTCATACCTCATAAAATTTGAAAGGTTCTAACCATACCAAATAAAAAGATGAACCTTAAACTAGCTATCATTGAGTATGCCTTTTGTTGTCACTATTTGTTTTAGACTATGCCTCAAAGATTTGGTTCTAAAATATGTCTTTGAAATGGGTCTAAACATGCCTATATCTACCCCATAAATATGTAATTTTATCAAGTTATGATCATGCCTTCAATCTGTCCTTTAATTGATTCATCAAGTTATGCTTTCTATGCCTTCAAACATGTCCTAAATGACCTTTACGATTGGGCCTATGAAATCATTAGAAATTTTGCCTCAAATAAGATAAAAAAATGGTCTAAATAAATCTTTCTTCTACAACTAGAACATTACTAATTTCATAACTTTATTTGCAACTTCCACGTGGAAAATGTTTCTCCTATCATGGAGCCTACATAGGGCTAACTCCACCCTTCTTATTTGGCTTAAAATCACAATTCAATGAGTCTTGTAACACACCCTTAATAACCTAATATGGGCCTCATATTAGGAATCATATCTAGCTCAGTGTCCTGGTCTTAGCCAATAAATTCCAAACAAAAAAATTAAATCAAAACCCAAAGAAATTTGGCCTCCTATCTAGATAAGCAGTTCTTCCCTCGACCTCAAAAACTGTAGACCTACTCATATGCATAGATTAAAGAAAAAATGATGCCTTTTGAGGGCTCACAAGTACCATATATATATTTCTTCAAGAAGACTTAAAGGAGGGACAACCTTCCCTAAAACAGTCCCAAGTTATGCAAATGGCCTCGTCTTTAAGAAAAATTAAATTAATAAATTTAAAATATTTTATGGATTCGACCTTAAGACATATTGAAATGAAGTTCACAAAGTAAATTCCTATTTTGGATGGCCGACTTCAGCACATGAAGTTGAGGCAAATTAAATTACATTTTAGATCTTCTTTTAGGGGCAAAGTTGAACTTTTAGACCATGGTTTCTTGTGGCATGAACTGAAGAGACACCGATTCATTTAGGGAATCAAAATTCAAACTTGAATATCTCTCCATCGAAGAGGACCCATGAGGCATACAACCTATAGCAATAGCCCATTCACCTTTTGACATCAATGCAAATTTGTTCCAATAGTGAGAGAGGGAATGACAAGGGAGAGATAGAGGGAGTTAGGGAGAGAGCATAGGAGGATGGAAGAGAGAGAGAGAGAGAGAGAGAGAGAGATGGAGTGGGGAGAGAAGGGGAGAGAGAGAAGGAGAGAGGGATGGAAATAATGACAATGTTCGAGGGAATAGAGAGAGAGTGATGGGGGGAAAGATAGAGGGACGTGGTAGAGAAAAGAAGAGAGAGTAAGGAAAAGAGAGAGGACTTGAGAGAGAGAAGAAAAGAGGGAGGGAGAGAGAGATGGGGTTGGAGGGGGAGAGAGAGGCATGGAAAAATAAATACATAGAGAGAGAAAGGTTTAGAGAGAGAGGGAGTGAAAGGAAGAGATGGAGAGGGAGTGAGGGAAAGAGAAGAGTGGTAGGGAAGAGAGAGAGAGAGATAGATAGAGAGAGAGAGAGAGGGGAAGTTAAAGAGTGAGGAGAGAGTTTGTATGTTTGGGGGGGTGATATAGAGAGACAAAGAATGAATGAAAAGAAGGAGATCTAAATGGAGGAGGGTGAGAGGGAAGAAGAGAGAGAGATAGGGAGGGAGATATATATAGACATTTGGCGAATTTGGAGGTCTAAAATGGGCCTCCTAATGAAAATAATAATAAAATATCTAGAAATATAAAATAAAAGTTATGAATTTTCAAATAAAAAGAGAGAAAATAACATTTTTGTTGTATTTTTGGTTTATCCATTTGTAGGTTTACTCAAATGTCAAGTGTGGGCACCTGTTGGATGAAGAATTAGATTCCACATCTAACAATTACCCAATATGAATACTTCTAAGTACACCCACATTGAAAAAAATGAATATACATGAAAAATACATGTTCAATGTGGGTCTACTTAAAAGTATGCAAAGTGTGTACTCATTAGATGTGGAATTTGATTATGCATCCAGTGGTTGTCCACACTTGACATTTGAGTAAACCTATAAGGAGATAAGATGAAAATACAATTAAAAGAAGTGGTTTTCTTCTTTTTCCTACAAAATGTGTGTGTTTGCAGGGTGAGATAGAGAAAAAAGAAGGAGAGATGGAGGTGTGTGTGTGTATATATATATATATATATATATATATATATATATATATATATATATATATATATATATATATATATATATATATATATATGGAAGATAGAGAGAGAGAGAGAGGGAGAGGGAGAGGGGGAGGAGGGGAGGGAGAAGGAGAGAGGGAGGGATATAGAGAAACATATACATCTAGGAGAATGAGGGAAGAAGAAAGAGACACACATAAAAAAATACATATATTATATAGTATTATACAAAATTGAAGATTATTAACCATAGAGGAAGACGAAGTAAGACTTTTACAAAAGGTAAAAGAAGTTGGATTTAGAAAGATATGAATATGTTGGGTTTTCACTCAAATAAATGCATTGATTTCATTATTGATGTCGATTCCTAATATTATTTTATTTAATGCACTCAATGCATTATTTTCAGTGTAGTAGTCAATTTCTAATCCTGTTTGATTTCTTGCACTAGATGCATTGATTTCAGTGTAGATGTTCATTTCTGATTCAATGTAACTATATTAATGATGTACATTAGTTTTAAAGTAATCATATTAATAGTGTGCGTTTATTTCAATGCAATCACAAAAAAACTCTTAAGGACTTGCATTGAGTTTTTGTATTACATTACTTCAAAAATGAATAAAATACTTGAATTTTCATCTTAAATAAATTGTTCACTTACCAGAAACGTTTTCTTCTTGAAACCATAAATTATTTGTGAGTGAACACATTCTTATCATTCACATTTTCCATCATTCAACATTGCTAGTCACATTGCATTCAAACGAGGTAATGAAAAAAAAATGCCATTAAAACTTGGGGTTTAACACACCATTAGTCACAATAATTGACTTTGGAGGAAACTACTATTAATATTGGAGGGAAAGAGACACAAGGTATGATGTTTACTACAATAAATTGAATTAAATATTTGAGTGCTCTATGATTTCATCTACCCTTTTCATAAGATTGATATAAAAATATGGAAAAATTAACAAGTGTAACAATCAGAGCAATAGAAGAGAAGAGTTTGAGATTGATCATAAAGTATACTATCTGTAATTGAGTACATACATATTATTCACATTTTCTATAATTCAGAATTGTTACATTATCACATTGCATTCAAAAAATTTATTTCATCACTTTTCACCATTCGAGCTATTAACAGTCTATATCATGTGAACAAACTAAGAAAACCCAGAAATTTAAAATTAATATGACTAGATTAATCTTAGACATAGATTTTTAAAGTGATCAAAATAATTATATGTTCAATAAATCTTTTGTGACAGTTCATGACTAAAATCATCCTAGACCCATATTAACCCCAAATCTATCAAACATTTAGAGGGATCAAGCATCTCAAGGTTCAAACCTTTCCTCATGTTTTGCACTCAAAATGAGGATTGAGTGACTCTCACTTCTCACCCTTGTTTCCTTCTTTAGGTATTGAATTCTCAGCTCTCCTCTTATAGTCCATTCAATTCACTCCATAATATCTATATCTAGTCGAATTCTCACCTCTTGGCATCTCAAATTTGACCCTAACATTAGGTCGTATTCTAGTATGCCTCAACAAAATGGTAGGCCGCATTAATAGAAGCTTATTACTAGGAAAATAACTCTTATTCCTAGCAAAGAGAAGATGCTTCTCCTTGAAGGTATAAAAATACACCCCATAAAATTTAGGACAGGTTAACTAAGGCATGACATCTATGTGGAGAGGGAACCTTCGTCCGATATTGAGATTGCTAGTGATTTCGCTAAATGGATACCAAAAGATGGTAACACGAGAGGAAGGTTTAATTAAGACATGCACATGATTTCTATTTATGAGATCCTCAGAATGTTGTTGAAGAGATTTCTACTCTCTCGAAGAAAACCACTTCAAAAGATCCCAATGGTGTTGGACTAGCTCTAATGGGTCAAGGTTTTTATGAACATCTACAAAAAAAAAATAAAAGGTAATCTAGGTCTCCCTCATGATACAAGATTCTCAATGGGAAGAAACAAAGAAAAATATCCAAAAGTTGTTCAAACAGTTCTCTCTATGTCCTTCATGACTACTTTTCTGCTTGTTTCTATAGTTTTTTCATACATTCTTGCTTTAGAGGGCCTTTGGCCTCTCAACTATTATGTCATCTTTTTTATTTACATAAAAAAAATTGGATGGCTAAAAGTTATTTTTCTACCATGATTAGGGTTTCCTAAGTGTCCTACTAGGAAAACTTGACATGTACACTTTCTTCAGAACGAAATGTAGTTTTTGTTACCAAAAAAAGACAAGTCACATAGTAGATTTATAATCATATGTCCTATATATGAAAATTTAAACATAATATGAAATTGGTTTTATAAATTCATTGAAATTCTTTGACTATAAGTAAAATATAAAAGAATATCAAGATAATTTATTAGCATCTTTAATTTTTACTATATGATAAAGATTTGTTAATTAGAAGGATAGGCTTAAGTTATTGGAATTGGGCACTTTAATCATTTTGTTGTTGATATTTTCTGTTTGTAGCAAAATAGGAAAAATCTCAGCTGATGACAACAATAGAATTCAGGTCCTAGATTAGCTCCAGGTTGTTGGGAGGGAGTTAATGCCTCCTATATTTGATGTGAGGGAGTTAATGAGGCTGTTAGATTCTCTGTGCTATATAACAGGCAACCATTCGGATGTTTGCTGTGAGTGTGAGAGTTTTATGAGGTTTTCATTATGTAATCTCCAATTTGATTGATAAATTCCTGATGCCTATGTTTGGTGGACGTAGCCCAGATTGGTTGGGTGAACCACGTTAAAAACTGTCTCTTATGTGCTTGATTGTTCTGCTGTTGTTTATTTATTTTGTTTGTTGTGCCTCTGGATTCCAACAATTGGTATCAGAGCAAGTTGGAGGCAAGATTGGACTTGCATATTGGAGGTGCGGACTGGAGCGTTGTGCACACCAGATCAGCGTGGACCTACGTGGAGCGCTGGAACAGAAACGTATTACCTGATTGCTGGAGCCGTCCATTGCCCTGTGCACCGGTAAAACACTTTTTTGCTATGAGTTTACAGCATGGGTATGTTTTTAAGACAGCGTTGATATATATTTGAATGCGTGGTTATATATATAGTTTAAAACCGGCGTGAAATTGTTATCAAACGGTGCGGATTCACATTAAGAAAACCTGCATTAATATATATTATACCAACAACACGGATATATGTGAAAAAAAACAGCGTGGATAGATTATTTCAAAACGGCGAACAGCGTGGTTTTTTGTTTTTCACTGCTGCGTGGGTGTATATCACTGTTGTGTGCGTGCTGGAGGCGCATCTGACTGAATGTGCTGGGTGTATATTGTGCAGTGGATGCGTGTATATCACTGCTGCGTTTGGAATATATTTTTTTTTGTTGCCAGCGTTTAATATAACACAGCGTGGGTATATTTTTTCAAACAGCGTGAATAGCAGAATATGAACACTGTCTTCTATCGTTGCAAGTAACGAATGCATTTGGTGTTGAGATTTTCTGCGAAACTATTTGTGGCAAAACCGTAAATAAAACATTGGTTTATTGGTGTAATTCATTGGTGGATGCTCAGTACCGAAAGCGCTTCTGTAATTTTCAGAGTAATTGCTCAGTGGATGCTCAGTTTTTTATACTGCAATTTTTTCTTTTAATATATGCGCTACAAATAAAGTGCAAACAAGAAATTTTTTTGTGTGAAGTGCCAAAGGGCAGTTTTTTGTTTTAAAGGCAAAGGCAGAAAGGCATAGGCAATTTTTTTTTAAATTGCTGGTATTTAAACATTGGTTGTGGAGATTATTGTGTTTTTTGATACAAATGGTGAAAACTCAAAGTGCCTGGTTTGAAATTGAGAAATTTAATGGCAAGAATAATTTTGAGATCTGGAAGGTGAAGATGCACGATCTGCTGGTTCAACAAGGTGTGGCGAAAGCACTGTTGGGGAAAAACAAAAGGCCTCCTTCCATGACGGAGGATGAATGGGATGAGATGGACGATAGAGCTCTGAGCGCAATTCGGTTATGTCTGGCGGACGATGTTCTGTTCAACATTGTGTCAGAGAAAACCGCCGCAGGCTTGTGGTCAAAGCTTGAGAAGCTCTATATGACGAAATCTTTGACAAATCGGATTCTCCTGAAACGACAGCTTTACGGTTTGCGGATGAAAGAAGGTACCTCAATTGCTAATCACCTGAATGTTTTTAATACCTTATTGGTGCAATTAGACAGTCTAGATGTGAAATTTGATTCAGAGGATAAGGCAATAACTCTATTATGTTCATTGCCCGAATCCTGGGATCACTTTGTTACTTCCATAAGCTTTAGTACATCAGATATCCTTGAGTTTGACGATGTTGTTGGAGCCTTGTTGGCTGAGGAGACGAGGAAGAGGTCGAATGCAGACACCTCTACATCAGAGGTAATGATGGCCAGAGGTCGCTCATGAGAGAGACACTCCGGGGGAAAGCATAGCGACTCTCGCTCAAAATCCAAAGGAAAGAAGCCAAAGGTGAAGTGCTGGCATTGTGGCAAGGCTGGACATCTGAAAAAGGATTGCTGGAAGCGAAAGTAGGCTGCTAAAGAAGGCTCTTCGACAGAAAAGAAGGAAGCCAACACCACAGATACAGGTTCAGTATCTGGTTCAGGTATGAGTGATGAGGTATTGTCAGTTAATATTTCAAAACATGATCAACATTGGTTGTTAGATTCCGGGGCATCTAACCACATGTGTATTCATAAAGATTGGTTTAAAACATATAAATCAATTGATGATGGTGTTGTGTACATGGGTAATGATGTAACATGTAATATTGTGGGAATTGGGAGCATACAACTGCAAATGTTTGATGGGACAACCAAAATATTAACTGATGTGAGGCATGTACCAGATTTAAGGAAAAATTTGATTTCATTAGGAGCACTTGATTCAAATGGATATAAAACTGTAATTCAAGGTGGAGTTATGAAAATTTATAAAGGTATCTTACTAGTGATGAAGGCTAAGAAGGTAGGAAATCTTTTTAAATTAGAAGGTAGAACTGGGTCAGATCATGTGTCAGTGTCTGAACAGGACAGTAGTTCCATTCACTTATGGCATCAAAGATTGGGGCATATGAGTGAAAGAGGATTGAAACTTTTGGTTGACCATAAGTTACTTCCTAATCTAAGATCTGGAAAATTAGATTTCTGTAAACATTGCTTGTTTGGAAAACAAAGTAAACAAAAGTTTAAAACAGGCAAACATACTAGTCAAGGCATACTTGATTATATCCATTCAGATGTGTGGGGTCCAGCTCCTACAACTTCATATGGTGGTTCATCTTATTTTGTATCATTCATTGATGACTTTTCTAGGAAGGTCTGGGTCTACATGTCGAAGAGAAAGTCTGATGTTTTTTCAGTTTTCAAGCAGTTTAGAGCATTGGTAGAAAACAACACTGGTAGAACTATAAAATGTTTAAGAACTGACAATGGTGGTGAGTTTTCCTCCAAGGAGTTTGACAGCTATTGCAAGGATGCAGGGATCGAGAGACATAATACCACGGTTTATACTCCTCAGCAAAATGGAGTTGCTGAACGCATGAACAGGACTCTTCTAGAGAGAGCAAGGTGTATGCTGAGTAACGTCGGGTTGCAAAAGGAGTTGTGGATGGAAGCAGTGGCAACAGATTGTTATGTGATAAACCGATCTCCATCAACGACGATAGGCTGCAAGGTTCTGCAAGAGGTATGGAAAGGACACCCTTGTGACTATTCTAAACTCAGAGTGTTTGGTTGTGATGCATATGCTCTAGTGCCTAAACATCAGCGAACTAAATTAGATCCGAAATCGAAAAGGTATGTCTTTGTTGGATATGGTGATGGAACAAAGGGATATAGATTGTGGGATCCTACTACCCACAAAATCATCATCAACAGAGATGTAAAGTTTGATGAATCCTCTCTTGTACAGTTAGATGTAGATAGAAGATTGAAACAGGATGATGTATCTGATTTCCAGCATATTGAGTTTGACAGCATTTCTAATGATAGTCATAACGACCATAGTTCAGATTCTAGTCATGAACAAGTTTCATAATCAGATTATGAACAGGGTTCAGATGGAGGTCATGAACAGGTCTCAGATGGCGATCATGAAGAAGTTCCTACAGATGATAGACAGCCAATTGTGGAAGCACCAGAAACATTCTTAAGGAGGTCTACAAGGATCAAACGCCCTCCGAGAAGGTATGATGATCATGTTACTTCAGTTGCTTTGATTGCTAATGATGATGAACCTTTGTGTTATCAGGAAGCTGTAGAAGGTTCAAATAGTGGCAAATGGAAAGCAGCCATGAAGGAAGAAATGATGGCCTTAGGTAAGAATGGCACGTGGGATCTGGTTGAACTTCCCAAAGGCAGGAAAACTGTGGGGTGTAAATGGGTTTTCAAGCTGAAACGGGGTGTGAATGATATGGCAGACAGGTACAAAGCGAGGCTGGTTGCAAAATGGTTTTCTCAGAAAGCTGGCATAGACTTTCATGAGATATTTTCACCAGTGGATAAAATTGTTTCAATTAGACTTGTGTTAGCATTAGTGGCTTTGTTTGATTTAGAGTTGCAGCAATTAGATGTTAAGACTGCATTTCTACATGGTGATATAGATGAGGAAATGTATATGGAACAACCGGAAGAGTTTGTTCAGCATCGCAATGAGAAATTTGTCTGCAGGCTCAAGAAGTCATTATATGGCCTGAAGCAGTCGCCTCGGCAGTGGTATAAGAAGTTTGATTCTTTCATGTTGAGTCAGAAATATGTAAGAAGTGAATATGATCATTGTGTTTACTTTAAGCAGTTAAATAATGGCATGTTCATTATCTTAGTGTTGTATGTTGATGATATGCTTTTAGCAAGCAAAAGCATTGAAGAAATCAACAGGTTGAAGACTCAGATGGCAAGGACGTTTGATATGAAAGATCTAGGAGCCGCAAGAGAGATTTTGGGCATAGAGATTTTCAGAGACAGGAGTAATGGTAAGCTGTGGCTATCACAACAGAAGTATGTTGAGAAAATACTTTTGAGGTTTGGTATGAATAATGTGAAGCCTGTGTCAGTCCCTTTAGCTTCCCATTTTAAGCTTTCTTCGAGTTTATGTCCTAATACACATGAAGAAAAGGATTATATGTCTCGAATTCCATATGCCAATGTAGTAGGGTGTTTAATGTATGCGATGGTTTGTACTCGACTAGATATTTCACATGCAGTTGGGGTTGTCAGCAAGTACATGGCAAATCCGGGTAAAGAACACTGGTCAGCAGTGAAATGGGTGCTTCGGTACTTGAGAGGCACAAGTAGTTATTGTATTTCTTACAATAAGAGTAGTGAATTTGTTTGCGGATATGTTGATTCCGATTTTGCAGGTGATTTGGATAAGAGAAGATCAACTTCAGGGTACGTCTTTACTCTTGCAGGTGGAGCTATAAGCTGGATGTCAAAGCTACAAAACATTGTTGCTTTATCCACTACTGAAGCAGAATACATTGCTGCTTCGCATGCTTGCAAAGAGGCGGTTTGGTTGAAAGGTTTGCTTGGTGAGTTTGGTAGGTTACAGGATAACATCAGGTTACTTTGTGACAGTCAAAGTGCAATACATTTGGCTAAGAATCCGGCCTATCAGCGGAAATCAAAGCATATTCCAATCAAATATCATTTTGTAAGATAGGTTATCACTGAAAGGGGAGTTTCTCTTGAAAAGGTGCATACAAAGGAGAACTGTGCAGACATGTTCACGAAACCAGTTTTGTTGGAGAAGCTACGCTGGTGTTTGGCTTCTCTTGGCTTGTAGAAAAGATAAAATAATAATAACAGGGCATCAGGCGAATTGTTGTCAAGGTGGAGATTGTTGAGATTTTCTGTTTGTAGCAAAATAGGAAAAATCTCAGCTGATGACAACAATAGAATTCAGGTCCTAGATTAGCTCCAGGTTGTTGGGAGGGAGTTAATGCCTCCTATATTTGATGTGAGGGAGTTAATGAGGCTGTTAGATTCTCCGTGCTATATAACAGGACCATTCGGATGTTTGCTGTGAGTGTGAGAGTTTTATGAGGTTTTCATTATGTAATCTCCAATTTGATTAATAAATTCCTGATGCCTATGTTTGGTGGACGTAGCCAAGATTGGTTGGGTGAACCACGTTAAAAACTGTCTCTTATGTGCTTGATTGTTCTGGTGTGTGTTTATTTATTTTGTTTGATGTGCCTCTGGATTCCAACATTTGTTAGTCACAAATTCCAATCAAATGATTGAAAATAAAAAATGATCTAATATTTTCATAAATGGAATGGATGGAGATAACTTCATTGCATATCTAAATCAAGTTATTACACCCTCTTTAAATTATACTTTTACCAAATTATAAATTAAAAATTATTGTGCCATTAACTATTGACCACATATGAAAACTAATGTAAATTAGATTTACTTAATGGAAATATGGCTTTATAAAACATTCCTAACCTATTTTGAAATCCATTTCCAACATTGAAAAGGCCATTAGACTATAAAGCATCTAGTCCAACCACATCTATATTTCCATTTACAATGTAACGTTTTCCACTAGGTAGCATCCACATAAACGTGAAACTACTGCCCGTTCATATTATCAAGACAAAGGTTTTCATTTTTCAAGTTTCCATCACCCAAACTTGATTACTAAACTTCATTTTTAAATTTAGAGGTTTGATTTCTTTTTCAAATTATTCATCTTTGTATGGATTTTGAGTTTTGCAGGTTTAGTTACGTTGGATTCTTCATCAAGCTCTCTCGATTTAGTCTGATGGAGATGGCAAGGTATTTTAGTGTTTGTATTACTCGAATGTGGAGGCTGTAACAAAATACATAAAATACATGGTATCAGATGATATAAAAATATATGTATGTACTTTTTATACAGAGAAAAAGGGATGTGTTTGGCATTTATCACGCGTTTTGATATGGGATAAGTTATGTTGTGTACAAATTGGTGCAAACTTTTAAGTTCGATCCCTATAGAATTTCTAGAGGCAATGTACAGGGAAGGAGCCAAAATTTTTTCTAACAAACATGAGTTTTTAAATAAAGATGTACCCACATTTACTGGTATAGAAATCTAAAAGGCAAAACAAAGTCCATAGAAATTTATAGGGGTAGGAATAAGCTCTTCTTTGTTATGATGTTCGAAAATCATTGTCATTGTATTATGTATGTTGTAGATTTCTGATGTGTTTTCCACATATTCTAATAAAAAGTTCAAACCAATTGCTCAGAACTTTAACATTATTCTCATCTACTCAGGTGTGAATATTGCATTGTGTAATGATTTTTTTTTGTTTACATAGCTGTTCCACATTATATTGTAGTGAAATAACGATATCTTTTGTTTGTTTGAAGAAAAACCTAGGAATAATGAAACTATATATGCCTTCCCTTAATTTTGTTCAGTGAATGATGTTACTTAGTGTCACTTATAAGTAAAACCATACATATTTGAACAACTGGGGTATTTTGGCACCTGCCATGAAATTGAAAGAAATGGGGTATTTATGGTTTACCCTTTTAGTATAAATGGTTGCACGACACCATCCTCTTCGTAATCTCCTCGCATCTTATTTTCTTTCTTAAAGTTTACAGAAATCTGGCATAATGGCTTTTTTATCGTATACATTTTGCATATTTTTAATGTCAAAATCTTGATGAAAGGATTCAGTTATTCCTACCATTCTCCATATGTACAAGCAATTTTCTTGACCTAATGTAAATAAATCCAAAACATAATTGTTCGATTGTTACACCGCTCCATGCTTTTGTATTCTCATACTCATGTCCAGCGGAAAGTTATTTTACCTAATCTAAATGAAGCCACAACATAATTGTTTCATTGTTACAAGGCTCCCTGCTTTTGTATTCTAATCCAGTAGAAAGTTACTTTGATTCTTTGTATTTTTATTATGTGGTGATTAGTAGAAGGTTATTTTGTATTTTGATGTTTATGCGGATTGCAGATTTAGCGCTCATATGTTGGTGCTCAAATATTTATGTCAATTATCGGTTGCAGATTAGACAAAATTAGCACTTTATGACATATTTGTTTTTCCTCAGTAACCAGTTTCTGGACTGCATCCATAATTCGCCAATGTCCACCTTTCAATCTAATAAGTGCAAGCTAATAATAAAGATAATATATTAGTTTAATTTTGGAGTGAAAATGGATAATCTTATCTGAACAACTTATGAGTGCTATGCTTATTATTGAGTCCGAATATCAAATATCGTGTTAGGGAAAAAAATTATTTATTCGCACTCATTGGAGACTTAATTATCTTTATATATTATAGAATATCAGTTCTTTATATGTATCGAATTATTCTATGCTCTCACGCTCCCTATGACACCACTCGACCGTCAATTTTTTGTATTGATTTATTTTTTATTAAGCAATTTTGAATTTAAAGAATAAACAATCAAATACCTTTCCATAAATTAAATACTACATTTATATTAACTGTTTGTATTGAAGGTTGATAAAAAAACACATTTAATATTAAAAATCATGTTTATAAATGATGGGACCAGCCCTTGACTTATGGTTTAATCACCACAATAATAATTAACAACCAATGATTTAATCAATGATTATGTGATTAGTTTGGTAATCAAGGGTTAGCGTGGATATTTTGGTTGCATTGATGATTGTATTGATTAATTTGTACTTTGAGAGGAAAGTTGTCCTAGCCTCACGTTTCCTTCCTCCTCTTGGACTAAACCCTAACCCTTTCGTTGTTACTCCGTCATTTTCATTCTACTTTGTTTGGTGTTGAGAGCTCTCCCCGCTGGTTTTGTTGGTGAGTGTAAGCCGATGCTCTATTCACGCCGACTATGGGCTTCTCTATTGGTAGGTGGTATAATTATGTTCATTATTTGTATTTACATTGTGGTTAGCTCGGCTCTGTCATTCGGTTGTTGGCTTTGTTGTGAGGTTTTCTCTACTCTCTCGGTGGTCCGTTGCTCACTGTCTCTCCTTCGTTCCTTAAGTGTTCTCTTGAGCTTTCTCAATGGTATCTTCAGCTCTCTGTGTGGTTATTTCATCGTTTGACTTGTCTGTAGTGTATTGTTAACATAGGTTGCGGCTTCGAAAGACCCTTTCCTTTGCGTTCGTTCAGCTTCGGCAAGGTAATGACTCTTTCCTTACTAAATGCTACCTCCACAGTTTTTCTTCTGTGCTAAGAGATACTTCTCCTTGTGAGCAGGGTTTCTATCAATGGCCGCAACCCAAGTGTGGGTTCCTTCATCCAGCACTGACTCTTGAACTGGTAAGTCCCCTCGGGGTTTCTTCTCCCTCACTATCAGTCATTAATTTTTTTTTAACCTTTAGTTTGACGATGCTAAGGATTTGTTATGGTCTCTGTGCAAGTTGTTGTGGCTTCTAGTTGGACTACTACTTGGACCTTCCTCCAAACGGAACCGGTAGGGTTGTTCCCTATTGTAACTTGTTTAGTTGAGGGTGTTAGTGTTGGTATCTTCATCCCTCCATGAGAGATCAGATTCTCTTGTTGCATTGCATATTAGGTGTCTCATTCAGTCACCTACAGTCCATTAGGAGAATGGATCATGTGAGGGTAGTGGCTTGTTGTACATTTTCCCTCATGTCCTTTACGTGCTGGCCCATTTCCATTTATCAAAATCATGTGCAGTCAGTTTTTGTCTTTAAATTTACAAAAGTCATTTCTAGGGTTTTAGTTTCATTAGGTATAGGGTTTCGTCAAAGAGGTCTTCAAAATGTCCAATAATAGCAAGCAGGGACTTGAGAAGGTTGAATAAAGTTCTAGTACCAAGAAATTTCATAATCAATTGCACAGAAATGTATTTTTCCTCAAAACTATGTTTTGAGGAGAAATAGAGTATTTTAGGTTTTTATTCTATAAATTCATTGATTTCAAGTTCTCTTGTATGTAAATCACTTTAGTGGCAACCCTGGTCACCTTGCCAAGCCTCAATAGCTCCATCCTCTGCAAGGCAAACAAAAATCAATTCATTCAGTTCATCAAAAGGCTCAAATAAAGTAAACTCCTCAAAAAACAGAGGTGGAAAGTAAAGTCACATGGAAAACATTATAAAAGTGGGTTGTATGAATAAAAAATTAAAAAGCTCTTGTATATAAAGCATTTTTTACAATTCAAAATATCATTGGCATTCCAAGAAGAAAAATTGACCAAGGTGGAAGCCGTGTTGGAAAAACGAAAGAAAATTGCAGTAAAAGCACTCCGTTTTGGAGGCATGATGCACTGGGTGAGAGGCATGGTGCATACAATAGGCGTGGCACATAGGGCCGTCCTCCTCAATGTTAATTTTGTAGTGGTGCGGCGCATGAGGTGCGACGTGTTCGGTTTGAGGTGTGGCACATAGAGCTACCAAGCTCGATTTCCTCAAAAACATTCTCAAATTGCCAAAATCTCTCAAGTCTTCTAGTGTGCAAGTAAGTCAAGATCTTTTCCTTGCTAGTGAAGGAGTTTTTCTTAAAAATTTATGGTGGTTGTGTGAAGAAAATCAAACCCTAATTCTTTGCAATTTCTCAAAAGCCATTGCCTAGGGTTTGTATTTGTCGTTTTGTTGCCAAGTTCATTCTACCAATCCTTCACTTTTTTCATTCCTCCATCTTTTTCCCAGCTTATCCACCCATTCCCTAACTCCCATATTCCTAAAAATCATTTACCCCTATCTCCAAATCTCATTTTCCCAAATCTTAATTACCAATCCCCAAACCCTAATTGCTGTCCTTAAAGCTTGCAAATTGTTCCCTAATCCCATATTTCCCACAAAACCTGTCATAATAGTACCAAAACCCCTCATATCCTCTCCCTCCACAGTCCCTCACATATTCTTACCCTTGGTGGGAGAAAACATCAAAACCACCATAAATCTCTTCATACTCATCAAGAAAACTTACACATTAGCAAGCATGGAATCTGATCCTTCACATGACTGAGATGAAGAGGCACACAATGACTCTCCGATAGAAATGCATGCACAAAGGATACCTCACAAGGGTGGCAAACATATAAGAGAGAAGCCTACTTCACTTGCTGAGTTGCAGGCTTGCCCTCTTGCTATCACATGCTTCCAACACCAATCCTGTTATCAGTTCCGTGAGATGGTTGCTAGAGTCCAATATCATCATGAGTTAGTCCAGTTGTTTGTGCTTCATCTACATGATGGCCAAACCACTCTAGCTGGTGTGACATTTACCTTGACATCGAAGTCTATTTCTCTAGCAACCAGCATTCCTAATGTCGGAAAGCAGTGGAAAAAAGGCAACATATTGACAGGGAACACTATGAACCATACATGAAGCCTGGTTATTTGAGACAACTTAGTAGAGTTTTTCCTTTTCAGTACCTAAAAGGCTCATATGCTCCCTTGATGAAACTCATAATGAAATATTTCAGCTGTGAGGGCCGGTTTTGTCGCCTATATGCTTATCATATCAGATTGTTGATGCACTTTACCAATGTGAGAATGATGAATCTCCCCTACTTCATGTACCGAAAGATTGATAAGATGACCACCCTAGTAGAAGAGAAGACTCCTCAGTAGGAGTTTAACAGTATATACCATTTTGCACTCATCAAAATTGTGGTCATGCATCAGCTAGGTTTGCAGGGAATCTCATGGGAGGATTTCATTTCTCATGAGTTCCTCACAGCTCCTCATGTACCTCCAAAGACTGTTCATGAGACAGGTGGACCTTCTCATCACGAGGAGGGTCATGAGACATAGACCGCTAGTCTGTTGGTATTTGTCACATATCAAAAGGGCACTAGATGGTTGTTTGCAGCAGCAAAGCGAGTATTATCTCCACCCAGAGTGGAAGGGGTCTCGCTTCCTTCATCAGCACAGCAGGTTCAGGACAAGGGAAAGAGGCCATTGCATGATGAGGGGCCTTCAGGTGAGCCAGGGACTGATTTCATTCTCATTCAGGATGAGGACACGAATTTGGGCCCATAAAGCTAAAAGCTCGAAGAAGTCATCCAAGGGCAACAAGTGGACATCAATGCCATGTCCCTCAACCTGGAAAGAGACGAGAGGATAATAAAGTACCTGGAGCAAAGAAACAAGCAACTAGAGGATAAACAAACCATAATGGAGCTTAGAAACATACGAGGAAACCGGCAAGCTGCCAAACGGAGGAAAGTAAAGTTCATAACACTTGAGCAAGAAATCAATGCTGATCGTGAGTCTTGGTTGGAGAGGACTAATATCCACTTGGAGGGAATGTTGGAGAAAGCCATCAATGAGAAGAATATGTTGAGAAATGTGGCATATCATTACTTATCAAGGAATATGGTGTGCCAAGCTAGAATCAAGAGCTTCAAGGCAAAGTTGAAGAAGAGATCGAGGAGGCAAAAAGCGCAAGATAAAATTTAGATCTTGACTAAGGCTTCCTTGGCCCAGCATATCACTTAATGGAGAACACTTAGCCTAAATTTCAAAAAATTTGGGGCACTTTTTGCATTTTTGAAATTTTTGGGCTAAAACACAGAATTTTCTACCCATTGCGCCGCACCACCTGGCGCTCGCTTTTGATGGAGGCTTCCAAATGACAAAAACTCAACATATTTGGATTTGTCTTGGAAAAATATGCATGCCTACCAATGGAGAAGAAATTTTGATAGGTTTTGAGCCCCCAAAAAGGTCAAAAACACCCAAAAAATTACCTTACTACCCCTATTTTGACACACAGGAAGCAGTGTTGGGATAACTTGGTTTTGGAGGGGCAAATTGAGGCCAAATGCAAAACTTCCACTTGATCTAGAAAGTAGATAGACAGACCTTTCCAACAAGCACATTAGAGAAAATTTGGACATCGCGAAGGCCTCCAAACGTTGCTGAAAATAGGTGTTATGAATAGAGAAATCAGCGCGGCACATAGGGGAAATTTTGCTCATTTTGACCAAGTATACTCTGTTTTTCGACTAGTTCCTTGATAGTTTGACTTTTCTCTTTCTTAATGTCAATATTATGATGTAATTTAATGTAAACTAATGGATCTTCATGTAATTATGTCAAATTTTCACTCATGGAGGTAGATTTATCCGTAAAAAGTTAGTTTGGAACTAAATGAATCAGTTCCCTAGTTTTTAGAGGCATGTTGTTCCACTGCCTAATTTGTAGTTTTTAGTTTAGAATTAGTTGGAACAGCCCCTAAGATCATGAGCTTGACCCCTAGAGGCTAGGATGAGTTGTTTTCTACCTATATCTTATGTTTTTTTAGTCATTAGCATGGTTGGACTTTTGAGAAAGCTTGGAGCTTCATTATATACATTTTCTCAGCAGTTTTGGCTAAGGAATAGACCAGGGTTTGCAGCACTCTATGGGATTCATGTGGCATGTTTCTTTAATATTGTGTTTCCTTCTGTAAATGTAAGTTTATATGTGTTTTATGTATGCCATTATCTCTCTTGGTTCTTCTTAACTAAAACAAACAAGGATAAAGGTAGAATCCAAATTGCAGTACTCTACCTAGGGTTTGCTTAGTTATTGATGTTTTCAGCTGTCTGAAGAGGATCCTTGAGGTTTTTTCCCTCTTCAACTCCTCAACTATCTAAATCTCTCCATTTTATTCAATTAGAAGTATCAAATCACTTGCCTACCTTGCCCCATTGAGACCTCTGCAAAACTGAGCCTCATTCCCAAGACCCAAAAACTGCCTTTCCATTTGAGTCAACAAAACATCTTTAAATTCAATCAAACTCTCTTGCACAAATACCTAGCCTAAAATCAGTCTTCATTCAGGTCATCTCAAGCCTCATTGATCATTTTTACTGAGATTGACAGGAGAGAGCCCTCTCCCGACCTGGTAAGGCTAGTTACGAGGTTAAGCTTGGTTTGATGTTACCCTACATCCTACCTTTCTCAGCCTAACATAGATTTAGGCCCTAACATAGTGGAAACTCCACTTGGGAAGAGATTGTTTGTTTGTTAGTATTCTTCATTTTATAAACTACAGGCCAAGTTTGAAGATTAGCTAGGTAGCCTTCGAAACACTTTTTCTTTGAATTAGTGCAAGTAGATAAACACTACTTTAGTCAATCTCCAGTCTAGTCTTATAAATGGAATATCTAACCTACAAATTTCCACAGTAGAGCTGAAAATTTAAAACTTTTGGATGATAAGTTTAGAGTTTGATAGGTTGAACAAGTTGGTAATGTCCATTTGATTTCTTGGAAATAATAACACACTGGCTTCCAGAAGATATACCAGAGAAAATCCAGATCCTGATCCACCTCTTGTGTATGAAAGTCCCAATCTTATTCTGAGAATCCTTCGCCAAGAAAGCTCTGTGATTCCCGTGTTCAAATCTCGTTCATGTCATGTTGTTTTTTAGTATCTTGAAGATCTTGAATTTGACGAGAAGTTTGAATTGTCTTTGTTTGAAACCAAATCTGAATGTGTTGTTGGTTCTACTGCCTTAAATCCAGAGTTTGTTAAAGATCTTGAAACCGAAATGGCCATTAAATCAATTGACGATTATATCTTGAAACAACTCCAAACTTCAATTGTGGCTTCAAATATTGCTGATTTCTTAGAGTCTGCATCTGCAATGCTTGGGTCCTCTGCGATTGCATCTAGCTCCAGAATTCCTACCAAAACTCCCTTCATTCCCACCATTCCTGTGTAGCCTTCTATTTCTGATAAAAAATCTATAGTGGTATCACCTCCGTCCACTCTTTCTACCCCTCAAACATCTAAAATTTCTTCACCACCATCCCCACCTCATACACCCCATGCACCAGTTGCACACACTCCCCCAACATCCCCAAGACCAATTGCAAATCCACAGAGAGCAATGGCTACTCGTTTTGCACCCTTTGTGATTCCTCAAAATTTGGATGATATGCCCGTCGATTATCAAAGAAAAATTCCATTGTTTGATGGCAATCCTCACGGTGTTACAGCTCAGGAACATGTGGACAGGATGGCAGATTTCTTCGACCTTCATTAGATTGATGCCAAAAATGTGATAATGAAACTGTTTGTACAAACCTTTGGTGGTGAAGTGAGGAAGTGGTTCAGATCTTTGCCGGCTGCAAGTATCACTACATTGACTAATCTTCAGAGACAATTCGTGGATCGCTGGGAAGTGAAGAAAAACCCTCTTCAGATCCTTTCCGAATATGAGAGCATCAAGCGGAATGTTGGCGAGTTTGTTCAAGATTATTGTATTAGATTCGATTCAATTTACAATGCAATTCCTGATCATATAAAGCCACCTATGGGGCTGGCTTTGATTTAGTTTCTGGATGGTTTCAATCCTAAATGGCCTATCAATTAAGAGAAAGAGATACGGCCACTTTGGAAGACATGCAGAAAATTGCCATCAACGTTGAAGCTAATCTGCTTGCCAAGAGAGCTAGAACAAAGGCTGAAAAGAAGGTAACAATAAAGGAAGAGGTTTCCACTTCAGATCAAGTGCTCCAGAAAATGGAGAAGATGTTTGACAGATTGACAATTGACAAGTCTGAACTACAAGTCAGAAATCCCAACTTCCTTGGTCAGCAGCAACCACAATTTAGAATCAAGCAAAGAGAGCAATGAGCACAAGACCAAATAGCGCAACAGCAGGTAAAGACACCCTTACAGCAGAATTTTGTACATGGTTTGGAATCAGACGATGAGGAGAATGTAATTGGAGAAGAGAATCATTTCTTTACACCTGATGATATGCCAGTTTTTATTACTGAAAATGAGGAGAATTCCGTGAATTCAACTGTACAAAGCGATGAAAATTTCATCTTGGCAAATGAAACAGTTCTTGAGGAGGAGTCCGATGAATATCAAAGAGGATACATGAATGCTTTGTCAGCCCAGCAATGATAATATTCACTCAGAAGTAGAGATGTGCCCATAAATCCAATTCAGAAAAGAAAGGAGATAACAACACCAAATAACGATCCTCCCATTATGCAGAAAAAGGGAAAAGAGATAGCTGACCCTACCACCAAAAAAACGCCATCAACAAATGAAAGATCCAATTAGCTAACTGTGTCAAAGGAGAAAACTGAAAAGAAGGATGTTTCAGCGAAGGAGGTAGAAAAGATTTTAGTTTTTAACTTAGAAAATGAAATTGCTAAGTTAAACATATCCATCCCTTTGACTGAGTTGATGAAAAAGAACAGCTACAAAGATCAGGTGTCTAAGATTTTGAATTTGGATCCATCATCTGATATGGTGAATGTGGAGGATGATAGACCTGAGTTGATTTTTGGTCCAGCATGGGAAGGTCAGTCTCAAGATAGTGATGTAGCTCCTTTTTACATCAGTATTAGGGTGCATGATTATGTATTACACAATGCTATGTTTGGTTCCGGAGCCTCTCATAATCTTATGCCTAAGGCCATCATGGAGAAATTGGGGTTGGATATCACTAGAATGTATCATGACCTCTAGTCCTTTGATTCTGGTAGAGTAAGGTGCATTGGTTTTACCAAAGATTTGGTGGTTAGTTTGGATCAGATTCCGGCCAAAAATGTTTTGATGGATGTGGTTGTGGCGGATATACCTCCTAGACTTGGCATGCTTCTTTCCAGATCTTGGGGAGCAAAGATCAAAGGGACAATGTAGCTTGATTTCTCCTATGCTACCATTCTTGTGTTCAGTCAAGTGAGAAAATTATACGGGAGAAAAAGATGAAGTACATGATTACCAGCAAGGAGAAACCGGTAAATCATCCAATCAACTATGTACATACTGATTTAGAATCATTTGTTTTGTATTCAGATAGCTATAATGATGTAAATAGTCAAGTACTAGAAGTAGAAGACATTCCCGAGATCACTGGAAATTTCAGAGAGGTCTTAAAGCAAGAAAGACAAAGATTTGATAGTATCGCTGAGCAATCAACCTTCCCACAGCAGCAACATATTGATGGAAAGCAAGGAGAGTAACAAAACAGAAAGAATTTTAGCATTTGGAAGAGGATGAAGCAGGCCTGTGGAGCATGAATTTTGATGGCGCGGTAGGAAGGGATGGTGCTCGAATTGGCATTTGGATATGCAACCCTGTTTTTGCCCGAAACAAAGTGCCAAGCAATGTAAGGGTCTGTTCTTATAAACTAACTTTTGATTGTTCAAATAATGAGGATGAATATGAGGCTTTAATTGCTGGTTTGAAAATTCTCAGAAAGTTGAATGCTAAAATAATTTCAGTTTATGGCGACTCTAAGTTAATTATCAAGCAAGTGAAAGGGTAATACAAATCTAAGCATCCTCGAATGCGGGCTTACCGCAATGCGGTGTTAGACATCTTGAGAGTATTTTCAGATTATACTTTGACATGTGTCCCTTGTGTTCAAAATGTCATTGTAGATTCACTTGCAACAACAGCAAGTAATTTGAAAATTCCAATGAATTCAAACAACAAGTTCGAGATTCATGTGAAACATCGCCAAGCTGTTCCCAATAATCAAAGGTATTGGCAAGTGTTTCAAGATGATCAAGAGATTGATGAATTTATGAAAAATGAAGGTACATTCAAAGACACTTCTATTGATGTGGAGTATGATGATGGTGAGGCAGATATAAAAGTCAATCAGATGGAAGTTTTGCAGCTGAAGGACAACGTCATTCCTAAAGGTCTAATACCTTTAAAGGAGTTGTTCAATCAAGATGATGTGGCTCGGAAACTGAGCTTGCTGCCAACCAAGAAAGGAGTTGAGGATGTGAACATTGGATCAGCTGAAAATCCTAAAATGGTGAAGTTATCAAAGACATTGCCTCCACAGGTAAAAGCAAAGTATATCAGTTTATTATCTTCTTTTACTGATGTATTTTCTTGGGATTATTTAGATTTGAAGGCATATGACACAAGCATCATTCAGCATATCATCCCGATTAAGCCGAATCAAAAGCTTTTTCGTCAGAATCTAAGAAGAATAAATCCAAAGTTGTTGCCCTCAATTGAGAAGGAAGTCAATCAGTTGTACAAAGCAGGTATCATTGTTCCCATACAGTTTTCTGATTGGATTTCTAATTTGGTGCCCGTGCACAAGAAAACAGGTGAGATTCGATTATGTATTGATTTTATAAATCTGAATAAAGTATCTTTGAAAGATAATTATCCATTGCCCAAGATGGATCACATACTTCAGAGGGTAGTTGGGGCTTCCCGTATGTCGCTACTTGATGGGTATTCCAGGTATAACCAAATTCTAGTCCATGAGAATGACAGAGACAAAACAACGTTCACCACTCTGTGGGGAACTTTTCACTATGCAAAGATGCCTTTCGGATTGAAAAATGCTGGCGCAACCTTTTAGCGAGTGATGGATATTGCATTTTCTAATGAAAAAGATGTTTTTCTAGTTTTTGATCTTGATGACTTGACAGTTTTCTCTAAGTCAGATGAAGAGCACCTCTATCATCTAAAAATTGTATTTTAGCGTTGTAGAAAGTATGGTATTTCTCTCAATCCAAAGAAGAGTCTATTTGCCATGGATGAAGGCAAGCTTCTCAGTCATATCATATCAAAGGAGGGCATCTGGATTGATCCAACTCGGGTGGAAGCCATTCAAAAGATTGATTTTCCATGAAGTAAGAAAGAAATCCAATCATTCAATGGTAAGATGGATTTCTTACGTCACTTTGTGCCTAATCTTGTAGAACATTTAAGGGTAATCACAAACATGCTCAAAAAAGATAATGTAGTGAAATGGATCGAGGAAGAAATTAAGTCTTTCAATTTGGTGAAGTTGGCCCTTTCTTCTGATCTGGTTTTGATCAGCCTGGACTATACTCAGGATTTCATTTTGTTTTCATTTGCATGAGATCACACTATGGTGGTAGTCTTGATGAAGAAAAGAGACCATCTTGAGAAACCAATTGCGTTTTTCAGCAAGACCATAAGGGATGCCACATTAAAGTACAATATTATTGAAAAATAGGCTCTTGCTTTGGTAAAGGCATTGAAAGATTTTCGGGTTTATATTTTTCATTCTCACATCCTTGATTATGTCCCTAATGGTGTTGTTAAAGATGTTTTAGTGCAAACAGATCCAGAAGGAAAAAGAGGCAAATGGATCGCTGCCTTTTTGGAATATGACGTGGAGATCAAACCAACAAAGCTCATCAAAGGACAGGGGCCAGATAAGCTAATAGCTAAGTCAAATTTGCATACCTTGGACATCAGTCTCATTGCTGCTATGTCTGAGGAAGATGAAGAAAGTATACCTGCTCAGGTTCCTTGGTATTCAGACATTCTTTATGTACTCCAAAATATGTCATCACCACCTGGAATGGCTAAGAATAAAAGTAGGACCCTGAAATTGAAGGCTGCCAAGTTATGTATCATGACTAATGCACTTTACTGGAAAGATCCTGGTGATGTCTTGCTCAATTGTTTGGTTGAAGAAGAGGTAAAACAGGTTATGGAAGACTTTCACAAGGGAGATTGTGGAGGCCATCTTTTCTGGAAGACAACAACCAATAAAATTTTGAGAGCAGGGTATTATTGGCCAACTCTTTTTGTTGATGTGTAAAAAACAGTAGCAAGCTGCCATGAATGTCAAATTTTTCAAGGTAGAAGGAAGTTGCAGCCTTTACCACTCAATCCCATTGAAGTAAGTGCTCCATTTCAGCAATGGGGTTTGGATTTCATTGGGTAGATCCATCCTTCTTCTTCAGCGCAGCACAAATGGATCCTCACAACGACAGATTATTTCACTAAATGGATTGAGGTGATTCCCACGAGGCAGGAAACTGATTCTGTAATCATTTCATTTCTTGAAAACAACATTTTGGCTCATTTTGGCTCTCCAAATAAGTTGATCACTAACAATGCAGCAACCTTTAAATCGAAAAGGATGATTGCCTTTTGTCATAAATATCAAATCAGTTTGGGGCACTCAACTGCCTATTACCCACAAGGAAATGGATTGGCAGAATCCTCAAATAAATCTTTGGTCAACCTTATCAAAAAGCTGCTGGAAATGAACAAGAAAAGTTGCCACAAAAATCTAGTCAATGCACTTTGGGTAGATAGAGTAAGTCAAAAGAAATCTATAGGCATGTCTCCTTTTGAGCTCGTGTATGGTGTGGAGATATTTTTCCCAACCTCTCTTGCAGTCCCAGTGGTCAAACTCCTACAAGAAGCGGGCAGTGAAGATATCATTTTCAATGGAGAATCAATCAAATGATTCATTTGCATCAAACTAGAGAGGAGGTATTTCAAAACACTTTCAAGCTGCAAGAGAGAATCAAGAAGATATATGACCGAAAAGCAAAAGTGGACAAGTTTCAAATAGAAGACATAGTGCTGAAATGGGATGCAAAGAATGAAGAGAAAGGTAAGCATGGTTAGTTTGAAAATCTTTGGAAAGGACCTTACAGGATTGCTACATATCGGGGCCAAAATGCCTTCCTCTTGCAAGAAATGAATGGAGAAAACTATCCCAGTGGGCCGGTCAACGGTCGGCTACTCAAACGGTACTATTTTTGAAGTATTTCGTGCTGTCATATGTATCATTGTACATACTGGTTTGTTTAAATTCCATTGCAAGTGTGTACTATTTTCATGCTTTCAGTTTGGGGCTCGAGGTGAAGGCTATAAAACTAAGGTTTGATTTCAATTTTGGTTTGATTTGTTTGAGTCAGGTGTTTTAGTTGATTTCATTCTTGAAATTGGGTTAGTTTTGAGTCACATTTCAGTCCTGAAATTGAGTCAAGAGTCTCGTTTTAGTTTGTCGAGGTTATTGACTCCATAGCCCAACTGACGAAGGCACTACCTGCTTCTCCAAAGATCTGTAGTTCTTGGCACCTCCAAGGAGCTACCATCCCCATTGGAGCCAGTGTTAGTGTCAGTATCTTCATCCCTCTGTCAGAGATCAAATTCTCTTGTTGCATTGCATATTAGGTGTCTCACTCAGTGAGTTGCATTCCATTAGGAGCATGGATAATCTCACGGTAGTGACTTGTTGTACATTTTCCCTCATGTCCTTTACCTGCTGGCCCATTTCCATTTATCAAGATCATCTGCAGTCACTTTTTGTCTTTAAATTTGCAACAGTCATTTCTAGGGTTTCATCACAGAGGTCTTCAAAATGTCGAATAACAACCCGTAGACACTTGAGGAGGTTGAATAAAGTTCCAGTACCAAGAAATTTCATAATCAATTGCTCAGGAATGTATTTTTCCTCAAAACTCTATTTTGAGGAAAAACAAAGTATTTTAGGTTTTTATTGTATAAATTCACTGATTTCCAGTTCCCTTGTATGTAAATCACTTTAGTGGCAACCCTGGTCACCTTGCCAAGCCTCAGCAGCTCCATCCCCTGCAAGGAAAACAAAAATCAAGTCATTCAATTCATCAAAGGGCTCAAATAAAGTAAACTGCTAAAAAGAAAGAGGTGAAAAGTAAAGTCACTTGGCAAACATTATAAAAGTGGGTAGTATGAATAAAAAATTAAAAAGCTCTTGTATATAAATCATTTTTTACAATTCAAAAGCTCATTGGCATTCCAAGAAGAAAAATTGACCAAGGTGAAAGCCTTGTTGGAAAAAGGAAAGCAAATTGTAGCAAAAGTGCTTATTTTTGGAGGCGCGGCGCATACAACAGGCATGATGTATACAATAGGCGTGGCACATAGGGCCGTCCTCCTCAGTGTTAATTTTGTATTGGTGAGGCACATACACGAGGCACGATGTGTTGGGCTTGTGGCACGGCCCACAGAGATGCCAAGACCGATTTCCTCAAAAATTTTCTCACATTGCAAAAATCACTCAAGTCTTCTAGTGTGCAATTAAGTCAAGATCTTTTCCTTGCTAGTGAAGGAGTTTTTCTTAAAAATTTATGGTGGTTCTGTGAAGAAAATCAAACCCTATTTCCTTGAAATTTCTCAAAAGCCATTTCCTAGTGTTTGTATTTTTCATTTTGTTGCCAAGTTCATTCTACCACTCCTTCACTTTTTTCATTCCTCCATTTTTTTCCCTCTTATCCACCCATTCCCTAACTCCCATATTCCTAAAAATCATTTACCCCTATCCCCAAATCCCATTTTCCCAAATCTTAATTACCAATCCCCAAACCCTAATTGCTACCCCTAAAGCTTCCATATTGTTCCCTAATCCCCTATTTCCCACAAGACGTGTCATAATAGTCCCAAAACCCCTCATATCCTCTCCCTCCACAATGCCTCACATATTCTTACCATTGGTGGAAGAAAACATCAAAATCACCATAAATCTCTTTATACTCATCAAGAAAACTCACACATTAGCAAGCATGGAATATGATCCTTCATATGACGGAGATGAAGAGACACATAGTGACTCTCGTATATAAATGCATGCACCAAGGAGACCTCACAAGGGTGGAAAACACATAAGAGAGGAGCCTACTTCACTTGCTGAGCTACATGCTTGTCCTCTTGCTATCACATGCTTCCGACACCAATCCTATTATCAGTTTTGTGAGATGGTTGCTAGAGTCCAATATCATCATGAGTTAACCCAGTTGTTTGTGTTTCATCTACATGATGGCCAAACCACTCTAGTTGGTGTGACATTTACCTTGACACTAGAGTATATTTCTTTAGCAATCGGCATTCCTAATGTTGGAAAGAAATGGAACAACAGGCAGCATATTAACAGGGAACACTATGAACCATACATCAAGCCTGGTTATTTGAGACAAATGAACAGATTTTTTCCTTTTCGATACGAGAAAGACTCATATGCTCCCTTGACGAAAATCATAATGAAATATTTCAGCTGTGAGTGCCGGTTTTGTCGCCTATATGCTTATCATATCCGATTGTTGATGCACTTTACCAGGGTGAGAATGATGAATCTCCCCTACTTCATGTGCCGAAATATTGAGAAGATGACCACCCTAGTAGAACAGAAGACTCCTTAGCAGCAGTTTAATAGTATATACCGTTTTGCACTCATCAAAATTGTGGTCATGCATCATCTTGGTTTGCAGGGCATCTCATGGGAGGATTTCATTTCTCATGAGTTCTTCACAGCTCTTTAGGTACCTCTAGAGACCTTTCATGACACAGGTGGACCTTCTCATCAGTAGAAGGGTCATGAGATACAGACCGCCAGTGTGCCAGTATTTGTCACATATCAGAAGGGCACTAGACAGTTGTTTGCAGCAGCAAAGCGAGTATTATCTCCACCCGGGCTGGAAGGGGTCTTGCTTCCTTCATCAGCACAGCAAGTTCAGGACAAGGGCAAGAGGCCATTGCATGATGAGCGGCCTTCAGGTGAGCAGGAGACCAATTTCATTCTCATTCAGGACGAGGACATGGATTTGGATCCACAAAGCTCAAAGCTCAAAGAAGTCATCCAAGAGCAATAGGCGGACATCAATGCTTTGTCCCTCAACCTGGAAAGGGCTGAGTGGATAATAAAGTACCTCGAGCAAAGAAACAAGCAACTAGAGGATCAGAAAACCATAATGGAGCTTAGAAACATATGAGAAAACCAGCAAGCTCCCAAAAGGAGGGAAGTCAAGTTCACAACACTTGAGCAAGAAATTAATGCTGATCGTGAGTCTTGGTTTGAGAGGACTAATATCCACTTAGAGAGGATGTTGGGGAAAGCCATCAATGAGAAGAATATGTTGAGAAACATGGCATATCATTATTTTTCAAGGAATATGGTGTGCCAAGCTAGAATTAGGAGCTTGAAGGCAAAGTTGAAGAAGAGATCGAGGAGGCAAAAAGTGCAAGATAAACTTCAGATCTTGGTTGAGGCTTCCTTGGCCCAAAATAACACTTGATGGAGAAAACTTAGCCCAAACTTCAAAAAAATTAGGACACTTTTTTCATTTTTGAAATTTTTGGGCTAAAACACAGAATTTTCTGCCCAATGCGCTGCGCCACCTGGCGCTCGCTTTTGATGGAGGCTTCCAAATGAAAAAAACTCAGCATCTTTGTATTTTTCTTGGAAAAATATGCATGCCTACCAATGGAAAATAAATTTTGACAGGTTTTGAGCCACCAAAAAGGTCAAAAACACCCAAAAAATGACCTTACTGCCCCTATTTTGACACACAAGAAATAGTGTTGGGAGAACTCAATTTTTGAGGGGAAAATGGAAGCCAAATTCAAAAATTCCACTTGATCTGGAAAGTAAACAGGCAGACCTTTCCAAAAAGCATGCTTGGAGAAAATTTGGACACCGGGAAGGCGTCCCAAAGTGGCTGCAAACAGGCACTATGCATAGAGAAATCAGCGCGGGGCATAGGGGAAGTTTTGCTCAGTTTGACCAAGTATACTCTGTTTTTCACCTAGTTCCTTGACAATTTGAATTTTCTCTTTATTAATGTCAAACTTTTGATGTAATTTAATGTAAATTGATGGATATTTATGTAATTATGTAAAATTTTTACTCATGGAGGTAGATTCATCCATAAAAAGTTAGTTTTCAACTGAATGAATCAATTCCCTAGTTTTTAGAGGCATGTTGTTCCACTGCCTAATTTGTAGTTCTTAGTTTAAATTAGTTGGAACAAATCCTAAACTCATGAGCTCGACCCCTAGAGGCTAGGATGAGTTTTTGTTTGCCTATATCTTATGTTTTTTCAATCATTGGCATGGTTTGACTTTTGAGAAAGCTTGGAGCTTCATTGTATACATTTTTTCAGCAGTTTTGGCTAAGGAATAGACCAGGGTTTGCAGCACTATATGGGATTCATGTGGCATGTTGCTTCGATATTGTGTTTCCTTCTGTAAATGTAAGTTTATATGTGTTTTATGTATGACATTATCTATTTTTCTTCTTCTTAACTAAAACAAACAAGGATAAATGTAGAATCCATTGAAATTGCAGTACTCTACCTAGGGTTTGCTTAGTTATTGATGTTTTCAGCTGTCTGAAGAGGATCCTTGAGGTTTTCTTTCCCTCTTCAACTCCTCACCTATATAAATCTCTCCATTTCATTTAATTATAAGTATCAAATCACTTGCCTACCTTGCCCCATTAAGACCTCTACAAAACTAAGCCTCATTCCCAACACCCAAAAACTGCCTTTCCATTTGAGTCAACACAACATCTTTAAATTCAATCAAACTCTCTTGCACAGATACCTAGCCTAAAATCAGTCTTCGTTCAAGTCAACTCAAGTCTCGTTGATAATTTTCGTTGATATTGACAGGAGAGAGCCCTCTCCCGACCTGTTAGGGCTAACTACCAGGTTAAGTTTGGTTTGATGTTACCCTAGATCCTACCTTTCTTAACCTGAGGTAGATTTAGGCCTGAACTGAGGGGTTCCTTAATCATTTCCTTTCGTAGTGTAGTTAGTCATTAGACTAGGACTTGGGTCTCTGTTGTCTCATCGTCTAGTTGATGGCCAATTGGCCTTCGGGCTCAGTTGTATTTTGATTCCGTTGATTCTTCAGTGGACTGTAATGATTTCGAGGTTATAACCCTAACCCTCGTTTCTTTGTTTTACTAGAGGAGGAGGGTTTTCTCGACCTTAGGGTCACTGGACTTTAGAACTTGTATTTGTATATTCTATATGCAGGTCTTGATACTGAAATTCTTTTAAAGATCAATGAAAAGGGTTTTCGATGTACAGGGTTACCTCTCTTATGAATGCTCTTCTCTGTGGTTGTATTTGTTTAATTAACTGCTTCGGCTGTAGTGCACTCTAGTATTTTCTGTAGTTTTTCAATGTGACTGGAACTGTCTGCTTAGTCTCACATTGATATGGTGTCTCTGCTTGTCTTCGATTTTTTTGAAACTATGTCTTTGCTTGTCACTTGGTTTCTGGAACTTCGTTACTGTCTTATCTGGAAGGATTTCTGGTAAAATATACAGTTTGTCTTGGACAGATGGATTCAAGAATGAAAATGTCTCTCTTGTATTATTCTTCTGTGCTGGAAGGTCGAACCTTTTCTGCACTGTGGTACATTTGTTTTGTAATGTTACAATATAGTTGTGCAAACTGTTTGCAGTTGCTTCTTCAGTTACACAGTTGATAACTATCTTGTTGTTTTAGTTTTCTTGTCCTATGGAATACATAGATAATATATATCTTTCTATTGTTTTTTTTTAAAGCAAATAACCATAAAATAAATAAAAGAAAAAACAAAACAACAGTGTGGTTGTAACCACCTCCACCTAACTGTGTGTCCCTAAATACCTATTAACTGAAAATGAAATAAAACAAGTTCCTAACACTGTTTTTTTTAATTAACAAACATAAATGAAATCTAATGATGGTGAATCTCTCCTCCTTAGCTGATACCAACACCCAGTCATGGTGCTTTAAGCTAGATGCTCCTACATCAATAAATGCCATCCCTTCTGGTTTTATAATTTTAGGTTTTTCTAACTTCAGATGTGATGGTTTTATAATTTAAGTTTTATATAGATAGGAGTTCAATATAGAATTATGAAAAGCAAATGTCCATTAACCTACAATTTAACAATTTTATAGACCATAATTAATACAAAGTTGAATACAAAAATATTTATGCAATTTCAATAAAATTAAATGTGAACCGTCATAATTGAATTTTAATATTAATAATATTATCCTTTTTAATCTAAAATGAAATTAATAAATCAATATAAATTTCGACACCAATAATATAATCCAATGATGTCCTTTGCCACAAAATGTGAATCTGAAGCGATTTGAATATAATTAAGACATCATTAATGGTTGTAAAACAAATATGTCAAACGACTAGATATAAGCATAGTATTTTCTATTAAAAATAGCACTCCAATGTGTTTAGTGTGCTTTTCACCAATAATGATTGTAAAAGATAAATGTTAAACCATTATATATATATATATATATATATATATATATATATATATATATATATATATATATATATATATATATATATATAGCTAACTTTAGTACCTAGGTGATGATGCATTCTGTTAGCCTCCTGTTGCAACAGGTGTTCATCTTTCATGATTGACAGTTTTACATGCCAAATATGTCATACTTTGCATCCTTTTTTTTTCCCAAGGAAAAAACAGTAACTTTTTATTAAAAAGATAATGAAAAGTTACACTTGCATATGCATTGAAACATTCTGTAAGCTGCCACAAGGGCCCGAGTGCTTTTGCACCCATCGCAACGTTAGAAGGCTAACATGCACAAAGAAAAAGAAAAAAAGAGAAGAGAGGAGAGAGAAAGAAAGAGGCAAAAAACTGAAAGAGAGTAAAACTCTCACTTCAAGTTTTTCTCCCCTTTTTCTTTTCGACCTTACGCCACTCTCCTTGAGTGGGCTCGATCGAAGCAATGACTATCTGTGTTTCTGCATTCTGTGGGCCAGTTTCTTTGTCTGAGTCTGAAGTATCAGAGTGGTGCTGCCGTTTGATGCCTCCCATGCTTGGATCCACTCTTGTCATCTCTGTCTTGTTGTTCGGTGTGGCTCCCTTCTGATTCTCCATTTCTTGAGATGTCTCAGTCTTCTCTGCAGGGGCCTCTTCCACCTCTGCTTCTGATTCTTCTTCCTCTGAGTCTGGGGGTGAAAATTTCCACCCTTTCTTCTGCTTCCCTTTCTGCTTCTTTTTACTGTTTACTTTCTTGTCTTCTGGACATGAACTTTGCAGGTGTCTTGTTTGTCTATAGAGCCTGCATCTGAAAGCAGTGTTTTCATAATCTAGTACTTGCAGCCAGTTTTGTTGTTTGTAGATCAGCCTTATATTGTCCGACAGCCCTTTGCTTAAATCTACTTCCACACAAATACGTGCGAAAGTGTAGATCCTTTCATCAATCCTTTCCAGGTCCGTTTTAATATATTTCCCTAAGCTGTTCCCAATGCCTTCCAAGACTTGTTCATTCCAAAAGTGCAGAGGAAGATTGTATACTCTGACCCAGACCGGCATTTTGGTGACAGTCATTTTGTTTGGGTCAAAATCTGGAAACCATGGGGTCATAAATAGCCCCGATGTTCCCCAAAACCATGGTCCTGTACTGATGACTATATCTCTGACCTCCTTGGATGTAAATTTAACTATAAAGAACCCCTTTGAGCATAGGTGAATATCACATTCCATGGTCCAGTTGGTGAAGATCCAATGGAATAGATCCAAAGGTTTAGGCCAAAAGCTGTTGAAGCGGCATATTAGAGCTTGCGTTTCGTAGGACTTTACGAAATCGTCAAGCCCTGAGGAATCTAAATTTAAGGCTGGGGTTTGCTCTGACTGATCTACTATGTATGGCCTGGGTATGTGTCCGCCTTGATCTGAAGAAGACCCTATGTCTCTGCTGCCCTGAAGAATGTTTTTGTAGGATAAACCTCCTTTGGGTTGGTGCTGGGGTGTAGATTTTTTCCCCTTGTCCCCCCCTAAGGAGCTTGGCTGTCCCTGAGGCAGAGCCCCTCCTCTCAATCTGAAGTTTAATGTAATGATTGATCCTGGCCCAATCTCATAGCTATCAATCGATCTGAGATCCTGGAGAGTCCGCCTGCCACTGACCAGATGTTGGATCTGAACTGGGTAACCCATTTCAGCCCAAATCTGTTGTTTCAGCTGCAGGGAGGTGCTTCCTGCATGAACCCATACTAAACGAGTTTTTCCCTGAGGGGGTTTAATCAGAATCTGAAAACAAGAATTTTTTACCTGCTCTGGCTGTAAGCAGACCTCCAGATCTGGCCCTGTTTTTGTTTGTTTTTCCTTGAACTTGTCTGGATCTGCTAAAGCTCTGCTCGATCTATGATTTGTGCCCTCGATCTACTGCCTGGGGTCGTGCTGTGCTCGTATATTGGCTAGATCATGTAGATCCGAGCCGAAACTATAATGTTTGGGCCCCTGCGTTGATGGAGGGATCGTATCTACTTCATGTAGCCCTCCCCTACCTTTTCTCTGTGCGATTTGGCAGAGCCTGGCCTCTAAAAGCCACCCGGCACGACATCTTGTTTGTTCAAGAGCGTCGTTCATGTCCTCGATCTTCCGCCAGAGGTAGGCCTCTTCGTATATCCATTTAAAAAAGTGTGACTCCGTTGAAACCCTCGCCTCCCGGTCTCGTTGAGAGCATAAATTTTGTTCCCAGTCCAAAATCGCGTGATTCCTTATGACGGATAATCCCACAGCTGCATTTCCGCGTTGATCTGGGTGCATTTGAAGCGTTTTTCTGCAGGAGGCATGCCATTTCTCTGGAGGCGCATGCAAGAAAGGCAGCCTACCAGCAATGGTCGCCGTCGCCCCAATCCCTGGATCGGCTTCGGTCCCTGAGGTGGGCTTGGGAGCCACCGCGGCAATGACAGAAACTCTGCTCGAAAAAACCCTAGCCGTCGCCATCATTCCTCTTCCTTCATACTTTGCATCCTGCAATGCTCTATATTCCCAAAAAAAGGCCAAAGAAAAGGCCATGAAAGTGTGCCAGTCCAAATGCCACTGCTGTATTCCAATTTTGATGACTTAACCATTTTTGAAGAATGTTCTGTTAAGGGCAGTCCAAACAGCTCAAACTTGGCTTCCCTAGGTTTGAATTTCTTTTTTTAGAATTTAGAGAATTGATATATGTCCAGACAGCTTAATCATTGGCAGATTTGTAGATAGGTAGAGAAACAAAGGAGTCCAACTACTTAATTGGGCCGTTGGCAGAAATAAGTATAGATTTAGATAGGATGGAAGTCAAAAGAAAAATTGTAAAGAAGGGTCTGCAAGTCTAAGTGCAACCAAAACAAAAAGAAGAAAAAATGCTAGGTAAGTAGGCTGGGTAGGTAGTTTAAGGTTGCAGAATGTTGATATATGATAAATTTTGTGTTTCAAAGAGTTATATCTTTTCAGATCACAATTATGATGCAGTTTTTGCATATGGAGGAGCTCAAGCTGGACATGATTAACTCCCCCTTCTTCATATTCCCTAAATCACTTACTAACTTCCCAAAAGAGGTCAAGATCTGCTTCATTCCTCTTAGTTTCATCATTTTCCATATCATTTGCCTGGTGAAGATCTGCTTCACTCAAATATGTTCATACTTCCTCTATGAATCATTTTCCCCCTTAACAGCCTAAGTTTCACATACTTAGCGCTTTCTGATCACTTGTCATATTAACTACCAATTTTACTATATAGCTTCCTATTTGTTTCCCCTTCCCCTACTAAAACTATGTATACAATTCCCCTAGGTACATATCCCCATCCCTTGGCACTATAGCCATATAATATCAAGTTTGGGAAATGTTGAGTTCACCAGGAGCTTGACATTAGCCTTCCACGTTCAAACCCTGGGATTAACTTGACATCTGGTTGAGTTAATAACCTTTACCCACCCCTTCACCCTTAAAAACCGCACATTTTCTACCCCTCCACAGTCATTTTTCCAAAGTTAATGTTTAAAAGTTTTATTAAACATTAAGTTATTTTTCCCCCGCTTAAAATTAACCCCATAAAACCCACTTTCCGCCCTTATCCTAAGGTCATTCCCACGAAATATTTTCCCCGCTCATTTTATAATCCCATAACCCACTTTCCCAATGTTTAAACCCCCCCGCCATACAATAAATTTATTAAACACGCCGCGGGCCCCGTCCCTTATCCCTCCCCCTCCTCATCCATTCTGTCGACTATCCGATCACCAGCGCCCAACATCAACGGCGGGCGGGCTTTTTCATCTCCGAAGCCGCCGATGTTTAGCGTCCGGGAGTTGGGCGGTTTTCCCGCCGTACTCCCGCCACGTGTTACCCTCCTGAGTGTGGCAGAGCCCCCTCTCCCAATACCACTTTTGCCCAAAGGCGGTGCGCCCAAAACCAAAAACTGCCTCCACCCAGTGACGTCATCCTGCTACATCATCGACCTCCGTCAGGCCTCCTGCCACCGTACTGCCAAGTCGTCACTGCCACATCACTACCACTGTGTACTGCCACCTCCTCCATTGTACCTACCACGTCACCCCACCGTACTGCTGATGTCATTTGCTGACGTCACCCTGCCACGTCACCTTCGCACTAGGACCCACTGCTGACGTCATCACTCAAAAAGGCACGAAAGGTGAAAATCGTGCTTAGGAAGCCCAGATTCAAATTCTGAGGCAGTTTTTCATGCGCGATTAGCGCCTAGCTCTAATCGCGCATGACTATGAGAAATGGGCCAAAGTGGAAAGCCCCTCACCGCGCAGCCCCCAGCAAGCCCAAAAGGCGCGGAATGACCCGTTTTTCTTCGCGAAGCATTCAGAAAGGGTCAAGCAGAGTTTTTAAAGCAACAGAGGGCCGAGCAACTGGCATGAATGATCGATGGGACAGTCTAAACCACTCAGAAGATATTAAAGACTCCAAGATCAGCGACAAAGAGTATCAGTTCAGCAACATCAAATCAGGTGAAAATTAACAACCTTCATCAAAGTCAGCAAAGCAGTTAAGGCCATTTAAAAGCCTATCTGGTCAGGATTAGTGCACATTAATGCCAACAAAACATCAGCAAAACCAAGTTAGAGGTGGAGATAAAGGACAAATCACAGTTATTATAGGAGGACTGCATCGAGCCACCCAGGATAGACATTACCTTAGTTTTGATACAGTTGTCCTCAGCACAGCTCAAAGATATTTTCATGCATTTATTTCTGGATAAGATTAGGTTAAAGTAATCATTTTCTTTCAGACCTATTTAGGTCGGCTGTAACAGATTAATTTTTGGATAATTTTCCCTATTTATACCAACCCTCTGTATTGCTTTAAGTGTTGGTCGGCTAATGTATTCCAAGAGAGACTCGCACTGTATATTTGATATTTTCTATAATCAAAGATTGTTGAAAGCTTGGAGAATGGACTGTATGCTTCGTGTCTAATGGTTTGAAGAAGTGAATGTGGAATTCTTGTGCTGCAGCATGAATCAATAAGTTTTCCTCACCTCTGTTATTTCAATTTACATATACTCAAGTCACTAAACAAAGGATTGGTTTAGAATTTGCTTAGCTGCACTTTATGCTTAGTTTCTGCAGCTTCTTAATGTTTTCCTCTTGATTTAGGCATAAATATGAATTTTGTTATGGCTCATGTTAGACCTATTTCACATATGAATGACTGTTATCTAGGAATTCTTAACTGCTCCTAGATTAAGCCCATTTATCTTTCCTCTGCTAACCATGAATGAGAGATTTTTCATTGCCTCTCATTCCTTAGCCTTTAAATCCACCTCTTTACCTTGAATGATTGTTTCATATGCAGCTGTCTTGCTCCATTTTCCTCTCTTGTGACCAAGAAAACACACCAGTAGTCTTACTCCATGACTCCATGCCCAATGGTTTAAAACTTACCAGACTATGCTTTGCCTCTCTACTTGAAAGCACCATCCTTCCCACCAAACTTAAACAAACCCATGAATCCAATAACTAGCCTAAAATCATCATCAACAAAATTAAATCAGAAAGAGAGAGCCCTCTCCGATTGCAGGTGGGCTAGAACCTATAGTCGAAAGATTGGTTTGTGGTTACCTCGGCCGTATCCTTTCAGGAGCTTAAGGACAACCTGAGTGATAACATAATGGCGACTCCACTGGGGACATCCTCATTTATTTTCACAAATCAAGTTGGAAAACTCGGGAGGAACAAAAATTAGTGCTGTTTGTTCCTTAAAACTACAGATGAAGTCTGAATGTCGGCCAGGAAGCCTTTGAAACTGTTCTTGCTTTGCAGTTACGGGAGTAAATAAATGCTGCTTCAGTGAATCTTCATGCTAGTTTTAAACTACAGATAGTTGTCCCCGAAATTTAATCTGTTCCTTGCCAATTATATAAACATTCGCAAAAAATACCAAAATAAATTCAGAATCTAGCTCCCAAAAAGAATTCTCGTTATACTAGGTCAAATCCAGACCCAAATCCACCAGCTGCTTTTGAAAATCCGAACTTAATCCCAAAAATCCTTAGGAAGCAAGAACAAAGAGAAGATTTTGCTGATAATAGTCCTCAAGCAGTTCGCCCAAGCAATGTTCCAACCCTTGTCAAAGTCTTATTTCGTTCAACCCCTACTTCCCCTTGTTCATCATCTAATTCCCAAAGTACTCCTTCCACACCTCCATTCACTACACATACTACCGTTACCACTACTGTTGTTCCAATTGTCCCAGTTGTTCCACTCATTCCTGTTGTTCCGGTTGTCCCTGTAAACATGGCCAATAGATATGCACCCTTGCAATTACCTACCAACCCTGGGGCTATGCCTTAGGATTATCAAACTAAAATCACATATTTTGATGGAACCGGCACTTGCACAGCCCTTCAGCATACAAAGAAGATGCAAGACTACTTTGCGAACTACGAAATAGATGATGATAGTGTGAGAATGAAAATTTTTGTTCAAAGTTTAACAGGTGATGTAAGAACTTGGTTCAGATCACTTGCTACAAATTCCATAACTACTCCTGATGAGCTTTACCAATCCTTTACCAACATATGGGATAAAAAGAAAGACCCCTTGCACATACTTGCTGAGTACGATACAATAAAAATAGGCCCTCAAGAGTCTATCCTAGATTATTGTGCTAGATTCAATAATGTCTATAATGCAATACCACAGAACCTGAGACCTCCACCTGACCTTGCCTTGTATAAATTCCCTGATGGATTCGACCCAGATATGGCCTACCAGTTAAAAGAAAGAGCCCCTCAAACCCTTGCAGACATGCAAAATGTTGCTGTTAGCGTAGAGGCCAACCTGATTGCCAAAAGAAATAGAGCTAGAATGGAGAGAAGAACCACTTTCAAAGAAGAACCCACAGCCTTAGATCAGAAACTTGATGCTATTATCAATGGCATGCAAAGGCTGGGAGATAGAGTAGAGAGTGTTGAGAGGAAATCATCATGGGAAGGACAATAGTCCAATACAATAAGGAACCCAAATTTCAGGAAAACACAGAACACAAATGCTGGTAGGTCTAGTCGAGACCATGATATAAGACCACCTTTTCATGAAAATTATGCGGAAACATCTACATCTAGTGAACCCCCAGAGGACACTCACATGAACTTGGTGGATTCGAGGGCTGAGCAACAAATTTTCCTAACTCAACAAGACCAAGATGAGCATGACTTTAATCAATTTCAGACTAAGTCTGGTGAGTCTTTTGATTTTAAACAAGGCTATGATACCGCTGTGTATGAGGTCCACAAACAATATAAGCTGAGAACTAGGACCATTGACATTCCTGAACCTAACAAACCAAAGGATGGCAAACAACCCAACAAGACTAAAGGCAAGGCTGTCATAATAGAACCAGCTGATATACCTATCCCAAACCCGCATCAAGTGACTGTAGAGGACATAACAGAAATGCAGCCTTCTATTGACCAGCCTCGTCCACCTTCTTCCTCGAAAGAAAATTTGAACAACATTCCGAAAAGCCGTCCTAAAACAGAAAAACCGCAATCAAACACTTCCCATAACACTGATAAACAAGACCAAGTTGCTAATACTCCAATGGAGAAAGGGAAACCTACTTCTCACATTACTAAAACCCAATCTGAAAAATCATTTGACTTAGAGGCAGAAATAGGTAAATTGAAGATATCCATCCCCTTATCCGAACTGGCCAAACATGATGTGTATAGGCAACAAATTAAAAGGTCACTTCAAATGTTGGAGGTAAAGGATGATGTGAATGTTCTTGATGACCAACCTGAGCTGCTATTTGGTCTAGAAGTTAATGGAAAATCAACATATGGATCTATATTGCCCTTTTATGTCAGTTTACATATACATGACAAAGTCCTGCACAATGCCATGTTTGACTCAGGTGCCTCACACAACCTTATGCCCAAAGCTGTAATGGAAAAGCTGAACCTTGATGTTACAAGACCCTACAAAGATCTATTCTCCTTTGACTCAAGTCAAGTCAAGTGTTTAGGCCTCATCAAAGACCTGTGTGTCTCCTTAGTCCAATTTCCTAACAAGACAATCCTCATGGATGTGGTGGTTGCTGACATTCCACCAAAGTATGGCATCTTATTGTCAAGATCTTGGGGAGCAAAACTCCAAGGATCCCTCCAATTAGACCTCTCTTATGCCACTGTATCTGTCTTTGAGCAACCAAAGAGACTGTACAGAGAAACACTGATGAAATATGTGGTAATTAGTGAGAGCAAGCCTAAAAATTTTCTCATTTACTCTATCCATTCTGATATGGATTCTTTTTTTTTATTGAATGATGAAATAAGTCCTCCCATTGATGACAAGTTGTTGGCTTTAGAAATGAACACACACATCAATGAAGAATCGATTTCCCATACTGATAAAACTGTCAAAACAATCAAGGCAACTGGCTTACAAGAAGAACCTCTCCAAACAGAAAATTCAAATCTGTCCGCTGCAAGAATGACTGAAACTCTTGACACTAACCACAAGCAAGAAATCATATGGTATTTAGAGTTTGATGGCTCTATCAACAAGTTAGGAGCAGGGGCAAGTGTTTCGATTCACAATACATATAACAATCATGCAGAAGGCCATGCCTACACACTAAATTTCAAATGCACTAATAACATGGCAGAGTATGAGGCTCTCTTCTTAGGCCTTAAACTGCTCAAAGCTCTAGGAGCTGCAAAAGTATTGATTTTAGGTGACTCTGATTTAATCATACAACAGATGAAAGGTAATTTTGTTACCAATAACAATAGAATGAGGGCCTATAGGATTGTTGCCACTAGTATACTCAACACATTCACTGAATTCAAGCTTGCCAAGATTTCAAGAGAGCATAACATTCATGCACACAACCTGGCCACTTTTGCTAGTACATGCAAGCTTCCCTTTGAGCCAAATCATCATTTTACTGCTGAAATAAAACACAGGCCCGCTGTCCCAAATAATGTTAAAGATTGGCAAGTGTTCGAGAATGATGCCCATATTAACAATTTCCTCACTCTTGAGGATGAGTTTTCAACTATTAAAATTGACATGGATGCTATGATGGATGAACATCAGCAAACCGATGAAAATCAGTAGGCTGTAACACCTATAACGGCCAAAAGAATGTTGAACCCAACTGTTTTTGATAATACAAATATAGAAGAGCTGAAACTGATGCATTTGGAGGAAATAGCCGAAATAGAGGCCGAGATCGTTGATCTGAAAGATAACTTACTCCCTGCTAGCCTCACTCCATTGTAAGACATGTTTGATGCTAATGATGTTCCCAAGAAACCAAAAATGCAACCCCTAAACACTGCTATAGAAGAACATAACATCGGGACAGCAGAGAAGCCCAAAATGATCAAATTATCTAAAAATTTGCCACCTGATCAGAAGCCCAAATATGTTGATTTGTTCAAAGAATTCCAAGATTTATTTGCTTGGAGTTATGAGGATTTGAAGTCCTATGACACCTCAGTAATCCAACACACCATTCCCTTAAAACCAAACCAAAAGCCCTTCAAACAGAAACTGAGGAGAATCAATCCCATGCTTCTCCCTTTGATTGAAAAGGAAGTGAAAAGAATGTTTGAAGCAGGTATCATAACACCCATCAGATTTTTTGAATGGGTATCCAATCTTCTTCCTACAAGAAAAAAGACACGAGAGATTAGGCTATGCATAGACCTAAGAAATTTAAACCAAGTCTCCCTAAAAGACCACTACCCATTGCCCAAAATGGATCATATTCTGCAGAGAGTAGTGGGATCATCTAGAATTTCTCTGCAAGATGGCTTTTCAGGTTTCAATCAAATACTGGTTCACCCAGAAGACCAAGACAAGACAACCTTTACAACACCGTGGGGAACATTTAAGTATGTGAAGATGCCATTCAGACTTAAAAACGCCAGTGCTACCTTTCAAAGGGCAATGGATATTGCATTTGCCAAAGAAATACATGATTTCCTAGTTGTATATCTATATGATCTAACCCCTTTCTCTAAATCTAATCAAGAGCACCTGAAACATTTGAGGCAAATATTCATGACATGTAGGAAATATGGCATTTCCTTGAAGCCCAAGAAATCCCTCTTTGGCCTTGAAGAAGGCAAACTCCTTAGCCATATCATATCAAAGGACGGGATTAGAATTGATCCTGAAAGAATCCAAGCCATCCTCCGAATCCCATATCCAAGAAACATAAAAGAGTTGTAAGCATTCCTGGGAAAGATCAACTTCCTAAGGAGATTTATTCCAAATCTAGCTGAGCTGATAAGACTGTTAAGCAACATGTTAAAAAAGGATGCCAAAGTAAGATGGTCTCTTGAAACCAAACAAGCCTTTGAGGGCATAAAATCGGCCTTAACCCAAGCCCCTGTCCTCACAAGCCCACAATTTGATAGGGACTTTATCATATTTTCTTTTGCATCTGATCACACCATAACTGCTATTCTTTTGCAAAAGGATGATCAGGGAGCTGAAAAGCCAATTGTATTTTTCAGTCAAGCCTTAAGAGATGCCCCTTTGAAATACCCAATCATGGAGAAGCAGGGCTATGCCCTGGTTAAAGCAATCAAAGATTTCCGAGTGTACATCTTATATTCACATGTAATTTCATATGTCCCAAATGCTGTTATAAAAGACATATTAACCCAAGAGGGATTAGAGGGCAAAAGAGGCAAATGGATTGCAAACATCCTTGAGTATGATATAGAAATAAAACCAACCAAGCTCATCAAGGGACAAGGTTTAGCCAAACTGATGTCCGAAACAAACTTTCAAGCCTTAGACATTAGCCAATTGGACAATGAACAGGAGCTGGTGACTCCACAGATCAGTGAAACCGTTTTGCAATCCCCATGGTACGCTGATATATGCTTTGTTTTGTTAAACCTGTTTGCTCCCCCAGGATTGTCCAGAACTAAGAAAAGATTTTTAAGAATGAAGGCTTCAAAGTTTTGTGTCATAGATGGTGCATTTTTTTGGAAAAATCATGAAGGTATATTGCTTAATTGTTTAATGATGAATGAAACTAACAATGTCATGAAAGAATTCCATGCAGGTGACTGTGGAGGACATCTTTATTGGAAATCCACTGCTGATAAAATATTAAGGGTTGGTTTCTATTGGCCCTCTCTTTTTTCAGATGTAAAGAAGTTTGCCATTTCGTGTCACAAATGCCAAATATTTGAGGGCAAAAGAAAGTTGTTGCCCCTACCCCTTAAACCCATCTCAACTGAAAAGCCTTTTCAACAATGGGGTCTTGACTTCATTGGAGAAATCCATCCCTCTTCCTCAGGTCAGCACAAATGGATTTTAACAACCACCGACTATTTCACCAAGTGGGTTGAAGCCATCCCATGCAGACAAGCCAATGACACCATCATTAACCAACTCCTTGAGTGCAACATCCTTTCTAGATTTGGCTGTCATGAGAAGATCATTACTGATAACGTCGCTGCGTTTAAATCCAAAAAAATGATCAATTTTTGCCGCAAATTTCACATCACCTTGGGGCATTCCATAGCCTATTACCCCAAGGTAATGGCTTGGCTGAGTCATCTAATAAAAGCTTGATTAATATAATAAAGAAAGTGCTAGAAGAAAACAAGAAGAACTGGCATAGAAAGCTCACAAATGCCCTATGGGCAGACAAACTTTCAACAGAAAAATCCATTGGGATGAGCACTTATGAGCTAGTATATGGTATGGAAGCCAGGTTTCCTTCATCTTTGGGCATCCCCACTATCAGACTGTTACAGGAGATTCAAACTGAACCAAATGACATTCAACGAAGAATCAACCAAATCATTCATCTTCAGCAAACCAGAGAGCAAGTTTATGACAGAGCTCAGATTTTGCAAGAAAAGCTCAAAATGATGTTTGATAAGAGAGCTAAAGCTGAGGATTTCTATATTGGTGACAAAGTTCTAAGGTGGGATTCATGGAGAGAAGACAAGGGAAAACATGCAAAATTTGATTTTTTATGGAAAGGGCCATTCGTTATTTCTGCTGTTCAGGGAAATAACACATATTTTCTCAAATCTGTAGAGGGCAGCACAGCTAAAGAAGGCCCTGTGAATGGCCGAATGCTGAAACATTACCATGATCCCTTTTAAAGGGATACAATCCAGCTCTGTACATATCTCTTTGTACATTGATATTTGTATATATCAGTGCTTTGTTTTTAGTTTTTGTATAAGCAATCTGAGTGTTAGAGGAGTAGAAGCAATGTTTGTGAAGACACAACCAATTGCCAGTATTCTATTCTTTAAAGCTCTGTCTCTGCATTAATCTTGGTAAAATAGCAATAGTAGCACTGCCATATCACAGAAATTCATGGTAAAAGCAAACAATGGGAAGCTTGCAGTCTTCAGTCAAACAGTATCAATAAGAGAGGAACATTTTTTAATTTCACATCAGCAATTGTTTCTAGACCAGAGCTAAAGGAAACACATCAGTTTTGATCCCTGTTTTTTCAAAGGCACAATGCTCAAGCAATACTATACATAACATCAAGCACGTAGAAGAAAGTAGGCGGTGCTATACAGTTCATAGTAATTCAGTTGAGGAAGAAGTTGTTCATATTTCAAAGTTTCACACTATAACAACCAGCATAAAGAAGTTTTTCAATCCACAGCAATAATAGAAGATCAAGGTAGTCTAACCTGTTGTTCTTGGCTTTTCACAAGGAAAAGCCATCCCCAAGTGGAGCCACTGTTAGCCTCCTGTTGCAATAGGTGTTCATCTTTCATGATTGACAGTTTTACATGCCAAATATGTCATACTTTGCATCCTGCAATGCTCCATATTTCCAGAAAAAGGCCAAAGAAAAGGCCATGAAAGTGTGCCAGTCCAAATGCCACTGCTGTATTCCAATTTTGATGACTTAACCATTTTTGAAGAATGTTCTGTTAAGGGAAGTCCAAATAGCTCAAACTTGGCTTCCCTAGGTTTCAATTTCTTGTTTTCGAATTTAGAGAATTGATATCTATTCAGACAGCTTAATCATTGGCAGATTTGTAGATCAGTAGAGAAACAAAGGAGTCCAACTGCTTAATCTGGGTCCTTGGCAGAAATAAGTATAGATTTAGATAAGAGGGCAGTCAAAAGAAAAATTGTAAAGCAGGTTCTGAGTGTCTAAGTGCACCCAAAACAAAAAGAAGAAAAAATGCTAGGTAAGTAGGCTGGGTAGGTAGTTTTTGAGGTTGCAAAATGTTGATATATGATCAATTTTGTGTTTCAAAGAGTTATATCTTTTCATATCACAGTTATGATGCAGTTTTTGCATATGGAGGAGCTCAAGCTAGACATGATTAACTCCCCCTTCTTCATATTCACTAAATCACTTACTAACTTCCCAAAAGAGGTCAAGATTTGCTTCATTCCTCTTAGTTTCATCATTTTCCATATCATTTTCCTGGTGAACATCCGCTTCAGTCATAGATGTTCATACTTCCTCTATGAATCATTTTCCCCCTTAATAGCCTAAGTTTCACATACTTAGCGCTTTCTGATCACTTGTCATATTAACTACTAATTTTAATATATAGCTTCCTATCTGTTTCCCCTTCCCCTAATAAAACTATGTATACAATTCCCCTAGGTACATATCCCCATCCCTTGGCACTATAGCCATATAATATCAAGTTTGGGAAATTCTGAGCTCACCAGGAGCTTGACATTAGCCTTCCACGTTAAAACCCTGGGATTAACTTGACATCTGGTCGAGTTAATAACCTTTACCCACCCCTTCACCCTTAAAAACCGCACATTTTCTACCCCGCCGCAGTCATTTTTCCAAACTTAATGTTTAAAAGTTTTATTAAACATTAAGTTATTTTTCCCCCGCTTAAAATTAACCCCATAAAACCCACTTTCCGCCCTTATCCTAAGGTCATGCCCATGAAATATTTGCCCCGCTCATTTTATAATCCCATAACCCACTTTCCTAATGTTTAAACCCCCCCGCCATACAATAAATTTATTAAACGCGCTGCAGGCCCCGTCCCTTATCCCTCCCCCGCCTCTTCCATTCTGCCGACCGTCCGATCACCAACGTCCAAGATCAACGACAGGCGGGCTTTTTCAGCTCCGAAGCCGCCGATGTTTAGCGTCCGGGAGTTGGGCGGTTTTCCCGCTGTACTCCCACCACGCATCGCCCTCCCGAGTGTGGCGGAGCCCCCTCTGCCAATACCACTTTTGCCCAAAGGCGGTGCGCCCAAAACTGAAAACCGCCTCCGCTTAGTGACGTCATCTTGCTACGTCATCGACCTACGTCAGGCCTCCTGCCACCGTACTGCTAGGTCGTCACTGCCACATCACTACCACCGTGTACCGCTGCCTCCTCCGCCGTACCTGCCACATCACCCCACTGTACTGTTGACATCATCTGCTGACATCACCCTACCACGTCACCTCCATACTGGGACCCACTGCTGACGTCATGCTGATGCCATCACTCAAAAAGGCGCGAAAGGCAAAAATCATGCTTAGGAACCCCGGATTCAAATTCTGAGGCAGTTTTTCATGCGCAATTAGCGCCTAGCACTAATCGCGCATGACTACGGGAAATGGGCCAAAGTGTAAAGCCCCTCATCGCGTAGCCCCCAACAAGCCCGAAAGGCGCAGAATGACCCGTTTTTCTTCGCAAAGCATTCAGAAAGGGGCAAACACAGTTTTTAAAGAAACAGAGGGCCGAGCAACTGCCATGAATGATCGATGGGACAGTCTAAACCACTTAGAAGATATTAAAGACTCCAGGATCAGTGGCAAAGAGTATCAGTTCAGCAACATCAAATCAGGTGAAAATTAAAAACCTTCATCAAAGTTAGCAAAGTAGTTAAGGCCATTTAAAAGCCTATCTGGTCGGGATTAGTGCACATTAATGGCAGCAAAACATCAACAAAACCAAGTTAGAGGTAGAGATAAAGGACAAATCACAGTTATTACAGGAGGACTGCACCGAGCCACCCAGGACAGACATTACCTCAGTTTTGATATAGCTGCCCTCAGCGCAGCTCAAAGATATTTTCATGCATTTATTTCTGGATAAGATTAGGTTAAAGTAATCATTTTCTTTCAGACCTGTTTAGGTCGGCTGTAATAGATTAATTTTTGGATAATTTTCCCTATTTATACCGACCCTTTGTATTGCTTTAAGTGTTAGTCAGCTAATGTATTCCAAGAGAGACTCGCACTGTATATTTGATATTTTCTATAATCAAAGATTGCTGAAAGCTTGGAGAATGGATTGTCTGCTCTGTGTCTAATGGTTTGAAGAAGTGAATGTGGAATTCTTGTGCTGCAGCATGAATCAATAAGTTTTCCTCACCTCTGTTATTTCAATTTACATATACTCAAGTCACTGAACAAAGGATTGGTTTAGAATTTGCTTAGCTGCACTCTATGCTCAGTTTCTGTGGCTTCTTAATGTTTTCCTCTTGATTTAGGCATAAATATGAATTCTGTTATGGCTCATGTTAGACCTATTTCACATATGAATGACTGTTATCTAGGAATTCTTAACTGCTCCTAGATTAAGCCCATTTATCTTTCCTCTGCTAACCATGAATGAGAGATTCTTCATTGCCTCTCATTCCTTAGCCTTTCGATCCATCTCTTTACCTTGAATGATTGTTTCATATGCAGCTGTCTTGCTCCATTTTCCTCTCTTGTGACCAAGAAAATGCACCAGCAGTCTTACTCCATGACTCCATGCCCAATGGTTTAAAACTTACCAGACTATGCTTTGCCTCTCTACTTGAAAGCACCATCCTTCCCACCAAACTTAAACAAACCCCTGAATCCAATAACTAGCCTAAAATCATCATCAACAAAGTTAAATCAGAAAGAGAGAGCCCTCTCTGATTGCAGGTGGGCTAGAACCTGCAGTCCAAAGATTGGTTTGTGGTTACCTCAGTCGTATCCTTTCAGGAGCTTAAGGACAACCTGAGTGATAACACATTCTAGAAGAACCATAATTATATAATGTGGACATTAACAATGGCACCAAGTTTATGCACTAGAAAATTAATATAACATAAAATTAATATAGCACAGTTTAGATTTATCTAACTCCTCATATATTATGCATAGAGAGGGATCAAATACCTAGAGGTGCAAACCTTCTTTTTGGAGTGTATGAATTGAGAAAGGGTTTGCACCTCGAGGGATCTAATCCCTCTCTGTGCATGATAGATCTAGAGTTAGATGGATCTAGGCTGGTTCAAGTTCAGGGAAAAAATGGCACGTTTTTAGATTATTGTTATTATGTTTATGATTGAGATAAACTTGATACTTTGAAATTTACATTATTTTTTCTTTGTTTGACATAACTATATCATTCTTAGTGGTTTCTGTGTTTATGCGTTTGGATTTGGATGGTAATGTTTGTAAGTGCTACAATTATTGTGTTACATTTCTATATTTGTATGTAATTAGTTGATGATGAAGAAGGGAGATAGTCTTGTCAATAATTTGCAAGAGGATTGATATTGAAAATTTACTTAATTTAATTTTAGGTATGCAACTTTTGACAATTAATAATTATTAATAGTGTCCCTCCAAATATTACTAAATATCTTGAAGAGTAGCTTTAATAATTTACTATATCGACATTACTCTTGAAATCATTTGTTTCATTGCTAATGTTTGAAATAATTTATTTCCTTCAAAATATTTTGATGATTTTTTTATCTATAGTTTGTTTTGCAAAAGTTAAGAAATAATGTAATTTTGAATTTTTTTAGTGAGCGGTCATATTTACAAATTATTTACATTAGTTATTAGTTTTTTCATCTTTTCACATCGATTATATGAAAAGGATATTTGACATCGTAAACCATTGAATTCTTTAACTTGAACTATTGTAGTAAACATCATACCTTGTCTCTCTTGATCTCCAATATTAATAGGTTGAATTACTATAACACAAAAGTCAATGCACATTATCAATCATTTCTTTTTCTTACGCTGAAATGAATGCACACTTTTAATCCAAACACTTTAAGTTAATGTATGATCATACATTAAGTTACATCAAATTAGAAATTATCATCTACACTGAAATCAATGCATCTAATGCACACAATCAAATAATATTAGAGAAAATCTATGCTAAAATCAATGAATCTAATGCAAGCAATAAAATAACATTATAAATCAACATCTACACTAAAATCAATGTGTCTAGTGCAAGGAATCAAATAAGAATAGAAATCAACATGTACACTGAAATCAATGCATCTAGTGCAAGCAATCAAATACAATTAGAAATCAAAATCTACACTGAAATAAATGCATCTAGTGAAAGAAATCGAATAGGATTAGAAATCAACATCTACATTGAAATCAATTAATCTAGTGAAAACAATCAAATAGGATTAGAAATCACCATCTACACTAAAATCAATGCATCTAGTGCATGAAATCAAATAGACTTAGAAATCACCATCTACACTGAAATCAATTCATATAGTGGAAACAATCAAGCAAAATTAGAAATCAATATCTACACTGAAATCAATGCATATAGTGCAAGCAATCAGATAGAATTAAGAAACATCTACACTAAAACCAGTGCATCTAGTGCAAGAAATCAAATAGGATTAGAAATTAACATCTACGCTGAAATCAATTAATCTAGTACAAGAAATCAAATATCATTAGAAATCCACATCTACACTAAAATCAATGCATCTAGTGAAAGTAATAAAAAATGATTAGAAATCACCATGTACCATGAATTCAATGCATTTGGTGCAAAAAATATTCTTCCCTCTTTCCCCCTTCATCTATATCTATATCTCCCCCCATCTCTCCTTCTTTGTCTCTCTATCTCACCCCCAAATGTACAGATTCTCTCTCCCGATCTATTCCTTTTCACTCCCCCTTTCTCTCTCTATCTCCACTTTTCTCTTTGTATGTCTTTCTTCTTCCCTCCTTCTGTCCCCTTCCAAATCCATCTCTTTGTCCTCTCTCTCTCCTCTTCTCTCCTCCTCTCTCTCCCTTTCTCTTCCATCTCCCTCTCCCCCCCCATCTCTCTCTCTCTCTCTCTCTCTCTCTCTCTCTCTCTCTTTCGTTTCCAACACTATCACTATCTTCCCCCCTCTCTCCTTATCTCTCTCCCTGTAACTCACCCCTCCATATTTATGTCTCCCTCTCTCCATCTTTTACCCTTCTCTCCCTCTTTTAACCTTCTCTCCCTTTCTCACTCCTATCAGTCTCTCTCTCTCTCTCTCTTCATTCCTCTTCTCCCCTCTCCTTCAAATTATCTCCTTCAATGCATGAAATAAAATAGGATTAGAAATCACCATCTACACTAAAATCAATTCATCTAGTGCAATAATTCTTCTTCCCTCTCTCTCCCCTCCATCTATATCTATTTCTATATCTATATCTTCCCTCTCACCCCCCACCCCAAACAAATGCGATTTCTCCCTCCATATATATCTATATCTCCCTCTCTCTACGTCTCTTTTTCCCTCCTTTCACCTTCCACCTATATATCTATCTCTCTTTGTCTCTCTTTTTCCTCTCTATATCACCCCAAAAACATACACATTCTTTCTTCATACTTATCTATCTCTCCATCCCTCTTCCTCTCCCTCTCTCTCTCTCTTCCCCTTCTCTCCCTCTCCACCCCCTCTATCTCTCTTTCCTCCTACTATCCTCTCTCCTTCTCTCCCTTATTCTATCTCTCTTCCCTCCTACTCTCCTCTCTCCCTCTCTCTCCATCTACCTTATCGCCCTCCTCTCTCCACCTTTCTCTCTCTATGTCTTTCTTCTTACCTCTCTATTTCTCTCCCTTCCTCTCTCCTTCTCTCTCTCACATCATTACACTCTACCTTCCTATCTCCTCCTTTCTCTCTCTCCTCCCTATGTCTCTCCTCTTAATCTCTGTGTCTTTGTCTCTCTCTCCAACCTCTGACTCTGTTAGTATCTCTCCTTATGTCCCCCTCTTCTCTTTATCTATCCTTCCTTATCTCTCTATCTCACCCCCAAACATATACAATCTCTCTCCATCTCTCTCTTGTCACTCTGACCCAGATGGATTTTAGTGGCCACCCACCTATTCCACGTAGACACCTAGTCAGTTTCATTTCTTTCCTTGTTTATTTTAGCATTCCCCCATTCCCTGACATGCACCCAATGTTCAATGTGGACTGCCTTTAGCCATACTTCCTACCATTACTGGACACATCAGACATTGCAGAATAACTCACAACAATAGAGTTAAACACAGACTACATAGAATGGATCACGAATAATCATATTATGGACACATAGATAAGGAACACTCACCAATAGAAGATCCAACTATATCGGGTTGTAAAATCTAGGCAACTCCTACACCAAGGCAAGTGGCTCACCAAGGACCAAGTTCAGCAGAAATTTCCTCACCTCATGGAGGTACTTCATGCAATGGAGACCATTTGTTCCTAAGGGTGGACGAATGATCCAGGTGGATATTGATGGCCACCCACCTATTCCACCTAGACCTCCAGTCAATTTCATTTGTTTCCTTGTTTATTTTTTAGCAGTTTTTTGGGTCCTAAACTTTCGTAGTAGTTTTGACCCCCTAAACGATGGTTTTTCTAGGTCTGCTATAATCCCATAGTCATGGGGAGGGGCCCATAGAAAATTTGGTAGTACCTGGAGATACCTTTCCAACAAGCTCTCTTACATGCCAAACAAAGATAATATGACCAAGTTATGACCCCTGCAAGTTGGTTGCCCAACTAACACCAATGGGGCCCACAAACTCTTGGCGTTACATCTCCTAGGGTTAGGTTTTAAGTTTTTTAGGGTTTTATCATGATTTTTAATAATAAATAGACCCTTGAGCCTCATTGCAACACAGTTCAGAGGCATTTAGCCACCACATCGCTTCTCAGAGCTAAGCTACCATTGCGTGAGCTAGTCTTATTTGCATTCTTTTTGTAACCATATTTTAGTATTTGATATTGATGAAATGAAGTGTTATTTATGTTGCATCTTTGTATTTATGGTTATATCTGTAATTTTTTGTGTTCTGTTTAAATTCAGATCAACTCTCTCTCTCCATTTTTCTCATTTTGTGTGATTCTTCTTCCCTCCTCTCTTTTTCCTTCAAACTTCATTTCTCTGTCCCTCCCTCTCTTCTCTTATCTCTTAAGTCATTTGTCACCCTTCCTCTCTCCCCCTTTCTCTTGCCTCCTCTCACTCCCTCTATCTCTCCACTTATGTCACTCTGCATTTGTTCTTCCCTCTCATACATATATGGAGTTAATATATATTGAAGAAATGTATGCATGGCCTTAATTATTTTTGCTTTATAAACTTTCGACTTTTGGAGAACATTGATTTTTTAAACTGCATGATGTATTTAGCTGGAAAATTTTCACTTGTGCATTCTGTTGGACACCTTTTAGTGTCTTCTAGATTATACTAACAATTGTACAATTTTCTAGTAGTAACAGAAAGAACTGAATGTCATTCCAATATGTCACCATTTCGTTTCTATCCTTGTACTTATGATCACAGAGGATATATAGGTTGTTTTGGATCCCTTGTAATTAAGCATTGATCGATTGAAAGGAGGGGGCCTAAATCACACGACCAGGATAAGGAACAAGTTTGTGTTCTATCTCCTCTTCTCTGTCGAGACTAGCTGAGCATTCCTCACTAGAGTATGAGGCTCCACCCACGCAAGTGACTCAATGATCATGGTGTTCTCCCGCTCTAAGTATACTTCCTATATGATGTGGCATACCTGCATGTAAAGGGAATTCCTGAGATAAAACAAAACCCTAGATCAACTGACTCGTCGAATCTCCACTACACAAAAATATCCAAATTTCCCACTAGAAGACAACATAGGAGTAGCGAGTCGATTTTCCCAAGCCATTTCATAGGGCCAGACTCCCCTGATCCCCCTGATGCTACAAGGATGATACAACATTGAGAGTGGAAGTAGACCCCTAACACTAACATTGTGCAACCCACATAACACTACTGAGACCCTCCCAAACCAGTAAAATCCAATCCAACTAGATGAAAAACCCTCATGAACCATGAAGAGAGACTCCCATATGCGCCCAGGAGCCCTCCCAAGCTCAAACCCTAGACGAAATATGGCCTTAAACGTAAAGAGAGTGCACAATAAACCCTAAATATGCATATGAAGGCCTGAAATACTCTTCACAGGGTCCTGAGGCACCTGTCTAAGAGCGACAACAGAATCACTCCCCAAGGACCCCGCATGGATAGTGAAATAGTTCCCAACCCTACAGCCTCTGAGGGGAAATAAATTGACACAGGGGCTACCCTGCATATACCCACAATATGCATATAGTATGCATAAATCTGTTTCTCTCCAGGAAACTCAAAATCTCTGCCGAGTCTATATCTTCAAATCCTTAATGGTTAAGGCTCCCCTTTATCAGTCTCTGCGGAATGATTCATTCCAATAGCCTAGTCTTCCTTTAAATAATCCTTTCCTTTCTATCAGGACTTTATACACCCTCTTCATTAATCCTTAGATTAATATTTATGCCCACCTATCTATCTATCTATCTATCTATATATATATATATATATATATATATATATATATATATATATATATATATATATATATATATATATATATATATATATATATATATATATATATATATATATATATCCAAGCCCCCATACTTTATAACTTTGTTAAAACCGCAAACCATCATATTGGCACTTTAATCCATTATAATCCTTTATTAATGGAAATACACTTAAAACATGTGTAAACATATCTTTTTCCGCATTTCCATGGCTTTGCACATTTTTCGAGGCTCCCTTTATTGTAAATCACAATCAGGGTTCTCCACGGTCACACTACTCATGACTTCTTCTCATCCCCGATATGCGATAACCTTTCCAGAATTTAAATATAACAAATTGCGCATATATAACCCTATCGGGTCCGCTCATATCACATGTCACACTTATCCTTCAATTGATACAACACTCATGGATGGTTGTGATGCGATCACTTCGCTAATCGCATTGGCATCACCATCGCAATTCTTTATGGTCCAATGTTTATTCACTCCTCCGAAATAACATTGCGATTAAATACCCACCGTTGATTCTCTTCTCAGATCTAATGGTCCTCTTTTCATCACTTGATCGCAATCAGTAATCACTTGAGGCTTGGGTTCATTCACGAAGCATTCCTTTGCTTTCCTCCAATGTGATAACAATTGCTCCCCTCACTACGACTTAATCCTGGTCGTTGATCTGTTAGATCAAACGGTCCCTGTGCACCGATTCTTTAACTCTTCGCTCCTCTCATACTTGGCTTTTTACGCTATTTTTCAATGTTTCTATGGTTTCCAGTTATTCAATGGTTTCGGGTCTTCATCCTCCGCTATTCCACTGCGACTCCCTCCTGAGGTTAAACTCTGTGATTTCTTTAACCACTATCATTCCAGGACTTTTCTTTGGTCCTTTGAATGGATTCAAAGATCCATTACGATCCTCTGTCTTTTTCTTCTCCACTATGTATTCGGCTCTCCTCTTCGCATTCACCGAACTTCGCCAGTGTATATATCTATTGTACAAAATCATTCATTCACATAGAATTTATCATTTGATACTTAAAACACACATTTTATAGACTTGGAATTAAATCTCTATCTATGTAAATAATACAACTGATTACATAACAAGACTCATCTGTCTCTCTAGCCTGATCTTCTAATATCAATGGCCCTTTGTTCCTCTCTTTCCTGTAGGCTTACAGTCACACTCTCACTCTGGCTGGCCTGGCTTCACTTGGCTAACCTATCCAACCTCTCTCTTTTTTTTCTTTATAATACATTAGAAGCAGTTTCTTTATAGTTGATGAACTATTCCTCAATTACTTTTCAGTTGCTTAATAGTTTCTTCAAACTAGTTCCTAACTAATCCTAACTTGATCTCCCTGCCTAAATAATTACATTAATTCACATTTAGGAAACTGACTTCCTTGGAAATACAAGACCCCCTATATCTATTACAATACAATGATAGTTTTGAGCTAATTCTCTTGCACAAGAATCCCAAAGTAGAAAACAATCATGATCTCTTGATCATGTGTCTTCATGTGTTGATAGGACACCTCTAGGGTCCCAAACTTTGGTTTGTAGTTTTTTGAATGCTTTGTACCTTTTTTATTGTTGTATGTCACCCGTCTTCTGTTTCATCCCCCTCTCCTTGTCAATTAGTTTCAAGTTTTGATTGATCATTCTTCCTCTTGTTGTCAACCTCCTCCATATGGACTGCTTCATCATTAATTGCCATAACCCTTCAATCTCCATCTCTAGCATATCTTGGGGCTGATCCATATTCTGCCATTCATTGTTACCTCTTTCTCTCTGTTTCAGGTTGTTGCTTCTCTCCACTAACTCTTCAAATCCACCATGTAGTTGCTAGTTCCTTACTGCCACCCTTACATCCTTACCCTCTTTCATGGTTATCTCTTTCTGCATTGAATCATGACTTTCAAACATTCTCTCCAGCAATTGATCCTCTCTGTTCCATGGATTAAATTCTTCCACATAATCTCCTTCTTTAATTTTTATTTGGCTGCTCATCTGTGCCAAATTTCCTCCAGAATCGGCAACTATATCTGCACACACAAAATAATTGTTAAAATAGAAAACATAAGGCCTCAGTGCCTCTTCTTCCTTTGGGAACACATCAGTATGCTACTCTATTTTTTCCTCCTCTATCAACATATCAGTTTGCTGATTTGAATTCTCAAAAGAATTCATGAGACGGTCAGTTAGTCTCTCCACATCATCCGTTCCAAGGATGTCTCCTCGCTTTGGTTCATAATAGTGCAATTCTTCTTTTGCAATTTCCACTTGCTGCTTCATATCCTTCTCCATTTCTTCTTTCTTTTGGCCATCATCATAAGCCAAACTTTCTTTACTCTTACCCCTTACAATATGCTGAAAAGCAATACTTTTCCCCAACTGTGTATGGACATTTATATGAGACCAAGCTATCACAACTTCTTTCGGAACAAAGTTTAGATTCTGCATGTCTTCTTCCTCCTTGATGACAATGTCAGCAAATTGTCCTTCCTCACATGTTCCACCTGCAAACATACACAAGTTATCAAATTTAACACCATAAGACCTCTTGGCCTCACTTGAAGTTTTGGTCTTCAAGTCTTCCCCCTGATATTCACTTATTATGAGTAATTCTTCCTTTAGTCGAGCATTCATCACTTGCTCTTTCCTCCTCATTGGTGCTTTCATCCATTTCTCCAGTAGTTCCAATTCTGTCTCCCATTCACTGATCCTTTGATGAGAGTTTAGTCCTTCTTCCTCAATATATTTTGCCTTGTTGTCCCTCTATAACTCTTCTTCCAGAGCTATCCTTGTCTCATCATCTGCAGTAATATTCTCCTGCATTTGTTCTTCCTCAATAACATTAATCAAATTCATTTGATTACCTTTCTAAGACAATATTCCTTCATTCTTCATCAGAATAAGATCCTGATCCCCCATCTCTATGACAGCTTCCATAGACTCATCCATAGACTCTTCCTTCTGTATCCAGTCAAATTCTTCTTCTTCTGAGAAGTTTTCTTTCTCACCCTTTACTTCTAGATCTTCATCTATTTTGAAGATATCTTCAAAGGGTTTCTTTTGTCCTGCTAGACTTTCCATCATACACAAACTATCAGTTTTAAAAACATAAGACCTTATGGTCTCACTTGATGCTTTAGTCATCATGTCTCTTTGTTGTTCTGAATCCTTCATGTGATTCATAAGATCTTCCACAAATCTCCAGTCTTCAACTTCACCCAAAATTTCAACCTGTTCTGGTTCACAAATGGATTCTTCCATTTCCAACTCAGCCTCTCTGAGTTCTTCCACCAGGCTCTTCACTTGCCTCTGTTGTAGTCTTCTATGTAGCTTAGACTACTTCACTGCCTTTTTCCTCAAGATCCAACCTTGTCTTTGGCTTTCCTCTAGTATCATCCTTAGTATATTGAGTTGTTCTTTTAACTCAACAATTTCCTTGTCAATCTCCTCTTGACTCATCCTCTTGCCATTTGCCTTGGAAACCTCTTTCTTCATCTTTCTTCTGCTGTGGTCTTCCTCACAACCTCTACTATGACCATCAGTAGTCATCTTCTTCTCCATCTTCATGAGTTCCTCACTCATTTACTATGAGCTGCATTAAAGCCTCTACAACAACAAGTCCTCCTTGTTGCAACTTACCTCACCAAGCTTTCCTCTATACTTGGTCTTTTGGCAAGCACTTGGTTCTCTATTTTCTGGAACCTCTTTGAGCACTTCTCTCTACTCCTTCTAGGCTTCAACTCATCTGCACCTCTCAAGAACACAATTGTCCTCTTGTATTTCAATCAGCATGAAATACTTGGTTCTGACCACTTCTTCTTTTACTTAGAAAGTCTTACCAGCTTCCTTCCTTACCTTAACAATTCTACCACATCCTCTGTGGAATTACCTTTGTGAGCTGCAACAATACCTCTGCAGTAACAAGTCTCCTTCTTGCTACATATGCTTCACTAAGCTTCTCTCCTCTGAGCTCAGTCTTTCAACATCTCTCTGGTTCTTTCCTTGAACCTCTTACTGACTAACAATTCTACCCAACACTTCTTTTGCTGGAATTGTTATCTCTAAGACAACTCTACCCACAATCACAACTGTGGAGCTGCCTCAACAACTTCTACCCAACCGCAGTTGGAAGTTGTTCTCAGTTTCTCTTGAGCACTCTTTTCTCTTAGGCTATTGCTGCAACCTTCTCACTTCCCTTTGCTATCACCTGCATATCAATGTTATTCAAACCAGAGATCAATCCCAAGCTTTCAAAAGCTTGCTTCTCAGTTTCCTTTTGAGAATACTCTTATCCTCTCTATCCAACCTTCAATTGGATTCTTCAGGTTCACTGCCACTGCATGGCTTCACAAACAGTCTCCATCCATTCTTCATATTTAAGTGAATCTCCACTTTCCTCAAGGAACAAACATCACCGTGTTTTCCTTATGCTTCTGCAATCTCTTCTTAAGAGTATCACTTACTCTTATCTTATCTCATGCCTTCTACTTATCAGATTCAAATAACCTGATCTCCTCCTGCCTGTATACACATCTTTAAAATATAACACAAAATTTCCTTAACTTGCTCTGATACCAATTGACGCAGGGGCTACCCCGTGTATACCCACAGTATGCATATAGTATGCATAAATCTATTTCTCCCCAGGAAACTAAAACTCTCTATTGAGTCTGTATCTTCAAATCCTTAATGGTTAAGGCTCCCCTTTATCAGTCTCTGTGGAATGATTCATTACAATAGCCCAGTCTTCCTTTAAATAATCCTTTCCTTTCTATCGGAACTCATTCCCCTTTCTATCGGGACTTTATACACCCTCTTCATTAATCCTTCGATTAATATTTATGCCCGCATATATATATATATATATATATATATATATATATATATATATGTATGTATGTATATATATATGTGTGTGTGTGTGTATATACATACATATATACATATATATATATATATATATATATATATATATATATATATATATATATATATATATATGTATATATATATGTGTGTGTGTGTGTATACATATATATATATATATATATATATATATATATATCCAAGCCCCCATACTTTATAACTTTGTTATAACCGCAAACCATCATATCGGCGCTTTAATCCATTATAATCCCTTATTAAGGGAAATACACATAAAACATGTGTAAACATACCTTTTTCCACATTTCCATGGCTCTGCACATTTTCTGAGGCTCCCTTTATCGCTAATCGCAATTGGGGTTCTCCGCGGTCACACTACTCATGACTTCTTCTCATCCCCAATATGCGATAACCTTTCCAGAATTTAAATATAACAAACTATGCATATATAACCCTATTGGGTTTGCTCATATCACATGTCACATTTATCCTTTGGACGGTACAGCACTCATGGATGGTTGCGATGCAATCACTTCACTGATCCCAATAGCATCTCCATTGAAATTATTTATGGTCCAAGGTTTATTCACTCCTCTAAAATAAAATTATGATTAAATACCCACCGTTGATTCTCTTCTCAGATCTAACAGTCCTCTTTTCATCGCTTGATCACAATCGGTAATCGCTTGAGGCCTGGATTCATTCACGAAGAATTCCTTTCCTTTCCTCCGATGCGATAACAATTTCTCCCCTCACTACGACTTAATCCTGGTTGTTGATCTTTTAGATCAAATGGTCCCTGTGCACCGATTCTTTAACTCTTCATTCTTCTCATAATTGGCTTTTTACACTATTTTTCAATGTTTCTGTGGTTTCCAGTTATTCAATGGTTCCAGGTCTTCATCCTCCACTGTTTCGCTGCGACTCCCTCCTAAGGTTAAACTCTGTGATTTCTTTAACCACTATCATTCCAGGACTTTGCTTTGGTCCTTCGAATGGATTCAAAGATCCATTAAAATCCTCTATCTTGTTCTTCTCCATTGTGTATTCGGCTCTCCTCTTTGTATTCACCGAACTTCGCGTGCATATATATCTATCTATCTATATATATATATATATATATATATATATATATATATATATATATATATAGATATAGATATAGATTGATATATATATATTGTACAGAATCATTGATTCACACAGAATTTATCATCCGATACTTAAAACACACATTTTACAGTCTTGGAATTAAATCTCTGTCTATGTAAATAATACAACTGATTACATAATGAGACTCATCTATCTCTCTAGCCTAATCTTCTAATATCAGTGGCCCTTTGTTCCTCTCTTGCTCGTAGGCTTACAGTCACACTCTCACTCTGGCCAAGCTGGCTTCACTTGGCTAACCTATCCAACCTCTCTCTTTTTTTATTTTCAATACATTAGAAGCAGTTTCTTTACAGTTGAGGAACTATTCCTCAGTTACTTTTCAGTTGCTCGAACAGTTTCTTCAAACTAGTTTCTAACTAATCCTAACTTGATTTGCTTGCCTAAATAATTACATTAATTCACATTTAGGAAACCAACTTTCTCGGAAATACCAGACCCTCGATATCTATTACAATACAACAATAGTTTCGAGCTAATGCTCCTGCATCATAAATTGAACCAGCAATGCACCTTTCCAAAAGAATAATTTTCATCAAAATACTATCGTAAAGAGAATTAAATACAACCAACAAGTACCACCATGAAACTTGCTAAAATCTAAGAGGGATTAGATTCGCCATGAGGGGTTCTGTTTCCCCTAAGCCTAGACCTTTTCCATGTTATTCCTTAAAGCTAAAACCCTGTTTTTCCACTTGCAGTGCTTTTCTTCTCAGTCTTTATCTCCCACCGGGTTAACACACACACACACACACACACACACACACATATATATATATATGTGTGTGTGTGTTAACCCGGTGGGAGATAAACACTGAGAAGAAAAGCACTGCAAGTGGAAAAACAGGGTTTTAGCTTTAAGGAAAAACATGGAAAAGGCCTAGGCTGAGGGGAAACAGAACCCCTAAAGGCAGGACACTGCCCAGGAAAAATATGTGAACATGATAATGATAAATAAGCATTATCAAGGCAGAGTAGAGGTTACTCATGCCTCGCAAGTTGTCATAGCTCAGGGGGAATCAGAGGATTCATCGTTGGGAGGTGTGGCGCAGTCAGCCATTGATTTCTAAGTTCTAGAATATTGGTCAGAAAATTCCCAACTATGCTTGAATGATGTTATATTAGATGCATCTTACATTTTATTTGATGAAGGTTAATGGTTAGTTATTTTTTGTAGGCATTGTTCCTAATCTGTACAGAGTTGCATGTTAATTATATTAGTTATGAGTTAGCAGTCGATTATCTTCTGTAGATGAATACTCTTTATTAATTGTAGAATTTCATGTTATTTATAATGGATGCAAACAGATGATTGTATTACTTTTGTGGATGATTATGTTTATTAGTTGTAGATATGTATGTTATTTTATAACTGATGCATGTTGTTGGTTGCATATCTTATGGACGATATTTATTATCAGCTACAGGGTTGCATGTTATATTATAGTAGATGCATGTTAAAATATGATTATTTTATGTGGACAATGTTAATTATTTTCGCTATAGAGTTATTTAAGCCGTGGGTGGTATACTGAACTATGAGAGTATGCTTCTATATTGATAAAGTAAGAGTCTGTATAATAGAGAGCCTCATGCACTAGGGCATATGAGCATGTTAATCAATATGATTACATATAGGTGTCGGGTATGTGTAGGAAAAGTAAAATTGAATAGTATATATGGGCTATGGGTATACCTGTCATACTTCAAATGAGAGTTCGTATACTGTAAAGTGAGGAAAGTATTTCATTTTTAAATCTGTAGCTGCTCTTGATGGAGACCACGACCCTCAAGTGGGGATTTCTATCTAAGAAATGTGATTTAAACATAAGGACTCATCCATTTCATGTCCGTAACAAGTAAATAAAGTTAGAACCTATAACAATGCTACTATGAAAAAAATAACATACAAGAAAAAGAGACTCAAGTGAATAACTGTAATTAGGAGAATAGAGACGTCTGTAGAAACAAACTAAATTACTCATAAGGAAAGGCTACAATGACTGCTACTGTATCATAGGAGAGTCTGAAGGACATATATATAACCATCAGTAGATGTAGGTTATGGTATAATTAGACAACTCAAATAATCAATATATTGTAACTATAGTAACCACAGAGAGATATAGTTTATATAACTAATAGAGATATCTCAAAAACAACTAGACTAGAGACCACGCAAGAGATAGGATGCGACTTTTCTTGATTTCATACAATGGCTACATTTACATTTAAATGAAATATTTCACATGTAATCCATAAAACATTTATATTAAACTAGAACTGGAAATTTAAAAAGCTACAAAGCAACTGATTTAAATACCACAAACCAATGGAGAGATACCCCTTTTAATGTCCAGTAAGATTATGTACAACATCGATCATTTTGAGGGAATTATAGTTTAGAAAAAAATTGCGAGGTACAGACCGAAACAATCTCGACATCCTTTATAAGTTTTATACATACGACTTATCCACAGAATCATGAATTTAGAACAACAAAAACAAAAAAAGGAAAATAGTGAGAGCCACAATCAGACAAATCTGGAAGCCTGGGAGCCTAATCAACTTCTTTAGCTCTTAGTCACTGAGATATTTGTTGATCGAAGAACAAAAGAAATGGGATTAAAACCACAAGGAGCAGAACCGAGTTTAGAAAAAGCCACCATCTTGTTTAGTAGAAAACCATCACGAGTTAGATGTTGATAAATTGCACACTCTTGCCTTAGATTTGTCGGGTTGGGTTTACCTGAGATAGAAACAAAAACTTGCATAAGTAATCCACTAAAAAAGAGACTAGTTAGTGATTAAATCATAACAACCCTATCAAAAGGAGAAACCATTAGAATGAGGGTTACCTTTGGAATCATGAAAACTAAGCTCTGCTCCACAAGCTTGCGCGAAAGAGAAAATGATAAAATAGTTAGTATGATAGAACAAACGAATTTATAAAAAAAACAAAAAAACAAAAAAAAAAAACAGAAGAATAGGTTCACACTGCTTAGGTAAGGACTCACCTAAGGATGGACAAGAGCCCTTATCAGAGGGAGCTAGGATGATGAGAAAGTCAGTGTACTCATATATCAAAACAAGGAAAGCTAAAATAGGTTAGCCAAAAATAGAGGATATCTATACAAAAAAAAAGAATATACAAAGATTATAGTAGTAGTGAAAATCGAAGTATTACCCATATTGCCTAGGTAGTTGTCCACCAAGCTGTCATATGCAGACCTTTACCTACCTCGCTTGCGGTAGTTGTCCACCAATTCATTGCAGGGTAGACCTTCTCCATGTTAATGCCAAGGGTAGATAGAGGAGGTGCAGGTGTTCATTCTCTTAGTAGAGAAGGATATCAACACAACAGTAGTAAACATAAAAAACCCTCCCTTCCACTTTAGCTCTATGGGTGCAGGAGGAAATGTTAAAGTCGATGGGAAAGGTTAGGTAAACATGGTATGGTTGGTGAGGTTATGCTCAGCCGTAGATCGACCATAACAAATCTGGACCATTGAAACTTTCATCGATCCACTCAAAGGATAAAATGTGTGTCAAGGAACGGATGGACAACATACCTTCTTGCTACAACAAGGGAATGTAGCAAGTGGCATGGTGACTACATGTGTATAGCGGGATCTGTAGATATGGGATATATTCACCTAATTGTTATACAACAAGGAAAAAAGGCAAGCATCCCTACCATTACTTCAAGGAAATTAATGTAAGGTGGTAGCATAAAGTAGCAGCCATCAAGCATAGATTTGAACGCTCATTATCGAGCTATCAACATTAATATATTCCAATATCATATCTATAGGGATCACGTCTCATGAAATTAACTAGTGACCTGGAGAGTGGGGACTTAGGATTAGGAACTAGAATAGTGTGGTTATGAAGTATATATGTATGACCTGTATGCCTCCTTTGACCTAGGATCAAATAACATGTGAATATGAGCATTCAATCATTTAATTATCCTAGGTACTATGGATATGCATTATTTTTATAACTATCATCATACCATAGAATGTACAGGTAGTAAAGAGACATTGGTATAAAAAGAAATCTTTTGGTACAAATTGGGTTTGTTCAAATGGTATCAGAGAACAGTTCTACTTTGAGCCTCTATAGGGGCATCTATGTAAACAAATTGTGCAAAAGAGAATTATTGTGATTAATGCATATTTTAAACTTACTATGCCAATTTATTTATTTTTAAACCAAATCTGAATGGTTGTGTAGGTGAGAAGATATGAAATTGAATTTCTATGGAAGGATCTATGTTTCCAAATACTGAAAAGGAGGAACTGTATGTGGATTTGGGGGAAGTCGCTAATGCTGCTTCCATAAGCTCTCAGCTTGTAGAAATGGTAAAGAAACTGCAATCAGAGTTATTTCAACTCCGTGGTAGTAACAAAAAGTTGTTGAAAGCGAGTGAAGATCATGAGAAGCTAATTCGAGAATGGACAGAGAAGTGTAATCATAAGAGTGTAATTAAATAAGGTACATGGAAGATAGGTTCTAACAAGTCGGGAAGTGGGGAAGAAACTGATGTTGAATCATCAAGGGAATATAAGAAACAAAGGGAGGCTTAGTTACAAGGATAATTTAGAAAGATCAAACAATGAGTGTTTGATGGTGAGAAGGAGGAGGATTGAGAGGCATAGCTGCTATTGCTGAATATGAAAAAATATTTTCAAGTATACAAATATGAAAGAAACTTGAAGGCATGATTGGAAATTTCCCAATTGCAGGGTAAATCCACTCTATGGTGGGAGGAACATAAGAGTGTCGAAGCGCTGGAAGAAAAAACAGTATCGTGGGAAGAATTTCATAAGCAATTCAAGGCCATATTCCTGAGTGAGAGGTATTATGATGACAAGGCCAAGGAATTTCATGAGCTAAAATTGGGGCAACTAAATATGGATGAATTTTTAAACAAATTCACTCATTTGTTTCATTAGGTGCCTTATTTAAAAGAAGAGAAAACCAAAATTCAATGGTTCCTGATTTGTTTGTTGATTTCCTACAAGGAGAGAATTGAGTTTGATAACCCAAAGACCATGGACGAAGTAATCAAAAAAGCAAGGCTATGTCATCAATAGTTCAAAATTAAAAGTGAAGGTGGAAAAATGTAGAAGATCAAGGATGGTGGAAGAACTGGTGGGGGAATAAAGAGGAAAAAACCACCTTACTTGAGAAATTTTGGTAGAGATCATTAGAAAAAAAGAGGGATTAGAGAAGAGACACCCTTGCCAGCTTAGTCTCACATGGGTTCAAGAGTAACTGAATAGAACAACAAAAAGTATGACACCACCAAAGAATCATGAAGGTGATGGGGATGTGGGGGACCTCATATTATGAGAGACTATCCACATAACTCATGGTTGATGCACAACATACAGATAGTTCGGGAGGCTACTATAGTGAATGATATCGCAAGGAGCATATCAAGGATCAACACCACTCTAGAAAATTGGCAAGCTGAACATCAGGCCACTATGTTGGAAATAGAAGGTAAAATATCAAACCAGATTGTGTCTATTTTAATAGATCTAGGGGCTACCTTAAGCTATATTAGTCCCCAAACTGTAGAAATATGCAATCTAAAAACTGAAAAATTCATAAATGCATGGCTAGTATAGCTAGCTACGGGAACTAAGAGAAAAATAACTCAGTATGTGAAACAGTGCCCTATTGATTTTAATGGTTATTTCTCAAAAGTTGAATTGAATCTTCTTCCACTTGGGTCATATGACATATTAGTGGGAATGGACTGGTTAGAACAACAAGATGCTATTATAAATTGTCTGGAGAAATAGTGACATGTGTAGGAACTGATGGGGTCTTGATGGTCATTAAGGGAAAAGAGAAATAGGTATCAGTTCAACAAATTTTTGCCTTACAGTTGAAAAGAAGCACCAGGAAAGGTTGTCAACTATATTTGGTACAAGTGGAGGACAATTTTCAACTGTTTGAACAAAAAAAGCTGGAAACAACCTTAGTTATCAAGGAATTCCTGGATGTTTTTCCAGAATAAATTCTAGGATTGCCCCCATCCAGGGATATAAATTTCATGATAAATCTACTGCCCGAGGCTGTTGCAATGTCGAGGACTCCATATCGCATGAGCAGTCCAGAATTATTAGAGTTAAGAATGTAGTTACAAGAGTTATTGAACAAGGAATATATCAGACCCAACGTGTCGCCTTGGGAGCATTGGTTCTTTTTGTGAAAAAGAAGGACAGTACATACAAAATTTGTATCGATTACAGTAAAAAATAGATACGCCCTACCAAGAATAGATAATCTATTTGATCAAGTTAGGAGGGCCTCAGTTTTTTCAAAGATTGACTTGAGAATGGGGTATCATTAGTTGCAAGGTAAAGAGGGCTTTTAGAACATGCTATGGACACTATGAGTTCATGGTGTTACCTTTTGGTCTCACCAATGCTCCTGCGACGTTCATGTGTCTCATGAACAACATGCTGCACCAATATCTGGATCACTTTGTATTGGTCTTTATAGATGACATCTTGGTATACTCCAAGAATGAGGAGGAGCATCAAGAACATTTAAGGATGGTGGGAAAATAAATTGTATGCAAAAAGTAGCAAGTGAGAATTTTTCCAAACCAAGATACAGTACTTGGGACATGTCATATCTAAAGAAGGATTAGCAGTGGACCCCGAGAAGATTACAGCCATTTTGGAATGGCCAGTACCAAGGGATGTGTCTGCAGTTCGTTCTTTTATGGGGATTGTAGGATACTATCGCAGATTTGTGAAGAAATTTTCCAGATTAGCATACCCCATCACCTCATTACAAAAAAAGGAATGAAGTTTGAATGGACTGAAAAGTGTCAAGAAAGTTTTAATAAACTTAAAAAAATGTTGACCACAGCTCCTGTATTACAGATAGCAGATCCGAAACAAGAATTTGTAGTATGCACAGATGCGTGCCTTGAGGGATTAGGAGGGGTGTTGCTACAAAACAATGTTGTGATAGCCTATGAAATCCGGAAATTGAAAAAACATGAGAAGAATTATGTTGTATGATCTGGAGTTGGCTACAGTAATTCATGCATTAAGAATGTGGAGACATTATTTGTTGGGTAAAAATTTTGTTTTAATGACCAACCACATCAACCTTAAATATTTTTTTAGTCAATCTAACCTGAATGCGAGACAGGAAAGATGGTTAGCCTTCCTCAGTGAATTTGAATTTGAAATCAAACATATTAAAGGGAAGGAGAACAAGATTGTTGATGCATTAAGTTAGCATGCTCATGCTACAGTTGCACACATGGGAGTAAGTGTAAGAACAAATCTTGAGGAACATGTGAGATTAGCAGGACAACATGACCCCCAATACCAAGAATTGCACAAGAAGATACAACAAGGTAAGACAACAAGGTATGTGATCAATTCTAAAGGATTGATCACCTACCAAGGTAGATGGGTTATTCCTAATAGCACCCCTCTCAAACAAATAATTTTTTATGAACAACATAAAGAGCCATACGCAGGCCACCCAAGATACCAGAAAATGATAACTGCATTAAGGAAACAATTCTTCTGGGCTGGAATGAAAAAGGAGGTAGTTGATTATTTGGTGAAGTGCCTACAATGTCAACAAGTAAAAATAGAACATCAGCATCCCGCGGGTCTACTGAATTCATTACCTGTTCTGGAATGGAAGTGGGAAATGATTTCCATGGATTTCATAACTAGATTACCAAAAACTCAATATCAACATGATTCCATTATGGTGGTAGTAGATATACTGACAAAAGCAACCCACTTCATTCCTGTACAATCCACCTTTGGAACAACACAAATAATGAATATCTTCATGAAAGATATTTTTAGATTACATGGTATACCAAAAATGATAGTATCAGATTGGGACGCCAAGTTTACTTCAAAATTATGGAAATCACTATTTGGGAATTTTGGTACCAAATTGAACTTCAGTACAACATACCACCCACAGACGGATGGGAAAACTAAAAGAAAAAATCAGGTCTTGGAGGACCTGCTTCGAATGTATGTGATGGATAAACCCACAAAATGGGACGACTATTTACATTTGGCCGAATTTTCCTATAACAACTGTTATTAGGCCTCCATTAAAATGAGCCCCTTTGAGGCTCTTTATGGCATAAAATGTCATACCCCTCTCAGTTGGAGTCAACCAGAGGATCGATTGATCCTTGGGCCTGAACTCTTGGGTGAAATGGAAGAAACAGTGAGAAAAATTCAACAAAATATTAGAACTTCTCAAGACAGACAAAAATGTTATGTAGATAAAAAAAGAGTTTTTAAAGAATTTCAAATTGGGGAACATGTTTACTTGAGGATCAGACCTCGCAAGAGTACCTTGAGTACTGGCAGTTGTGCTAAATTAGGACCGTGATACTGTGGGCCATTTGATGTGCTAGATTGAATAGGTCCAGTAGTGTATCTATTAGCTCTACGTGCTCATATTAGAGTACATAATGTATTTCATGTGTCACTATTAAAAACATATGTGCATGATAACTCTCACATGATTGATTGGCATCATCTAAAGGTGGATCCCAAAGGATATTTCTTACCTGAACTACTCTGCCTTCTGGAGTGAAGGGAAATGTATCGCGGAATCGGGTCATATCTTAGGTTAAAGTGCGGTGGTGACACTTTACTCCTGAGGAGGTGACTGGGGAAAAATAAGAGGTCATAAGGGCTTCTTATCCTGAGTTATTTTCTGCTGAATAATAACACCGAGGATGGTGTTAAGTTAAGGGGGGATGATGTAACACCTCCCATTTTCAAGAACTTGAATTGTTATGTAATGGCTATAAAGACATATGCTAGTATGTGATAAACATGGTTATGTAAATGTTTATATTTTATTAATAAAGATATTAATGTTAAGATGGAAATTAATGGAATGAGCCCAGAAAAGAGGATGAAACTTGCCAAATTCTGAGAGGGGTTAGATTTGTCATGATTTTTCCTAAAGAAAAATATATATAGATATATATGTGTGTTAACCCGGTGGGAGATAAAGACCGGGAAGAAAATCACTGCAAGTGGAAAAGCGGGCTTTTAGCTTTAAGGAAAAACATGGAAAAAGCCTAGGCTGAGGGGAAATAGAACCCCTCAAGGCAGGACGTTGCCCAGGAAAAATCTGTGAACATGATAATGATAAATAAGCATTATCAAGGCAGAGTAGAGGTTACTCATGCCTCACAAGTTGTCATAGCTTAGGGGGAATCAGAGGATTCATGGTTGGGAGGTCTGGTGCAGTCAACCATTGATTTCCGAGTTCAAGAATATTGGTCATAAAATTCCTAACTGTGTTTGAATGATGTTATATTAGATGCATTCTACATTTTATGGGATGAAGGTTAATGGTTAGTTATTTTCCATAGGAATCGTTCCTATTTTGTATAGAGTTGTGTGTTAATTATATTAGTTATGAGTTAGCATTCGATTATCTTTTGTAGATTAATACCCTTTATTAATTGTATAATTTCATGTTATTATAATGGATGCAAACTGATGATTGTCTAACTTTCGTGGATGAGTATGTTTATGAGTTGCAGAGATGTACGCTATTTTATAACTGATGCATGTTGTTGGTTACTTATCTCGTGGATGATCTTTATTATTAGTTATAGGGTTGCATGTTATATTATAGTAGATGCAAGTTAAAATATGATTATTTTATGTGGACGATGTTAATTATTTTGCTGAAGAGTTATTTAAGCATGGGTGGTATACCGAACGGTGAGAGTATGCTTCTATATTGATAAAGTAAGAATATGTATATTAAAGGGCCTCATGCACTGAGGTGTATGAGCATGTTAATCAATATGGTCACACATAGGTGTCGCGTATGGGTAGGAAAAGTAAAATTAAATAGTATATCTAGGGTATGGGTATATCTGTCAAATTTCAAATGAGAGTTCATATACAGTAAAGTGAGGAAAGTATTTCATTTTTGAATCTATAGGTGCTCCTAATGGAGACCATGTCCCTCAGATGGGGATTTATATCTAAGAAATGTGGTTTAATCATATGTACTCATCTATTTCAGTTCTCCAGCAAGTAAATAAAGTTAGAAACTGTAGCAGTGCTACTATGGAAAAAACAACATAAAAAAAAAGAGACTCCAATGAATAATTGTAATGAGGAGAAAAAAAAAGAGACTCCAATGAATAATTGTAATGAGGAGAATATAACAGTCTGTAGAAACAAGATAAATTACTCCTAAGGAAAGGCTACAATGACTGTTACTGTATTGTAGAAGAGTCTTAAGGACATATATATAACCATTAGTAGACGTAGGTTATGGTACAATTAGACAACTCAAATAATTGATATATTGTAACTACAATAACCACACAGAGATATAGTTTATATAACTAATAGAGATATCTCAAAAACAACTAGACTATATACTAGACCAAAAATAGGATGCAACTTTTCCTGATTTCATACAGTGGTTACATTTACATTTAAATGAAATATTCCACAAGTAAGCCATAAAACTTCTATATTAAACTGGAACTGGATAAAAGCTACAAAAGAACTGATTTAAATACCACAAACGAAGGGAGAGATACCCCTTCGAATGTCTAGTAATATTATGTACAACATCCGGTCATTCTGAGCAAATTGTAGTTTTAAAACAAAATTCTAGGGATAGACCGAAACAATCCCAAAACCCTTTATAAGTTTTATACATATGGCTTAGCCGCATAATCATATAGTTAGAACAATAGAAAAGAAAATGATATAATATCGAGAGCCATAGTTAAGAAAATCTAGAAGCCTCAGATCCTAATCGGCTTCTTTAGGTTGTAGCCACTCCGATCTCTGCGGATCACAGAACATAAGTAATGGGATTAAAACCATAGGTAGCAGAACCCAGTTTAGCAAAAGCCATCAACTTATTCAGTAGACAACCATCATGAGTTAGATGCTGAAAAATTGCACTCTTGTGCCTCAGATTTGTCAGGCTAGGTGTACCTGATATAGAAATAAAAACTCTCATCAGTAATGTATTGAAAAAAGACTAGTTAATGATTAAATCATACCAACCGTATGAAAAGGAGAAACCATGGGAATAAGGGTTACCTGTGGAATAATGAAACTAAGATACGCTGCCCAAGCTTGCATGAAAAATAAAATGATAAAATAGTTAGTATGATAGAATAAGGGCATTTAAATAAAAAAAATGAAAAAAAAACCAGAAGAATAGGTTCGTAGTGCCTAGGTAAGGACTTACCTAAGGTTGGAGAATCACCCTTATCAGAGCAAGGTGAGATGATGAGAATGTCAGTGTAGTCCTTTATCAGAACAAAGAAAACTAAAAGACCTTAGCCAGAAATAGAGGAAATCTATACAAAGAAAAAGAATATGTAATGATTATAGTAGTAGTGAAAATCGAAGTATTACCCACATTGCTTGGGTATTTTTCCACCAAGCCGTTGCATGCAGACCTTTACCTACCTCACTTGGGGTAGTTGTTGACTGAGCAGTTGCAGGGCAGATCTTCTCCATGTTAATGCCAAGGGTAGATAGAGGAGGTGTAGGGGTTCATTCTCTTAGTAGAGAAGGATATCAACACAACAGTAGGAAAAATAAAACCCTCCCTTCCACTTCAGCACTATGGGTGCAGGAGGAAATGTCAAAGTCGATGGGAAAGGTTAGGTAAACAGGGTAGGGTTGGTGAGGTTATCCTGAGCTGTATATCAACCATAACAAATCTGGAGTGTTGAAACTCTCATTGATCCACTCAAAGGTTGAAATGTGTGTCAAGGAACGGATGGAAAACATACCTTCCTGATACAACAAGGGAAAGTAGCGAGTGGCATGGTGACCTCATGGGTATAGTGGGATTTGTGGATATGGTATATATTCACCTAACTGTTATACACCAAGCAAAAAAACCAAGTGTCCCTACCATTACTTCAAGGAAATTAATGTAAGGTGGTAGCGTAAGGTAGCAACCATCAAGCATAGATTTGAATGCTCATTATCGAGTTAGCAACATTAATGTATTCCAATAGAATATCCATAGGGATCACACCTCATTAAATTAACTAGGTGACCTGGAGAGTGGGGACTTAGGATTAGGAACTAGAATTGTGCGGTTACAAAGTATATATGTATGACCTGTATACCTCCTTTGACCTAGGATCAAATAACATGCAAATATGAACATTCATTCATTTAATTATCCTAGGTACTATGGATATACATTATATAACTATCATCATACCATAGACTGTACACATAGTAAAGAGGCATTGGTATTAAAAAAAAAAAAAATTATTTTGGTGCAAATTGGGTTTGTTACAGTTGGGGTTTAATATTAGGGTTTCTAATATTGGGGTTTATAATATTGTGCTAAATATTGGGTTTATAATATTGGGGTTTTTATTATTGGGTTTTTAATTTTTTTTTATCATTATTAAGGTTTGAAATGTTAGGGTTTAGTATTGGGTTTTATAATCATAGAGTTTATAATATTAATATAAGAATTTATATTATTAATCTTTTGCATTTATAATACTAAACGTTTATAATACTAATCCCTTAGGTTTATAATAGTAATGATTTCATGTGTTTGTAATATTAATCGCTTTGGGTTTTTAATCCCTTAGCTTTATACTTTTAATATCTTAGTTTTATTAATCCCATGAGTTTCTAATATTTACAATTCATTAGGTTTATTAACCTATTTGGTTTATAATATTAACAATCCCTTGGGTTTACTAATCCCTTTGATTTGTAATATTAATTCCTTCGGTTTAAAATATTTAACCTTTTGGTTTATCAATTCGTTGAGTTTTTAATATTAATCCCCTAGGTTTATTAATCATGTGGGTTTATAATATTGATTCCTTGGGTTTCTAATATTAAACTTAGTGTTTATATTATTGGTTTATGATGTTTTGGATTATAATATTCAATTTAATATGAAGACGTATTATGATTCATGAATTATACAAAAATGTATCGAGCATCACAATAAATATTGTCACAATGGGACAATCAATCTGACAATGATTGTCGCAATGCTACATTACTTTAAAATTTATTCAATGTCATAATTTGACATTACAAACTTGAGGTTCAATATCAGGGTTTATAATATTTGGGTTTACAATATTGTTCTTGATATTGGTTTTATAACTTTGGGGTTTAATATTGGGTTTATAATGATGTGTTTAGTATCAATGTTTGAATTGTGGAGTTTTTAATATTGAGGTTTATAATTGAATGTAAGGGTTTATAATATTAATTTTAGTGTTAATGATATTATTTCCTATGATTTATAATATTTATTGTAGGAATTATAATATTGATCGTAGGGATAAAAATATTAAACTTAGGGATTATAATGTTGGGTTTTATAATGATAGATCTTATAATATTTGGTTTAATGTTAGGGTTTAATAATGTAGTGTGACAAAAAACATTGCAATGTAACAAGAATTGTGACAATCATTGTCATAATGATACATTGTATTGCAACATTTTATAAATTATGGTTTAATGTTATTATTTATAATATTAAGATTAGGGTTAACGGTTTATTCTCGTTTATAATATTGGGTTTAATTTTTATAATCTTAAGGTTTATAATATTAGTCCTCGGATTTCTAATTCCATAGGTCTATAATATTAATACTATGGTTTAATATTTTTATATTGGGTTTGGTCTTAGTGGACATTAACCATCATCATCATCATCATCATCAATATCCATCCTTGGGTTTATTAATCCCTTGAATTTATAATATTATTAATCAATTTCTATTACAATATCAATAACCCCTTGGGTTTGTTATGCTCATCCCTAATATATACAATAATATATTAGGTCTCTTAATCTTAGGGTTTACAATATTAATCTTAGGTTTGACATATTAGTCTTAGAGTTTATAATATTAATCCTCACATTTTATATTAATCTCTTGTGTTTATAATATTGATAAATCTTTGAGCTTATTTATTCCTTGGGTCTATAATATTATTGATCTCTTAGTCTTATTAATACCTTGGGTTTATAATATAAATCCTTTGGGTTTAATCTATATATGCATATGATATATTATATTATATTTTAGTTTATTAAATAGTGTAAATTTAGTTAATATTATCAAAATACTCTAACATTCTATATAAAAGGTATTGACAATTATATTAATAATAATAAATATATAATAATTATTAATCATAAATAATAATAATTAAATGTTGTTATTATGTTATATGTTAGTTATATTATAGTTTGAAATATAAATATTATATTATATAATAACATGACGTTTTATTAACATATAATCTAATATTAATATATAGCCATCAAAATATAAATATTCGACAATTATTATATATATAATTGGTAATAATAAAAAATATAGAATTATTAATAATCAGAAATAGATGGTTAAAAAAAACTAAATTATTAATGTGGTTGACACATGTCTAATGGACTATCAACCACATTTACTAATGTAATTGTAAATATGCTTCATATACACTACATATGTTAATCACATTTGGTAAATGTGATTTTGCTAGTTATTAACAAAAGATGAATGTGTCTCTTCACTATTGGGTGGCCTTCTTGCCTATGTGTTGTGCAATTTTGATTTCGTGTCGTTGTTTCTGAGTTTATGTGTCTCTGTCTGGTTCATGATCTTGTTACAGGACGTGGCAACTACCAATATGGGTTCTGTTTTTTGTTATAACTATGGCTATGCTAGTTACTTTTGTGCTTTTTTGGTCAATGGAGGGCATGATGGAATTAGTTCTCATAAAATCATTCAGTGTGTCAGGGGCCAACTACAAAATTTTGAAGTCTGTACTGTGAATTTGGCAGAAAGCCTGAACTGTAATATCTCTGAGTTTCTGGTTGAGGAATGGCCTCAGCCTCCTCTGAGGTCTTGACCTCATTGTATATATCTTTTTTCCTTTTTTAATAGAATTATTATTTACGAAGAAAAAAAAAAACAAAAGATGAATGTGAAAACTTCAAACACGAGGGAAGTTTATCGACATAATAACTAGAATAAGCCGAGAGGCCCTTTCTATAACCCAATATGAGGGGATGTCTAAGTTTATTGGTGCCCCTTTAAAATAAAATTAAAATTAAAAATTATGTTCTAAATAGGAAGATAATGTCCACTATAATTAAAAAAAAATGTATATGTTGTAAACTAATTAGATTAAAAATAATGTGTGAATGAGATATTTAAATCTTATACTTTTCAAAAATATTTCGATAAGAGATTTAAATAAACTATTTGAAGATGTACATTAGCTAATTTATGTCAATATCAACTTTTTATATATCTATATATAGAAAAAAAATTTTTATGGTTAATATTTTTATTTGGTCCTATATATACTATATTCAACATTCAAAAATACAATTTACACAATGAGAATTAACACAATATTTTTTGCACTATAAAAAAATTTGCACATGAAGAAATTTGATCCCTCTCTGCTCATGTTAGATCGTACATAAGATGGATCTATGCTAGTTATGGTTCAAGTCTTCCCAAAATTAATTCAAAATAATGGAGGCTGGGAGGCGTGGATATTTGATAGCCCTGCATTTATATGCTCCAAAAGCAATGGATATTTAACAAGCCTGCATTTATATGCTCCAAAACCAAATTCATTGAGTTGAGAGGTTAATTATACAACATAGTATGAGGGGTGTGTCAGTTTGTCCATCCTTCTCTCCCACTTCGAAAAAAATAAAAAATTAATGTTAAGTTAAGAAAAAAATGTTGACTATGATTTAAAAAAAATGAATATGTTGTAAACTAATTAAAAGCAAAAAAAAATGTGTGAATCATATATTTAAATCTTATACTTTTAAAAAATATTTCAACAAGAGATTTAAATAAATTAATTCAGGATCTATGCTAACTAATATATGTCGATATCTACATATATATCTATATATTGAAAAATAAATAAATTTTTATGGTTATATTTTTTATTTGGGCATATATATACTCTATTTAGAGTTCAAAACTACAATTTACACAATGAAAAATAGCACATTATATTTTGCACTCTAAAAAAGTTTGCACATGAAGAAATTTGATCCCTCTAGGCTAATGGTAGATATGTACTTAAGATGGATCTATGTTAGTTTTATAGCATGAGGAGACGTGTAAGTTTTTCCATCCATCTATGCCCCTTGAAAACAAAAATAAAAAATAAAATTGATGTTCTAAATAGAAAAATAATGTCGACTATAATTAAGAAAATGAATAAGCTGCAATCTAATTAGAAGTATAAAGTATGTGTGTGACAGACATTTAAATCCCATACGTTTCAAAAATATTTCAACATGAGATTTAAATAAACTATTTGAAGATCTATATTAACTAGTTTATGTGGATATCAACTTTATATATATCTATATATAGAAAAAAATTCAAGTTTTTATGATTAAATTTTTTATTGGCCTTATATATACTCTATTTAGCTTTCAAAAATACAATCTACACAATGCAAAATAACACATTGTATTTTTCACTCTAAAAAAGTTTGTACATGAAGAAATTTGATCTCTCTCGGCTCATGTTAGATCCTTACTTAAGATGGATCTATGTTGGTTATCATTAAAGTCTTCCCAAAATTAATTCGTAATAATGGTGATAGAGAGGCTTCGACATTTGAGAGGCATGGTTTTATATGCTCCAAAACCTAATTTATTAAGCTGAGAGGCTCATTCTATAGTCCAATATGAGGGGACGTGTAAGATTGTTCATATGTATGTGCCCCTTTAAAATAAAAATACAAAATAAAAATTATGTTCTAAATAGAAAAATAATGTTGACTATAATTAAAAAAAATGAATATGCTCTAAACTAATTAGAAGTAAAAAAAGGGCATCAAAAGATAAAGCTTGCCATACCCTTGGAATGAAATTAGCTACCACCTCAAGAGCTTGGGTTCTGAGCAGGAAGTAGCAGGAGGAGCGATCTGAGATCCATGGAGGTGCCAGGAGGAGGGAGTTCCACTCCCTCCTACAGCAACGTTGTTTCGAATAAAAGCAGAGAAATGAGTTCGAACAGATTCAGGAGACCCTGGGAGAAAGGAAAAAAAATATAGACTCAACAAAAACCAGAAAGCAGCAAAGATGATGTTCAGGAAGAAACTCACAGGATGGTCAGAAGGGAGAAGATTACAGAGGACAGTAGTTAAGAAAAAAAAGGGTACAACTCAGCAGAGGGATCCTGTAAGCCCAAGACTACCATGAAACCTAGGGTGGTTCTGAATGATCATGCACTGTAGGAGCACAGAGATCACATGAAAACTTATGCTATTATCTGTAAGTTTATGGGCTTATGGCCCACAGAGAAGAATCTATATACTTGGATCAGAAACAACTGGAAACCAAAGGGGGATATAACTCTTCATCTAGGGTCGAAGGCCTTCTTCACAATGGTTTTCAACAGCCTAGAGGATAAAGATAGAGTTTTCGAAGGAGGACCTTATTTCTATGCTGTTACAGGACTCTATATGCGACCTTGGGTAATGGACTTTGTCCCGGAGCAGGAGACATTCACTTCAGTCTTGGTATGGATAAGATTTTACTCCCTACCTCTAGATTATTGGCTACCTGAATTCTTGAAAGCTATAGGAAATAAATTAGGACATTTTCTAAAAATTTCATAGGCAACTCTGAGAGGGAAATATACTTCCTCGCTCAAATATTTGTGGAAATGGATATATCGGGATCTCTCTCGGATGAAGTGGTCTTAGAAGTGTATGATGAGGAATGGGTACAGGCGGTGGACTATGAACATGTAACTTTTAGCTGCCAGAAATTTCATGAACACGGACACCTTTTCAGAGATTGCCCATAAAACAACTGGGAGGAGAATCTGAGGACCAACATACTCAAAGGTCCCGAAGGATTTACCAAGATAGGAGGCAAAGGGAAAGGAAATGGATGAAGGTATCAGAAAAAATAGAATGATAACAAATTAGCAAGTCGCAATAGTTTTGAAATTTTAGAAGAAGAAGGGAGGAAGAGTGAAAAAGATGTTACTCTCGACAATCATCCTAAGGACACGGAAAAGGAAGACAACATGGAAGTAATACAGGATAAGAACAAACTACAGGAAGACATACCAAATAGCATGGAACAAATTAGGGATCAAGAGATGACCCCTAGTGAAGCTGGGACTGAGGACCAAGAGCTATATGAGATACTTGAGTGGAAGAATCTTGATCTACAGAAATTCTTAAACTAAGGAACTAACAAAGGGATAGACTCCCTACCACAAGAGGAGTTTGATAGAGTACAACAGCTTTTCCTCTGGCGATCTCAGATAAAAACCTCAGGAAACAAAAGAAGCCATGAAAGCCAGCACCAGGGAGGGGTCAAATTATTGGAGAAAGTATCAGGACACTCGGCTAGGAACCTAGGTAGGAAAAGAGGCAGAAAGAGTCAAAATGCACTGCTAATAGAGTGTGGAAAGCTCATGATCAGCTCAAGTAAGATGAAATATCTTACCAGTTACTCATTCAAAAACCCATCATCATGAAGCTCACAACCAAGAATATCAGGGTTCTAAGAAGTAGGAGAAAGTAGAGGAATCTCAGCATCAGAATAAAAGAAGAAAACCCAAATATGGTGTTCATATAGGAAACAAATTGTTCAATTGATAAAGTCCAGAAAATACATAGCAAATGGCTCAGTAAGTATGAATACCTAGAAGTAAGAGCCAATAATACAGCGGGAGGGATTCTCACTCTCTAGAATCCCCAGAAATTTGACATTTTGGATGCGGAAGCATCTAGGAACTATCTTTCAATGGTTATCCAACCCTAAGGTGACAAGGATATTTATATGGTTACTAATGTCTATGGTCCTCAAAATCCTAACGATAAACTCAAGCTTCTCACCTCACTGGAGGAGCTTAGATAGAGACACCCAGCAATACCCTGGATTCTGGGTGGAGATTTCAACATGATCAAATATCTTATAGAAGAAAAGGAGGCACTAGACTAATAGGCAAGGATTCTATTGCCTTTCAGAACTTCCTCATCAATTTGAAGCTAGTGGACTTAGAAACAGCAAATGGGATCTTCACCTGGAACAATAAGAGGGGAGGAGCATCACAGGTTGCTTCAAAACTAGATATATTCCTAATCTCGGAGAACCTCCTCCTCTCGGGGCCTAACTTGAATGCTTTTATCTTACCTTTTGGAGGGTTGGACCACTGGCCAATTCAGCTAGAAGCTTCTTTTATTGGCACTCCTAGGAGCAGACCCTTCAGGTCTGAAAATGCTTGGCTTACTCACCCTAATTTCATATCCAACATTGATAAGTGGTGGAAGGAAGATTTACTTGTTCAGTGCACAAAAATGTTCATGCTGCAATAGAGACTCAAGCACATCAAGGCTAAACTCAAGGATTGGAACACAAGTGGAACAAAAGCTTCAGAATATTAACCAAACCCTTATCAAGGAAGGCTTCACTAAGGAAAGCAAATTGCAAGCAAACTCACTACAACAGGAATGGGACACCAAATGTCAGCAGGAGGAAATCTTCTGGAGGCAGAAATCAAGAGTATAATGGCTCAAAGAAAGAGAAAGAAACACAATGTTTTTTCACAAATAAACCATGGAACATCGAGCCCATAATCGAATCACAAAGCTCACAGATCCGCTAGGAAGAGAGCTCAACACACACAAAGATATGGAGTCCGTTCTAGCACAACATTTTCAAAAAATAGTAGAGGAGCCTATCTCAAATAGATCACAAGCTATCAAAAAATTTACAAAGCGTATTCCAGAAATGGTGTGTAGGGAGGACAATTTCGATCTCAACATACCAGTATTAGAAGAAGAGGTAAAAGAAGTAATAAATGAGATGCACAATGGGAAAGTGCCTAGACCAGATGGATTTAATGTACACTTCTTCAAATCAAGCTGGGAAATAGTCAAAAATGATATTCTGGAAGTGGTGGAGGACTGAAGGATTTCAAAAACAATCCTAAAAGCACTAAACACCTCTTTCATTGCCCTCATTCCTAAACAAGATAAGGCAATGACTCCAGATCGGTTCAGACCCATAGCCCTTTGTAATTTGATATACAAAATCATCTCCAAAGTTATTTCAAACAGACTAAAGCCGCTCCTACCAACACTCGTTTCACAGGATCAAACTGGTTATGTGGAAGGAAGGCAAATTCTTAACAACATCATTCAAGCACATGAAATAGTCCACTCTCTCAAGAATAATAAGCAAGCAGGGATGATCATTCAAGTGGACCTAGTGAAAGCTTATGAAAAACTAATTTGGTTATATATCAAAGAAGTCCTAATTGTTTATGTCTTTGACCATAATTGGATAAGATGGGTTATGGCTTTGGTTACTTCAGCCAGCTTTTCCATCCTCCTCGATGGCTCTCCCTCCAAATCCTTTTGGCCCTTAAGAGGTCTCAAGTAGAGAGATCCGCTTTCACCATTTCTTTTTATTCTCATGATGGAAGGAATAGGCAAAGCAATCACTCTGCCAAAAGGGAGGGCACAGTCCAAGGTCTCAAGCTTTCCCAGGAAGGGAACACGTTAACTCATCAGCAATTTTTTGATGACACTATGTTACAGGGCATACCAACGGTCAAAGAAGCCAAAGCCTACAAACAAATCCTGAAGGATTTTGCTTTAGTAGCCAGTCTAGAGGTAAGTCTCTCAAAATATATATTGTTTTTTTCAATATAAATATTGCAATTTAGAGAAACCTCTCCAGAATTCTCGGATTTTAGAGAGACCAACTCCCCTCTAAATATCTTGGAATACCTCTCACTGACAAACCTTAGAGTAAGGAGGTTTGGGAAACTTTGATCAATAAACTAAAGGACAAAATCTGCAAGTGGACAAGTAGATCTTTAAACCTTGCTGGCAGGCTCGTTCTCACAACGACGGTCCTACAGTCTCTTCCAATTTATATGTTTTCGGCTCTTCCTATACCTGGTGGAGTTGCGCAACAAATTAGGAACATGCAAAGAGACTTTATATGGGGAAAAGGTGAGGAAAAGAAGAGATGGGCACTAGTAACTTGGGACAAACTTTGCATGCCCAAACCTCATGGGGGTCTTGGTCTCCATGACCTAGAAACTCTTAAAAAAGTTTTGGGGGCCAATATTTGGTGGAGATGGTTGAGGGAATCCAGTAACCCATGGTCCAAGCTCTGGAAGGAGAAATATGCAAAAAATTGAAGAGAGGGGGACTTAACCAGAATGTCAAGGCACATCAGTGGTTCCCACATCTGGAATAATGCTTGGGAGAACAGATCTTTGGTTTAGAATCATAGCTTCTGGGAGATTGGGAATGGAAACATTGCCTGGTTTTGGGAGGATAAGTGGCAGTTGGAATCCAACTTAAGTAAAGAAGGACTGGACATTCTCAGAGAGGAAACTGTTAACAAAGGAATAAAAATGGTTAGTGACTTTTGGGACAAAACTAAAAATAGTGGCATGTGGAGAACTTGGAAAGTACCAATTAATAGTGAAGAATCTCCTCTCAAGACCTAGGCAGAAACTCTTGCCAAATTCTTGGAAAAAAATAAAATTTTGATCTTGTCATCCCTAGATCAACTTAGATGGGGAAGAAGCAGTGATGGAAATTTCAACCTCAAGGAAGCCAAAGATGTGGTCACTGGATATAATTTTTCAAACCCAGATAACACTTGGAAGGACCTATGGAAGCACCCTCATTGGATGAAAATCAAGTTGTTTATGTGGATGGTTCATCACAAAAAGATTTTGACTTGGGAAAATCTCAGAAAGAAAGGTTTTGCAGGACCTTCCAGATGCAGGTTATGTGGTATCCAGGAAGAAACAAGGGATCACCTTCTCAGCCTTTGCACTTTCACCTCTACCCTTTGGAACTGGGCAACCTGTATCTTTAGACAAACTGACAGAGATGAAAACGACATCTCCAAAACCTTAAAGAATTGGAGGAAAAAACTATCAGAGAATGAGACTGTCAGGTCAGCCTGGACCCTGTTCCCAGGCTTCCTTATCTGGAATGTATGGAAAGAACGTAATAACAGAATTTTCATGGACAAATCCAGCTCGTCCCAAATCATCATAAATCAGCTCCTCAGGCAGCTCAAAGAGACTATTAATACTTTTCAGAAGCACCCTACTGAGAATCATCCTTCTCATTAGGACACTGGAATTCTTCTTCTTTTGGGCCTATAGGAGATGGTTCCTCAGGGCTCAATCCATATTCCTTCTCGCGCTACTATGAGGTAGGACTTTTGACATCCCCCGCCCTCCTGGGTACTTAAAATTAAACACAGATGGAGCCTCAAAAGGTAACCGAGGGGAAGTTGGCTATGTGGGTGCCATTAGAGATGATAAGGGGAATTTAATAGTCATCTTCCACAGCTACTTAGGGAATGCCACCAACAACATGGCAAAACTTATGGCCATAGAACAGGGCTTAGAGATTCTGAGAAATCTCAACATGAAGAACTCCATAATTGAAGCTAATTATGAATTAACAATCAATTCTATAAATAGAATAGCTAATGGCTCAGACCATGAGAAAATCTCACACCACTGGAAAATGTTGCAGGTTTATTGGCGCATTCAATCACATCTGAGAATCCTGAGAACCCTAAGTTTTTGTCATGTGAGAAAAAATGCCAACAAAGTAGTAGACCAGCTAGCAAATGAAGGGTTACTCTACAAGAATGATTACAGTTTTTACAAATGGGAAATGATGCCTGCAAAGAATTTGAGAGAAGAATGCTAATGTCTAGCTCGTGCTCACAATGAACTTTTTCTCAAGTCGGGCGAGGAAGAGGAGGGCGGACCAGGGTTCATCTAGCCTTTGCTCCCGATTACGATGTTTTGAAGACTCTCTTTTGGATGGTAGGCGACAAAGTTCAAGTGGTTTTCATTCACAAATGAATTATAGGCAAATTGGTTTGGTGGTTTATCACATGCATTGGAGCCCTAAAGTGGTTTTACAAGTTTTTCCTCTGATGCCATTCATCTATCAACACGTGGCAGCAGGCGAAGAGAGAATACTGCCCATATCACGTGGGTTATCCTTGTGCTTCTTCTCTATGCGATATTATCCTTAGTCATCAGATTAGGGGAGGGAACATCAACGGTTCTAGTATGTCAAGCTAGTTCGAGGAGTTATCCTTCATGCTCTTCGAGTTTTATGTGTTGGCTCCTGAATGGCGGATCTCTTAGTTGCACGGGTTTTAACCCCCAGGGCGAACCCGATTTATTCTATGCTTTGAGTCTATTCTCCTTTTGTGTACGGGAGTTTGTTTTTTAGTGGGTTGTTTGTTTTAAGGATTGCAGCCCATTGTTAAGGGTTTGGCGGTCCTCGGCTGTGCTCGTTGACTATGTCTAGGACTTGTAACATAGTTTTGTAAATTTTTTAAACCTTTGAATGAGAAATGAAAAACACTCTTGCTTTAGCAAAAAAAATAGAAGTAAAAAAAATGTGTAGATGAGATATTTAAATCTTATAAAAAACATTTCAACAAGGAATTTTCTTCCCAAAATTAATTCGCAATAATGGAGGCATGGAAGCATTCGTATTTGACATACCTTTGTCCAAAATCCAATCCGTTGAGCCTAAAGGCTCATTCTACAGGCCAGTTTGATTTGTAACCCTGCTAGCGATCAAAACTAAAATTTTTCTCATGTCAGCAAAAATAAAATAAGAAAATAAAAAAAATAAAATAACTATACAAAATATTTAAATAATTTTGATTCATAAAAAATTGTAGTTGAAGAAATTGGACCCCTCTCACTTCATGTTAGATCCATATTTAAGATGGATTTATGGTGGTTATACACTCGAATATGAGGGGATGTGTAAGTCTGTCTATGCAACGTCTTTAAAATAAAAATAAAAAATAAAAATTATGCTATAAATAAAGAAACAAGAAATATATAAGTTTGTCCATCCCTCCTCCGTGATTTTTTAAAATAAATAAACTAGCACAACCACATTTACCAATGTGATTGATAAACACCGATAGGCGTATATGAAACATATATACAACCACATTTTCCAATGTGGTTGATATACGCCGATAGGCTCATATCGACCACATTAATAATTATTATCGATATTTAGGATTATTAATAACTATATAAATATTAATAATGGGATTACTTATATATATTATTATATAAATATTATATAAATATTATAATAATAATATAATCTCCTAATACATATTAATTAATAATAAGAATAGCTCATAAAATATGTTATCATTATATTATTAAAATAATACAATAATATAAAACTATAAAAAAATAATAACAATTATATTTAAGAGAAATTCTTCGGTGTAAATCACAAGATAAATCATTTGTCGACGCGTTTCGAACCAACAAGTGTGGTTCATGACAAGTTGAAGAAACAGATCCAGCTTAGCTTGTTAAATAGTGTGAGTAGAGACTCCAAAGGCTATCCTGACTAATGGCTAATTTTGACTTTAGGACGAGAGTCAAGATTTAATTTAACTAATTTCCATTAAATCTTGACTCTGGTCCTAAAGTCAAAATTAGCCGTTAGTCAGGATAGCCTTTGGAGTCTCTGCTCACACTATTTAACATGCTAAGTTGGATATGTTTCTTCAACTTTTCCTGACGATGAACCACACTTGTTGATTCGAAACGCGTCAACAAATGATTTATCTTGTGATTTACGCCAAAGGATTTCTCTTAAATTAGCCGTTAGTCAAGATAGCCTTTGGAGTCTCTGCTCACACTATTTAACATGCTAAGTTGGATATGTTTCTTCAACTTTTCCTGACGATGAACCACACTTGTTGATTCGAAACGCGTCAACAAATGATTTATCTTGTGATTTACGCCAAAGGATTTCTCTTAAACTTGATATGGATCACAGAAGCCTCAATTCAACAATTATATTGTATAATAATAATAATAATAATAATAATAATTTAATATAATACTATAATAATATTATACTATTACTATACTATTATAATAATAACAATAAAGACCAATTATTTATTATTTATGATAATTAATAACTATACAAATTCTAGCAACTATATTCTTATTTATATATTTATGATTATTATATTAAAACTATTATAATAAAATAAACTCATAATAATATTAGTATTATTAATTATTATTATTACTATTATTCTTAGGCTTTAGTATTTTTAATGCATATCTTAAGGTTTGTATACATTGGGTTAATTATTATTGATATTTAGGATTATTAATAACTAAATAAATATTAACAACCAAATTATTTATATATATTATGATATAAATATTATATTAATATTATAATAATAATATAAACTCCTAATATATATTAATTAATAATAAGAATAGCTCATAATAATATTAGATTATCGTTATATTATTAAAATTATATAATAATATACAATTATAATAATAATAATAATAATAATATACAATTATAATTATTATTATAATAATAATATAATCAATATTATAATAATATGTTATTATAATAATAACAAGAAAGACCAATTATTTATGATAATTAATAACTATACAAATAATACAAACTATATTCTTAGTATTTATATATTTATGATTATTATATTAAAACTATTATAATAAAATAAACTCATAATAATATTAGTATTATTAATTATTATTATTATTATTATTATGCTCTAGTATTTTTAATATATATCTTAGGGTTTGTATACATTGGGTTAATTATTATTGATATTTAGGATTATTAATAAGTATATAAATATTAACAACCAAATTATTTATATATATTATTATATAAATATTATAATAATAATATAAACTCCTAATATATACTAACTAATAATAAGAATAGCTCATAATAATATTAGATTATCATTATATTATTAAAATTATATAATAATATACAATTATAAAAAAAATAATAATAATTATATTGTATTATTATTATAATAATAGAATATAATAATGATAATAATAATCATAATAATAATAATAATAATATACAAATGTAATTATTATTATTATTATAATAATATAATAAATATTATAATAATACGTTATTATAATAACAATAGAGACCAATTATTTATGATAATTAATAATTATACAAAGAATAGCAACTATATTCTTATATATTTATATATTTATGATTATTATATGAATTTTATTATAATAATATAAATTCTTATTATTATTATTATTATTCTTAGGCTTTAGTATTTTTAATAATTATCTTAGGGTTTGTATACATTGGATTTATAATATTAGTCCCTTTTCTTTATTATTACCTAAGGGTTTAATAGTAAAATCCCAAGGGATTATCAACCAACAGAATAATATTAAACAAAAAGGACTAATATTATAAACCCAAGGAACTAATAGACCTAACTCTTTAATATTATAAACCTAAGGAATTAGTGAACCCAACGGATAAATATTAAAAGCCTAAGGGATCAAGAAGCACAAGGAATTGATATTACAAACATAAGAGAAACATAAAGATAATGATGATTGATATTATAAACCCAAGTTAATAATAAACCCAAAGGATTAATACTAAAACCCCAAGGGATTATGAACTGAAGGAAATAATGTTAAACCAAAGGGACTAATATTATAAACCCAATATTGGTAAACCCTAATATAAATATTAGAAAGACTAAAATAAATATGGTTTATTTTCATGGTGAGAGAATCATTGTCACAATGTGACATTCAACGATGGTTGACCATGGTTGTCTGTGATTGACAATGGTTGACCATGATTGATATTATAAACCTAATGGAATAATAAACCCAAGGCATTGATATTATAAACCCCAAGGAATAATAAAACTAAGTGATTAATACGAAAACCCCAAGGGATTATGAACCCAAGGGAATAATATTAAACCCATGTGACTAATATTATAAACCCAAATATAAACAGCACAAACACTGAAATAAACATGGTTTATTTTCATGGTGAGTCAATCCTTGTCAACATGCAACATTCAACCAAGGGACTAATATTATAAAACCAACATTGGTAAACCCAAATATAAATACTACAAATACTAAAATAAACATGATCTATTCTGATGGTGAAACAATTCTTGTCACAATGCGACATTCAACCATGGTTGACGATGTTTGGATATGATTGATAGTGATTTGTTATGATTTATATTATCAACCAAAGGGAATAATAAACCCAAGGGATTGATATTATAAACCCAAATGAGCAATAAACCCAAGGGATTAATATTAAAACCCAAAGGAATAATATTAAACCCATGGCACTAATATTATAAATTTCACATCGAGTAAAGGAAAATATTAATACCACAAACACTAAAATAAACATAGTTTATTTTGATGGTGAGACAATCCTTGCACTACTAGATGTAGGGGGGTTTCAAGACAATATTTAAGACAATATTTGAGTCAATTTTCTTAACTTAAGACAAAAAGAAACTTGTGTATTATCTTAAATATTGTCTTTAAGCGGGTGTCTCAAAATATAATGTCTCAAAAATTTGTCTCTATAAAGACAATATAGAACACATATTATCATTGTCTCTATAAAGACAAGAAATATTGTCTATTACGAGACAATTTGATTTGTCTCTCTAGAGACAATTTCATTTGTCTCTCTAGAGACAACTTCATTTGTGTCTCTTTAGAGACAATTACATTTTTGTCTTTTTAGAGACAATAGCCGAGATTGAAAACATAGTGTCTCTATAGAGACTATATGTCCATAATTCAAACTATTGTCTCTCTAGACACAATATAAATAAAAAATAAATAAAATCATTTTGAATGTTCTTTCAAAGTAGTTTCACATTCAAAGTTCCCAAATAGTGATTTTGATTACCTTAAATCTTTGTTGTTTATGGATGCCAACAGAATAAAAAAATAGACAAATCTATTATTTTCAACGCTAAAAACAAAGTAATTTTAAATCTAAATGAAAAAACAATTTTGGAAAGCAACATTGAAAATAATAAAGCAAAACACTTATATTTTCTGAAAATGTATTCACGTCATTTGAACATGCAGGATCCTCAGTGGGAACTTCATTTAAGACATAGTATTAGTCAAAAAAGAAACTTTCTAGATTTCTCCATCCTACAAGAGGATTTACTCTCTAACATAGAAATTAAAATCTTCAATCACATTAAATGGTGGAAATTAAATTCATATCCAGTTTCTAAACCACAATTTCAATACCCTTGTATAATTGGAATTGGCTTCCTTGATAAAAAAGAATTGTAATAATGTATATGAATTTGAATTCACAATTGATTGGAAATTTTTTCTTCATGAAGGTTTTGCAAAAGATGAAAAATTCACACAGGTCATGGCAACATGATATAGGCCAATTTTCAATCTATTAGTGACCTACATAATTATCTTCTCCACTATTGGCTTTCACAATTTGAGTCGGCTACATCTTGTGTTGCAGCCCAAGAATTGCAACAATTGGTATCCAAATGATATAGGCCAATTTTCAATCTATTAGTGACCTACGTAATTATCTTCTCCACTATTGGCTTTCACAATTTGAGTCGGCTACATCTCGCCCAAGAATTGCAACAATTGGTATCCAAATTGGTGGTGATATAGTTCCTGAGGAAGCTTCATGTCGAATGAATCTAATTCAGGTAATGAACTATTATGATCAACTTCATAACAAGCTAAAGTTGCAGAAAAGTCTCTATCACTAGATGTTTTCTCACCAGTTAATCATTTCTTGGAGGCACACCAAACCACCATCCTTCGTCATGTTAAGAATAAAATAATAAATTCCTGTAAGGCAAGTTTTATACCATTGCTCAACCATTTCCAAGAGAGCTACTTACTAAAATAAAATAAAATAAATGTACTACGTACCTAAAATATAAATGTGTGCGCTCTTAGTATTTCTTCATTATCACTTGCCTTGCCTTTCCTGATTCCTCGGAGCACCTGCAAATGCAATAGTAGAGTTATTTTATTTTTTTTATAATAAAAACCCATACCATATTTATAATAATTAGTAATTGAAATAAAAATAAAATTATGCAAACTTATTAAACTCTCAATATAAAAATGGATCAAAAACAAAATCAATATACTCTTTAATATAAGCATAAATTTTAATGATGATACCATCTCTATTTTTGGTTGGTAGGGCTGTTTGTTTGCAATCAAAGCCCAAAAATGTCCTGAATACTAGTGAAAATACTAGCTAAGTTTCAAACCCTTTTAAAATGAAAGTACATCACCTATTTTTTTCTGCAGTGGGATGGGAAGTATTTGAAAACTCTTATTAGAAGAGTGAACAAAATCTCTGACTAAAACTTGCAGAATCTCAATCAACATTAATACTCAACAATCATATGGGATTTTTCCAAATCCCATATGAGGCTTTTATAATTATATATTTATTAATTTAAATTTAAATAATTATAATTATTATATTATAAAACTCATATAAGAAATTAGTATAATAGCTCCCTACACTAAGCTGTACATCACAAAAATAAAAATAAAAACCTGCAATAAGATGCACATCACAATAATCAAAACCAAAGTTATAATTAGAGAATAACCAAACCGAGTGTATCACAATAATCAAAATCAACATTGTAATTAAGGAATAACCAAAGCCATCGTTATAATTAAGTAGTGGTACGTAAATCCAGCACAGGTTAATGAAAAAGAAAAACTACTTATTCGTTTGTCACAAGGAGTCCATAAAATGTGGCCATCTATGACGTACAACCAAAACCATCAATATCAATGATTGTAAATACCAATGATTATCTTTTTTGGGAAATTGTAAATATGAATGATTGTAAGCCGAAGGCAGCGAATAAACCAGAGGAGAAAAATTATCTAAATTTATTTCGCTCGGCTCACTTGCGCTAAACCAAAAATTCAGAGTGATCTCTCTGTAACAATATATGAACATGTAAAGCAGCCAAAAACAGAGGAATTTATCCAAATAAGGAGCCCTAAACAAAGAAGGAATTTATCTAAATAAGCAGCCAAAAGTGAAGAAGAAATTTGTAAACAAAAATTCACTCGAGGCACTTGAGAACAGAATATCAACATGCAAAGCGAGCAAATTTAAACAAAGAATAAATTTATCTAAAATAATTTCGCTTGATGCACTTGTGGTAAACCAGACATTTTGAAAGTTCTCTCTGCAGCAAAATATGAACATGTAAAAAAGCTAAAAAAAAAACCATCAGTAACAAAAATAATTGGACAATCCGGAATAACGAATCCATTAAAATTCTTGAAAACAGAATTGATTCTATTATGGATAAAAAAAATATGCTCATCAAAAATGCCATATTCTATTAATCTGATTCAATTTTCAAAAGAAACTATAAGAACACAATAAAAGTTCCAAATTCTTACTAATACTTACAAAACTGCATATATAGTCATATTGTTATTTACTGATCATTGATGCATCAAATTCTTCCATAACTCAATCTTTCACTGCACATTATTCTATTGTGTTGCCACAAATATTTTCCAATCTTCTTCTAGGACCTTCTTCATGAAATGCTTTTGTAGACTTGCAAGGTGCTCTTGAAAATTTATTTCCCCATATAGACAAGTCAGTGGCACTGAGTTTGGGCTATTTCTAGACAAAACTTCTATATTCCTTGTATTGAAGATTTTCATTAAGAAAGTAATTAACTTGTGCCTCTGTCAAGCATCTCCTGGTATTGCAGCAAAGACATCTTCAGTTGCTCATAGAATTTAGCAATGAATTCCTCAGCATGCCTGTCAACCTGATGGTCATTATCTTCACTGAACGAGTTCGAGATCCTTCGACACATCGGAGACAACAAAGGGCTCAGCCTCTGAAGAGCAGGCAACTTGTTATGATCAAGGAAATCCTTGCTGAAGTATTCATTGCTGTGATCCAACTTGGGAAGAACAATAGTGTTAGGCTCTTCCTTTTCTTCAAATTGATGTGGATGAATGCATGGAAAGTGAAGCATATGTGTGGGAAAGTAGTGATGTTTTCTCTTGGCCATGTTGAAGATGGCAGGGCTGTTGCTGCAAGAGAATTCATATTCTTGAAGCCCAAAGCCACTCTGGTTGCTACTGTCTTTGGAATGGTGGAACACCAAATTCCTCAAGCTTTTTCCATAGACTTTTCCTCTCTCCATCATCAGATGCATGTCCATGAGCATCTTGCACTTGGAGGTGAGGCCTTTTCTGATCATGAAGAAAGCTATCCGCACAAATCTCCAAAGACCCTTTGATGAAACATGATTTACACCAGAATGGATATTCTCCATTTCTTGCAATTTCTGATCAAACCTCACAAGGTCTGATACTCACAAAAAAAAAAAAACCCCAATCTGATCAAATTCTATTAAAAAACCAGGAGGAGGCTTGAACAATACAAAGGCTTGCAATGCCTGCGAGATGTGAAACCTCAGAAGGTGAGCTGATGAAAGGGCATGGAATGCCTCTAGCTTATATTTAATAGTGAAGGAATGAAGTAATGACAGAGGAATTGATAATGGGAAATTTGCAAAGAAGAAGTCCTGAGCCAGCTTGATTGGTTCGTCGCTAGTGTGGTACCGAGCAAGCAGGTAACCCACTTCAAAATAAAAAAATTCGAAAACGACACACACATGGTAATGGAGGCTAAAACTGTTTGATCACAACTAGGGTTAGACATTATTAAACTTGTGGGGAAGTTTCATCCACATAAAATGGACATTAAAAATTTTAGGGTTAAGAGTTGTCAAACACGTATTGAAGGTTGTCAACTCTACTTCACTGGCACATGCCTCTTTGTTGAAAGTACCAAATCAGTTTTTTTCCCTATGCACTACTATAGTCTCCTCCCTACTGGAAAACAATAACACGCCAATCAAACATCCATTTCCTTTCAAACAGAGTGACCACTATGGTAATGGATCTGTCACTGTAACAAAAAACATATAGGAATGTCCTGCACTCTTCTCTTTTTGGCGTTTTGTCAGTGTCTTATAAGGCTATACAAACATGGGTGACATTGACTAGAGGTTTAATTTAATATCAAAGTCCACTTTAATCTCACATAAGTGGGGAGACGCCTGTCACTGTTATGACAACACAATGACACTAGTAACTTGAGTGAGACATCGTCCAAACTTTTCATGTAATCATATCGTTTTGCACGTTATAGGGGGGCACTACTAGATCATTCTAGCGTTATGTAATCCAGCAAAGTGATAAAATTTCATGCCTACCAGTCGGTCATGCATATATCAATTTTTATGTGGACCCATTGATTCACATACCAATGGTGCTCATAGTGTCACTGTAAACCTCGTGCTCACCTATTTCACATGAAACATTGGGAGTATGTCGATAAGGTGTTTTCCTTGTGATAGCTATCTTTGTGATTGGACTCCTAGAAAAGGGTGGTTGAATGGCAAAGTCATCAATGTTTATTATGTTTTCCTTATGTTAGGCATCTCCATGTACAAATCACAAACCTCTTGATACACTAAAAATGAATTCATGAATGGTTAGAGAAATGGTATAAAGAAGGAAAAACAATTATGTTAAACAAGAGAGGCTTACACTGTCTTATTTATTTATAATATTTTGAATGCAAGAAATTATTCTTATATCGCAGATAATACCCATGTGCTCATACCTGAAGCGGAAAATCTACTTAATGAATCTACTTGAAATACATGTTTAAAGCACCATCCACATCTTTACTCTTGGTACTCTTTAAGGTATCAAGAGTTCCAAAGACTTACCAAATACAAAGGAAAGATTGTCAGCACAAAAATAAAGACTTTCAATACAAAATCCATTTAGTGTTAGATCAATATAATGAATACCTCTGCCAGATGGAGCACTCTAGATGTGTGACCTGTAAAGCTATCTTATCTTAACCATATATGGATATTTCCATAAGGTCAGCTGGTTCTGGCTAAATCAATGTGAGCAGATAATACCCCTATTCTCATTCATGAAGGATGACAATCTACTTAACGGATATGCGTGAGATACATGTTAAAAGCACCAGCCACATCTTTACGCTTTGTCCTCTTTAAGGTATCAGGAGCTCCAAAGACTTGCCAAAACCTAAGAGTCTCATCTCCTACAACCAGTGCAACGATGTACCCATCTCGACTCTGAAAATACAAAACAAAAGAAATATTATTAGCAAAAAGGCTAAGACTGTCAGCACAAACCCATTTAGCGATAGATCAATAGAATGAATACCTTTGCCTATTTGAATTGCAAGGGATGTAACAATTTATTCCTATAACAAAATCATTATGGTACAGAGTATATTCACTACTCTTACCTGAGAAGATTACCCTTTCCATGTCAGACTTGTACATGTCTAGAACAACATCTCCATGTACAAATCACAAACCTCTTGATACACTAAAAATGAATTCATGAATGGTTAGAGAAATGGTATAAAAAGGAAAAAAAATTATGTTAAACAAGAGAGGCTTATAGTGTCTTCTTTATTTATAATATTTTGAATGCAAGAAATTATTCTTATACCACAGATAATACCCATGTGCTCATACCTGAAGCGGTAAATCTTCTTAACGAATCTGCTTGAAATACATGTTTAATGCGCCATCCACATCTTTACTCTTGGTACTCTTTAAGGTATCAAGAGCTCCAAAGACTTACCAAATACAAAGGAAATGGTGTCATTGTGTTAACACAAAAACAAAGGAAAGACTCTCAGCAAAAAAACAAATACTTTCAACACAAAATCCATTTAGCCTTAGATCAATACAATGAATACGTCTGCCAGATGCATCGCTCTAGACATGTGACCTATAAAGCTATCTTATCTTAACCATATATGGATATTTCCATAATGTCAGTTGGTTCTGGCTTAATCAATGTGAGCAGATAATATCATTGTGCTCATTCCTAAAGGAGGACAATCTGCTTAGCAGATATGCATGAGATACATGTTAAAAGCACCATCCGCATATTTTCACTTTGTCCTCTATAAGGTATCAGGAGCTCTAAAGACTTGCCAAAACCTAAGAGTCTCATCTCCTGTAGCCAATGCAACAGTGTACCCATCTGGACTCTGAAAATACAAAACAAAAGAAAGACTATCAGCAAAAAGGCTAAGATTGTCAGCACAAACCCATTTAATGATAGATCAATAGAATGAATACCTCTACCTATTTGAATTGCAAGGAATGTAACAATTTATTCCTACAACAAAATCATTATGGTACAAAGTATATTCGCTACTCTTACCTGAGAAGATTACCCTTTCCATGTCAGACTTGTACATGTCCAGAACAACATCTCCATGTACAAATCACAAACCTCTTGATACACTAAAAATGAATTCATGAATGGTTAGAGAAATGGTATAAAGAACGAAAAACAATTATGTTAAACAAGAGAGGCTTACATTGTCTTATTTATTTATAAAATTTTGAATGCAAGAAATTATGCTTATATCGCAGATAATACCCATGTGCTCATACCTGAAGCGGTAAATATTCTTAATGAATCTACTTGAAATACATGTTTAAAGCACCAATTGATATGTAGTATGCTTTCCAACCAGAAAGCAATAAAAGAGCTAGAAAGTACTGAATATCTATGTCCTCTTACATACTTAAACCAATTCCCCAAAATATTTAGATGAAGACAAGTTGTCTAAAGTCGTCCCTAGTGCATACAAAAGGCTAGGAAATCTTAACCAAACTTTACTTGAAGCATACAATTTTTGGATGTCTAGAATAGTATGTTAAAATTTCACTACATGGCAAACAAACCTGCAAACTTAAGGAACTCTCAAAACTACTTCTGTGTGCTAGATCTTAAATCTCAAATGCTAAGTGAAAATTGACAAAAAAATAAAACAATTTACAACATTCAAAAAATCATCTCTATTTGTCTTTATTAGCTTGCGAAAGGAAAAATAGTGAACACACTTTCTGGTAAACTAAATGGATAACAAAAACAACAGGGACACCTTAACTAGTGCATCCTAATCAAACCCTAATTCTACTCTAGGGAAGTGTACCTATGCTACATGCGCGAGATGCTTATAATATATCACCTCAACTATGGAATAGTGTGCCCTAGCTAAGCGTGATTGACTTGGAATTCTAGTTTTAGAATTCTGGTAAACTAAATGAATAACAGATGTAGCTAGGACACCTTAACTAGTGCACTCTAATCAAACCATCATTCTACTCTAGGGAAGTGTACACAAGCTACATGCAGAAAATGCTTATAATAGATATCCTCACCTGTGGAATAGTGTGCCCTACGTAAGTCTGATCCACATGGCATTCTAATTTTTGAACTGAATTGGATAGAAAAAACACATCTAAGGATGGCACATGCATTTTTTAGCAAATTTACAGCAACCTCAGCTCAATCATATATTAACAGCCAAGTTGGACACTAAATTGGTGTCTGATCCCCCCTTGTTTTTGAGACAAGGGATCTCATCCACATAGCAATTTGACTGCTAAAGTCTACCATACATGTTAGGGAACCTATCTACTTTTTGTACATTGACAAATCAACCAAATCTGAATTTGAATCTACTGAAAAATTCAAAATATGTATCATAAAAGCAGCCTAGGGTTTATTGTCCATTATCCAAAACTTCTTCAGAATCTCAATTGCTTACTTACTCGTGTTCAAGGACTAGCTCACCTCAACTCAGCCAAACCTCCAAGACCAAGAAATAACACATGAGGTTGATGTCCTTCATGTCAACTTCACTTGCTAGTTTCTTATTGCACCATGGGATAGAGTTTTTTAAACTAACTGTTAGGACCATGTAATCTACATACAACACAAATATAATCATATCAAATTTATCATAATCAAACAAATAATAAAATTTAGGACCTGCAACGGTCTTAGTGATGCCCATAATTTGTAAGTACTCATAAATCCATGAGTACCAAGCACATGAGGCTACTTTAGCCCAGAAAGGGACTTCTTCAACTTGCACACATGGGTATCCCATCCTAACAAAGATATTACATTTGAACGCAAGCTGAAGCAAAACCATGAATCACTCTTCCTGCCACCTACATCTCTTGCCCTATCAAAATCCACTAAAGCATGCAACAGCTCAAAGCACTGTGCCAGTGTGCCCTTTAAGTACCTCACATACCTCAGACCATGGACCATATTTGTAGCAACCTCAGCTCAACCATATATTAGCAACCAAGCTAGACACTAAATTGGTGTCTGAGCCCCCCTTGTTTGTGAGACAAGGGATCTCATCCACACAACAATTTGACTGCTAAATTCTACCAGACATGTTAGGGAACCTATATACTTTTTGTACGCTGACAAATCAACCAAATCTGAATCTTAATCTACTGATAACTTCAAAATATGTATCATAAAAGTAGCCTATAGTTTATTGTCCATTATCCGAAACTTCTTCAGAATCTCAATTGCTTACTTACCCCTATTCGAGGAGCACCTCACCTCAACTCAGCCAAACCTCCAAGGCCAAGAAATAACACATGAGGTGTATGTCCTTCATGTCAACTTCACTTGTCAGTTTCTTCTTGCACCATGGGATAGAGTTTTCTTAACTAACTTTTAGGACGAGGTCATCTACATAAAACACAAATATAAGCATATAAAATTGATCATAATCAAACAAATAATACAAGTTAGGACCTACAACAGTCTTAGTGATGCCCACAGTGTGTCATCAAAAAAACAAAGTATCCTCAAAATTTGTTTTGTTGCACATAGAATTAGTTTATGTTTGGACCCTCACAACTTAGTGTGCTCCTTAGAAGCTAGAGCGATGCATGTTCAAGTTATTAAAATTCAACACATATCAATCCTTTTTGCCCTCTTTTTGGGAGGCACAACATTAATTGTGGGAGTGGAATGCTCATCACATTGAACACCCTCCTCATTATTTTTGTCTCCCATTCACTGAAATTCAATAATGGTTTCCTACTAAGGTTCAGGAATGATAATTGGATGATTTTGTGCAACAAGAAAATCATCATGTGCTTGTATCTCCTCCCTATGCTCACTCCCAGATGTTTCACTTGATTCCTATACACAACAAACTTTAAATTGTTAGAATAACATTATACCTCCAATTGATTTATTGCATTATTAATATAATATTATAAACAACTAACCTCAGATCCATAACCAATAATTAATTTTTCCCCTCGATTTATCATGTGTTGGCGAAGACCTTAGGAACCATGTAATAAAGCATATTTTAGGTCTTTCTCTGAAGCTTCCTTTTGAAACTGGTGAACCTACAATAACAAATATAATCATATCTATAAGGTAAAATAACTAATAAGATACAATTAACTCAACGTGACCATGGTTACTTTTCCTAAAACAGAAAATATAATAGATGGAAATATCACTTACCATACCACCATGAATACTATTATATCCACCAAAGCCTAATTTGTGAGATCCAATTTTTGACACCCTAGCTTGGGTTGCTTTTCTTGTATCTCGTAGGTGTATCTTAGCTCCTCCTTGTGCAGATGGCGTATAGTTTGGATTTTTGAGGACTTTCCTCTTAAACTTGGCGTCTTTCATAAGTTCATCCCATGTCACTTGGTTTGTGATCCAGGCTGGACATGGATACATCAAGTTTTTTGTCAACTTTGCCCTTAAATTGGACCTCTTTGAGTGCATGTAGTTACTTGCAATTTGTGAAATAAGTTCCTTATCAAATCCAGGATTCCCAAATGCTATTACTACTTCTTTAAATAGTTCTCTTTTTTGGCATTGGCTTGTTTCCTCCGATCCATTTGAATGGTATTTCCAAATAATTGTTCTGCACGATGAAAAATAAAGTGATAAAATTTCAGCCCTGTTTCATCCTTCAAGACATTTCCTTCTGAAGTGATTAAGATTGTAACTTCTTGCATTCCTTTTGTGGTCACTGATGATATTGTTGTAGTCTTGGGGATTGAGGAAGGTTCCCTTATAGATACATTAAGCATTGTGTCACTTACTTCCTGCGTTTACTGTGAAATTGTGGAACTGTTAAGAACCCAACCAAAATATGAAACTATTTTTCATTTCTAAAATAATTATCCTAAACATAACAAATGAAATTATAAGAAAAATAAAATAATTTTACCTGGTGATCTCTTGCAGGAGCTACACTCTCCAACAATGACATTTCCCATAACTGAATTTGTTCAATTGTTTCTTGTCTGATTTGAAAATTTGCAGGAATAACTGGTAGGAGCCTTAACATTCTTCTATAAGACTCCTCAAAGAAACTTGTTCTGGTCCTAGTGGGAGAATGCAGACTGGACCCACATTTGACGTAAAGGGCATGTTATGGGGTTCTGGTCTAGGTGTAGATGGTATAACATGACCCTCTATACCAACAGATTGTATACTTGTTGGAGTCACCCTAGAAACATCCTGCAAGGCACAAATATAAATAATAAGATGGAATAACAGATGAATAATCTTGAAATATGTAACTAGGTTTGGTCATCATAACGACATATGTAATCACAATTCTATGTAACTTATGTAAAAAAATGAAAAAGAAGATTATTTTTGTTATAACTGAGGCATGGGTTTCATGAACACATGAAGAAGCAAGTCCCATTATAGAATGACAATATCTCGTAAGACTCATTAAAAGAAGGTCATGAAAGTGGCAAATGATCAACGAAATGTATAGTAAATTTGCAAATAATCATGGCAACCAAAATACTAATCAATATAGATAGGTGTCCATGAGGTATGTATAATAATTTTCTTTTAAAGGGTCCATCATAAGATGTAGTAGGATTGAATTTATGGGTTTATATTTTAAGAAAAACCCTAGTATTTAGAAACCTTCATCTTAAGGTATTTGTTCCCTATGATTTGATTTCTAGGGCATGGGATAAACTCTAGAATGACATAAAGGGAAAAGAGTATGATCTAAGGTTTGAATTTAAGAAACCCTAAATAGGCCTCTTGATTACATAAAAACCCTAGAAATGTAACTTGACATCATGATTTGGAATAATATATTTCTTGGGTTACTTCTTAAAATATTATTGTATGTACAAGAAGAAAAGAATGGATGGGTTGATCCATTTGAAGGCATGACGTAGCTCTTCATAACCTCATAAATCATGGAGTTGTTGTGCAAAAACTTTATTAAATATATGCCCTAGATTTCTCAACAAATAACATAATCAAAGTCACACAAATAAAAGGTTGAATCTTACATTTTTCATAACATTAGATGTATATGGGTGCATTAATGATCCCTGCATGCCAACATTGGTTGTATTAAGGGGCATAAATGAATCCTGCATGCCAACAAAATGCACACTTAGTAAAAACACAAATATTAATAAATATATATAGTGAAATAAGTTAACTAAATGCAAAAAAATATTGATCAAGTTTTACCACTATCATTACCTTAGATGTATAATAAGGTGTTATAGGGGTTGGAATGACTTTAGCGATTTCTTGCATTCCACAAATATAAATTAGAATAATATGATAAGGAATATAAGATAATTGAACATATAAAAGACAATATCCAAGCTTACCTCATGCATCATCATAGCAGCGTCTTGCCCTTGTGCATTTGTTAACATTTCCATAAAATTAGTGAATATCATTGAATCCCCCATAGCAGCATTGGTAACATCCATGGGTACATTCTTAAAAAAACACATAATAACATAAAAATAAGAAAATATTGATTAAAAAACTGATAAGAAAACAGAATCGGTAACACCAAATATATATGTCTTTCAAGTAAAACCTTACACATTCAAATTACGTGATGTTCATTACAATTAAAAAGTCATTACTTAACTTGTAGTGAAAAATTATATTGCAATGAATCCTTAGAACCATCTTAAAGTAAATATAGTGATCGAAAAATGTCATCCTCACAAGTAAAACATTAAACATTCAAATTACTTAATGTTCATTACAATTAAAAACTCATATGTCTAACTTGTAAAGAAAAAATATATTGTAGTGAATCCTTAAAACTACCTTAAAGTATACATAGTGATCATAAAATGTCGTCCTCACATGAAATCTCCTAATCTGATGGCATATATACCCCATCATTAATAGACCATAAATCCACAAATAAATTAATACCATCATTTTCATAGTCTTCATCACCTTCAACTACAGTTAAATTAAAATCAATGAATTCATCATCTTCATGGATTTGATGCCCATGTACTTCAATAAAATCGTCTTGGTATTCATCTCGGTGATATGCATCATTGACAAGAAATTCTTCATCATCTCCATCTTGGCCATCTATGCCTTCAGGGGGAACTTTTGCATCTTCAAGTAAAGCATGGTCCTATACATCTTGAACAAATGTTACTCTTCGCCCTCTTGGATCATAATCAATCACAAATGACCAACCAGGTTGTTCTAATTGGAATGAGAAAATTTTGGTCACACTAACTTGGAAACACATAAGGTTCAGAAGTTGCTTCAAACCTAGATGTATTGATCATGTGGAATCCATTATTATGGAGGAAGATAGTTTTTTCTTCTCCCACTTCAATAAGCTTGTACCATTCAACATGAAAAATAACTTTATTGAAAGACATAAAATCAAGCTTGATAATGTCCTCCAACACTCCATAGTAGTGAAGTGTTCTTGTGATTGGTTATCTATCATTTGCATGTGAATGACATTCCACCTCAAATGACGCTAAAATTCCACAATCATAAGTTTTTCTCTTTTCATCAACTTTTCTGATGCAAAAATGATGACCAAAATTCCACATTCCTTTGTAATATCCTACCTAAATTCATATAAATATCAACTAATTAGATTCAAGGATATGAAATCTAACAAAAAAATTATTAAATATATGCAACATATTAATATATATCACCTCCCCATTTATGGGTCCTTTAATGAAATTCAATTGTTGTTGTGTTACTCTATTATTCCCTTTTGTTGCCTCATGTTCAATATTGGTCTTTAGCCAATTCCACGAGCATCTCTCTAGAAAATTTATTTTATGGCTTGCAGGCAATCCTCGAGTAGTGTTTTCACCATGTCTATTATATATATCGGCACATGCATTTTCCTCTTCTAATTTATTTTTCTCAGCGTACTTCTCCATCCATTCCAACATAAAGTCAGAATTGTATGCAACATAAAAATGTAATGCCTCCCACTCCTTCGCATCTACAATGAAAAATGTTTTTGTTCAATGAATTAATAATTATTTAAAGCCATGTAATATAAAACTTAAGATACAAATAACTCCTAACATTTTTTTATACCTTTTATCCTATTTGAAGTCCCTTCTCCCACTTTTTTTTCTCCTTCAAATGATTGAGAATGGTTATAATTCCATAATCACAGAGATTCAAGATGCAATTGAGGTAAGTACTCACTCAAATGAACCATGACCTGGAAAACCATGTACCCCTCAACTATGGACCCTTATGGTCAAGCCTTTTGCCTCACAAATTATTTCAAGACCTTCATATATCTCTCCACGAGCCACATTGTTCGAATATACCACACTGTTCAATCTCTTCTACTAGGTGTACAAGGTAGTGCTCTTGAGAATTAAAGAAGCTTGGAGGGAAGCACATTTGAATATCACACATCAAAAGTGAAACATTCCTCTTCCAATACTTCAAGTCATCCTGATGTATCTCTTTAGATGAGACCCACCTACAAGTATTACAATAAAGACTTGTTATTTCTTGTAAACTAAAAGTAGAAACTCATATAAAGGCATAACCAATGTTGCACTTCAAATGATAAGAGTAATGGAAGAGTATGCATGATGGATTGAAAAATACCTCAGATATTTACATAATTTGTAAATAGTCAAAGTGACATTGTGGTCAAAAGTACTTGGTATCGCTGTAGGCAACACATACTGCATGACCATTAACAAATAACCATCTTCAAATATGCATGAATTGATTTTATCACTATACTACAATGTCTATTAACAAATAACCATGTTCAAATATTCAGGAACTGATATTATCACTAGGATATACAATTTTATAATTAAGTTTCCAACAAATATAATGCGTGACAACGTTACCTTTATCCAATTGTGCCAATCATGTGTTTTTAGGCCTGAGAACTCTGATCCATCTCTTGTGAATAAGTTTTTTGATGTCGCACCAAAGCCAGAAGGAAATCTTATGCTTTTCATAGTAGAAATGATGTTTTCTTTCTCATTTTATGTAAATGTCCATGGAGCATGAACATATGAGTTATCTTTGTGCAACCACATGTTCGCATGATATTGGCAACTCGAAGGCCCTTTCTTAACTTTATTTGTGCTTCAATGTTATTTCAATTTAGATGTTTCCACAAGCACTCTACCACATTTTTCCCAATGTGCATAGTATCAAATAGGTGGGCTATTGGGAAGCTCTCATAATATTCTAATTTGTAGAAAATAGAGAGTCTTTCCATTCCTAGGGGAAAGCCTGTCCCTTCTTTTTTGTCATACATCGCTTTCCACCTAGCAAGGTTCATGTTTATTGGCTTCCTCATTTCCACTTCCTTTCCATTGAACATATGTTTATCATGCACTCGATCGCGATGATTTTGTGGTAAGAATTGTAGATACTCATCATAGATAGTTTTATTGAGATCCCTTGACTACCTATGCAACACGTTTGGTCCACATGATGGACAACCATGTTTCCCCTTTTTTTTTAGTCCTAAAATAGGATTGGAACCCATATTTAGTAAATTCTAAAATGAACGTAATAATTATAAATGTAATTTATATTATATTACCACAACAAATAGAGATTGGGGCATCATGAATTGTCCAGATAAGAATCACATGAAATAGGAAGTTTCTATCATTGATAGGTCTTGATACATCAAACATATTTACACCATCCCATAATTCACGAAGCTCATCAATGAGGGCCTCCATGTATACATCCATATCCTTTACCTGATATTTCCCTAAGTGAGCAAAGAGTTATTTATTAGGATTAACTGAATTGAAATATTTTTATATAATCTTCAAGAAATGATTGCATTCATATGTTGTAGTACCTGGTATGATAAGAGTTAACATTGCGTGTTCCTTTTTCATTACCATCCAAGGGGGGAGATTGTTGTTTCTAATTAACACTCGCCAAACAGAATATGTTGTTCTAAGATCTCCAAAAGGATTTATGCCATCCATTGCGAGAGAAATTATTGCATTCCTTGACTCATTTCTTAAATGTGGAAATTTTACCTCAATATCCTTCCAATATTTACTATCTGCAACCATACGCATGACACCATCTTGGCTCCTCCCTTGTGCATGATGATCCATATATTTTTCCAACTCCTTGCATTTGAACATTCTCTCAAACCATGGCTTTAGTGGAATGTGTCGTAATACTTTATAAGGAACCTTCTTGGATAATTGATCTTTACGATACCTATTTGTGTGACACTTTGGGCATTGTTGTAAATTTGCATTATTTCCATAGTAAAATATATGGTCATTTGGACATGCATCATATGTCTTGTACTCCATTCCAATGTATTTCATTATTGAAGATACTTCTCTATGAAAATGAGGCAACTTATTGTCCTTAGGAAGTATTTTGTTTGCCAAAAGTCTCCATAGTGCAACAAATGATTTTTATAAGTATACACAATATTCAAAACTTTTAAGACATCTAGAGAATTAATTTATAGGAATATCAATCCAACCTTAATATATCAGTAAAGCATGTGTTTGTCAGTCCATGTGTAACCTTCAAGTTCAACAACAACATAAGTGTCACCAATATAGAAGATTCAACATTTGCATAAAGAGGTGTCCTAGCCAAATGAGCTAGGGGTGAATCAACAACTTCTTCAAAAGATGTGCAGAAGTCTTGGATAAATTCATTGACACCAGCCTCATTTATCTGCAAAGTGGCTTCTTCCATAAATGTGTCTTGTCCTTCATCTTGAGAGTCACTATTATCAATATCATCCATTGGTTCTTCACGAATATTGGGAACTGGAAACGGCTTTTCATAAATAAAAAAATCAAATGAAATGATCAATAATAATGTATTAAATAATGTGAATATTTATTTATTATAAGAATAACAATTTGTTAATTATAATGTACCTCTTCTATATAAACTCCATGTTCCAATCTATGGATACCAACAGGCCTTCGCTTCTTTAGTTTCCTATGTCGGTACATTTTGCAACTGCAATATATCATTTCATTGAAGTATTCATATGTACCTGGAGTAGGTCTTGTTTCCCGTTCATCTGAATATTCAGATGATGATGTGCTATTTCCCTGAATGCACCATGTCTTTTAAACAATAAGATTGCAATTTTTAACTTGGGTATTACTTATTTTTCAAGAGAACATGACCAATGAATAAACCTAGGGAGTGAATCTATAAATATGTAGTTTTTCAGTGTATTTTTTGGTTCTTTGATCACTTGATTGTTTGTACTTTTGTTTTTCTGTTGTTTCAAAGTAGTGTTTAGTGCTTCTGTAGGAATTATCTATGAAAAAAATTGAGAACTAGGTTCAAAACCTTGAACAAAACTCTACCAATGTGTCGAGTGAGCATTGAAGATCTACCCAACACTTTGACGCAAGCTTATCAGAGTGTTCCAACAAGCATTTAACTAGTCACAAACAAATTTTTGGAGTATCGTTTTAAAGTTATTTCTAAAAACAAATCCAACCTCTAACTAAATCAACAACATAAATAATACAAATACCAAAAGCAACATTAATACCTCATCTGCCATTTTGTATAGAATAATGTAATAGAAATATGTGAGGAAAATTTTGTGGACACTAGTTAAGATCATTACATAAATAAATGTTGAAATATATGACAACGTGTAAAAACATAAAATTATTCTAAAAAATGTTGGTTTAAACTTTTATGCATTTAATACTAATTTCATTGAGGAGTTCTATGATTAAAATGTGTGTAGACCAATTCAAACATTACAAGCTACTAAATTCACATGATGTAGTCTTACTAAATTTACTAACATCTCTATAATATTTCTCAAAAACTAATATAAATATAAATACATTCTTTATTTTATATATATAAGAGAATCATCTGTAGTTGAGTGGTGGATACCTAGAAAATCTGCTATTGCATTTTGAACAAAACATAAGTGTGTTTGAAGACTCATGAATTACTATACAAAAAATTAAAAAAATGTTATAAGATGAAGGATTGCAGGGGGAATGACTTTCCTCCAATATACCACTGAATAAAGCTCATTTTAGATAAGTTTGAGAGTTTTGATCTCTGCCATATTAAAATTGATACCAAACGATTAGAAGATGAACAGTCCAACATTGGAGTTAACTTGGCACAAGGAATGATTGTGGAAGACCAAAATAATCTATCTGTATACCATATCCCATGATTGCACCCCTTCAAGGGAGGACTATAGTTGCTTTAGCTGGAGTCATCCTTCTGGGATTTTTGGTATGGCTAGCTGTCTTCTTGAGTAGCCCAGGTACATGATTGACTCTACCTTTTAATCATGTTCTTTAATATGCCTTTGATGGCAAGGTCTAGATGCTCCCTAGCTTTACAAAAGAAGAGTGCATACTAAAGGCTTGGAGGGTAGAGTAACACCTATCCCTCAACATTTATGATAGCTATAACTAGGCAGCTATGGATGTAACATCAATTGAGAAGGGTAGCTACCACTGTGACAACATATGGATCACTACATCTTCTTTATATTGTAAGTTATGAGAGAAGGGTTTATGTTTATTGTCAGAATCACCCCACCCCACTCAACCCAACCCAACCCAACCCACTATATATTCACACTAGTGAAACCAACGAGGTTCCATATATGGTGCTCAAAAAACAAGTAGTGTTCCTAACAAACAAGCATCATTTTCTATATAAATTATTTAAATAAATTATCATCAGTTTATGTTAAACTGTGAAATCAATATTTGAAAAGCAATGCATATTAAGCATATTAAGCATGGAAACTAATAATTGGAGTCCAAGGAATTATTATGGTAGATGAAGCGATATGGTGTGCTGCCTTAGAAGAGCACCAATATGCAATAAAGAACCCTCAAATATGCTGGGAAAATGAAAAGACATAAAATAATGAAGAGTACTGGTGGTAGAGAGGGTATAAAAACCTAGAATTTTGCTTGTGCTCGCCAGAAAATGGTTGAAAACCATATTTTTCAGACCTAAGACAGCCCTGTAAATACTACCAGCCAGGGGAGGAAGAGTCCCACTGATATAATGTTGAGAACATAGATAGAAGATCTAGAGTACTAGTGGTAGAGAGGGTATAAAAACCTAGAATTATGTTTAACCCTCCAATATAGTTAACCACACAGGGAATAAGCGAATTCAAATGAATTCCAATGTATTGAATGCCCATGAGCTCTGCTTTCATCAATTCATGAGTAAATGAATTCTTCAAACACATTTTGAAGGCAATATTAATTCTTTAATCAGTTTTGAAGGCAGTATTGATGTGTTCGCTAGTTCGGGAATGCCTTGACTTTGTTCCAGTTCCCCTAGTATTAATATTAATGATGTGTTCCCTTTGCTATAATGATTTCAATACTCCATTAAACAAGCCCAACCTTACCGACAGTAATGATGTGTTCCTTGTTCAAGTATGGATGACTCTGTTCTTGAAAAAGCAGTCACGACTAAGGAGACTGTTCAAAATAAAATCAATTCTTAAGACAGTACTGATTTGTTCCCTTATTAAGGTATTATTATTCAAGAAAAAATGTGGGTTTCCTCTGTATTTATAGTAATGATGTGTTTTCTCCACATTTATAAGTGTTTCTACTCCATGAAACACAACCTAGCCACATAATCTATTCTTGAGCATTGATTAATTGTTATAGTATGGGTAATCTCCACTTCAGACCACATTGCAGCCCACTACCTTTATGTCTCCATATACATAAAGGTGTGTTGCCTTGGAATAGCACCAATATGCAATAAAGAACCCTGAAATATGCTTGGAAAATGAAAAGACATAAAATAATGTAGAGTACTGGTGGTAGGGAAGGTATAAAAACCCAGAATTATGGTTAGCCATCCAATATAGTTACCCACACATGGAATATGTGAATTCAAATGAATGCCAATGCAGTGAATGCCCATGAGCTCTAGTTTCATCAATTCATGAGTAAATGTTGGTGTGGGATTAAACCAAATAATGCCAATTTCATGCCTCATACTTCTAAAAGACCCAAGTTACAAATATCATGGCTTCGTATTATACCTATGCACAAATTTGTGGATATTTGAGATGTTTAGAGGAGAATCAATCATATTTCCATAACACCCCTCTAGAACCAATTTCATGCTAATGAATTAGAGTCTAGTGCCAAACACATGACCACATATCCAAGCAAAAGATCATCCCAGTGCATCTGATAGAATGGTAGATATGAAGTGACTCAATGTGGCCATTTATTTCATAGAAGTTGAAATATATAACAATGAGCCAATGGGGTATGCATTTTCATAAAAGGATGACCTCCTTTCTCAAAACACACCCAAAGGAACTAGGATTATTACAATGTTGTATGTTGCATTAGGGCGCAACACTATCATGTTATAAGACACAATTGCATATAAAAGGTTATACTCCATGGGATACATAAAGAAAATTCCTTTTCTTGTCTTAATTAGAAAGGAGACGATTTTTCATTGACAAGAAAGAATTGTTATTTAGAAAGGAGGCATCATCCAATGAAGTTTGAGATGGTGAAAAATGCACCATATAGTACATTTAAGCTACTTTCCTTCAAGAAAATCCCATCTCACTTGTTAATAATGAAACTCACAAGTATGGGTTTAAGAATTCAGATGCAATTGAAAGATATCAAGATCATGTAGTTGAAAAAGAAGATAAAATTGAACAGGTTTACAAAAGAGAAACTCACGATGATGAAGAATGAAAATCACATAAGAATTATAACAATAGCCAAAATGATGGTTGTCCCATGTTGTCTAATGCAGCTTCTTTGAAATTTGGAGATCATCAACTGATTCATTCATCATTCGATGAACCTCAAGAAGATTATGATAATATTCGAGTTTCAGACGTTAGTCTGCAACCTCATAACTCAGCTATTGAGGATGAAGTTCATGAAGACAAATTTCATTATTCAGAGTCCAGACAATGACAAACAGTCTTATGGCCTCGATGAATTGTATGGTTCAAAAGTGGACAGTGTCTGTAGTATGTATGAGCCAATGCCTAGTGTTTCCTAACATGCAGGTGAGTCATCTCATTACAAGGTTGATTGGATTCATGTCTACACACAAATAGAGAGCAATAATTCAAATCAGAAATTAAGTTGTTCATGTAATTATAAAGAAACAAAACCAGCCACGGCTTAGGAAATTGTTGATTCTTCAAATAGTTTTGAAGGTAGTATTGATGTGTTCACTAGTTCGGGAATGCCTTGACTCTGTTCTAGTTCCCCTAGTATTAATATTAATGATGTGTTCCCTTTGCTATAATGATTTCAATACTCCATTAAACAAGCCCAACCTTACCAATAGTAATGATGTGTTCCTTGTTCAGGTATGGATGAATCTGTTCTTGAAAAAGCAGTCATGGCTGAGGAGACTGTTCAAAATAAAATCAATTCTTAAGACAATATTGATTTGTTCCCTTGTTTAGGTATTATTCTTCAAGAAAAAATATGGGTTTCCTCTGTATTTATAGTAATGATGTGTTTTCTCCACATTTATAAGTGTTTTTACTACATGAAACACAACCCAGCCACAAAATCTATGCTTGAACATTGATTAATTGTTAGAGTATGGGTAATCTCCACTTAATACCACATGGCGACCCACTACCTTTACGTCTCCATATACATAAAGGTATGTTGCCTTAGAATAGCACCAATATGCAATAAAGAACCCTGAAATATGCTTGGAAAATGAAAAGACATAAAATAATGTAGAGTACTGGTGGCAGAGAGGGTATAAAAACCCAGAATTATGGTTAACCCTCAAATCTAGTTAACCACACATGGAATAAGTGAATTTAAATGAATGCTAATGTAGTGAATGCCCATGAGCTCTGGTTTCATCAGTTCATGAGTAAATGTTGGTGTGAGATTAAACCAAATAATGCCAATTTCATGCCTCATACTTCTCAAAGACCCAAGCTACAAATATCATGGCTTGGTATTATACCTATGCACAGATTTGTGGAGATTTGAGATGTTCAGAGGAGAATCAATCATATTTCCATAACACCCCTCTAGAACCAATTTCATGCTAACGAATTAGAGTCTAGTGCCAAACACATGATTACATATCCATGTAAGAGATCATCCGAGTATATCTCCTAGAATGGTAGATATGAAGTGACTCAATGTGACCATTTATTGCACAGAAGTTGAAATATATAAAAATGAGCCAATGGGGCATGCATTTTCATAAAAGGATGACCTCATTTCTCAAAAAATACCCAAAGGAACTAGGATTGTTACAATGTTGTATGTTGGGTTAGGGTGGAACACTATCATGTTATAAGACACAATTGCATATAAAAGGTTATACTCCATGGGATACATAGAGAAAATTCCTTTTCTTATCTTAATTAGAAAGGAGATAGTTTTTCATTTACAAGAAAGAATTGTTATTTAGAAAGGAGGCATCATGCAATGAAGTTCAAGAAATCACATAAGAATTATAACAATAGCTAAAATGATGGTTGTCCCATGTTTTCTAATGCAGTTTCTTTGAAATTTGGAGATCATCAACTAATTCATTCATCATACGATGAACCTCAAGAAGCTTATGAGAATATTCAAGTTTCAGATGTTGGTCTGAAACCTCATAACTCATCTATTGAGGATGAAGTTCATGAAGACAAATTTCATTATTCAGAGTCCAGACAATGACAAACAATCTTATGGCCTTGATGAATTGTATGGTTCGAAAGTGGACAATGTTTGTAGTATGTATGAGCCAATGCCTAGTGTTTCCCAACATGTAGGTGAGTCATCTCATTACAAGGTTGATTGGATTCATGGCTACACACAAATAGAGAGAAATACTTCAAAGAAGAAATTAAGTTGTTCAAGTAATTATAAAGAAACAGAACCAGACACGGCTCAGGAAATTGTTGATTCTTCAAATAGTTTTGAAGGCAGTATTGATGTGTTTGCTAGTTCAGGAATGCCTTGACTCTGTTCTAGTTCCCCTAGTATTAATATTAATGATGTGCTCCCATTGCTATAATGATTTCAATAATCCATTAAATAAGCCCAACCTTATCGATAGTAATTATGTTTTCCTTGTTCAGTTATGGATGAATCTATTCTTGAAAAAGAAATCACGGCTGAGGAGACTGTTCAAAATAAAATCAATTCTTAAGACAATACAGACAATTCTTAAGACAGTTCTAGATAAAATATGAATTGTCTCAGTAATGATAGTACTCATGTGTTGTTCCGTCTGATGTAATGACTCTGGTACTTTTTTAAAGAAGCCCAAACCTATGGACACTAATGACATGTTTCTTTGTTAAGGAATGGATGATTCTGTACTAGACAAACTGGTAGAGAGTTTTACAAAAGAGGCATATAAGCAAGAAATGCCCCAGTTAAATACTCTGTTGAAGACACCTGCAGTTACTGATGGATATAATATATCTCCCTATTTAGTGACTTTCTTTGAATTGGAATATAGTACTGCATCCAGAAAGCTAGACCTTGGACACTGTGACATGGAGGCAAAGATTCCAGTTTCAAATGTAAATTTGGAAAATAGTCCACTGCTAGGAGACATAGATAATGAAGATGAATCATATGATTTGGAAATTACTGAAGAAATTTTCGATGAAGAGCAGATTGTGGATTAAGTTGGAGGTAAGCAAAAAGGTAATTTGTTAGTAGAGGATCAAGTTCTAGAAGGTCTAGTGCAACAGACTTGAAATAATGAAGCTCAAGCCGATGAAGAATGCAGTAAAGAGTATCTTTAGGAAAATCCCATATCACTTGTTAATGATGAAGGTTTAGAGAATGAATTGAATGATTCAAAAACCACTAAAGGGTATCAGGTCTCTGTAGTTGAAAACGAAGAGAAAATTGAACAGTTTTCGAAGAGTGAAACTCAGAATGCTCAAGAAACTGTATCTCCTAAGAACTACAATGAGGAAGCTCAAGAGGTTGTGAAGGATGAAGCTCATGAAATCAAGTCTTATTTTTCAAACATAAGTAAAGTGTGTTTTGGACTTGATGAGTTCAATGGTCCTCTAAAGGAGGAAGATGAAAACCAACAAATTTATGAGAATGAAGCTTATGAAGGTGAACCAATGGACTGTGGCAACACTCCAGAATTAAAAAATAAGCTTCAATTTTATGTACACAATTTGAATGGTGCTCACCAATTCGAACTCCTGCCAAAGGCTTTGTCTCTAGAAAATCTATCATGACTGGCATCATATAGTGAAGGCAAGAGCCTGGGGAATGTAGTGAAGAGGAGCTTTTAGTTCTAAATGATGTTTAGAAAATTCACATCTCACTGGTTAATGGTGAAGCTCAAGAAGATAAATTGAGTGATCCCAAAACTAGAGAAGGATATCACAACTCTATATATCAAGGAGAGGAGCATTATGAACTTGCTTCAATGGCTGAAACTCAGTGAAGAAACCATCTTTCACAAGAAAAATGATAGCTCTCCTGATGTAGTTTGGATGAAAGTGAAAAATGCCGAACAGGTAGATATGTCCAATGAACTTCAAGTAACATATGAGAACATTCAAGCTTTAGAGGATTAAGTGCATCAAGGCAACTTTTCAGACAATGGAAATGAGTTTTATAACCTCAATGAGTTGTACGGTTAAACTCCTTAAAAGGAGGAAGATGTAGTTGAGTAGATCACCAAGAATTTTCACATTCCCTTAGAGTCTTCACATTCCCTTAATAGATGGTGATCAAATGGAACATGGATCTTACAATGTAGCTATGGAAAAAAATGAAGTTGAAGATGAAGCATATAAGGAAATCATTAGTATTGTTGATGGCATAACTGATGTAAGTCAAATTAAATAACAATTGTTTGATATGGAAAACCGTGGAAAACATGAGGGATTCATTGCCCTTGACAAAATTGAGGGAAAAGAGGATGAGGAGGAAGAAAAATCTATACAGAACGGAACTGAAGAGAAAAAATAATCCAAAGTTGGACAAAATATACAAGTTGTGAAAGTAGACATAGTGGCCAGCAACCAGGAACCTTCTAACATGGATACTCGATTGAAGATGCCTATGCTTACAAAAGGCCTTGATATATCTCCTTGCTTGAATTCTTTGTTTGGATTGGACATTAGTGATCCATTAGATAAGCCAAACATTATGGAGAGTAATGATGCATTATTTTGTTCAGGTATAACTGATTCTCTTCCAGAAAATATCTCAGAGATTGTTACAGAAGCTGCATGCAAGTAGGAACTTTACCAATTGGATAATCCTTTGAAGATGCCTGAGGTTACAGAGGGATATAATATAGCTGTGGAAAAGAATGAAGTTGAATATGGAGCATGCCAGGAAAGCATTTTTAATTTTTATGCCATAATTGATGAAAGTCCAATTAGAGAGCAATTGTTTGATATGGACAACAACAAAAAACATGAGTGATTCATTGACCCTACCAAAGTTGAGGGAAACAATGGCTAGGAAGCTGGAGAGACCCAAAATTTCAAAGTTGGAGAAAATATATAGATTGTGGTGAGAAAGCAGGAACCTTCCCAATTGGATACTCTGTTGAGGATCCCCGAGGTTACAGACAGATATGATATATCTGTTTTTTGGAGTAGCATGATCCAGATTATCCACAGTATTGTGTTTATTTTGTTGACGTTTCAAACTCCAAAGAGGGTCCATAGAAAGAAAATTGTGGAAAATTTTACCTTCCATTCATCTAAGCGATTACGGATCATATTGCAAAATTTTTAAGAAAGAATAACATAAACACCCAATTTACAATGTGTGGAACAATAAGGCAAATGATGAGGTCAGTAAAAGATAACATCGATCATCAACAACTCAAAGGCATGTACCAGATTGATTGCTCTTGTGGCAAGAGTTATATTGGGGAAACGGGTCGGTCTTTGAAAATTAGACTTAAAGAGCATGGACCTGATATAAAGAAGGAGAGATCCAGTACATCAACCCTTGTGGAACACTCATCCAAAACCAAAAATCATGTGTGTTTGGAAGACGCTAAAATAATTGCAAGAGAGGATAATTATCAAAAAAGAAAAATCAGAGAGGCCATCGAAATTATGAAATTTCCTTAGAACCTCAATAGGGACAATGGGAGTGAGATTAGTGGAAATTGGCTTCCCCTAATTAGACAAATAAACCCCTCGAAGCCTTTAGAAGCATAGTATCAGAGGTTTTCAAAATTAATACAATTAATTAATTTAATTTTAATTAATTAAATTAATTATAATTAGTCAATTAATTAAACTAAATATTAATTAATAGTAATAATAATAATAATAATAAATTAATTAATTAATTGATTTACTTATAAATTAGACAATTAGGGTTAAATAAAATTAAGCATTCAAAAATTTAGAAAATAATAATAATAAAATAAAAAAGAAATTATGAATAAAATTAATTAAAACTGAATTAATTAACTAATCAATTAAATTTAAATTAATTTATATACTTATGATTAATTAACCAAAATAAAAATAAAAACACTAAGAATTTTAAATTAATTAATTAATTAAGCTAATTTATGAATTAAGTATATCAATTAAAATATTTTTTAAATACTTAGGTTAAATAAAAATAAGAAAATAAAATAAAATAAAATAAAACTAACCTAATCTCTATTATACATATAATTAATTAAGTAATAATTAAAAAATAAAAATAAAAATAAAAATAAAAAATAAAATTAACTTTAAAATAAAATAAAATAAAACTAAAAAGAATAAAATTTCATCACATTATATAAATAAACTTACAATTAATCAGTTAAGGAAATCAATTGGAATAATTAAAAAAAAATGAAATAAAATAATCTAAATTAAAATAATTAACCAGAATTATTATAATAATAAAAATAAATAAAAATTAAAAATTAAAAAGAATTCATATAAGGGTTGGCTTCTTTATAAATCAAGATCTAGGTTTATTTATACTATGGTCAAAAGATTCTTCTCTCAAGGAACTATCATTCATATTCTATCTTAGTCCTGATGATGGACCCTCTTTGGGGTTTGAAACATCGACAAAATAAACACAATACTGTGGATAATCCGGATCATGCTACTCCAAAAAACCACCACATCAACTTGAAATCTAACATGATATATCTCCTTGTTTAAGCACCTGATTTGGCCTGGAGTCTAGTATTCCATCCAAAAGTTCAGGAAGTTAGAAAAAGTTACAATATATCCCCTTGTTTAAGTATGAATGAATCTCTTCTAGAAGATAAGGATGTGTGCAATCAACAAATTTCCTTGGATAATCCATTGAAGAGGCTTGAACATGCCGAGGGACCAAAATATGATACCCTAGTGAAAAATCTTGAGCTTATAGAAAATGATGTGACATCAGAGATAGAATATTTGTCACTGCATGTCCCACTTAGAGACCATGTGCGTGTCATGGAGAAGGATGCTATGGTTTTGGATGGGATAGAGCATTCTCAAAGTATTCTCCTCACATAAAATCTTGTAGAATCTGGAGAAGTAGCTGAGGGTTATACTATTTTGGATGATATGAATGTTCCTAGTAAAGGGGATTCAAAAAGAACCAAAATTGTAGACAGAATGCTGACTTTGAGCAATAGATTACAAAATTTTCAATTGGACTTACAAGGACCATTCCCTATATTGTTGATAAAGAAAATTTCCTTATTATATGTGATTTTATGTTGCTGGTAAAAGCAAGTTGTTTGTGATATGGACCTATTTCATGCTAAAGAATCAGAGTCTAGTGCCAAACCCATGATCACATATCCAAGCAAAAGATCATCCAGTGCATCTCCTAGAATGGTAGATATCAAGTGACACAATGTGGCCATTTATTGCACAGAAGTTGAATTATATAGCAATGAGCCAATGGGGAGTGCATTTTCATAAAAGGATGACCTCATTTCTCAAAACACACCCAAAGGAACCAGGATTGTTACAATGTTGTATGTTGGGTTAGGGTGCAACACTGTCATGTTATAAGACACAATTGCATATAAAAGGTTATACTTCATTATTAATTTAAATTGTGATGCTAATTTACAACTAATGATTGAATTTTTTGCATTACAACACTAAAAAGAAAATATAATTGAGTGAAAAAGTGGAAGAAACATCACAAGAAAAACCCAATATGGTATGATGTCCTCTTGAAGAAACCACCCATGTAAAATGTGAGGAATATCAAGAGACGATGAATGTAGTAAAACCCCTAAATCTTGTAGAAATGGTGAGGATCCTAAAGTAGAAACACTCCTAAATCTTGCAAAAATAGTGAGGATCGTAAAAGAAATACTCTAAAGATACATGATAGATAATGAAAGGATAATCCAAGAGAGAGAAAGACAATTAGAATTGAATGCATTGTTGCTAGAAAATCTATCTGAAATTCAGAAGCAATTGCAACGAATACGTAATGATACCAACAATTAATTTCAAAGATAAAGATTCGTTGAGAGGTTAAAAAACAAAATATTATCTACAAATAAAATGAGGAAAACCACCTCCATAAAAATACACCATGTTAAAAGCATAGATACATCTAGTAACAAATCATTATTTGATTCATCTAAGGTTGGGATAGCCAATTCATATGAGCTTCTTGGAAATCGTTCCAAGAGTGGATTACATAAGAAAAATAAAAATAAGCATTCTTGAACAAAAATTCCTTGATGGAGAATAGATTCAAATCATAATAATGCAAGACTTTACGAAATGGTACCAAGATGAGTTGCTTAGCCAAGATAAAACTATAATAGAAAGATATAAGTGTGAAAAAATACTAGAGAGTTACTTGTAAAACAAGAAACAAGAGAGAATAAAACCACTAAGAAATTGACTAATGAACGAGAGAGACCATTCAAATTTCTAATAATATCTAATAATATGTTATTGATGAACATGAATGCAATATATAGACTTTTCTAGAGACCAATTAATTCAAATTAGGTTGGGGTTCCATGTTCATGCACTTAGTATAATTCAGAAGTACTTTCCCTAGTTGGAAAACAAGTTAAATTATACTAACAAACCCAAATATACCATGAAAATAATCCCAATGCCTACATCTATACCATGAAAATATTCTCAATTCCTATAGCTATACCAATGGCTGTAGCTACACAAGGAAAATAGTACTAATGTCAATGAATTTGCAAGGAAAATACATCAAATTGAAAGGAAAGTACCTCTGGAAAATAAACCCTTTGTTGTCTTCCTTGAAACTTCTAGCTCAGTTTCTAGTTCCTTTGCAAAATAACAATGAAAGCCCCAGCATATAAAAACTAAAACGATTTGGCACCAAAAATATTTTCGGCCTCTACACCAAAAAAGTTTAAGTGGTTTCAGTCGTATTGTTTCCATTTTAATCCAGCATGTTTCCATTTTAAGATGGCCTAGCCCATTATTTCTTGTTGTTTCCCACTCAGTCGATGCCCATGTCTCCCACTTTTCCTAAGAATGAGGGTCTTAATATCTATCTCCCGCCACCCACGAATAAACAAGTATGTGCTCTGCTGTCATTGGGCCTCATGCCCTTAATGCCCATCAAATAAACCCTAGTCTCGTGGCTCTCAAACATTGGTGCTTGTCTCTCCATTTTCTTGGAAAACCCTCCATTGCAATGGGGCAAACGAGGCCCTCCTTCTGTCCATAGATTATGATACTCATAAGACAGGCAACCACCATCCCCTGTGCATATTTATAAAACCCTAGAAAACTGTAGAGAGGGAATTCATTCCGACACAGGCTTAGCATCACTGCACTCCAGGAGAATATTACGCAAAATAAACATAAATTATTTTTCAATGGTAGATCAATCTTCTGTGTGTGAGAGAGCATTCCTTGCGCAAGGGGCCAAATTATTGAGCATGGGGAATTGGTCATTGCTGCCCCAGGAAGTTTTCTTGAACCAACACCATTAGGCCATTAGCATGGATGAATCTAGACTCTGCATCTTTAAACAAGGAGCTTAAAATTTCTTCCTCGGCCTCCTGAAAGAGGAGAATTTGGGAGGAAGTGCAGCAAGCGCAAAAGGAATTATTTACAGTAGTTACCTCTGAAATATGTTCAGTACAATAATCAAGGTTAAAGTAGAAGCAAAGGTGTTGGTTCATTGCAGTGTGGGGGAAGGTTTGGTTGATGAATATGCAGCACCATTTTCTGGTGGATTCGTAATGGAAATTTGTGGCAGGAATCAGGCAGAAAATGGAGTAGTTCCGCTAGGCCCACTGCTGGATTCCATTCCATTAATTCCTGCCAAAGAGCCCAATTTCTCGTGTCGTCTGGAGAATCCCTCTAGAACAAATCGAGGTGATTCTCTAGCCATCTCTTAGCACATCAGAAACAAAGTGACATTGGTGTGGCACTGTCACCATCTTTGTGAATCTGCAAACATTTCTCAATCTTTATCGTTCCTCTGTTCCTTGAAACCCTCTATGTTCGTGTATATACTTACGAATAAAAATTTGGCAAAAAGAAAGTAATTAAGGTATCAAACGAATTAATTATGTTCTTATGTATATATATTGCAAAACTAAGTCAATACTACCTAATTTAACTAGCATTTATTTTCAAATAATCAAGGTATCAAAACCAACGAGTTATGATGATATCTATGTGAATCATAATAGTAAGTCAATACTACTTAATGTAGCTAGCATTATAAATATTATTCAAAGACACAATGACAAGCGTTAAAATTTTGTTGAATACATCTAGTTATTTGTCATGTCTTCACTGCTAAGTTTTTGTACAATTATAGAGTACCACATTGTGATGTAAATGTAGTCTAAATTAAAAATTTTAAATTACACCATTTATTACTATATCCACTAAACAAAATACAATGATCACAAGGTACCACTACTCATACTAACATGACAAATAATTTAGCTACCACTATAACAAATATATTTTCACTACCATGGACATAGATAAATTAGGGATTACTTTTTCACATGTTTAAAAATATATATAGATATAGTTTCCCATTGTTACTTCTATCACACTACTTATGACAACACTTACTTTAATACAATCTCCCCTTAACAATAAGGACATGATTATTGAAGCAACCTAATTTAATAATATAAAAGAGAAACACATTTATTATATTGGGACAAATATACTAACCTTGGATCTATCAAGGGAGGAATGGGGTCATATTACTATAAGTGAGAATCCCTTTTACAATGTGAACTTTTGAGTAAATTTTTGCATCATATTTATCATCTCAACACTTATATATCTATGTGAGTTCTCTTAAACAATTTTATCTTAATTGTTTTAAAACTAACATCGAACATTAAGTCAAGCTGATTATTCACTTTCCAAGGCAAAGAATATGTCAACTTGGAAGTTACCTGCATTATAACTTAATATTAAATACTATTCTTATTTTTTCTATTAATATGAATGCTTCTAATATTTAATATATTGTTAAGTAGATTACCCATTGACTAATTAGTGAAGTATCTAATATTGGATGAGAGAGTTGTAAGGCTAAACTTTTGGCTACCAAGGGTTAAATTTGGTGTTTGTATCATGTCATGCAAAATTAGATTTTACACCTCTCGAAGAATCAATCAAAATAGTTTACACATACCAGTCAAAGGCATTCAATAGATGGTTAAAGTAGTGGTTGGGAGGAGTTCATTGTCAAAAACATCCAAGGGTTTCCAAACTAGAGAAACAAGGGCATGTGTTTGATTTATGGGCTAACGTTTGAAAATTTTCTATGAGAAGAGGAGTTCGTGTGGAGTCCTTATGGCAAGGGCTTGAACCTCTTCATTTATTTCTTAAAGTAGGCTTGAAATAAGTGATTATAGATATATGATACATATAATATGAAAAGCACTCACAACACAAAAATATTTAACATTTGCATGAGACATAACTTAATTTATTTTCAATATATTTTTGCTTTAAAAAAGGCAATATATGCTACCATGATGCAATACAATGATTCACCAACATTGGGCACCAAACAAATGAATTGGACCATGGATGTTATGTACGATGACAATCATCCACAATAAACTATGATTATTAGCCACTCTGCAATCAAAGGCACAATGCAGGGACAACATGTATCCATCTTGGAGGATAGTGGGGAAACCCAAAATTTTATTGATGCACAATTGGTGGAGTGTAGAGGCATTCATAGATTGATATATATCCTGAACAACGTGGGTGAGAGAGGATGCCCATGCTTCACCTCAGTTGTCTTCTTGATTGTTGGTTAGACATGTTGAGGATATGGTTGATGGTTCAATATTCAAGTCAAAATCCTCCCTTGACCCTTTAGCCAAAAAGATGTCTCCTCAAGTATCTCCAATAATATCATATGAAGAGTCATAATATTTAACTTGGAATTATGGCCCACCATGATCATCTAATAATTAATTGAAATAGCAGTAGACCCAAATTTAGGGATTGGGTGGATCATATGGTGGGACTATGCTAGTGGGAACCCTAAATAAATGACTTAAAACCCACTTGATTTTCTACCTTCATGACATTCATCTCACAAATTTCTTGTTGGATACGCAAGTCCTGAAAACATGACAAGGAAGATGAGAGGAAGTTGACAAGGACATTAGGTTTTCGTAGAACATCATAAAGTGTGTCCACATGGATGAACATGGAATGGGAATTAAGGTCATAAATTCATAAAGGTCACAAAGGTGCATCAAATTATTTTTGTAGTGTCCCAAAAGGAAATATACAATTCTTGTCTCCTATAAAATAAAATATACATTTATTGTGGTGATAGTATCCACAAGATTCTTAGAACTAGTGGTATAGTGTTTGGCAATGAATGAATAAGCAAGAAACCATAAGCAAGAAAAGGGGGAAAGTATCTAACAAATATGGTTAGAGTACGCATCAAATTCCCCATCCTTGAATGAAATGGTGGTTTACACAGGGCTCATGAGAGAATATGGGGTGGAGGGTAGATTGGCATGGTCAGAAAATGAGAGAAGTGTTTTATCTACCAATGGAATATGGGATGGAGGTTATGTCTAAGTTCAGGGAGGCTTTTAGCTTTTTTGACAAGGATGGAGATGGATGTATGATAACAAAGGAGCTCAAGACAATAATGCATTCTTTGGATCGAAACCCCAATGTATATTGGAAGTGGTCCAAATGTTTTATATTCAATAATCCAGTCTCAAATACAATCAACCACAAAAGAGTAGTTATAATCTGCCTGTAAATGCAACATATTAAATACATCATTCCAAAATGATTTTTCTAAAGAGTATCAAAGAAATAGATGAGTCTGGCTATCCATCGCCTCCATACATAGTAAACAACAACCAGGCCCACTCTGTCCTTTACAACACATTCTCTCATGCCAAGATGAAGACAAAAATATACATTTACTGATATTCTTAAGTAGAGCGAAAATATAAAGCCAATATACAGAGATTCTTTGAAGGACTACTCGAACTAGAGTCAACTTGCCTCCTACGGAGAGCCACCTCTATGCCCATGATAAAAGTTTACAATGGATTTTCTCTATAATTCAACTCCAATCCTTAATTCCATAACAATTAGGTTGACGCATAAATCTAAGATTTTCAAAATCTGCAGCCAATGCAATGGAGAAAACACCAAAAATGTGATAAATCTCCAGTACCAATGCATCATCTCGGTAAGAATAAATCATATGAGATTTATTATTATTCATAAGGAGTGCAGATACCGATCAAAAGAGGTCAATCTACCAAATAGTAACACATCATCGACAAATATCAAAGGAGTAACTGTGACTTGTCTACCTACACAATTACATTTAATCCATCTACCTCCACACCTGCAACCAAAATTACTGCCCTTGTGAATTTTGTGACTAATTCTTCCACAATCCAATATTTTATCCTCAACATCTTCTTCTCACAAAAGTTGTCATAGATACTTTTAAGTAAGGATATTGTCTACTAACAAATATTCTGTAATTTGCCTCCACCATCCTTGTAAAAATTATGGTGTACAGTTGCAACTACTTATGAAGTTTTAATCAAAATCACAAGACACAAACCTACTCTATTTCTCTCTCAAAGTTAATTCACAATTTAGAACAAAAAATTTATACATGCAATAAGAAATAACACACATGCACACATAATTTTTCCCGAGGAAAGAAATATGCTAAAAAACCCAATCTTTGCTTGCATTAATATGATGAATAGAAATGTATTGCAATTTATTTGTTCAACTGAGCACAACCTGCAAGTGAATAACTTGTCTCTAATCTCACTAAGAAGCTATAACCTAGACTTAGTAAATTTATACTTCTGTTTGAGCCCATATTTCCTTGCGCAATTCCTTGAGAAATTAGGCCCCTATTATTTAGGAATTTTTACAAAATGGATTGTGAAATTCCCAAGGTTGATCATGTGACTACATGCAACACCTGTACACTCAAGGCTAGTCTACAATTGATGTTACATTGCCTTGGAATCTCCACCATAGTTGGGTAACTCAAATTCTCCATGCACTAGATATTTTGGGTTGATTGATCAATTAACTGGATGATCACTGAGTTTGACTAAAGTCCCACTGCACAATTGGCCTTCCACTAGTATGGGCTCTGAAATGTTCCATGATAATTGCTTATTCTTGGGGCTTGGTTTTCAAGGCAAAGTCCAACGTTCACTCTAGACTAACTATGATCATCAATAACCACTTGGTGAATGCTAGTAGTCAACCAGTAAACCAACCACACAAGAATTTGAAACCGAATAGGTCAAAATGAAAATTAAGTATGTTAATGCAAGAGTTCAATAAGAACTTGAATTTGGTTACTCATGCCTACTAGGGAGATATTTCCATTAAACGAAATCGTAACACAAGAAACAACACAACACGGTATAAGTGATCTGAATGAGGATGTTACCAGATATGTAAGTGAAGGACTCGGAAATTTATAGTGATCATGCAAATGATAGATCTCAAACACAACATGATGATGTTGTTGGGGAGGGATATATCATTGTGGAGGGATGGATTTAGTTTCTAAAAGGGTCTCAACTCAATGGATTGTTTATCTCATATACATTGAGATTGGTTAAATTCATCTTATCAGGTTCATGAGGGTAGGAGAGGGAGGCGAAATAGAGATGGGAAGCTTAACAGTCATCCAGAAGGAAAGTATATGCCTGCATGTAAAGGTAAAGGGAATGCTAGAGGGCTAATTTGATTCAAAGAAAGGGTGAATTATGCTTCCTTGAATGGACATCATGACATTGTGTTTAAGATTCACCATTCTGAAGCTGCAAGAAGACTAGAGTGTAAGCACAAGAGAGAAGCTAAACATATTGTGGGTTGAAGAGGGCCAAGAAGGCCCTTTCTAGTTCTTCCTCTTTTATATTGGAGACACAAGATTTAAGAGTGTTTATAAGGTAGTAGTAAAGATGAGATAGATTGTCAAGCATATGTTGGCAGGGGTGTTGTTGGACTATCACAGTGGAATAAATGATCTAATAGATAAAATGAATGTCTACTAAAAAGAAAATTTCAATGTTGAGGAGCAACTTGGGAGGGGTAGTTGATGGTTCCCTAAGCTAGTTCAAGTGCTTGCAATGGATTAAAGATCAACTTCTATTGCAAAGTCTCACGAGGAATATGATTATGCAATAACTGCACCTATAAAATTGGAAGTCAAAGTCTAGGACTCATTATAAAGAAGCGGTTCAAACAATCACCACTAAGTTTTGAATGGGATCTAAAATCCGACTCTCTCAAAATTGAATGAAGTTGGAACGACTCTAAAACAACTTGAAACAATTAATGTTAATATTAAAAATTTAAGTAAAAGTTGACATTATCCTTATCTTTCCTTTTGAAAAAGGAAAGATAAGGAGAATGTCAACTTTTACTTTAACTTTAAAAATTAAATATTACCATTAATTACTAGGGTTAGGTTTTGTAGGGCCCTCGAGTTAATAATTTTTTTTTCCTTTTAAGTATTTTTTATTAAAAAATTATTATTTGGTGGTCATTAGCTATGTTGCACTACATTCTTCAGAATTGGTCAGTTTATTAGAGAACTAGTGAATTTGGTGTTTTAAGGTCAGTTCAATACAAGACCAACCTTAGCCAATCTGAACCACCAAACTAGACTAGTACAACTCTAAAACCATTGGGACCAACCAATTCCACTAGTTCTAGGCTAGTTCCAATAAGAGTTTTCCCTTCTCATCTTCCTCTGAAGTTGTTTTGTTGGATCCTTTCAGGAATGGTGATTTGGAAAGTGCCATAAACTGTCGAATTGTTGTGAGCACCTAAGATCATAAGTAGTTAAGCCTTGGCAAACAGAAATTTGCAAGGACCTAGTACAAACATCCCAAAACATATTTAGTGAGGATGTGCATGCAAGGAACTATTACAGACCTCCCAAGATACTTAGTGAGGATGTGCATGACCAAAAAACATAAAAAAAATTATCCACCCTCAAAAACCATGCCCAAGACATTGAAGTGTGGGCAAAACAAATTGATGGTAGGCTATTAATGCTACCAACAATCATTCCCTCTCTAATTTCACAAGAAGCTCCTACTCAAGCTACCTCATCCACTATGGTTATAGCAAGTTCTTGCAACTGTGTGAGCTACAAGAAATTAAAACTACCTTTGAATCTCCACCAATCTTAGGGAACTTGACTTCTCTTCATGCCCCAACTATTTTTGGTTGATTGATCAGTTTACTAGATGATCACCGAGTTTGACTGAAGTCCCACTACTTAAATGACCTTCCACTAGTTCCTCCAAAAGTTAGAACTAGTTTAATTGACAACAACCTGAGATAATTGACCTTTATTGCTACAAATTAGCAATCGCATATGCAAAACTAAACTCTAACTCCTCCAACTCAAATTTATTGAGTAAACTAGGTGACACAAGCCATGTCACACAAGTTAACATCATCCAAATTGTATGTTGATGTGGAAATTCGAATTTTTCAAATTTAATAAAGGAAAAATCAAATTGAGAATTTCTTGCTACATTTTTCAACACATAGTTCATTGGAATGTATTACTTTCACTATGAAATTGGCATAATTCACATGTTAAGTTCATAAGGTTTTGGGTTGATGTGGTTCTATGTGTTGCGTATATAAATAATAGGTGTCCAACTCTTTTTATTAGAAACAAGACTCCCTATGAAATGTGGTATGGCCACATTCCTTCAGTGAGGTATCTTAGGGTTTTTGGTTCCTCATTTTATGCCTTTATACCTAAGGAACAGATCAAAAAACTCAGTGCAAGGAGTCAAAAATGTATCTTCTTTGGGTACTCATACCTCCAAAGCATACCATCTCTATGATGAAGTGAATAAGAATTTTATAATATCTAGAGATGTGATCTTTCTTGAGTCTTCCAAGACTAACAAGGTTGTTGAGTGGTAGCTGAATTGTTTGGATATATTCAAACATGCAAAGTATTTTCAAGAGTTTGATAGTGATATTCCGCATCTCCTTCTCTTAGCTCTATAATTTCTATGAAGAGCCTTGAAGAAATCACGTTGAAGGAAATTCCTTCACGTGCTTTGTCAGGAAAGAGCTAAGAGACTATTGGCAGCAGGTAGCCAAATCTGACAAGCGGTGAGGGTACATGCAAGATACAAAGCAAGGATCAATGCAGGGGAGTAATGCAGAGGAGTGTATTGACTACATACATATCATCAAACATCTTTCATCCCACTTAGGATGCCTTGCATCGTGCCTAGTTAGTCATAAGATCATGTTGGTCACAACCTCTGTAGCTTAAATAAACAAGTGGTAATACTCTTCATCTTCTAAGCTATGTAATAAACAAGTGAAAGGGATCAATACACTTAGAGCAAACACATGGAATGACTTTTAGTTCTTGCAACCATGAATGTCATTGAAGACAGAATGATACGACAATGATAAGAAAACGTTTAAGCTACATTAAGAGGTGTATTTCAAAAGATTTGTTTTTTTTTCCATACCTAGCCTCCAAAGGGTTACGAATCAGATGGACTCTTCATGTCGTCCTAATATTCTATCACACCTTGGGTTTCTTGGTCTACTTATTTTTCTCCTTAGCTCCTTGAGAGTCCTCTATCATGTCTTTTTTCTTCGCGGCCCATGAGAGACATAATTACATAGTTTCAATGGGCAGTGATTGTTGCAAGATGAGGCCCTGGGAGGACACATTTACGCAGTTTTAGGATGTAAGGCACTACTATGGGATGAGGCCCTGGGAGGACACATCTATGCAATTTCAGGATGCAAGGAAGACTAGGTAGTCAAGGGACAAAACTACGCAGTTTTTTGAGACAGTGGGTTCCAGCTGAGGGAAGGACACTGGAGGAAATGACTGCGCATTTTTGAATGGTAAGGGAGGTTGGGATTTTGTGCATTGCATGGTTCAAACAAGCAACAGAAAAGCTTGAAGGTTACATATGTGAAGTACGTAGTTCAGGAAAGTTGGATGAGGCTAGGTTGCTAAGAAAACTCCTAAATTTAGCTAAGTGTGGGATCAGTGGAACTTATGTGAATAGTGATAAAACTTCACTAGGATCACACACTTGAATACTTATCGATACAACATAGACCATCCAGAACATATAACACATACTTCACTTAATGCAACAACCTTTGTGGCAGCTTACGGTAAGTGTTGCTCCGATTATAGACCTTGGGAGGATAAAGGCGACACATGTGTAAGAGTGTGTGAAATGAGTGTTAAAAATGTCTATGTGGTGAGGACAAGCCATTCTCATAAATATTTCCCCTTAAAGCAAAACAGACCTCCCTTTTGCATGACAAGCGATTACCCCCATGCCCAAAGATGACACATTCTATGTAAAGATAAAAGCATGAATGGCTCTAAAGATCAAAAAGGGCTTGAGATCATCAACTTACCAAGAAGTGACTAAGCAACGATCGACCAAAATATCCATAGTAGGCTTTGAAATTTAAGTGCTGGCCAAAATTTTAGAGGGTGTTGCAGCCTCTACAACAGTGCCTTCACCTTCTTGCTAGCTTCTTTTTCAACTAGTCTCTTGAATTCTACGAACTCAGAGAATTTCTCATCTGTATTCCACGTGAAGAAGATCCAACACTTCCATGATAATTCATCAATAAAAGTGACAAAATATTTGTGTCTGGCAGTGTAGGTTGTCGAGAAAGCTCCATAAACATCATAGTATATCCTTTCTAGGACTGCATGTGCTTTGTTGTCCTGATCATGGAATGTGGATATTATGTACTTCTGTAATGTACATCCTTTGCATATATCTTATTGCTTAAGTGCTCCTTTAGAGAGGCGAGTGGTTATTTTTTCTATAATATTCAAGGTACCATGATACAAATGACCAAGTATTTTGTGCCAAAGTTCATCGACATCGCGACCTTCACTTTCACCACCTTAGTGCTTAATGTAGCACAGTCTTCCACATTTAGCTTATACATGTTCTTCACATGAACCCCGATCTGATTCACCTACCCCATGGCTATGTGTCTCGGGAATGCTTTTCCTTTGTTGAATAACACTTCACAATCATGGTAAACCAACCACTCGATGAATGCTAGTAGACAGACCCCTAATCCTTTACCTTTACCTTTTTTTACTATTACCTCATATTGAAATGTTGAAGACAAAATATTTCTTTTATCTTAAAAAATTTTCTTAAATTCCCCCTCCATGTGGTAGTGCCGAATGCAACAATAGACAAGTTGTCTCTAATTGTATGAGCATATATGAAAGAGACAAAATAGGAATTGATGTCTGAGAAATCTTGTCAGTAAAACTTGTCGCGTTCTTCTTAGTCAACTACTCCCACAAAACAAAGAGCCAAACAAATTGTTGTCTTTATATAAGATAACGTGAATGGTAAGTAAAATAACAACCTCGGTATAGGCGCAAGACAATAGTTGTCTACAAGCTAGCCGACTTAGGGTGCACTGTCACAGTCAATTTTGCAATTGTAATTAGATAATATCATCTTAAATTGATATGTTTGTGTCTTAATTGTTAATTGTATTAAATAGGTTTGATCTAAAGTGGTCAATGTATTAAATATAAAGTTTTGTCTTAAAATATTTTTGTCTCAAACTACTTTTGTCTTAAATATAAAGTTTTGTCTTAAATTGTTTTTGTCTTAAAATAATTTTGTCTTAAACTATTTTTGTCTTAAATATAAAGTTTTGTCTTTAAATTTTTGTCTCAAACTACTTTTGTCTTAAATATAAAGTTTTGTCTTTAAAATTTTGTCTCAAACTACTTTTGTCTTAAATATAAAGTTTTGTCTCAAAATATTTTCATCCTAAATTATTTTTGTCTCAAATATAAAGTCTTAAAATATTTTTGTCTCAAACTGCTTTTGTCTTAAAATATTTTTGTCCTAAACTATTTTTGTCTTAAATATAAAGTTTTATCTTAAAATATTTTTCTCAACCTATTTTTGTCTTAAAGTTTATATTTAAGACAATTCAATTGATATTAAATTTTAATGTAAAATAAATAAAATAAAAAGTGATTTTTTAAGACAAAAGATTTCTTTTGTCTTAAAAAAATGTCTTAAAAGTGCCCTTGGTGTAGTAGTGTTGTCACAATATGACATTCAAACATGGTTCACCATGTTTGGCTATAATTTATATTATAAACCTAAGGGAATAAAATAACCCATATTTTTATATTTTAAACCCAAATGAGTAATAAACCGAAAAGAGCAGTACTAAAACCCCAAGGGATTATGAACCCAAGGGAACAATATTATAAACCCAATATTCGTAAACCCAAATATAAATATTACAAACACTAAAATAAACATGTTTTATTTTCATGGCGAAACAATCTTTGTCAAAATGTGACATTCGAGCATGGGACTAATATTATAAACCCAAATATAAACACTACAAACACTAAAATTAACATTGTTTGTTTTATAATATAAACCCAAGGGAATAATGAACTTAAGGGATTGATATAATAAACCAAAAGGAATAATAAACCCAAAGGATTAACACTAAAACCTCAAGGTATTATGAACCCAAGGAATTATTAATATTAAAAAGTTGAAGAATGAAGAAAACCAATAATTTGATATTATAAACCATTGGGAAGTAATAAACCCATGGGAAAAATACTTTATTAAAGCCTTGGTTTCAAATCCTTCCTATTGGGGCTAAAACTCTCTCATTAACCTTTATAAAAAATTCGCTAACCCTTTAGCCACACATATATAACCTTTTCCTCTTTAAACCTTGGTTACATATATATTTAGCGTATAAACCTTTTATCGGCGCTATTTTCTTAATAAACCATTTACAAAGGAAATTTACGCTTACCACACCTTTTCCGCCTTGGTATGACCTTGGCACGCTTTTCGAGATTTACCTTTTCGCAATTGCAATTCTCTGATTGTTTTGTTAACAAAGACCTCTATCGCATCCGATATGCAGTAATGTGATTTCCGATCTCAAAACTTATTAACTGCGCCACATAACACCATTGGGTCTGTTCCTTTGTATGTCGCATTGCGTCTCTGCCGTTGATCTTCTCCCAAAAGATCCAACGATTCACATTGGTTTCAGGTTGACCACACACATGGGGGTTAACCGCCTGATAAAGCAGTTTCCCCACTCCAACTCTCTGCCACGCGTCGCGATATGTATGGAATCACTTGATCAATGTTCAAACCACTTACCATCTAGTCCTTGCCCGAAATACCACCTAAGGTTATAAACCTGCCTTTTCTCTGCGTTAACTCCTGTGCTCCTTCACCGTGAGATGACTGCTGATCTATAATATCGACAGTTCTCGCTCTTTGTCATCACATTGTTGATCTATAAGATCCAACAGTTCCCGTGTATTGAAACCACACTTCTCCATTCCTCACTTTAAATTAACTTTAATTCATTCTTCAGTGTGTTCTCTGTGTTTTCGATTTTTCTTTAGGGTTTCTTTCTTCAACTATTCTGCTGCTCAATTCTCTCTCAGCCTCAATCCTCTGCGAATTCTCACTTCACTTCCTCTCTAGAGCTTCGTTTGATTATTGAACTAGATTCCAAGATCCCTAATGACTCTTCTGAATCATTCTCTCCTCTCTGCGTGTGTATATATATTTTCTAAATAATTTTTTACTGCAAGGGATTGATATCATAAATGCAAGAGACTAATAAACCCATGGGATTACAAATGCGTAGGAATAATATTAAACATAATGAACTAGTATTATAAACCCAAGGAATTTAAATATTATAAAACTTAAGATTAACATTGTAAACCTATCTCATTAATAAACACAAGAGATAACACTAAAACCTCAAGGGATTATGAACCCAAGGAATTATTAATATTAAAATGTTGAAGAACGAAGAAAACCAATAATTTGATATTACAAGCCATTGGGAATTAATAAACCCAAGGGAAAAATACATTATTAAAGCCTTGATTTCAAATCCTTCCTATGGGGACTAAAACCCTCTCATCAACCTTTATAAAACCTTCACTAACGCTTTAGCCACACAAAACTTCATGTAAAAGTGTTGGGACTTTAGCGTTGGAACGAGCAGCACTAAAGGGTAAAGCTCACACTGTAAACATTTTTAAAAAGCACAAAACTCCTTGTATAAGTGCTGGGACTTGAGGGCTGGAACCAAGGGCACTAAAGGGTAAAACTCACATTGTAAGTGTCTCAAGATGAGTGGTCCATGCTTACAAAAACTTTAAGTCTTCTTAAAAAGTTTAAGATCATCAATATAAATATGTTGCATTGTTCAAACTAAACAATGATTAATAAAATTATTAAATTTAAAAAATATTAACAATGATTCATAAAATTATAATTTTATAACATTTTTAAAATAATGATAAAATAACCTAAAAAGGTCTTTTATTTATTAAATCATTTTACAATAACAATATTTTCATGTGTCCTCCCTATGTTGTATAACTCAAACATGAATCCTTGAAAGAAAAAATCGTGTTAATGATAGTTATTAAGTAGGCATAAATATGCATGCATTGACTAGTCAATAAGTACTGCTTTTAGCGATAATGATGACTTTTACTTTTACTATGAGCATGAATAGAGAAATTGTCATCGTATTTTATTAAAAATAATAATAAATGAAAATGATTATTATACATGTTTAGATTGATAATAAAAAAAGAGAAAATTCATAAACACAAGAAGGTTTGGAGAAAGAGATGATCTCACATAAACATTTGAATTTTACATACGATGTTTATTTCATAGACTCCCACTTTGTACAGCTATACGTTTGTTGGTTTATCAATATGCCTCATCTCATTCAATAAATTCACAGAGACTTGAGCGCTTTCTAAACCGAAGTCAATTAATAAAAAATATACTGAAACCCTAAATGTTTCATAAAGTGAACCTTTAGAGAAAACCTAAAATGTTTGACAAAGAGATGGTGTCCACCATTGCTAAACAATGACTACGGGTAAAGAAACTCTCATCAATACCCAACAATTCATTGTCAGAAAGAGCTGCGTAAAAACATAGACCCAGATTTCGCCAAAGTCAAGTGGCTACTATTGTCAACCGCTGAAACTCTTTCACAGGAGGGGCACATGGTAATGGTTGACGCAAGCCTAAGAGGTGGTGACATTTTTAAAGCTTTTAGTTTTTCCAGCTCTATTCGAAGTTTTTTGTTCTCTTCTGTAAGTGCCTCATTATATCTCTTCAGAAGCTCGCAGTCCATTTCTGTTTTCTTAAGCTTTGTCCTGAAACAAATTCATAACATTTAATTAACCTATAACAAAAATGAGTCAATAAAATTGTCAACAGAATAGGATCTCCATGGGATCAAAAGTTTTCCGAACTATAAATTTGCACAACAATTGATTTCCAAGTCGTTCTTCATAGTTACAGGCCAAATTATCTAGCTATTGATTCCAAAATGGAACTTTCCATATGAAATTCGACTTGAAAAATACAATGAATCAATAAAGGACTCGAGCTAACCTTGCTTGTCTATTCTGGAGCCACACCTCAGCTTGTCAATGGCGGAGATTCAATTGTAAGGCCAACACATGCTTTCCCTTCTACGGAAGAAGAAGAAATTACATCAGCAAAAAGCATGGTGAAACAGAAACAATAGAGTAGTAACCTGTAAGTGAATACTGTGTATAGAAACTTACAGGTTCGGGCACCCTGTTCTTTCTAAAGCTTTCTTCCAAAACAACACATTGTTCTCTAGACAGTCTATGTTTCTTCCTGGAACAACCCTCTTCTTCTACATCACTGAGCACCCTCGACTAAACTCAATCATTCTCCAACTCTTCGCCATCATCCCATCTTCGCTTGATCTCCACATAGTCATTCCCAAAGTTAATTGCCTTGGAATCCACGGTGTTGTTGGGCAGCGACACATCAATGCCGCATGCATCTTCGTTGGATAAACAGGACGCTGGGCATTTGTTGGCATTAGTTCAGCATGACATAGCTATCTGATGGTGCCGGATGAATGGGAACTTCTACTCTCACACATGAAGTGTATCTGCAGCATTTCAACTTGCAATTAGGTGGTGAAGATCCAATCAAGGCGCTTTTGCTTGATTTCACTGGACTTCCTCGTTCTCTTGTGGATTTTATCACAAAATCACAGTTTGTAGTACCCAGAGAGACGTACATCATCACGACTATCAACAGTAAAAACTGCATTGTTGAATTAGTAATGCAACTGCCTTCAAATTGCTTGAGAATTAGTAACGCATAGGAAATCACTCAGGTAATCCTTATAGGTGTTGGAAAACACTTGGAAAATGGTTGAACATGGGTACGTTTGAGAATGTGAAAAGGTATGGTTGAGCATGGGTACGTTTGAAACCAGAATGTGAAAAGGTATGGTTGAACACGGATACGTTTAAACCACCCACGTAAGGTAATCGTTAAATTAATGGACAAAACACTTGGCAAATAGTTGAATAGACATACATTTCAGAATATGAAGAGGTATAAGGTGCACATCTCAACTTTTAATGGTTTCACAAGCTTGAGGAAAACTCTCACTGGGTTGTTCCTCTTTTATCCACGTCTCTTAGGTTAATATTTTATAAGTTTTTTTAAATACATTTCTCACTAATGAACATGAGTGGTTATAAACAATAGGTATAGTAAATTTTTAATCATTCTTTGTAAAAAAATTATTTAAGTATGCTTTAAACATGGGATTTAGACACTCAAGTAAGTTAGTGGTGTGAATTTTATCCATTGATATAGTAGCAACCACTAGAATATACTGGCATCTTTCAATTTAGGCCATCAGATCAAAAAAATTAATTAAGAAAATGATTAAAGTGCCCAACTCCAATAGGAGGGATGCCTATCAGCTTAATAAAATTAAAAATATATCCCTAAATACTTAAACATATATCTATCCTCGTTATCATTCAAGTCTTCCCAAAATTAACTCGAAATAGCGGAGACAAAGAGGCATGGATACTTGACACGCCTGCATTTATATGGTCCAAAATCCAATTCAGAAAGGACAATAACGAACCCTTAAAGCAATAGTTGACTCATACAGTGCAGCATTGCGAGATACCATTTGGAATATTCAATTTATATAATATGTCAGCATAGGTGAATTTGATAGTAAGGTATAAACCTTCACACGATGCCCAGGCCCACATCTACACAGAACACTCGGCCTTAAAAGCTTTGGCCAACATTGTACCGGCGAGCTTAACCTTTCAGACATTTAACCCGCTTATAATCAGGAGGTCTTGGTATCCGGAAGATATGAAATCGGTCAACGAAGAGTCATGACTGACAGACTTTAAAATTTCCAAATGCCCCCTCTTTATTGCCCGTTCAGTCTTATCGCAGTGCATATGCAATCGGTATATTTATTGAAATTTTGGAGTATTCGATCAAAGGGACAGTAATTATACATCACTTTTTGTTGGATCAGGTGCACAGCAAAAATAAATAAACACAGAATTAACACAGCAGAACAATCAAGCACATAGGAGACAATTTTTAACGTGGTTCACCCAACCAATCTGGGCTACGTCCACCAAACATAGGCATCAGGAATTTATTATTCAAATCAGGAGATTACATCATGAAAGCCTCACAAAACTCTCACACTCTCAGCAAACCATCCGAATGGTTGCCTGTTATATAGCCTAGAGAATCTAACAGCCTCATTAATTCCCTCACATCAAATATAGGAGGCATTAACTCCCTCCCAACAACCTGGAGTTAATCTAGGACCTGAATTCCTATTGTTGTCACCAGCTGAGATTTTTTCCTATTTCATTACAAACAGAAAATCTCAACAATCTCCACCTTGACAACAATTCCCCTGATGCCCTGTTATTATTATTTTATCAGAGGCACAGCAAGTCAATAAAACACACAGCAAAATAAATCAAGCACATAAACACAATTTTTAACGTGGTTCACCCAACCAATCTGGGCTACGTCTACCAAACATAGGCATTAGGAGTTTATTAATCAAATCAGGAGATTACATCATTAAAGCCTCACAAAACTCTCACACTCTCAGCAAACCATCCGAATGGTTGCCTGTTATATAGCCTAGAGAATCTAACAGCCTCATTAATTCCCTCACATCAAATATAGGAGGCATTAACTCCCTCCCAACAACCTGGAGTTAATCTAGGACCTGAATTCCTATTGTTGTCACCAGCTGAGATTTTTTCCTATTTCATTACAAACAGAAAATCTCAACACTTTTTTGTTCTACGTTTTCGCCCTTGCCTAGTAAAAGTAATTATACATCACTTTTTTGTTCTACGTTTTCTCCGTTGCCTGGTAAAATAGTAAATTTTGTATGAATTTGAGAAAATGCTTTTGGAATTGTGAGTGGTGTAGTTTGTATGATTTATATAAAAAAAAATGAAGGCCACAATTTGGTTGGGACAACCAATTTTTTTAGGCTGGAATAGAAAATTCGGGAAGGAATCGGAGTGTGCCAGTGTTTGATTTTTTAATGTTCAAAATGAATGGAACACCATCAAGAATTTGGAAACCCAAAACCCTGAAATTAAGCCAATATCATAGTAAGAAAACACATCACTATGACACATACTAATCACACTAATGGGAATAAGAGTACTATCCAGCTTAATGTACAGAGCGGAGAGATGATGCTTACATGGGATAAGGATCTGAAATCAACCTCATACGTATCATATTCAATGAAGCTCAGTCTTTCTTCTCATTACTTACGAAGCTCACTAACAGAAGAGTATGAAGCAGTAAGAGTATTGGAACTAGAAGTGGTATGATCTATTCCAGAGCTTACACGTGCTATGTATATGTAATCAAGTAATGAATGAACTGTACTAGTATTCTCCATAAGTAATGGTAAGAAACCCAATCGTGTTAATTAGGTTACAACAAGTACAAAGAGCTAAGCTGTTTAGTGGTATCCAGGATTTCTGAAAACATATGTAATTGTGTTGGATTTTCAATTATTTGGGCAAAACCTCATCCCGATTAGACTACTCTAATTAAGTTTATCATTAAAAAACAACATATTTTTTAAATCTTTCAAATATACATCCGGAATAAACATCCGAAATGTGTATAGAAAATAGTGCGGGGTCTCCTAACTTGAAGTGTGATTTTTTCAGTGATAGTGAGGCCGGATAGCATTTATAGTGATAGACCAAATTGAAAATGTTTATGATGTGTGTGGAGTGGAAGCAAGGTGAAGGCATACAAATCAACGGGTGGATTGGTGGTTGCTGATGCTTCCGAGCCTTAAATTCATTGTGCCTAGTAAAAGGAGGTATAATTTTATCCTTAATATTCAAAAGGAGGTATCACTTTATCCGTAGAATTCAAAAGCGAAGGAAGACGATTATGGTTGCCATACTGTCTATTGTAGGTATATCACGAAAGGAATTCAATCAAGTGGAAATGAGTAGGCGAAAATATCCGGGTCGTCATACTTAGGGTTTGCTAGATTCTTATCTTTGTCTGCATGCACACCAACTCACTGTATCACGGGTCTCCTTTGACTCTTTGAATTCACATGTTCGAATATTCATTGTAATATGCTGCCAGAGAGATCGTCAACGATTTTTATACCGTATGCCAAATCAAATCTCTCAACTCTTTCATAATTTAAGACTGTGTCCGGCCATAGCCATTTAATATTTTCAATTTACAACCAACTGTCGTCGTTGTAGTTCGAAATGCGACCCTGGCCTTGTTTACTCAATTATTCGAGATTTCCTGAAAGGCTTCGTTCCACATGAAGTTTATTGAGTCCATTTGCTAATTTTACACCCCAATTTGAAGGGGATATACTCCTTGTTTACTCAATTATTCGAGATTTCCCTAAAACCCTGGTTCCATATGAAGTTTATTGATTGGAGTTGCTCATTTTACACTTCAATGTGAAGGGATACTTACAAGGGATATATAAGTATGTTTGTTGGTTTTAAAATAAATAAAAAAATATTAAAAAAAAATTGTCTGTTATAATAAAAACTAAAAAAATATATGCTATACATATTTTACCTAAACCTTTTCTATATCGACCCCAGATAGATGAATCTGTGTTAACTTTATATTTTTTTTTTGTTTATAATATGCTCGGTCTGAATAGGTTATACCCTACCCGTGTAAGCGTTCTTTTCTTAGGGGTTATCAATTAAATAAATTAAAAAATTGAATGTGGAACCAGTGCAGCGTGTGAGATAACGTGGCGGAATTCTAACTCTTGGAATATTAATTCCCACTGCTATGGAGCGACACCGATTTGCTACTTCACGGAAATACTCTATCACGAGGCAAAAACACTCTAGAATCATAAAAAAAAAAACAAATTGTAGGCTTAAAGGGACAAATTCGCGACAGACTTTGGATTTGGCCGATCAACGATCGAGGTGCAAGAGTAGCGTCGCAGGACATCGCCGATGAGCGATCGCTGATGAGCGTATTGGCGAGTCGGCATATCGGCAGGATGGAACATCGGCATATCGGCGGCAGCATTGCGATATCGCATCGGCGCTTTCAAAAGCTCGTAGGCCCTTCGCACAGTTATGTTTGCGATCCGATAGCTGGACCCGACGGGCATATAGCATTGTGCTGTATGCATATAGCATTGTGCTGTATAATATTTTAGTTCCGCGAGTGGCCAACTTTCCCGTGTTTTGTAATGTTTTTCAAGCTTAAGTTAAAATGCATCGCATATGTGGATATCGCTTCGGCCAGTCGTAAATTGGCATTTCGCTATGCGATGGTGCGATATTGTGATAAGCCTGCATTAAACATAGATAGGATATTTTCAGCCAAGTAATCAATGCTATTTACTACGGTTGGTAAATGAAGGTAGGATATTTTTTTTCTATCTTATCATTTAGAATCAGATATGTTTTTAACATATACATATATGTAATGAACAACACTTCTGTAATGTGATAAAGAGAGAATTTGTTAAAGAATCTCATAGTTTTGTAATTATCTAAAAAACGCACAGCAGTGCTCAGATAATGAGAAATAGATTCTGAAACTGAATCGTTCCTGTTGTAACCCCTCTGTAGAGGAAGACAATTATGTAACAATTTTTTTTATGATTAATCCTGTATTGCAATGAGAGCATTGTTCTCTGTGCAATTTCTTTTGTGTTTGAAATCATCAGAAATTTCCAACATGGTATCAGAGCCAGTCTAGGCACTCAGTGAGTCAAAAACAGAGTTTGTTTTTCACTGTAGGAGTTGTAAGAAGCTTATTGAGCAGAGAAAGTTTTTTTTTCATACAGTCAGTATCTCTTCTTTATTTATACATCTTAAAATGGCAGATCCTGGAACTGGTTTGACGAATTTCCAACTGCCACAGTTTAATGGGAAAAAATTACAGCTATTGGTCGATAATAATGAAAGCATTGTTTGCTTCTCAAGGAATATGGGAGCTGGTTGAATCTAGCTATGCTGAGCTTGCAGATGCAACAACGTTGGCTGCTTTGACAGTAGCAGAAAGAGACCAGTTGAAGAGCGACAGGAAGAAGGATGCCAAAGCTCTCTTTTTTCTCTTCCAATCAATACATGAAAGTATTTTTCCGCGCATTGCAGCAGCAACAAAATCCAAGGAGGCATGGGACATTCTCAAAACTACCTATCAAGGCATGGAGAAGGTGAAGACTGCAAAGTTGCAGATGTTGAGGAGAGACTTTGAAACACTTAGCATGAAGGAATCTGATACAATAGATTCATTCTTCACTCAGGTTATTGGGTTGATAACCTAGATAGGATCTCATGGTGAGATTCTTGAAGAAAGAAGGATTGTAGAGAAGATCTTGAGATGTTTACCCTCAAGGTTTGAAGTTGTTGTGATAACAATAGAAGAAACAAAGGATCTCTCATAGTTCACAATAGATGAACTGAGTGCTTCTCTTATATCTCATGAACACAGACTGAGTAGATGAACAGATTCCTCTTTTGAGCAAGCATTCAAGACTCAGATGTCTTTTGGCCAAAGAAGAAGTTGAGGCAGAGCAAATAACAGAGGTCGTGGAAGAAGCCAAAACAGAGGAAAAAATAATCCTGCAAGCACAAGCGGAAGGAGCTGCAATCAGAACCAAGATGAAAGATCAAGCAAACAGCAAGCTCATGGACAAAGGTATGACAAATCCCAAGTCCAATGTCATTATTTTAAGAAATTTGGGCACTATGCCAGTGAATGTAGAAAAAAACAAAATGACATGAATAGTAGAGAGAATGTTAATTTTGCAAATGAAGAAGATAAGAATCCAAAAATTCTGCTGTTAACATGTAATATTGCACAAGACAAACAAGAAGATTTTTGGTTCTTAGACTCAAGTTGTAGTAATCACATGACTGGAAACATTGAAATGTTTGCCAATCTGGATGAAAATGTGAAATATGAGGTAACAACAGGAACTGATAGTAAGATATCTGTCAAGGGTAATGGTAGAGTCAGTATCCAAGCAAGAAATGGAGAGCAAATGATTGTGCCAAAGGTATACTATATACCTAGTCTGAAATGTAATCTTTTGAGCATTGGACAGCTCATTGACAAAGGTTACAATGTGTTCTTCCAAGATGATATGTGTACAATTAGAGATATACCTCCAAGTAAGAAGATCATTGCACAGGTGCAGATGACTAGCAATAGAATGTTTCCACTCAAACTCAAGGCAGATTTGAAGAAAGGAAGCACTATTGCAGCTGTAACACAAGAAGTCTTTCAGGAACAAGTGAAAGATGAGAGTTGGTTGTGGCACTTGAGATTTGGACATCTCAATTTCGGAGGCTTGAATCTGTTGCACAGAAAGGGAATCGTAAAGGGATTACCATTGATCGAGAAATCGGACAACCTTTGTGAAGTCTGCATCTTGGGCAAGCAACACAAAGAAAGCTTTCCAACAGGAAATAGTATAAGGGCAAAAGCACCCTTGGAAATTGTTCACTCTGATGTGTGTGGACTGATGCAAATACCATCATTTGCCAGGAATATATATATTTTAACTTTCATTGATGATTACACCAGAAAGAGATGGGTGTATATGCTGAAACAGAGGAGTGAAATGTTTGAGAAATTCTGCCACTTCAAAGCTCTTGTTGAAAAACAGTGTGGGCATTATATCAAAGTTCTCAGAACAGATAGAGGAGGAGAGTACATCTCCAAAGACTTTCTGCGATTTTGCAGAGAGAATGGCATACAAAAGTAGTTCACCGTGAGGTATACACCTCAGCAAAACGGTGTTGCCGAAAGAAAGAATAGGACCATTCTTGATATGGTCAGAAGTATGTTGAAGGCAAAACACTTGCCGCATGAGTATTGGGCAGAAGCTGTTACTTGCGTAGTTTATATCTTGAATAGATGCCCAACTAAAGTTGTCATGAATAAAATATCTGAAGAAGCATAGAGTGGTCAAAAGCAAACTGTCACTCACATGAGAGTATTCGGTTGTGTTGCATATGCACATGTACTGGATCAGCTAAGGAAGAAGTTTGACAATAAGGGGGAGAAGTGTGTCTTTATTAGCTATTGTGAGGAGTCAAAAGCATACAAACTCTATAATCCATCCACCAAGAAATTAATAGTAAGCAGGGATGTGCAGTTCATCAAAGATGAAGTTTGGGATGGAAGCTTAGAGAAGACAGTGAATGTGAAGACAATTGTGTCTCACGAAGAAGAAGAGGAAGGGACAATAGCAAATAATCCTTCCTTGGTAGCTCCTCCTCCACCCCAGCAAGTACAACAAACCACACCACAAGCTGGAATTCGAACAGACTCGAGAAGTCAAGGTAGTGCTTCTCCAAGCACATCACAGGGATCAGAAATACCCTCAAGATCGGATGGAACTCCAAGCACACCAAGAAGACCAAGATTCAGAAATCTGAATGAGATTTATGAACAAGAAGAGGTAAGTAACAATACCGGTCTGAATTCATTATTCGCTTTGTATTGTCATGTTGATGATCGAGTTCATTTTGAAGATGTTGTAAATGAAGATAAATGGATTGAAGCAATGAATGAAGAAATTGGTGCAATTGAAAAGAGTAAAACATGGGAGTTAGTGGACCTCCCTGTAGGCAAAGATGCCATTGGATTTAAGTGGGGCTATAAGACCAAAAGCAATGTTGAAGGCAAGATTGACAGGCACAAAGCAAGACTTGTTGTGAAAGGCTACAAGAAACAACAAGGCAAGGACTATGATGAAACCTTTACACCAGTAGAAAAGATGGAAACAGTCAGAATAGTGTTGTCTATTGCAGCACAACACAAATGGAAGATTTATCAGATGGATGTTAAATCTGCATTCCTGAATGGAGTGTTAAAAGAAGAGGTTTATGTTGAACAACCTCCAGGCTATGAAGTTGAAGGCCAAGAGCATAAAGTCTGCAAACTAAAAAAGGCTCTTTATGGGCTGAAGCAAGCTCCAAGAGCATGGTACAGCAGAATAGATGCTTATCTGATTGAGAATGAGTTTGATATGTGTGATGGTGAACCCACACTCTACATAAAGGAGAATGACGATAAGATTCTTATTGTTATTTTATATGTAGATGATTTGATTTTTACTAGCAATGATGCTTATTTCATTGCTAATTTTAAAATAGTGATGAAAAGTGAATTTGAAATGACTGACTTGGGCTTCTTAACATATTTTCTTGGAATTGAAGTAGACCAAAGCGAAATGGTGTTTTCATTTCTCAAGTTAAATATGTAGAAGCAGTGTTAAAAAGATTTAACATGCAGAATAGCAAAGCAGTTGTGACTCCAACTGTAATGGGATTGAAATTGACCAAAGAAGACAGCAGCAAGGATTTTGATCCAAAATTTTACAGGAGCATAGTTGGCAACCTTATGTACTTAACTGCAACTAGGCCGGACATTATGCACGCTGTGAGTTTAATCTCCAGATTTATGGAAGGACCGAAAGAGACTCATTGGCAGGTAGCCAAGAGGATTCTAAGGTATGTCAATGGAACGAAGGGGCTTGGTATTTTATACTCCTCTTCTGAAAGATTCATGTTGACAGGTTACACTGACAGTGATTGGGCTAGAAGTTTTGATGATAGGAGCAGCACATCTGGATATGTGTTTCATATGGGATCGAGAGCCATCTCATGGGCTTCCAAAAAGCAACCAGTTGTGTCTTTGTCAACAACAGAGGAAGAGTATGTCGCAGCAACAGCAGCGGCATGCCAAGAAGTGTGGCCGAGAAGAGTTCTCAGAGATTTGTGTCATGAACAAGAAAATGGCACAACCATTTAATGTGACAATAGCTCGGCAATAGCATTGTCTAAAAATTCTGTCTTTCATAAAAGGACAAAGCATATTGACACCAAATTTCACTTCATACGTGAATTGTTTAAGAATGGTGAGATTGTTTTGCAGCACTGCATAACAGAGGATTAGTTAGCCGACATCTTCACAAAACCATTGGGAAAGAAAAGCTTTGATCATTTGAGGAAATGTCTGGGTATGATTGAATGCCAGCGGTTGAAATTAAAGGGGAGTGTTGGAATATTAATTCCAACTGCTGTGGAGTGACAGCGATTTTCTACTTCACAGAAATACTCTATCAGAAGGAAAAAACACTCCAGAATCATAAAAAAAAAATCAAATTGCAGGCTTAAAGGGACAAATTCATGACAGCCGCTGGATCTGACCGATCAACGATCCAGATCGCAAACGGAGGAGGCAGGCTACAGCAGTAGCATCGCAGGACATCGCCGATGGGCGTATCGGCGAGTCGGCATATCGGTGGAAACATTGCGATATCACATCGGTGCTTTCAAAAGCTGGCAGGCCCTTCGCACAGTTATGTTTGCAATGTGATAGCTGGACCTGACGGGCATATAGCATCGTGCTGTATAATATTCTAGTTTTGCGAGTGGCCAACTTTCCGGTGTTTTGTAATGTTTTTCAAGCTTAAGTTAAAATGTATCGCATATGTGGATATCACTTCGGTCGATTGTAAATTGACATTTCGCTATGCGATGGTGCGATATTGTGATAAGCCTGCATTAAATGTAGATATGATATTTTCAGCCAAGTAATCAATGCTATTTACTGCGGTTGGTAAATGCAGGTAGGATATTTTTTCCTATCTTATCATTTAGAATCAGATATGTTTTTAACATATACATATATGTAATGAACAACACTTCTATAATGTGATAAAGGGAGAAGTTGTTAAAGAATCTCAGAGTTTTGTAATTATCTGAAAAACGCGCAGCAGTGCTGAGATAGTGAGAAACACATTCTGTAACTGAATCATTCCTGTTGTAACCCCTCTGTAGAGGAAGACAATTATGTAACAGTTTTTTTTTATGATTAAAGATTATTGCAATCAGAGCGTTGTTCTCTGTGCAATTTCTTTTGTGTTTGAAATCATCAGAAATTTCCAACATAAACCAGAACACTGCATACCCATTGTCTTTTGTCCCTTCGTTTCTAATCACATGGTAATTGCAAGCGAACCTTATTCACTCTTGGAATCGTTTGCTCTCGCTGATTTCGTCGTGATAATCTTTATGACCGGTTACAACACTCTCGGTCAAGTTATCCTTTGCGATCATTTTGATCTGGGTACTCACAGGATCCTTCATCAATTCCAACGAGATCGGGCATGTAAAGAATGGGGCAGTTGAAATCTGGACGTCTCTTAAACCAATGGTAAACCTTGTGCATGTGATTTATAATCTTAATCAATTTTGTTTTTAAATTCTTCCAATCTTTATTGTTTGAATTGGTCATAGGGATTCGTGAGTTATGTTCGTAGTTTCTTGAATGGTAGAACAATCCGCAATAAAGATGTCGGTGTCAACACCTCTGCCTCCATTCCATTAGCGGGAACCAAACCGAAATCCAGGCAGGCTGTAATTTTATTAGCATCATGGTGTGACTGGTTCTTAGGCATTTCCCTGGTGATCATTGCGGAACTCGTGAACACTGTGAATGATCTCGCAGGACTTGTTTTGATCAGATGGGATCTGTATAGAATATGATATAATCTATCCCTTTTCTCAATGTAGGGTATATGTCGTTTCTTTCAATGCTTTTGCTTGCACAAATTTGACAATCAACGCTTTATTAAGAAGATACTCGTGCAAATGAATGCAGTAGGATGATAGCTTAATTGGAGCGATTCAGTCCTTAAATAGATTCAAACTTGTTTCTAGTGGTTCAAAACTTCTTGATTGACTTTTCCGTCACTTGCTTGTGAATGAGTCTATCGATGTCCCAATTTATTTTCAATATATTTAACGGTGATTCTATGAAATTAAATGGAAATGAAACAATGTTACAACGGATTTCTATCAATTTCTTCTTTGAATTTACTCGAAAGATGCTAATAGAGTGGAATATCACATAGAACAGCTCTTTATCAAAGCAAGAAAAACCAAAAAACTGGCCCTGCAGGAATCAGATTATGGTAACTATGTCTTTATATTTCTAGACCATTGCTCAGCCATTTAAGTTTTCAAAACTTTTGCACCAGGCTAAAAGCTTGGAAATTTCTTATGACAACATGTGAATATTATTGCTTTCCCTTTTAATTCAGACGCATGGGAAGTACAGTTAATTAATGTTTTTCGTTCATTTCACAAATCTATCTTGAGAGTAATTTTTTTGGTATGGAGTTGAAAGAGTTAACTAGAAAGCGAAAGGCCTCTAATTCTAAAATCTTCCATCTCTAATAACTCAAATCACCTCTAATAATTCATATTTTGAACTAATTCCAAATTATTTTGTTGTACAATAGCTATGTAAAATAATCCTTAAAAAAATAATTCGAATAAGTTGCTCACTGCCATTTAAAATCCAAAAGTCCAAAAGCCTCTTCAGGAGAGTCAATTTTAATAAAAGCATAATATGACATTTAGAGCTACTAATCCACTTATCAAAACAAAAAGGCACTTTTAATTCAGAAAGTTTTACTATTATTAATTATTAATATTTATTTATAAAGATTTAATCAAATATTTTATTATTATTATTATTATTATTATTATTATTTATTAGACTATCAATCACTTCGGTGTATTAATCCAACGCTTCATATTCTTAGGGCATAATAGTATTCATATAATCCTAGGGTTTAATATAAATCCAGTGGGTTTATAATCATGGTTTGCCATGGTCTATCATGGTGAGTCATGGTCAATATGAAAATCAACCATGGTCAACCATGGTCAACCATGCTCTTTTTAGTCTTTATAATATTTACCTTAGGGTTTATATAGCTTGGTTTACAACATTAATCCCTTGGGCTTAATATTATTCTCTTGCAATTTTACTATTAATCCCTTGGGTTCATAATATCGATCCCTTGGGTTTTTGAATTCATTAGGTTTATAATAATAGTAATATGGGTTTGTCACAAAGCTTTTCTCAATATAGAAAGTGACCATGGTCAATAATAGTCCACATTTGTCAAACATGGCTCAGCATGGTCAATTATGGTCTACCATAGTCCAACGCCACATTGTGACAAAATATTTTCTCAATATGAATATCAATCATGGTCAAAGAAGGTCCAACATCGTACTGTGAGATAGATTTTCTCAATACGGAAATCAATCCTAGTCAACCATGGTCAATGATGGTGAACCATGGTTAATAAGCATGGTGAGGTCATTTGAAAGATTGTCTCATGGTGTGACGTCACATTTCAACGACCATGGTCAACTATGCTCAACCATGGTCCAACAACACATTGTGACAAAGATTTTCTCATTATGAAAATCAACCATGGTCAACCATGGCCAACCATGTTCAATCATGGTCAACTATGGGCAACCAATGTCCAATGTCTCATTATGACAAAGATTTTCTCAATATTAAAATCAATCATGTTCAAACATGGTCCAATGTCACATTGTGAAAAAAAATATCTAAATATGAAGATCAACCATGGTTAACCATCATCAACCATTTTCGACCATGGTCAATCATGATCAAATGTGGTAAGTCATTGTAAACCATTGTTTAACGTCATATTGTGACAAAGATTTTCTCAATATGAAAATATACCATGGTCTACCATGGTCAATCATGGTCATCCATGGTCAACCATTGTCAATGTCACATTGTGACAAAGATTGTGTCAATGTGAAAATCAATCGTGGTCAACCATGTTCCAGCGTCACATTGTGACAAATATTTTCAGAACATGGAAATCGACCATGGTCAACCATAGTCAATAACCATGGTCACATTGTCACAAAGATTGTCTCTTGGTCCAACATCACATTATGACAACAATAGTCATCCAAGATCAACCATGGTCCAATTTTGCATTGTGATAAAAATTGTCTCAATATGAAAATCAACCATGATCAACCATGGCCAACCATGTTCAATCATGGTCAACTATGAGCAACCAATGTCCAACATCGCGTTATGACAAAGATTATCTCAATATTAAAATCGATCATGTTCAAGCATGATGCAATGTCACATTGTGAGAAAAATATCTAAATATAAAGACCAAGCATGGTTAACCATCATCAACCATTGTCGACCATGGTCAATCATGATCAACCGTGGTAAGTCATCATAAACCATTGTTTAACGTCACATTGTGACAAATATTTTCTCAATATGAAAATCTACCCTGGTATACCATGGTCAATCATGGTCATCCAAGGTCAAGCATGGTCCAATGTCACATTGTGACAAATATTGTCTCAATATGGAAATCAATTGTGGTCAACCATGTTCCAACGTCACATTGTGACAAATATTTCCAGAATATGGAAATCAACCATGGTCAACCATAGTCAATAACTATGGTCACATTGTCACATAGATTGTCTCTTCGTCCAATGTCACATATGACAACAATGGTCATCCAAGATCAACCATGGTCCAATGTCGCATTGTGACAAAGATTGTCTCAATATGAAAATCAACCATGGCCAACCATTGTCCAACATGACATTGTGACAAATCTTGTCTCAATATGAAAATCAATATCTAACGTGTTATGAATAAAATATTTTTAAAATGAATTAATATTGAATATACATATATATGAAGTTGATATTATGTGTTAAAATATTTTTGAAAAGTATGAGGTTTAAACATCTTACTCACATATTTTTTTTTTAACTTCCAATTAAACTTCATATATATCTATATATAGAAAAAAATGCTAAAAGAAATTATCTTAATGTTGTATAGAATAAAATATCCAACATGGGTTATGAGTAGGATATTTTAATATGAATTAATATTGAATATACATAAAAATATATTAATAACAAAAAAAATAGTTTAATGTGATAAAATCACCCATTGCACACGTTATTTAATCTACATAACATTCAAAAGTACAATGTAAACAATAAAAAATTACACATTTTTTTTTGCACTTTAAATGCACATGTTATGTAATCTGCATAAAAAATACAGCCTAAATGATCAAAATTACACATTATTTTTTGCACTTTAAATAACTTTGCACCTAAGAAATTTTATCCCTCTCATCTCATGTTAGATCCATGCTTAAAACAAATGTATGCTATATATTTTACCATGTGATTTCAACTTCATATATATCTATATATAGAAAAAAAATGTTAAAAGAAAGATTTTAATGTTGTATAGAATAAAATATCCAATGTGGGTTATGAATAAAATATTTTAATACGAATTAATGTTGAATGTAAATAAAAATATATTAATAAGAAAAAAATTTATTGTGCACTGATAAAATGGCTCAATGCACATGTTATGTAATCTCCATAACATTTAAAAATACAATCTAAACAATAAAAAATTATATATTGTTTTTTGCACTTTAAGATAAGTTTGCACCTTAAGAAATTTGATCTCTCTAGATTCATTTTTACATCCATGGTTAAGACAAATCTATGCTGGTTGAGTTGAGAGACTCATTCTACAGCCCAATGTGAAGGGTTTGAGTAACTATGGAATAAGGAATTACTAAGGAGGGCGAGGGGAGGGGACCGGTAATTCCGAGGTTCTTATATACTTAAGTAAAAACATTTAATTCTTTTTACTTTGGTTAGCTACTTGAGAGAGTATTCATACTACAATAATCATGAACAACAAGATAACAAAATTAACATATGCACATAGTCTATCAAATCAGAAACAAACACATGTTGACACAGGTATTTTTATGTGGAAACCCACAAGGAGGAAACCATTAATCTATTTGTTATTATGATGTAATTTAAACACCCACTTAATTACATCAAGTTGTTTGTGAGCACCCACTCACATGAGGCTCCAACCCCCTTCAGATAGCAATCCAAATATTTCCAAGAGGAACCAACCTCTTATGAATGCAATTCACTACCTTCTTTATCCACTGTTCTAATTTTCATATATTTTTCAACCTAAAAATAGATACATAAACATATACATAGAAATATAAATCTAAATTACCACAATACTAACCCCTTTCCTTTAGCTTTGTAATTCTGCTTCGAATTGTGCTTTTTTGTTGCTTAACTAGCGCTGGTCACTGCCCTCTGCTACATTGTATCTTAGTTAAACACTTGGCCTAGTCACCCTCTCTGTTCACACCACTCACAATGTTGCACACTATAGCACACAACAATTCTACAGTCGCAACCTTTGCTCAACTTCTCTCAATTGTTTTGTTCGTCTACAGTGCTAGAAACAATGCTATCTCATAATGTCTGAGAGTATATTAATTATGGCTCTCCATTCTACTGTTACGTCAAGTTTCGTGGCCACTACAATTGCATTAAACCACAAAATGGGCATATTAGTGTTTTTTACACTTCAACAACTCCAGTTGCATTATATAATTAATGCAAAGAATGGCCACCTAAGTGTCTCCCATATGAAGAATAAATTCTGAATCAACCTACACATTCCAGCAAGGCTCCTCATGCTTATTAATTTGATTGAAGTATATAGAATGCACTCTAGTATGACTCTGTTCTTTCTGTGATTAGATCTACTCTCTCTTAGGCTTTGTTCTACATTTAATTTAATGAAGAGTACCAGTAAGATCAAGGATGTCTTGCTTCAGCTGATTACAGGCCCATTAATATTTTATGCAAATCGTGGTCCTCATTACCTTGACACGATGATATCTGTAGTCATCATTATTGCAATGACGCTAACCTCTATGTGCGCATTTTCTTGGCTATCTTGGGACTCCTCTTATCCTAGTATCGTATGGATAATTATCCCATAATTGCCAAATATGGAGAACTTCTCTCCAAAGATGACGACCCATCCATCATACATAAGCACTTTTCTCTAGGCATAAAGGCCTTCACGTCCTTCCCTAATTTTTAAAAGATATTACTGCCAAAGCTGTCGAATTTGGCCTCTATCCCCTTTTGCATTGGCTACAATTGATTTTCCACCATAGGACCGGTTCTTGTGAGAAGAGATTGAGCACTTAGGTGCTAAGAATTTAAGGGAACTATCACTGGCTTATTTCCATACGTAAATTCTCTACACCCTCATTTCTCCATATTACATGAGAAAACGTCAACTCCAATAGATGAAGCTCCCCATCCCAAGACTATTTCAAAATGCAACTATAAAAAGGCTACGAGATTTCCAACCTCTTGGTTTTCTCTAATGTTGTGGTGAAGTTACGTTGAGTTCATCCATGACACATGTCAGCCTAGGATAGGTCCATGAGTCCACCAAAAATGGGCCTTTTGGGTATCTGAAAACACCAAAACTTCTTGCCATGTCTCCTATCAGAAGAGGCAAAAAGGGTACCTCTATCATTGATTTCACAAATGATTTCATTTGTAAATGGTTCAATGTGACCATAACCTTCTATGAACTCTAATGCCTGAAGCCCCTAATTCTGACTCTCTCCAATAATTCCAATTCTAAAAAATTACGACATTCAGGGGTTCTCAGATTTTTCCATGTTATCTTTTTTAGGCCCAACTTTGACTACCTCTACCTTTTGATCGAGAGCCCAAATTGGAGAATTCCTCCTACCTTTGGAAATATATTTCCAATTACTTTCCAAATATCCCACTTTTAGGAAGAACTCAATTTCTCCCTTGAGACATAATATCCTCTAAATTCTCGGACTCCCAAGCCATCATAGTCATCGTTTTATGGTTTATCCATTAACCCTCCTACTATGGCGATTCTCTATCGAGCGCTGCAACTACCATGGGACTCCCCCTGAACAACATGCTCATCAATGTCAACATCTACTGCTTTTATCCTTAATGATAGTCTCATTGACATCAACACCAACATATTAGGTACCAAAAACCATTGAGTCAATGCCAACTGTTTAAAAACCGCCCCATTTGGCATTGGTGGCAACACACTAAGATCCCCGTGGGACTAGAAATGGTCTACCTCATCATTATTCTTCTCCTTAGCACCAATAGAATTATCTCCCTTTGTTATCAATGGAAAAGGAATCTTGTGAAAAATCCCCCTAAAACAATGCAACCTACCCTTCAATTGATCCCACAAGCTGAGTAGCTTCCAACACTCATTATAATTGAGTCATTTGGGAGGAGGAGTCATAACTCCTATCCTGTCACACCCCTACACCTGCGGTGATCTTCTAACTGCTTGTAGCGAGGCGCGGCACCACCGAACGCTTTCTTTTTAACAATACTAACGTTTATGGACTACACCTATTCAACATAAACTTACTTAACTTGTGTTCTTATAACTGAATAAAATGTTATCCTTTATACTTCAACAAAGAACATTCTCTTTCATTATCCATCAACAATAAACTGAGAACAATACAAGTATAAAGGGAGGGGCAACCCCCTGAACAGTCTGCCCAACAATAATATTATATCAAGAATATCAGATTTTACAACAAGTGTGCCAAGCCTCACACTTAACCAATATTCTTACAAAAGACAGGCCACCTGCCTTTTACAACATTTCATGCATCCTTGTCCAAGAGAGAGTGCTCACCCGAGCCACTCAACCTCCTTACAAAAACCTGCATAAAACCGTGTACAAAACTCCACTTGCAATGGCACTCTTTGCCAACCTCCAACTAAGGTAAACTACGCACTTCCTTCAAGCCTAATGCGCATGAGATATGCGCATTTACCTCCCTGAGACTGCGCCTTCTTTTACCCCTTTATGCGAAAGCTTGAGCGAATGAATGCTTACTCCAAATGAGCTCCATACTTGTTGTACTTATACGCTTCACATGAGATTATATGGGGGTGTCCACCTCATGGCCGACCCCACCATCCATTGTTGTATGATCCATATAACATGTCGGCTCCATTATATTTTAATGCTCCATGTTTTAATTTCTAAGTCCACGTCCAACGCATATAAACCTTTCGTATGTGCTCCATTATATTCTTTTGTCATATGTTCACATATCCCCTTTACATGTGGCTTGATTATATTATATTCTATTCACATATAATATGTTCATATCGCATATAATATAATATGTCCACATCGCATATAATATGTTCATATTATTTTCATATAATATGCATATAAACTCCCATATACGCTTAAGTGTACTAACACTTAGCCATTTTTGCACACGCTCCTTATCGTCGCATTTCGTCACATTTAACGCGTATGATCGTCGCACCAATGTCGCAACTCGTCGCACTCCCGCTTGCCCGCGCGCCCGTGTGCCCGCCCGCGCCCTCGTGCACGATCGCCCGCCCGGCGCCCGTCGCACCGCAGCTCGGAGGCCTTACATTCTCCTCCACCTGAAATCGTTGTCATCCTCGACAACATACCATCTCGGTAGCTCTCCACCAAGATCATCATCATTCAGGATGTCGACCTTTCTACACAAGGAAAACATCCTTGCAACATATGTAGAGACTCTTTCTCCACTATGTCCCGACCTAGTGACCACTGCCACCAAGCTCACCATACCAAGGTATGTATCTCCATAATCCATGCTCAAGTGTATCACCAAAGCATCATCATCATCATCATCATCGTTGTAACTCCATCACTCCAAAGTGCCTCATGCCGATCTTCTACATTAAGTCACTCTTCCAAGCCATGCCCATACATGTACCTTGAAAGTATGCATCCCATACTGCATCAAAGTCACCTGACCTCAGCTCCCCAATGCATCATATCCTCTAAGTCCACCGTACATGAAGTCCCTAAAAGTCACAACAATCTCATGTCATCATGAGCTCCATAAACCATCCCCAACCAACACCTCAGCAAGCATACAAAATGCCTCAGCTCCCCATGTAGTAGGAATACTTCATAGCTGCTCACAAGTCCATCCAAGTCTTTCAATCTTCGGTTTAGTGAACTCGGTCACTCAACCATCCCATCATCATGTCATGAGTCCCTTCACCATAGCTCCTCCACCAAAGTGTCCACCAAGACTTGCTCTTGGTCTCGGCCATGAGAAGTCCACCCAAGACATCACAAGTGTGTGCCCTCCTCAATCTGTCCATGAGTCATGCCGGGCACTTAGCCAATTCTCCATGTGGCTAAAGCATGACTCAATCTTCCACAACGATCATCAAGTCCCACCCTTGTCAAGGGCCTTTGCACCTTCAACCATAAGGTCACAAGTAGCCCCAACAAGCTCTGCAATAGTTGACAATCCTTGCTTTTCCATACAAGGTTCCATCATAGTCACCCATGGTAAGATGTCTCCTTGCCTTGGCAAACCGACTTTGCCCTTTCCTGCACACGGTCCATCTCCCAAATGCCCAAATGAAACACAAGTATCATCACTTACTTCATCATCATGAGGCTCCTTCATGTGAGTGACCTCATCCATACATGTTGACAAACTGCACGATCCTGGCTTAACTTGATCATCCTCAAGTTCATCCTCCATCGTAGTCATGTCTGCAACATCTTCCTTTATCACGGCTTCCTCTTCCTCGATGGCACAATCTGCAACTTCACCTTGCTCCATTGTCCAATCGGGTTGAAGAAGCTCATTTCCAACAACCTTCTTACCAAGAAGTTTCTTCTTTATCTCTTCCTCAACTTGCTTGATTTCGGCTTTCAACCGGGCTCTTTCCTCAAAGAGCTCTTGAAGATCATCAAGTTCCCTGAGTTCCATATCTGCCATGTTATGAGCAACCTTCGCTCACCAGCTCTGACCGAGCTCTGATACCAACTGTCACGCCCCTACACCTGCAGTGATCTTCCAATCGCTTGTAGCGAGGTGCAGCACCACCGAACGCTTTCTTTTTAACAATACTAATGTTTATGGACTACGCCTATTCAACATAAACTTACTTAACTTGTATTCTTATAACCAAATAAAATGTTATCCTTTATACTTCAACAAAGAACATTCTCATTCATTATCCATCAACAATAAACCGAGAACAATACAAGTATAAAGGGAGGGGCAACCCTCCGAACAATCTACCCAACAATAATATTATATCAAGAATATCAGATTTTACAACAAGTGTGCCAAGCCTCACACTTAACCAATATTATTACAAAAGACAGGCCACCTGCCTTTTACAACATTTCATGCATCCTTGTCCAAGAGAGAGTGCTCACCCGAGCCACTCAACCTCCTTACAAAAACCTGCATAAAACCGTGTACAAAACTCCACTCGCAATGGCACTCTTTGCCAACCTCCAACTAAGGTAAACTGCGCACTTCCTTCAAGCCTAATGCACATGAGATATGCGCATTTACCTCCCTGAGACTGCGCCTTCTTTTACCCCTTTATGCGAAGGCTTGAGCGAATGAATGCTTACTCCAAATGAGCTCCATACATGTTGTACTTATACGCTTCACATGAGATTATATGGGGGTGTCCACCTCATGGCCGACCCCACCATCCATTGTCGTATGCTCCATATAACATGTCGACTCCATTATATTTTAATGCTCCATGTTTTAATTTCTAAGTCCACGTCCAGCGCATATAAACCTTTCGTATGTGCTCCATTATATTCTTTTGTCGTATGTTCACATATCCCCTTTACATGTGGCTTGATTATATTATATTTTATTCACATATAATATGTTCATATAGCATATAATATAATATGTCCATATCGCATATAATATGTTCATATTATTTTCATATAATATGCATATAAACTCCCATATACGCTTAAGTGTGCTAACACTTAGCCATTTTTGCACACGCTCCTTATCGTCGCATTTCGTCACATTTAACGCGTATGATCGTCGCACCAATGTCGCAGCTCGTCGCACTCCCGCTCGCCCGCGCGCCCCTGTGCCCGCCCGCGCCCTCGTGCACGATCGCCCGCCCGGCGCCCATCGCACCGCAGCCCGGAGGCCTTACATATCCGATGTCGGAGATACACAAAGGGATCTCATATAAATGCCTTAGTAAATATGTCTGCAGTTTGTTCTTTAGGGCCTACATACTCAAGACAAATAACATTAGCAACTACTTTTTCTCTTAAAAAGTGAAACTTGATAGGAATGTGTTTGGATTTTAAGTGTATGAAAAGATTCTTAGAGATGCATATGGCACTAGTGTTATTACACATTATTGGAAATAGATCAGTCAACTCTACCTTAATGTCCTTCAAATTCTGCTTCATCTAGAGAAATTGTGAGCAACAAATGGCAGCAGCAATCTACTCTGCTTCAACCGTTGATAAGGAAATCGAGTCTTGTTTTTCACTAACGCAAGACACTAAACAGTTTCCCAAAAATAATGGTGTACCAAAGGTTCTCTTTCTATCACCAATATTGCGTGCCCAAATTAGTATATTTGAGTTGTTTTTTTGGTTTTAATACGAGTTCCATAATTAATATTTTTAAAAAAATTATTAATTTTTATCACTCAAAATTTCACCTCACATGCACATGTTATAGGTGTGGTCTCTGTTAAAATTAAGTGTAGTCTTTGTTAAAAATAAAGGTAATCTTTGTTATTAAAAATTAGCACTCCATTGTGCTTAGTGTGCTTGTCGCATTAATGGTGGTAAATAAATATATTAAACGATTATATATAACTGATTTTAATACCTTTGTTTTCGATTATTCTGGAAGAACCATAACTATATATAACAATGGAAACACTTTTTTGCACTAGAAAATTAGAATCAAGTAATTTACATTTAAAATTAATTATTTCATCCATTTGAGTTGATTTTTCGTTTTAATAAGAATTTCATAATTAATATTTCAAAATAATATTAATTATCAACAAACAAAAATTCACGTCACATGAACATCTGATAAAGTAGTCTTTATTAAAAATAAGCGTAGTCTTTGTAAGGTATAAGCGTAGTTTATGTTATTAAGAATGAACGCAATGCATTTTGCTTAGTGTGCTTTTGTAAAGAAAATAAGTAACAATTGGATGTAATTGATTTTAATACCTCTATTATCACAAATTTTAAAAGAGCGATAATCATATAACTTGGTTATTACAAAAGAATTTCTGCAACAGAAAATTAATATAAGATTGAGATAACATAAAATTAATATAACATAAGCGTAATGTACACATTAATTTATATTTAAAATAATTAAATAATTCATCAATTTCAGTTTATACTTTTATAAATGGTTTATTTTGGATTTTAAAATTAGTTTATAAATAATTTATAATAAGTTTTTAAAATATTTATAATAAATAATATCATAAATAAATATTATCTATTAAAAAACACTAAATAAAAACATATTAATATTATTAATAAAAAAATATTAATATGTTTTAAAAAATGATCAGTAACATCGTTAATTATAATAATTTTTAAATATTATAAACATTTAATGTTATTAACATAATACCATTTAAATATTGATATTGAAATCTTTTTTACCACATAAATAAAATTTTAAATAGTTTCAATTAACCGCTCATTTCTTATGGTTTGATTGACCATATCTGTCTTAGTGGATATTAATCATAATAATCATCATCGTCATTGAGAGTAAAAAAATATTTAATATTCAATATTTATACTATTAAAAATTAACAAAATGCATGCTCTTGTTGGTTTAATATTCTAAATACAAGGATTAATAAACCCAAAGGGTTTAAACGCTTGAGTTTATAGTATTTATCTCTTAAGCTTATAATATTGATAATATGTTGTGATTATTAGTCTTAAGGGTTTATAATATTAATCCCTAGGGACTTTTTAATATTAAACTTTTCTGTTTGTAATACTAATGTTAGGGTTTATAACAATCGAGTTTCATATACTAAACTTAGGGTTTACTATATTTATCTTAGGGTTTATAACCCTACAGTTTATAATATTAATTTGATGGTTAATAATATTAGGTTTATGATGTTAGTGTTTACAATATTTAGTTTCATACTATGGTTCAATATCCTAATGTTGGAATGGTACAAAAATATACCCAATGTCGCATTGTGATAGAGATTATTTCAACACGACAAACAATCTGACAATGGTTGTCATAATGTTACATTACATAAAAATTCATCCAACATCGCTATGTGACATTGCCAAATTGGGGTTTAATAATAAGGTTTCTAATATTAGGGTTTCTATTATTGGGTTTATAATATTGTGCTGAATATTTGGTGTAGAATATTAGCTTTTAATATTCAGTTTATAATATTGGGCTTTTTAATATTGATTTTATAATATTATGTTTAGTATCAATGTTTGAAATGTTGGGTCTTTAGTATTTGGGTTTATAATAGCGGGTTTAATATTAAGGTTTACAATCTTAGGGTTTATAATATAAATGCCTTGGGTTCAAACTATTAGTTCTTGAGGTTTATTAATATGTTGGGTTTATAATAGTAATCCCTTGGATTTCTTAATCTCTTGAGTTTATAATATTAATAATCTATTGGTCTTATAATATTAATAATCCCTTGGGTTTATAATATTAATATCTTGGGTTTATAATATTAATAACCCATTGGGTTCAATGCCATAATCAATATGACAATGATTGTCACAATGTCACATTACATTAAAATTTATTCGTCATCACAACGCAACATTACAAAATTGGGGCTTAATAATAGGGCTTATAATATTAGAGTTTCTATTATTAGGTTTATAATATTAATCCCTAATATAATCTGACGACTTTATAATATTAATCCCATGGTTTGTAATATTAATCCCTAACATTGGGTTTAATATCAAGTTTTATAATATTATGGTTTATAATATTAATGCAAGGGTTTATATTATAATTTTTTTATGTTTATAATATTAAACATTAATAATACTAGTCCTTTGAGTTTATTATATTAATAATTTTGTGGGTTTATTAATCACATTAGTTTATAATATATTTTTTTCTATGGATGAAAACATTCCGTTTGTATTACCATAAGGAAAACAAGTACATTTAAGAGTTTCATCAGCTTGTCCTACCTCATTTCGACCAGATTCATTAGCAAGGAGAGATGGAAACCATATTAGCCAAAAAATGACAAAATAAGAAAATAACCTATCAAAGGAATATTAAGGTGGAGGACGCAAATGGTGCATGTTTTCCATAGATAACTGACCTTGTTTGTCATGCATATGGTAGTTAATGTGCTCCGAGAGGACCTCTAGATCATGCATTCATTCATTTGTTCGTTGGGAGCTTCTATGAACATTCTCCAATTTTTTTTAGAATTTTAGACTGAGAGAACTCGATTTCATTCCAATACACCACCATTTCATTGTGATCCTCATACCTATGATCACAGAGGATATCTAGGTTGTCCTAGATCACTTGTAATTGAGTGCGATTGATTAAATGTTGGGGGCCTGAACCACATGACCAAGAGAAGGAGCAAGTTTCTATGTTATCTCCTCTTCTCTGTCTAGACTAGTTAATCGTTCCTCACTCGAGTATGAGGCTCCACACAAACAAGTGACTGGATGACCATTATGTTATCCCCCTTTATGAGGACTTCTTCTTTGATGTGGCATACCTTAATGCAATTTCAATTCCTCAGATAAAACAAGTCTCGAGACCAACTAACCCACTGAATCTCCACTACATAATAATATCAAAATTTACAACCACAAGACAACATACCAAGAGTGATTTTATTTTCCTAAGCCAACATATAGGACCAGACTCCCCTGATCCCCCGATGCTACAAGGATGACCCAACCCTCAGAGGGGAATTGGACCCCAACATTAACACTGCACAGCCCATGAAACACCACTGAGACCATCCCAGGCCACTAAAATCCAACCTAATTAGATGACAAGACCTCATGAATCATGAAAAGAGGCTCCCATATGCACCGAAGAACCCTCCCAAGCTCAAACCCCAATGAACTAGCGCCTCAACTGCAAAGGGAGTGCACGATTGAGCCTAAATCCACATATGAAGGCTGAAATTACTCTTCAATGAGGGCTGAGGCACCTGGCTAGGAACGATAGTAGGCTCTCTCCCTGAGGACCTCACAGGCATAGAAAAATAATTCCCAGCCTTGCAGCCTCTGAGTGAAAATAAATTGAATGAGGAATGAACCTTTTCCCAAGAATAATAGTCATAAAAATACTACTAGAAGGAGAATTCAGTACCACCAACAACTACCAGCATGAGAGGAAGCACATTACCCACACTCGCGGACCTACGTGATGCCACCAACTTTGCAAGAAGGAAACCAATGGAAGGAGAAATGACCCGAAATAAAGCCCACCACCCACCAAAGAAAAAACACTAGATACAGACTCTCTCAGGTCCAAAATGAAGGCTTGAACATAATAACACACACAAGGGTCAATTCTTTTGTCTAATTCCTCATCTCCATGGCCTTTCAGCTTACCTGATGGGGCCAGCCCATGTGGTCTCGCCGTCAATGCACTGATGATGTTATGTACCAGCAATGAATATAATAATAAAAGGGATTTCGGATGTATGTGGATATATGTGTTGGTTGATTTTTAATCTGTGTTGTAATGATTAGAGTTATGGTGATTGTACCCTGGTCGCTTGCCTGATGGACATCTGTCCCTCCTTGGGATTTTGCGAACCCGCCTTGGTTTGGGGTTTTACACCTTCAAGCTCATTTGTTTCTCGTTGCTTCTCCCGGTCTTTTGCTCTGCGAGCCCTCGGTGATCTCTTGCAGCTTCTGTGGTTTTCTTTGTATTTTCTTGAGGCTTGTCCGCCTGATGCACTGAGTTATGTGCTCCTCGTTGCCTTCACGGTCTCCGTCGTTTGGGACTCGGCCTGGAATTCTTCTGTTCGCCCAGCGATTCGTTGAAACCCTGGTAAGGTTTGCGTTATTATATTTTTCTGTGTGTATGTTCTCTGTCACTGTGTGTTTTGGACTCTGCCCTAGTGGGTCTCTGCCTCTGTGCATCTTTTATCGGTTGTTGTCTGTGGTTCACGAGGGTTTACAGTTAATTGATGGCTGCATGGTTCTTGGTGACATCCTCTTCAGCGCTGGTTCGTTCCCTCACAAATTCGACAGGGTTATGGTGGCGTTCTCTGTTGGTTCCTCCGCCAACTCGCTTGGTAAGTCACTGTTCCATGCTAGACTTTTACGCCCCTCTTCTTCCTGAGTCTAATATCTTGGCTCCTTTGTGAGCAGGAGGGTCTTTCGAGGTGAAGATGCGACTATGGCTTGCCTGTCAGGTAACAATACACATTTTTTTATTCAGTCATTCCACTTCCAGTTCTCTGGTTTTATCTCGTGGAACCTAACCTCGTTCTGTTTGTCTTCTTACAGGTGGAGCCACTCGTTGGTCTCGGTGCTTGGACTTTCAGCTGCCCCGAACAAAATACGGGTAGCATCGCTCTGTTGTTGTGGTTTGCTTGTCTTGGTTTTTCGACTTGTAGGGTTGGTCTGTTCTTGTTGGCCTTGAGCCGCTGTCTGTTCTCGGTTCTCTGGTTGTTAGGCTTTGTCGTTGATTATGGAAACGAGTTAGGGTCTTATGGGGTTGGCTTCTGTCTGTAGTTGGTTTAGTCCCCACGTCTGCGAACTGGGTTCGGTCTTTTATTTTTGAACAAAAATATGAATATATAATGGACTTTGGATGACTGTATTTGTAACCCTATGAATTATGTGTTGGAATAAATTTGGATTGCTTTCGTAAATTCACATACCTGTTATGGTTATGTAATGCCTGATTATTTTGGTTGTGCTGCTTGTACTGGACGTTGTTGCTTTTCGTCCGACTTGACTATCTTCTCCTTCTGGTTCAGAACCTGTAGCAGTATATTAACAGTATTCACATGATAAAATAATGAAAAATGTTACACAGCATTGAGGATGCTGTAGGTTTATGCGTGCACTGTACAATAATTATATTTCTTTCTCTGTTAATTTCTTACACAGTCAAACCCTGTAATGGGCCTGTTTCCCTCCTTTAATAGCACTGTTTTCAAACGTTTTTTTTAACTGCTGTTGGTTTGTTTTGTTGGTTACATCAGTTGTTTCTTATGTGGAACTTTTTCATAGTTGGGTAGTACACTTTCTTTTCATGCTTTTACAACAGTAATGTAACTGTCTCGAAACAACGACTCTAACTAATTACTACTGCTTCTAATTAAAAGTCATTACATTATTCTTAGGCAACTTTAATTAAAAAAAAAAAAAGTAAAATAAAATAAAAACAGATATACCATCCATCCAGCGAACTATTTTCTCCATCCTCTTCAGAAACCATGTCAACCTTGCTTCTCTCTTTGCCCTGTTAGCCAGATGCTCCTGCAACGTTACCCCACAGGCCTGAAAAAACAAGTATAACCATTACTAGCTGATGCAATTTCCCTTCTCATGTCCCACCATAGCCTAACACTAACATTCCTCAACCAAAGCATATTTATTAACATAACATTCTCTAGAAGAATCCTTCATCGAGTTGAGTGATCAACACCTAACAACATTAATAATTTGATGTGGTACAGGTGGATGGGGTGGGGATCCCAAGGCTCCCTCATCCAAGGCACAATCACCACCATTGGGGGACATGATATTATAATATTAATCACTTGGGTTTAATGATCCCTTGTGTGTATAATATTAGTAATCCATAGGGTTCAATGCTCAATCAATCTCACAATGAATTTCACAATGTCGCATTACATTAAAATGTATTCAGCATCATAATGCGACATTGCAAAATTGAAGTTTTATAATAACTTTCATAATAACAAGGCTTTTATGATTAGGTTTATAATACTGGGGATTATAATATTGTGCTTAATATTGGGTTATAATATTAGGTTTTAATATTGGTTTTATAATTTTGTGGTTTATAATATTGGGTTTCTAATATTAATAATCCCTTGGGTTTATTCATACTTAGGTTTATACTACTAGTTCCTTAGGTTTATTAATACAATGAGTTTATGACATTAATAATCCCTTGGGCTAATAATATGAAAAATCCCTTGAGATTATAATATTAATATAATTGGATTATTAATCTCATGTGTATTTATAAATTAATAATCATTTCAATTATAATACTAATCACTTAGGTTTATAATATTAATTTGATAGGTTTATAATACTAATGTTAGGGTTTATAACCCCAAGATTTAATATTAAAACTTAAGGTTTAATGTATTTATTTTACAGTTTATAACCTTATGGTTTATAATACTAATCTTAGGGCTTATATTATTGGGTCTATCATGTTAGGGTTTGTAATATTCAGTTTAACCAATAGGGTTTAATATTGTTATGGTGGTTTGGTAAAGAAATGTGTCAAATGTCGCATTGTGACAATCAATATCACAACTATTGTTGCAATGTTATGTTACTTTAAAATGTATTCAGTGTTGCAATGCGACATTACATTACATAACTGGTGTTTAATATTAGCGTTTAGAATATCATGTTTTCTAATATTGAGGTTTATAATATTTTCCTTAATATTCAGTTTATAATATTAGGGCTTTTAATATTGGGTTTATAATATTGCATTCAGTATCGCAGTTTGAAATGTGAGGTTTAATATATTTTAAATAAACTTTAAAATTAGTGTATAATATTATATTTTGATATATTGGGGTTTTTAATATTGTGTTTAGTATTAAGGTTTGACATGTTAAGGTTTAATATCTGGTTTTATAATTGTAGGCTTTATAATATTAATTCAAGAGTTTATATTATTAATCTTTTGCATTTATAATATTAAACGTTTATATACTAATCCCTTGGTATTATAATATTAATAATCTAATGTGTTTGTGATAATAATCCCTTTGGTTTATTAATCCCTTGGATTTATACAATTAATATCTTGGTTTTATTAGTCCCATGAGTTTCCAATATTAACAATTCCTTAGGTTTATTAATCCCTTTTGTTTACAATATTAACAATCCCTTGGGTTTGTTAATCCTTTCGATTTATAATATAAATTCCTTGGGTTTAAAATATTATCCCTTTGGTTTATCAATCCATTGGGTTTTTAATATTAATCCCTTGAGTTTATACTATTAATCTTAGTGTTTATATGATTGGGTTTATGATGTTTTGGATTATAATATTTAGTTTAATATTAAGGCATATTGTTATTCTCAAATTATACAAAAATGTATCTAGCATTGCAACAAACATTGTCATAATGCAACAATCAATCTAACAATAATTGTCACAATGTTACATTACTTTAAAATTTATTCAATGTCATAATGCGACATTACAAAATTGTGGTTTAATAGTAGGGTTTATAATATTTGGGTTTATAAGATTGTTCTTGATATTGGGTTTATAATTATATGGTTTTATATTGGGTTGATAATGTTGTGTTTAGTATGAGGGTTTGAAATGTTACGTTTTTAATATTGTGGTTTATAATTTAATGTAAGGTCTTATAATATTAATCCTGGTGTTAATGGTATTAAATCATACGATTTAGAATATTTATTGTATGAATTATAATATTAATCCTAGGGATAAAAATATCAAACCTAGAGATTATAATGCTTTGTTTTATAATGTTATGCTTTATAATATTTCATTTAATATTAGGTTTTAATATTGCAGTGTGACAAAAATCATGTAATGTAACAAGGAGTATGACAATCATTGTCACAATGATACATTGCATTGCAATTTATTCAATGTTGCATTGCGACATTGAATAAGTTAGGGTTTAATATTATGATTTATAATCTTCATATTAGAGTTAAGGGTTTATTCTCATTTATAATATTGAGTTTAATGTTCATAATCGTATGTTTAATAATTGTAGGGTTTATAATATTAGCAATAAAGTTTCTAATTCCTTAGGTTTATAATGTTAATCATATGGTTTATAGTCACTTGGGTTTATAATAAAAATCCTAGGGTTTAATATTATTATCCTAGGTTTATTAATCCCTTGAATTTATAATATTATTAATCAATTACGTTTATAATATCAATAATCCATTGGGTTTATTATACTAATACCTAATATGTATAATAATTTATTAGATTTCTTAATCTTGAAGTTCATAATATTAATCTTAGGTTTGATATATTAATCTTACACTCTATAATATTGATAAATCCTTGAGTTTATTTATCCCTTTGGTTTCTAAAATTCTTAATCCCTTGGGTTTATTAATACTTTGGGATATATATATAAAGTAATAAGTAAATATATATATATATATATATATATATATATATATATATATATATAAGTAATGATATGTTAAATTTTAGTTTATTATATAGTGTAAATTTAATTAATATTATCAAAATACTCTAACCGTATATACAAAAGGCATTGAGAATTATAATAATAATAATAAATATATAATACTTATTAATCATAACTTAATGGTGAAGGAGAAATAAGTATTATTAGTAATAATTAAATATTATTATTATGTTAGTTATATTATAGTTTGAAATATAATTATTAAGATATTAATATTATATTATATAATACATGATATTTTATTAATATATGAACTAATATTAATATAATAATCGTAAATATATAAATATGCGATAATTATTGTACATATAATTATTAATAATCAGAAATAGAAATACATAATTTTTAACAAAAAAACACCTAATATTTATTATGTTGTTGAAACATGTCTAATGACATATATCAGCTACATTTACTAATGTGATTGTAAATATGCTTCATATACACAGCATATATCAATCACATTAGGTAAATGTGATTCTCCTAATTATTAATAAAAGATGTACGTGAAAACGTCAAATATGAGGATGTGTAAGTTTGTTCGTCCGTGCCCCTTTAAAATAATTAAAAATTAAAAAATATGTTCTAAATAAAAAAAATAATGTCGACTATAATTAAAAAAAATGAATATGTTGTAAAATATTTAGAAGTAAAAGTAATGTGTGTATCAATATTTAAATCTTATACTTTTCAAAATATCTGAACAAGAGATTTAAATAAACTATTTGAAGATCTATGTTAAGTAATTTATCTTGATATCAACTTCATATATATCTATATATAGACAAAAAATTAAGTTTTTTATGGTTAAAATTTTTATTTGGTCCTATATATACTCTGTTTAGCATTCAAAAATACAATTTACACAATGAAAATTAACACACTATATTTTGCACTCTAAAAAAGATCGCATATGAAGAAATTTGATCCCTCTCCGCTCATGTTAGATCTGTACTTAAGATGGATCTATGATGGTTATGATTCAAGTCTTCCCAAAATTAATTCGAAATAATGGAGACATGGAAACATGGATATTTGACATTCCTTCATTTATATGCTTCAAAACCCAATTCATTCATTCTACAACCCAGTGTGAGGGGATGTGCCTTTTAAAAAAAAAAAATTGTTCTAAGTAGGAAAAAAAATTCTACTATAATTAAACAAAATTAATATGTTCTAAGTAATTAGAAGTAAAAAAAATGTGTGAATGAGATATTTAAATATTATACTTTTGAGAAATATTTTAACTAGAGATTTAAATAAACTATTTGAAAATCTATGTTAACTAGTTTATGTAGATATCTACTTCATATATATCTATATATAGAAAAAAATAACTTTTTATGGTTAATTTGATTTGGTCCTATATATATTCTATTTAGCATTCAACACTACAATTTACACAATAAAAAATAGCACATTGTATCTTGCACTCTTAAAAAGTTTCCACATGAAAAAATTTGATCCCTCTAGGCTCATGTTAAATTTGTACTTAAGATGGATCTATGCTTGTTCTACAACCTAGTATGAGGGGATGTGTAAGCTTGTATATCCATCTTGCCCCTTTAAAATAAAAATTGTGTTCTAAATAGAAAAATAATGTCGATTATAATTAAAAGAAATGAATATGTTGTAAATTAATTAGAAGTAAAAAAAATGTGTGAATGAGATATTTAAATGTTATACTTTTCAAGAATATTTCAACAAGAAATTTAAATAAACTATTTGAAGATCCATGCTAACTAATTTATGTGGATATCAACTTCATATATATCTATATATATAAAAAATGAAGTTTTTATGGTTATTTGGTCCTATATATACTCTATTTAGCATTCAAAAATACAATTTATGAAAAATAATACATTATATTTTGCAATCTAAAAAAGTTTGGACAAGAAATTTGATCCACATCGGCTCATGTTAAATCCGTACTTATGATGTATCTATGCTGGTTATCATCCAAGTCGTACCAAAATTAATCCGCAATAGTGGGGGCATGGAGACATTGATATTTGACAGACCTACATTTATATGGTCCAGAATCCAATTCATTGAGCCTAGAGGCTCATTCTAGAACCCAATATGAGGGGATGTGTAAGTTTGTCCCTCCCTCTCTGCCTCTTTAAAATGAAATAAAAAATAAAAAGTTGTGTTCCAAATAGAAAAATAATGTCTACTATAATTTAAAAAAATGAATATGTTGTAAACGAATTACAAGTAAAAAATGTGTGAATTATATTTAAATCTTATAGCTTAAAAAAAAAATTCAACTAAAAGATTTAAATAAACTATTTGAAGATCCATGTTAACTAATTTATGTCCGTATCAACTTCATATATATCTATATAAAATAAATATTTTTTATTCTTAAAATTTTTATTTGGTCCTATATATGTTTTATTTAGCATTCAAAAATACAATTTACACAATGAAAAATAATATATTGTATTTTACACTCTAAAAAGTTTGCACTTGAAGAAATTTGATCCCTTTCTGTGTATGTTAAATCCGTAATTAAGATAAAATAGATCTAATCTAGTTATCACTCAATTCTTCCCAAAATTAATTCCTAAAAATAGAATATATTATATTTTACACTCTAAAAAATTTGCACCAGAAGAAATTTAATCCCTTTCTGTTCATGTTAAATCAGTACCTAAGATAAAATAAGATAAAATAAAATAAATCTAATCTGGTTATCAATCAATTCTTCCCGAAATTAATTCGAAAAAATAGAGACAGAAAAGCATGAATATTTCACGGCCTGCATTTATATGGTCCAAAATCCAATTCAGAAATGACAATAACGAACCTTTAAAGCAATAGTGGACTCGGACAGTGGTCCAAAATCCAATTCAGAAATGACAATAACGAACCTTTAAAGCAATAGTTGACTCGGACAGTGCAGCATTGCGAGATACCATTTGGAATATTCAATTTATATAGTGTGTCAGCATACCTAAATTTGATAGTAAAGTATAAACCTTCACACGACGCCTGGGCCCACATCTACACAGAAAACTCGGCGTTTAAAGCTTTGGGCCACATTGTACCGCCGAACTTAACCTTTCCCACATTTTACCCGCTCATAATCAGGTCTTGGTATCCCGAACGTATGCAATCGGTCAATGAACAGTCAAGACTGACAAACTATTTAAAATTTCGAAATGAAATTGGTATATTTATTGAAATTTTGGAGCATTCGATCAAACGGACAGTGATTATACGTCAATTTTTTTCGCTCGAGTAATTTCTAATTGTTCTGATTTTTCGCCCTTTCCAGGTAGTAAATTTTGTATGAAATTGGGAAAAAGGATTTTGGAATTTTGAGCGGTGTAGTTTGTATAATTGATAAAAATTATTGTTCGCAGCTTGAAATATTTTTTTTTTCAAAAATTTTGAGAGTAAAAATGTTTGAATCAATTTTGTTTATGGTAAAAATAAATTCTAGGTGCCACTTCTGCACCTTTCAGATGGGTTCGCCTTGTTTTCAGGGCATTATTGGCCTTTCGGGGCTTTATCTGGTGATCTGTTTATGCAGATTTGTATGTGGCTCGGTCCACGGTTTGGCTTATGCTTCTTGCATTTGCATGATGTAATCTCTTTCTATATATGAATATATATTGCTTTTTTCTTCTGAAAAAAAAAATAAATTCAAGGTCTTCAAAAATCATTAAAACACTAAAAATTCTGGAATTTGACAATTGTAACCCAAATTTCATAATGCCAATATAACTTTAGCCATAAAATTAAAATAAACAAGAAGATCCATTGCTTCCATACTCTCTATGGTAAGTATATGAGGAAAGGAATTGAATCAAGTGGAGGGGAGTAGGCGAAAATATCGGGATCGTCATGCTTAGGGTTTGCTAGATTCTTAACTTTGTCTGCATGCGTACCAACTCACTGACGCTGTATCACGGGTCTCCTTTGACTGTTGGAATTCACATGTTCGAACATTCATTGTAATTTGCAGCGACAGAGATGGTCCGCCATTTTTATACCGTAAACTCTTGGCTGTGGCAGCGTATTGCATGCCAAATCAAATCTCTGAACTCTTTCATAATTTTGGACTGTTTCAGGGCATAGCCATTTAAGATTTTCAATTTGCAACCACCTGTAGTCGTTGTAATTCGAAATGGGACCCTGTCCGGGTTTACTCAATTATTGGAGATTTCCGAAAAGTCCGTGTCCTAGATGAAGTGTATTGAGTACAGTGGTCATGTACATGAAGTTTATTGACTCCACTGCCTCATTGTAAATCTAGGAAGTGTAAAAATGTTTTTTTCCAAATAAAAATAAAAATAAAAATAAAAATAAAAATAAAAATAAAAATAAAATATTTTTTAAAAAGGAAAGAAAAATCCAAAAGTAATGTGTATTATAATAATAATATATTATGTACATTTAATTAGCTGTTTATATATCATTTAACATAATATTATTTAAAATAATTAGAAGTAAAAAAGAATATGTGAATAAAATGTTTAAACGTTAAAATTTTCAAAAATATTTCAACTTTATATCTTTATATAGAAAAAAAAATGTTAAGAGAAAATATTTTAATGTTATACCTAATTATTATCTAATTTTAAGGTCACGATCAAGCTACACACCAAATTAGTGTATGAGACCCTATTGTCTATATTGGTAAGTCTACGAAGCTGGTTTTCAACCTTTGATGTCTTAGGAAGAAACACATGCTCTTAACCATTAGGCCCACTCAAGGTATAATAAAATAACCAATGAATTAATATTAACTATACTTGAAAATATATCAATAACAAAAAACTAATTTAATGTGTGTTGATAAAATGACTCAATCCAAATGTTATGAAATCTCCATAACACTCAAAATTACAATTTAAACGATAAGAAATTACATATTTTTTTCACTTTAAAATCAGTCTGCACCTAAACAAATTTGATCCGTCTTGATGCATGTTAGATCCATGGTTAAGATGGATCTATTTTGGTTGAGCCGAGAGGTTCATTATACATTCGAGTGTGAAGGAGATGTGTAAGTATGTCCATCACTACTAAAATAAAAATAAAATATTATTTAAATAGAAAAATGATGTCGCCTATAATAATAAAAAAAATAATATGCTATGCATATTTAATTAATTGTCCATAAGCAGGAGAGTTGTTAAAGAGTAATCACGCCTCAACGAGAATGACTATCATGACTAGGGCCACATATTGTGAACCCTAACGTCTCTGCAGCTCAATCTTGAAAGCGAACAATGTAATCGACTATACCTACCACGAGTAGGCCGACTGACAAAGTAATGAGTGTGGCAATAGGGGGGAGAGATCCCCTCCTACAAGAATGCAGTAGTGGGAGAAACTAGAAATCGCGAAACCACATCGACTGGTCACCAAGGAGGTGAAGACAAAGGACCTCCGATTCTAGGTGTCGAATGGGAAGCATGACTAAGGGGTTAGTGTCTACTGAAAGCCACGAAAAAGCCAAGATTCATCATACCCAATAACAAACTGGAAGCGTACAAGAAATACATTAAAGACCATGCCCTAATATGCAAGTTTATTATGGTTTAGCTGGCAGAAAGGGATCTGGTAAAATGCATCCAATATAATTGGCAGCCAAAAGGTCATATAGAGTTGAAGCTTGGAGCCAAAGGCTTTTTCACCGTAATCTTCTCCAATTTAGAAGACAAGGAATGAGTCTTTGAAGAAGGCCCCTACGTTTTCAACAACACATGTCTCTTTATGACACAGTCGGAGGAATGTTACAACCCATATTAGGAAAAACCCTAGTGGCACCTATTTGGGTTCGATTATTTACTCTGCAAGTCGACTTTTGGGACCTGAAGACCCTTCAATCCATTGGAAAATCAATCAGGAATTTTTTCAAGGTTATAGACTCGACCAAAAAGGGAATATACACTTCATATGCATGGATGTGTGTTTACATAAACATAACACAACCATTGCCGGAATTCATAGAGTTGGAATACCATGATGAGGTGTGGCAGCCACCTCTAGACTACGAGCACATACCTTTTAGATGTCACAGGTGCCACGAGTACAGACATTTGTTTCGTGCATACCCTTTGAACAAGCAAGGATTGCCAGAAGCCTCTACTGCCAATAGGGAGAACAAAGAAAAACAAGATGCAGAGGGTTTCTAGGAAGTCCAGAGAAGGAAAAGAAATCAGAAAAATTCGCAGAACCCTAACCAGGGTCCAAGTGGAAAGGGCCTCTACAATCACAATCGCTATGAGATCCTACAAGAGGATGAGGAAAGTGTCGAAACCCCTTTGTCAAAGAGGGGGATGGAAACAAAACCAAACCCTCAAAGGGGAGGGAAAGACACCAATCGAAAAGTGGAAGAGGAACGACAAGAAAAAGAACTAACCAGGCAAATAGTGGACCAAGCCAATATGGAGATCGATAGCTATAGGGAAGACCTTAGCACGGAAGAACAAGTGATGAAACATATGTCGATTGAATGACGACACCTTGAGGAGAGATTTATCCCAGAAGATCAGAAACAATTTTACAAAGATACTTTTCAACAGTAGTAGGCCGAGCAGGGCATGCTAGGAGCAGATCAACCGGAGCACTTGGGATCCCAAGAAAGTCAAGTGATGGAGCAAGGACATGAATGGAAAGGAGGGAAAAATGACGTAGGAAGAACTTGAGCCAGTCCATTCAAATGGTAGGGGAAATGTTGGTAAATACTAGAATGCTGGTGTCATTGTCAGCAATGCTCCACCAACTCAATAAACCTTTGAAATGATAATCACATCCTAGAATGTCTGAGGCAGCAATAACAGAGGAAAACAACGGTGCCTAAAGGAGAGACTGAGAAAATACAAGCCGAGTATCATGATACTTCAAGAGACAAAGATTGCAGAAGTTAATCTCAAAGAGATCGTAAAGTGTTACAACCACTATTATGAGGTAATTCCTCAAGGCACAAGGGGTAGTGATGATGGCCTGGCTATCCCTTCAAACACAGAAGAGGTAACAATGCAGTATTGGGTTAGTGTCTCGAGGATATTATCAGGTAAATTCTGACATGTCTGATCCAGAGATTGGGTCCTCTTAAAGGGCGTTTATGGGCCTCACATTCTAGGAGAAAAATGGGTCTTGTTACAGAACCTCACCAAACTAAGCAACGTATACCTAGAATACCTTTGGATAGTAGGTGGATACTTTAATATGATAACATCATTGGAAGAAAAGAGAGGAGGTATTCATTGTACTGAGATAGATATGGAAGCATTTGGGGATCTCATAGTAGACCTGCACTTAGTAGACTTGAAGACGAATAATGGAGTTTACACATGGAACAATCGTCGAGGAGGAACCCATCAGATTGCCTCACCGCTGGAAAGGTTTCTAGTCTCAGAGAAAGTCATAAGCAGTGGAATTTTATTCAAAGCCTCGATCCTCCCATGAATGGGCTCGGATCACTGGCCCATCCGAATGGAAATAGGTTTGAAAATTAGACCGAATTTCCCATTCAGATTCAGAGCCTTTTGGTTACAACAGGCCAACCTAATGAAGAAAATAGAGTAATGGTGGAGTACTAGTGAAGAGAAAGGAATAAATCCCATGCATACCTTCCAACTGAAGTTAAAGGAGACCAAACACAAGATTAAGAATGAAATTGTGAATATTTTGACCATATCATGAAATACCAACATGAGCTGAATAACTAAACCAAGGATTTACAACAACAGATCATCCAACTTGGTCGATCAGGTATCCTCACGGTGGAAGAAGGGAAGTTAATAAAACAACTAGAAGAAAAGAGAAAGCAAGAGGAGATTTTATGGAAGAAGAAATCCAGGGTCAACTGTATGAGGTTAGGATAACAGAACACCCTTTTCTTCCATAAAGCAATGATTCAACACCTGCAACAGAACCAGATCTATTCTATGAAGAACAAAGATGGAAACCAGGTAGTCCAACATGAGGAGATGGAGGATCTACTTGTTCAACACTTCAAATCCATCATAATGGAACCACCCCAAGATCATGCAAAGGCTACATAGCCGATCATGAGGAACATCCCACAACTTATCTCTAGAGAATAGAACCTAGCCCTCATGCGCACAGTGACACTGGAAGAGGTCGAGGAGGTAATGAAGCGAATCGCGAAGCATAAGGCACCCAGACTAGATAGCTTGATGATGGAATTCTATTAGGCACCAAAACCTATGTCCTAGTTTAAATGCAACATTCATTACTTTAATTCCAAAATCCTCTAAATCTAAAGACCCCCAAGGCTTTACACCCATCTCCCTTTGCAATGTCATTTACAAAATCATAACCATGGTGATTGTTAAATTCTTGAAGCCTCTGCATCCTCATCTCATCCTGTTATCAGGAAATCTAGTGTCTATGTAGAGTTGCTAGTCCCACTAAGACGGGTAGCTATCTTAGAAACAAACAGATTAAAGTTACTTGTTTTTACCTTTACGATAGAGATGAGAAAGAAGCAGAGATTACCAACCTTAGTCTTCCGCTTGGCTACTTGCTTGTTTCCTTTCCCCTTTGATAGAATCTAGCCACTGCTTCCTTACCTATGCTGCTTCAAACAACATCTATAGATTCACAACGGCATAATACCATCAAAGCATAGATATCTTTCACTGTAAACAATATAGGGTCAGATATATATTGACCATACAAATGCATATACCAGTCACAGATACAAAAGAATATGGAGGAAAACTCAAATAGCTTTATTAGTAAAAGTAGTAGAAGAGAGGATTACAACCACTTGGTCTGACCCAATGCCATCCTCCTAGCTTGAAAGCCCTCTTCAACTCACACAAAGCAAGATCACCCAACAATGTCTTCAAAGATAAACCAGCAGAACCTCTTTGCAAATTACCAAATTCCAACCTCTAAATCCCTTGGATGAGCGATCCATTTATAAATATTTGCAGGGGGTGAGTCAGCTTCTGGGATTTTGATTAGTTTCATCTCTCTGATAGTTCTTAGTTCCACAAGGAGATTGTAGATCTCTTACTCATCCCTGGGTGAACTCAGGGAGGCAAGTGTCAAATGAGCAGTTTCTAGAAGATTCTCTGGGTTTCCACCTAGAAAACTACTTATGCCATTTCTCTGCTCTCACTCATTGCACTATATAGAAGGGCTTTCCAGTATGCATCGCACTTGTTGCATGGGGTAGCTGAGATGCATCGCATCTTTAGCACTGGGCAGTTTGTATGGTCCTGCTTTGACCAGTTCCGAGGAGCTTTTCATGGAGAACTTCTGGGAGATGATGTAATCAGCTGACCTTGCTCCTTTAGGTTATGAAACAATACTTTTAGGGACTTAGAAACCCTTGGTTTATGGACAGATGTGATTGGGGTTGAAGTGCCCAGATATGTCTATAAAAGTTGCCCCCTAAAGTATGAGGTCATAAATCTTTTGATGTCGGGTGAAATGCTTTGTAATGAGGATCTGAGGTTTTTCACACTGGAAGGTGACCCGTAATAAGATACAATACAATACATTATCTTCATAATATTTTCATGATATAGCTAATGCGGGCATTCCCATGCTCAGCTTGATAAATTCATTTTCATGTACATAGGACAGACAACCGTCTGTGTGCAGACTGATGATTTTGGTAGAGCCATCATCCCTTAGTTTGGATGATTATCTGTGCAGCAATGATGTACATTTGATGTCTTTATTTTCGTGATTATATTGCAACCCGGATGGATGAAACTAGATCCGGGGTCTTCAAAACTCGTTCAATCTTCACCCGAAAGTACAAGTCGATCCATGTGAAAAGATGTTCTGATGTCGAACATGGAAGGACATCACCTGATTACCAACTAATGATGTGAGATGTTAACAGGCACAAGAGGAATCATCGATAATGATGATGACCCTCAAGGTACTGCAGTACAATTCACATGGTGCGAATACATGAGTTGATGTCGAACACCATCTAAAGTCTTTCAGTCGAATTCCATTAATGTAAACCTACCACTAGAAGTGAGAAACTTGTCATTGAGGCATGCAAGCTTTAAAGTACTGGAAGGGTTGTCCCTAGGTCGGCTTCTTGGATAATGAGCTGATGTCGATAAGAACTGACCCATCGTAGGAGGGCATTAATGGATCTTGCATCTACGACATGGAACGGAGCAAATGATTTTGTGGAGGTGAAAACGATCTGATGATACAAGGTTCAGGGTGGCGGTCATGAAAGAATGAAGCATGAAGGTATTGTAGCGGATGAGACACAAGCTGGGCAGGTGAATTCTCTGAGTGACTTCTCTTGAACACATCGGCGACACTGAAATGGATTGGTAGCATCAACCCCAAAAGTGGATGGTATGGTGGATCAACGGTGATATGACCGGTGAACAAAATAACCCAACCTGACTCAATCATGGTGACGGAGTGAAAGTGTCATGTTCAAGAGTGACTTGCTACCAATAAAGTTTCTTCAAGTTTTCTTCCCAATTTTCCCCAGTCATTTCTGACCAGTACCTCTTTATTTTTGTCAAGCTTGAGGAGGATAACATATGCTTGTTCTATAATTTTCCCTTCAGGCAAACCTGTTGCTATGTTTTAATGAGCCTAGTAACAGTGAAACTTGCTCTTGTCTGAATGGACAAGTTTTTCGCTATTGTTTTAATGAGTTTAACGACGAGGATAACTCGGTTCTTTTCAATTTTAGAGAGTCTGAAAAGAGACGGAAAGAAGACTCCAATATTCCTTTTTCGTAACATAATCCCTTAAGTCCGAAAAAGTATAAAACAATATAAAAGGGATGACTTTTTGATAGTTTTAATGAGCTGAACAAGACAAACGCTCGATCTTTTTGTGTAATAATCCCTTAGGTCCAAAAAGATTAAAATCTAGAGGAGGGGTAGCACTTCCAATCACTTTAATGAGCTGGAAAGGCCAATCGCTTGACAATATTTTCATATTTTACGAGTCAGATGAAAAGAGCTTAAAGGAGACTCATCTTTTGAGGAACAAGTGATGTTTTCAGATAGCAGCTGGTTCTAGGTAAGGTTTGGAACTTTGCAATCATGGTAGTGTAAAAAGGTGGCTAATAGGATCACTCGTTGCAGCTGTTCCTCAAAAGGGGTAAACAATCAAATGGAGGCGAATGATCAGCAGCAACAAAGTGGAGTTGATGGTAAGAACACGACCAAGGCTCAAAAGTTGATGATAATGCATTCACAATGGTTATTTACCAGAGGTGGGTTCATTTTTTAATGAGCTTAGACTCTGGTGGAACATATGCTCATTGCTAGGTTTAATTTTTGACGAGCTTGAACTTCGTGTAAAACTGCTCGTGTCAGTCGTATAATAAGGATGTTTCATCGATAGGTTCATTTTTAAGGGAGCTTGCACCATTCGAAATTATGCCCCGACTCCTTTCATTATGTAATCTAGGAATGACCAATCCTACGAGTTTAAAGGGTTAAGAACCTACAAACTAAGAAAATAAATGGTTTCTTTTCACTTTCACACAAAACGTTTGCATGCCCCCAGGTATAGCAAAGTATAGTTTCCCATGTTACCACTCAATTTGCAGAAAAAACACTTGTTCTATCGGGAAAGGCCTACCTTTCTAGGTTACCTTTCAATTTACTGACAAAACATTTGTTTTATCGGGAAAGGCCTACCTTCTAACAGAGGTATTTTATTTCAGTCTAATCCCATTTTCCTAAATAGACGGGTGTGTTAGACTAGTCATATATCCTCTGCGGAAACCTACCCTATACCTGAAGTTGCCCTGCCGAAGCAGGCCAGGGTGCATGCCCCCTGGGTTTCAGTCTTGACCAACAAACCACTCGCACTCATCAAGTGGATAGACTGGAGATTAATGAGACATTCCTTGTGCAAAGAGACTTGTTAAGAATGGAATTTGACTATTAGTTATGTGTGAACTGGGGAATGAAAGATGGTCTACGAGCTGGACCACTCTGCCTTCATGCGGAAAACACATTACTCGAAAGAGTGAGGAGATGATGGCTCCCATGCTATAAATGTAGTCATGCCCAAGGACTAGATTGTAATCTAAAGGTCCTTGGACTACCATTACCTTCAGATAAATGGTTTTCCTTCTCAAAGTTACAGGTAAATTTGGAAGGATCCCTAACGGCCGACTGATTCCTTTATCGAAGCCTATCAAATGTTGCATCTCAGGAAAAAGCGATGGTGAACCAAGCGCTTTCCAAGTAGTTGAGGAAAGGATACTCACAGAAGCCCCTTCATCTATGATGGTACCAACCATGACCATTTTGTAAGTTTGCATTATGATTCAAAATGGTACATTAGATGGTAAACGGGGTCTGCCTAGTAGATTCCAATTGAAGGAAATGACTAGGTTGCTTGGAGGTGGGACCGAATAAATGACTGGATACAAATCCGACAAATTTCCTTCTGGCAGTAAAGGAATGTGCAAATTGCCCCCATGTTCATCGGAGTCTATGTTTATGAAAAGAATTTGAATGGTGCCATTCTCATTCTCTTCGGTGACTGTATCATCTGAAGGTAAATCTTCTGAAGTCAAGATGTGGTCGACTACCGTCTCGAACTGTTGACTTTGGTCTGATGTTGACTTAGAGGGTTTATCTTCAATGATAGGTGCTTCAACCGACTCCAAAGGTGGGTCAGTCAGATTTTCAACTAGCAATGGATTCGACAAGAGTTTCTTGTACCCAAGAGCAAGTCGCTGCAGTGATATAGGACGATTATACAAGACTCTTTCAGCTTCTTCTAGGAAGGGAAAATGGTGGAGGGCATGATCGGCTTCACACAATCTGCATGGAAATTTAGATTTCCCTTTCTGTCCGGTGACTTCATTTTCACTAGTTGACAGTGTACTTTCAACATGATCGTCAGAGGTTGATGAAACCGGATTGTGCAAGTGGGAAGACCAGTGCCTTAGGATCTGTGGGATGTAACGACAATCTCAGTGATAGTGGTCTCCTTTGTAGATGACACATGGAGATTTAGGTTTGGACGGTGCAGTGTGTGGATTTTCGCTAGATGATGCACGATTTCCCCTTTTTGTCGTCGGCTCCTTGTTCTTCTTCTCCTTCCCCTTCTTCTTCTTCTCAGTTACTTGGTTTTTAGTTGTACTATCTTTACCAAGTGAAGAGGAAGAAGGAGACGGAGAGACAAATGAAGTAGAAGGTTCAGGGGAACTCTAGTATCATCTAGCTGCTGATTCGATTGTTCAGGAACCACGGTGCTTTGAACGACAAGGTCGAGAAAGCCATACCGACAGGCCAATTATTAGTCCTGGAAGGGATAATGTGGCCATATGAGGTGCACCAACATCTCCCTAAGAGGTTAAAGGACTAGGACTTCCCCCAAGGGTATATCCTTGGTTGGTGGACTCCATTTTCTCAACCTAAGACCAATGAGGGAATAGTGACGTTATTCCGATTAAGATAAATTTTAGACGATTTGACACAAATTGCTTTTTCAATTTTTAAGAGTCGAGAAAAAGCTAAAGATGACTCTAGTCACCTTCAATTTTTAATGAGCCTGAAGTGACAAGTGCTCAGATGGACCTTTTCCTTTAAGGAGTCTGAAAAGGAACGAAAGAGACTACTCTGGAAATCTAGACAAAGGGATTACCAAACCAATCGCAAAATTGTAGAATACTTTTTATGGTACGGCAGTTAATCTTCCTGAATGTTGTGTTCAGTGCATTGTGATCGATAGGGCAGCAGACACAGCTTCCTAAGGATAAAGGATATAGCCTATTGTGGTCTCCCAATATATACTCGACGATACGTAGGAGCACAAGTCCGTACTGGCACTTATCGCCTCAAAAAGGAGGAATCACCCAACCTACAATGAAAGCGACAGTTACCAGGCTTTACGACGTTAGAATATGTCTCTAGCCTAGACTTCTAGATGTTGTGCGTTAGGTTCCAAAGCGTTTTTATGTTCATTGAATTTATTTTATAGTTGATCTTTCTTAAGAACCTTGCCTTTCAGGTTCACCGCATGATGTAGATATACAATTCCTAAAATGCAGTCTAAGATGATAAACAATCGTTTTAATCTTCTTTTTGCAATGAAAATCCTAGCTAATAAGGAGAGAGAAATGAAATCCTTTCAACATAGAGCAGGGAGCACACACTAGATGCACTGTCCTAAGTCAAAATAAACAACCACTCTAAATGCAAATGCACATGAATGTATTTGTTTTCCTCTTTCTTAATGTGTGAATGATAAAAAGAATGATAAATACAAATCTGAATTATTTCTTTTTTCAAAGTGACAGTACTAATGATTTTCTTTTCAAAAAACGACAGGAAGACAAGATGACACTTTACGATTTTGAATTGAAAACTGCTTTCGACACTTGAAATATTTATAAATTCAGATCAAATACAAGAGTAACAGTACAACCGACTATCAAGAACAGTAGGATTCTTTTCTTTGACTGAAAATGATGCTTGCGACACTTCCAAATCAAAAGACGACAGTTCGATTAAGCTACTTCTTTGTAAAAGAGAACTGTAAATGGCACACAATACATAAAAACATTCACAATTCTTTGTACAATGGAAGTTGGATGATGCAAAGAAAGGGGGTTTCTACAATGGTCTACTAATCATAGACAACAAAACTCCTAAATAAAACTGAAGAGAGTGAAGAAAAAACCAAAATATGGAGGTAGATTTAGTCTTCTCTGATCATCACACCTGTAACAAAGGGAAACAGGGATGCATCCCACCTACTGCACACAAGAGGTGTGATGCATCCAGATTGCCAAGAAGACAAGGTGCAATGGTCCAGGGACGAGATTTTAACTTGGTTTTTGGTCACAGTTTGCAGTTTAGTCCAGGGATTTAGGCCGAGCAAATGACAGTCAGTAACAACAAAGTATAGGGATGATCTAATGAGGTTACTCAAGCTACCTCTAGGGCACTTAGGAAGTTTGCAAGTTAGTTGTTCAGTTCATAAACAAACCCGGAGATTGACTGAAGCAGCTTTGATCTACTTTGCACTTGCATATCAAAGGCAGCTCAAAGGCTAGCTGGCTTGACTTCAGGCTCCATCTTTGGTTTATGAATCAAACAAATAGAGACAAGCAATCAAACTAATCACTCCCCAATGGAGTCACCATTTTGTTATCGGGAAATCTAGTGTCTATGCAGAGCTATTAGTCCCACTAAGACGGGTAGCTATCTTAGAGACAAACTGATTAAAGTTACTTGCTTTTTTCCTTTACAAGAGAGAGCTGAGAAAGATGCAGAGAGTAACAACCTCAGTCTTCTCCTTGGCTCCTTACTTGTTTCCTTTCCCATTTGACAGAATCTCGCCACTGCTTCCTTACTTGTCCTACTTCAAACAACACCTGTAGATTCACAACGGCATAATACCATCAAAGCATAGAGATCTTTCACTGTAAACGATATACGGCCAGATATATATTGACCATACAAATGCATATACCAATCACAAATACAAAAGAATATGGAGGAAAACTCAAATAGCTTTATTAGTAAAAGTAGTAGAAGAGAGGATTACAACCACTTGGTCTGACCTAGTGCCATCCTCCCAGCTTGAAAGCCCTCTTCACCTCACACAAAGCAAGATCACCCAACAATGTCTTCAAAGAGAAACCAGAAGAACCTCTTTGCAAATTACGAAATTCCAACCTCTGGATCTCTTAGATGAGGGATCCATTTATAAATATTTGTAGGGGGGTGAGTCAGCTTCTGGGATTTTTATTAGTGTCATCTCTCTGATGTATCTTAGTTCCACATGGAGATTTTAGATCTCTTACTCATCCCTGGGCGAACTCAGGGAGGCAAGTGTCAAATGAGCAGTTTCTAGAAGATTCTCTGGGTTTCCACCTAGCAAACTGCTTGTGCCATTTTTTTGCTCTTGCTCATCGCACCCTATAGAAGGGCTTTCCAGTATGCATCACACTTGTTGCATGTGGCAGGTGAGATGCATCACACCTTTAGCACTGGGCAGTCTGTATGGTCCTGCTTTGACCAGTTCTGAGTAGCTCTTCATGGAGAACTTCTGGGAGATGATGTAATCAGCTGACCTTGCTCCTTTAGGGTATGAAACAACACTTTTAGGGACTTAGAAGCCCTTGGTTTATGGACATATGTGATTTGGGTTGCAGTGCCCAAATATTTCTATAACACATCTCTCCTGTGAAAAAAGGTTTCGTTGAAGGGTGACATATCCTTGATGGATTTTTCACTTCCCAAGAGATAGTACACTGTCTCAAATTTAATGAAATCCCAGGCTTGATGATCAAACTAGACCTTTGCAAGGCCAATGACTACCTAAGTTAGGACTACCTCAGCAATGTCCCTAGTGCTTTCGGGTTCAATCAAAATGGATTAACTAGGTCCAGTCTTTGCTGTCATCCCTACTTTCTCCATTCTACCTAATGGCCCCCCCTCTCAAACATTTAAACCCTCATGTGGCCTATACTAGGGTGATCTCCTCTCCTTGTTTCTCTTCATTATTGTTGCTAAAGGTTTGGGCTACTACCTTAAGACCGAAGCCATAAATTCCCATATCAAAGGCCTAAGGATATGGAGAAATGACCTCCCCATTATGCATTAGCAGTTTGTAAATGATATCATGCTCTTTCGTCATGCTTCGCTTAGCGAAGCTCGTCGCATCAAAGAGGTACTCCTCATTCTCATGGAGGCATCAAGGACAATGATCAACAATGAAAAATCATGCATTTTATTTTTCAAAACTCCAAGAAACATACAGTCTTATCTAGCTCGGGTCCTAGGGTTTGGTATTGGATCCTTACTTTCCAAGTATCTGGGAATTCCCTTAACAGTAAACTCCCTAAAGACCTCTTGCTAGCAATCCCTTCTCAAAAAAATTATGGGAAAACTTAGTGGCTAGTCTTTTCAATGGTTAAATTTGGTGGGTCGACCATTCATTCTCAAAGAAGTTCTCCAATCTATCCCAATCTATCAACATTCAGGTATGGTAGCACCAAAAACCTCTTATGCAAAGATGGTGCAAACATTTAAGAACTTTTTATGGGGAGGACCTTGGTAAATTAGAAAATGGGCACTGGTATCCTGGCCAAACTTAACAAATCATAAGATGGATGAAAATCTGGCCCTCTAAGACCCTTATATCCTAAACCAAGTAATGGGGGCTAAAATATGGTGGCGTTGGATGGGAGGTAGGACTAATATCTAGAAACAAATGTGTACATGCAAATGTAATGACCGTGAGGACAGAAGATATCTTAAGATACCGACACCCCCCCAAAGGATCAACTATATGGAATTTGGTAGCCCAAAACAACATCCTTATTCAACAACACTTCTTCTAGGAAATCAGGAATGGGAGAATGAATTTGTTTTGTTAATATTCCTGGCAGCAACGAGATAAACTTCTGGGCAGACAAGACCTAAGAGATCTCTTTCTATACACAACTAGGAGGAATTTTTATATGGTGGAACAATTTTGGAAAACAGACCAAGTGCAGGAAGGTTAGTAGAGATGGAAGGAGAAATTGGACTGGCCACAGGCCCTGGAATCGAATCAATGGAATTAATTAGACAAGGAGTTAGACTCAAAGAAAACATCTATCCTAAATGGACCAGATATTCTCAGATGGGGGTATACTACCAAAGGGACATTCAATATCAAAGAGGCATATGATATAAGGGAAGGCTAAGATTTTAGAGGCTAGTACCAGATTTGGAAGAAGATATGGTGAGGGCGATGATGGACGAAGGTGGCCTACTTCCTTTGGCTCATTTGCAGAGGCCGCATTCTTACGTAATATTAGCTCCAAAGAAGGGGTTTCTATGATCTCTCGCTATGCAATCTATGCAATACGACTAGTGGGGATCTCGAACATATACTTAACACATGCCCATATGCTAAACAAAAATGGAGACAGATGGAGGACCTCTTCAAAATAATGGATTGGGACAAATAAAGAATTTGAGAAACCATCCTCCTAGGGAGAACCAGTATTTTCTCCATCCCAGTCATAAACAGGGCATGGGGACTCACACTGAGACTAACACTTTGGGTCATCTGGAAAGAGCAAAATCACCCAATCTTCAAGGATCAAGTTATTCCTCAGGAGGATGTATGTGAAGGGATCATACAAAATATGAGGGAAATTTTTTTGGTAGAGATGTGGTACCCAGAGGACTCGTAGGTTCTAACCAATGAGGCCAAAATTATGCAGAGATTAGACATAGCACCGATAATGATAGCTCAGTCCTCCTGGAAGGAAAACTTGAGGCGAATAATTTCCCTTAACTATTTCACTACCCCACTGGAGGGATTTATGAAATTAATATTCGATGTTTGAGACCCTAGAAGCAATACCACTCTCATATATGTGGATCAGCGTGGGTTTTCTAGTAACAATGAAGCATAATTTGTAGCTATAAGGCAGGGCCTATAAATAGTAACCAAAATGGGATGTAGGAATATTGTAGTGGAAGGTGATTCGAGGCTTGTAATCAACATGGTGAAAAAATTAAATCAATGAACCAAATGCGAAAAACTCAGCCACAGTTGGAGAACAACAAGGATAATCCAAGAGATAGGAAACTTCATTGTCAATTTCAACTTATAATGACTAATGCTATCACAAGGGATGGCAATAGAGTAGCAAACTTCCTTTCAACTTGGGGTCAGAGTCATTAAAATGCACCTGTTGAGAAGGTATGGATGATTCAACTAGAAGATTATTGGTTATGGTCCTTGAAGGGGATACTGAAGCATGACGAGAGGAATAGTGCCCAAGGCATACAGATCCCAGATCAGTGTATGAGCTATAAGATAGAGACATTAAGGTTGTCATCATGAAAAGGACACCAGGGAATGGTGCCACTACCTCGCACACTCTTGAAGCTAAGGGTGCAGTGGCCATCGACATGTTTAAGGCAATAGGGACAAAGGAAGGCGGCAATCGCATGCAACCAAGTTTACTGATCGCAGAGAAGGATAATAGTTTAGAGTTTGTAAGATAAGAGGTGATGACTACAAAAGTGGAGCAGAGGCTTTGGGAAGGTAGGGTGATCCAACGACTCCAATTGCTGGTTCCATGGTATGTTAACTTGCTCTGCCTATACTCCATTATGATTCCCTATGTTTGGTCTATTAATTGGGGTTTGCATAGGGGCATAGAGTTTGTGGGTGAGAGAAATTTGGGCAGGGTGATTACCTTTGTGGCAAAAGTTTACAAGAATAATCCCAGTTCCATCGGTTCTTCATGGGTGTCATTTCATCTTGGCATTATACTCTCTTGCATGGGGCTTATTGGGTTGGGTAATGATGGATTTTGCCCGAGAAAAGTCCAGTTTCTTATCTGTTCTAAAAACCTAGGGGTCATGGGTAGGGAGGCTGCAAGTGTTTATGTGTTAATGCAAGTCTCATTCTTGGAACGCTCTGCGAGTTCTGGGAAAAATTGGAAGACCTTGGCCCTTAGGGCAGGCACCAATACCTTGAGGAGAGCTAGTAGGGTGGAGGTTGTCATGGGATGGGGACTTCTGAAATTAGGAAATTGGCAAGAATGGAACACTGGCCAAGCCAACCTCGTTTGGCTGAAGGGAAGGGGGGTGGCTAGCAATGTTTGGGTTGGATGCCTCATGGAGCTTGAGGTTTAGATGTTGGGCTTCCAAGATGACCAGAGTAAAGTCAAGCTGAATTTAAGTTAGGGGGGAAGGGGGGCAGGGTCATTCAATGGGGGGAAAATGAGACGAGGGGCGTGGTTCCTATTGGCTTGGCTTACAGGCTACAAGCTCTGTAAGTGGTCATGCACCTCACTTCCAAAACCATGGTCAAAGCGTTTGTAAGCTAAGGGTCATGCGGGGGCATCCTGGGAGTCATGGGTGGGGGATTTTCATGCTCAAGTGTTATGTAAATGAATCATGGGTGGTGTATTTGATGCATTGGCAAAACCTTTGCGAGGCAGAAATATAGAAAATAATGTTTTGGAAATTATGGTTTCTTGTTCTCGTAACAAGCCCAATGAAAGGTAACTACCCTAGGACGAGAAGAGCACATAGGCTATATTTTGGCTAAGGAAAAATTTTTACTAGAAGGTACAAGGATAAATAGGCAATGGGCCGATTATGAAAGGGAAAGGGATGAGGAAAGAGACTGTGGGGGAGTGAGGCTGAGACTAATCCAAGCACTGTGGGTAAATGATGAGGAAGAAAACCCATGGCCAACCTGATATAGGAATCAATAGATGCTTATGTGGATGGCCACATGAAGGAAATCAAACAACTCATAGCAGAATGGGAGGAGGATATAAATCACCAAGCAAGGGTGGAGGCATCTAACATGGAGGATTGGAAGCTCTCTTGGTTCCAGAGCTGGGACACACTAGAGGATGAGAGACACAATGCAATAAGACCCTATATTTGTATTAGCTTATGAAATGCCCCCAGGGTAAGGCCATGGAACAAATTTGGATGAATTCTCTTTAGGATTTTCCAAATTACAAACAAGATTTTCATATATATATATATATATATATATATATATATATATATATATATATATATATATATATATATATATATATATATATATATATTGGTGGGCATGAAAATCAAGTTTATATAGCTTGGATAGATAGACTAAGTATTTTTTGCCACTCGATGGCTTATCATTCGGTTAGGTGGTCAATAGACTTGGTTTCCTGATAGGTAAGTTGATACCACCTAATAAGGCTTTATGTGGTTGTAACTTGCTTTCTTATTTTATAATGAAAATAAAGGATCTACCAAGTGATGGGCCTCATCATTGGGTAAATATATGGGCCTTAATTGGCCTTAATTCACCTCCTAGCTTAGTCAAACCAACTATTCTCACCACTTATTGCATACTTTTGATTATATTTTGTTTATGAGATTTGTTAGAGTTGGATATTTTGCTTTGTGGTCTAATATGCATGTAATGCACGAATAAAGGATAAATAAAAGGAAATGTGGAAAATACTTTGGCTGAAACTCAAATGGGACAAGGGAGAGGAATTATAGGAGGTAAATCCTCCTCATTTACTACCCCTCCCTTCGAATATTCCTCCATCAGCTCAGAGTGCAAACATCCGAATCATGAGGACTAAAAGACAGTCGATCAAGTGAAAGTGACAGAAACCAATTTATCTTGAGTGGAGAGCCAAGCCTCCCTAAGGGGAGGGAAGTCATTGGAGACTTAAGATGTGTAAGTAGAGAGGCTTAGGACCTCAGTAGGATTTAGATTCTTATTGTAAAACTCTACTTTATTTCTAATTTGCAAGACTTGTGACAGTTTGTTATGTAATCAATGGTTTTTATAATAAAGATGAGTTCTGTTTTGAGTGAGCACTAAGTTAACTCAAAGGGCTGAAGCTCTTGGGTTAGGGCCTAACCCAAGCGGAAAAAGCTCCTCTTTATTGTACATGTATGCTGCCATAGATCTCTAGTTATGTTCATTTGCTTAAGTAGCTGCATTTTTATTATAGCCATATATCATAGATGATTTATGGTTCTTCTGTTCATTTTCTTAAGTAGCTGCATTACATTTACAGTGGTGTAGAGTATATCAGTCATGCTTTAGTTTACTTCCATTTGTATTTTTTTTCAATTAGAAGGTTATCTAGGAGAGAAAGGTCACCATAAGGTTTTCTGCAGGTGTCTCGGCCTTGCCTCCTCCCTCTGGGACCATTACTTGAGGAAGAGACCCTTCAACAATCCCAAAACACAGGTTTCTAGTTCTCGCATGGGCTTTGGAGTTTGTTGTTTGATGCAGTTATTTGTTTCATTCCATTATCATCATTTTCCCTCACTCTCAGTCAACCCTCACCCTCATTGGTTTTTCTGTCATTTTCATTGAAACCTCCTTTAGCACATTCTTCATGCAAAATCCCCTTACCTTCCGATCCACAACAAACCTACCCAATCATAGTTCTATTCATTAGTTTATCCAACGGCCACTTCGCGTGAAGTCTTCCACCTACTTTATGCGCTTTAAACCCCCACTGTTAATCTGCCTCGCCTGATCCGATGGCTATCACATCACTCGATCGTCAACTAGCTTGGCCGATCTCCACCCTCGATCTGTCTAGCCTAATCCGATGGCTATCGCACAATCTCACGCGGATTCTTGCACGATCCTTTTCCAGCCGGGAGCATGCGAGAAATGTGGTATTCTCGTGCTACATGTCGCTCAATTAGGCTAATCGCATGAAATTCAGAAATATAGCTTACAACTTTGAGGGCACACGAGAAACTTCTTGCCGCTTTCAAAACCCGCTCCATCATTTCTGCACATTTTATTCCCGCGATATGATCTCTGCTGTCCATCCTTCGAATAATCATGTCCGTCCATCCATTCGCTTAATTCCTCGTGATAAGATCTTTGCCAGTCATCTGCTTCATTACCTTGTTCGTTCACCTATTCACTACACTGCCTGCGCTAAGATCTCTACTATTCATCATCTTCGTTAACCATGTTATTCCATCTATTCACTTAAGCCTCCACAATAAGGTCTCCATGGTCCATCTTCTGTTCATTGATCGATCCAACGACCCTTATGCACTATTGCATCCTTACGTCCTCCTTTCACCAATTTCGATCTTCGACTGCTCTTCCGCTTGAAAACAGATGTAGTCTAGTTTCTTTTCTTGCACATTAGTATAGTTTGATGCTCTTTACTTTTACAACATAGATAATAGCATTAGGTTAGTGATTGATTTAGCAATTCTGCCTAGCATAGCTATTTAATTAGTTAATTAGGTTATGGTGTGAGTTAGCATTGCATGTTGTTTTCTTCATTACTACAGTATATTAGCTCTCAATTAGAATATATTTCCTCTGCTTCCATCAAAGAATCAAGCTTCTTCGGACCCTATAGAAGTTTGGCTTGGAACCCCTAGGGTCTCTTGCTAGATGAGCAGTGACAATAGACACGACCTTCACTTCTACTTGTGCATATAGCATTATCACCTCAAAGTTTGTATGGACCTCGGGTTGATAAGTAAAGCTGGTAGCCGTGGGAGTTACAACATTCTTGTTGTAGTACCTAGGCTCATCACTTTTTGGCGCAACTGTCGGAGAGGTGTCTACGTAGAATGTGATTACTACTTTCTTCTATTTCTAGTCTCCAATTTTCTTCCATTAGTTTATTTCTACAAAAGTAATCTAGTTTCTTCCTTTCTTTCAGTTGTCATTATCTGCTTTCCTTTCCATTCTGCAAGTAGAATTTCAATTCAGCAAGTAGTCATTTTCTGTCAGTAGTCTTCCTTCAATCAACAATTTCATTCTGCAAGTATAATTTCAATTCAACAAGTATTTTTTCTTGTTAGTGGTTTTTCATTCAATTAACAATTCCTTTTCTGCAGAGTACTTTCCATCTCAAAAAAAGTAAATCTTACAAAAACCAACCCAAAAGCATTTCCTTTCATGCCTCGTAAGAATAGGGACAATTCAGGGAAATTCTTGTCAAATACCCCCACTGCATCCAACAGTCCACTGTTCGGTAGTGGATCCCCCCATAGTGGAATTTTGGGGCTTGTAGCCGAAATTTTGGTAAAAAGTGCTACCTCAGGTAAGACCTCAGTCTGCGTATCACAGACTATTGCCGAAAGGGCTGGTAGTTTAGGGATCTGTTTGGCTAAATCACTTCTGAACCTGGGTCAGGCCCCAACAAACCAAAAAATGGTTTGGTTGTTGGGACTGGGATCTGCCTAAGGGATGTCTAATGTCAGAATATTGGAAACCTATGAAGAAGGAAATTGAAGATTGGTTGGATTAGAAGATTCACCTGTTCATGACACGGGAAAACAGAACTCTGCAAATATCTGATAAGAGGTGGTTGGATCGCTACATATATACGAAAATCCACGAGATCTTCTTCATGTCCTTCTCTGTAGAGCTGTATTATTGGATCACGAGGTTAGCCGATAGCCAGGCAAGGTATAAGCTCGATCAACTGATAGTGTGGACTCCAGAGTTAGTGCACAGACTAGAGGCATCAGAAGATAAGATCGCGTGGGCCATGGACCATTGGCTCAACCGGATAATAGGGGAATTTATCACTGAGTTTACGATAGACATAACCCTGAGCTACAGCGAAGCAGGATGACATTTTCTCAAGGGACGACAAGGTAGGTACATCAAATCCTTGAATACCTAGATTAAGATTCTATTATGTGAAAAGAAGGCTATGCGAATACATTAATGATTGAAACGATGTGGAGCAAAAATATCTACAAAGGGATGGAAGGATTAGGGAACAATCCTTTAATTTCACCTTCATGAGAGAGCAAGGAAGAGTGCACTCAGGTTTCTTCGAGAAGCGCGGTCAGTTTGATAAGACAATGCATTCTGTAGTTATCACCTCCACTTACGCCATCATCCGCTTCACCTACTTCACCTCCATCTTCACCCACCCCACCTCCTCCTCAAAAAGGGAGGGTAAAGGTACCTAAAGATTCAGATGCTGTTAAAAGCACATTCAACACACTGTTCCTCCCCAAGGGAGTTTTGTTTGAAGGTTCGGCTGTGGGCCATGTACCCGCTATGAAGTTTGAACACTGGGAGCTTGCGAATAATGAGAAGTTCCCTCATTTGGAAACTATCCAGTTGATGGAACAAAGCACGGAGGGGGTAGTTACAACACTGCAGCCATGGACATGGCTCCGCGAGGTGTAGGGGGTCAGGCTACTCAACCTCCTATCGATTAGACAGTTTCATGGGCCCCAATCATGATATTTATCATCAGGAAACTACTTTTCCTAGTGCACGATGGGTACTTGTGGCTAGAGGAGCCCATTCCCATCACAACAGAGCTCATTCATAGGATTTTTCAGCTTCCGTGTACAAGAAGGGACCCCGCAGAAATAGCTGGCCCAAGTGGAGACTTGGCGATTGCGAAGGCCATGAAAAAGAAATATAATCTGGAGAAAAAGCGTAGGTGTTACGTTATTACTAGTATTCATAACAAAGGGGTCCATGTCGCTATCCAGTTGTTGGCAGGAAAGGTGATGAGGAAATGCCATGGAAATGAGGTACTCACAATGGTCATCGTGCTGGCAGAGCAATGTGTAGAAGGGGTATGGTTCAATTGGGTGTAGTTCCTCTGCGATGAGTTCCTGACGAACTGCGGGGAGGCTCAAGAGCAGAGTAAGACCTTCCACTATGCGTGGTTTCTCTTATCCATCTTGTTGGTTATAGGTGAATTACCTGAGGATAGTCAGTTTCCTCCCCTTGACCAGGACTAGCCAGAAGTATCAAAATATGCATCGCTATGGGAAACAAAGGATTCCACGCGAATCTGAGAAACCGAGATCTTATGGGTACTAATGGAGGCAAGTGTATGACTGCGGATCAACAAACAGCTGTGGCTATCCGCCTCAGTATACGACAGTCTGAAGAGCTTTGCAGACATTAAAGTAGATATGCACAATGTGTATATTAGGGCGTGGAAGGATCCAGAGCAGAAGTGGACCACACTTCCCTTCATCACAATAGATGACATTGTTTTTGCAGTGCTCGACACATGGCCACCAAATTGCGCGCACTAGATCTGGTGGTGCGTGACGAGACGGAGATTCGAAGACCGAATGTTGCTGCCAAGCTGCTAGCATAACAAAAGCAGAACGAAGAGCTAGCTCAAGAAGTATAGGCATCTCGAGAGGTAGTGAAGGCTACCGCAAAAAAGACACCAGTAGTAGAAGCTGCTACGACACAAGAAGAGAGAGGCCTGAACTTGACCACAGGGTAGGGGACAGATGATACGACGGAAGGCACAGACCCAAGCACCATGTCTACCCAATTGAAACAGGTGTGCTACAGAAAAAACTAGGCCATGGAAGAAGACCAAGGCTTCCAAGTTTGATGGGGAGCCTATTACACTGACTTAGTGTGGTCTATATGACATCGGTGACATGGTTCGCGAAGTCACCAGGGAAGCGCTCCAGGAGGTAATGACGGAGAAGTAGAATGCGTTGGGGGCGCTCAGGATGCAACTATAAGAACTTCAGGTGTAGCCCCCACCGTATGGAATGGTAGCCGCCTACGGGGCTATGGGTACATCAGCAATCCAGCAATTGCTGTGGGCCAAAAAGGCTAATACCATCGCGGAAGGGGTATGGTTCAATTGGGTGTAGTTCCTCTGCGACGAGTTCGTGACGAACTGCAGAGAGGCCCAAGAGTAGTGTAAGACCTTCCACTACGCGTGGTTGCTCTTATCCATCCTATTGGTTACTTGTGAATTTCCTAAGGATAGTCAGTTTCCTCCCCTTGACCAGGACTAGCTAGAAGCAACAAAATATGTGTCCCTATGGGCGACGAAGGATTCCACGTGAATCCGAGAAACCAAGACCTTTTGGGTATTAATGGAGGCAAGCGTATGACTGTGGATCAACAAACAGCCGTGCCTATGTGCCTTTGCAGATTGTAAAGTAGATATGCAAATGCATATATCAGGGCGCGGAAGGATCCAGAGCAGAAGTGGACCACACTTCCCTTCATCACAATAGATGACATTGTTTTCAGAGTGCTCGAAACATGGCCACCGGAATGGCACGCACCAAATCTCATGGTACACGACGAGACTGAGATTCGAAGATAGAAGGTTGCCGCCAAGCTGCTAGGACAACACAAGCAGAATGAACAACTAGCTGAAGAAGCACGAGCGTCCTCGGAGGCAGCGAAGGCCACTATGGAAAAGACAGCAGGACTAGAAGCTGCTACGACACACGAAGAAAGAGGCCTGAACTTGACCATAGAGCAGGGGAAGATGATACGATGGAAGGCGCAGACCCAAGCACCACCTCTACCCAATTGAAGCAGCAGCGCATGACAGAACGAACTGGGCCACTGAGGAAGACCAAGGCTTCCATGTTGTATGGGGAGCCTATTACACTAACCAAGGGTGACCTATACCACATCGGCGACACGGTTTGCGAAATCACCAGGGAAGCACTCCAAGAGGTAATGACAGAGCAATAGATTGTGTTGGAGGTGCTTAGGACACAACTCTAGGAACTTAAGGTGTGGTCCCCACAGCGGGGAATGGTAGCCACCTATGGGGCTAAGAGTACATCAGCAACCGAGAAATTGCTGCAGGCCAAAATGGCTAAGACCATCGTGCTGCTTGAAGGAGCACTATCATTGGATCAATAACTATATCAATCAGAAAATCACTGTTGTGTGCAAATAAAATTCATGAGTTAAATATGTAATAGATGTATTAGCGAAAATGTTGTTCTCCTATACTAGAAATGTCAATACAATGACACTCTCTCCAACTCACTCTTCAAAAATACCAATATAAATCATGCATAAAACATAATTAATGAACTTCTAATAAACTATACAAAATTATAGTTGCTGAGGCTATTTTTCCAATACTTGTTCCTGCACTATCAGTGTAGGATCTCTTGAGAGTCCACTGTATCAATATTTGTATGAATAAATCTTCACAATGACTGAAGGTAGAATATTAAATATTGAAATGATCAAAACATGCATGCCATGTACTATATCAAGTGATCATATTTTCTGAGTGAAATCCTTATCTCATTTAACTTCAGATGACTAGCGTTAATAACACTTATAGTAAACCTCAAATCATGAAAAGATCAATTTTTCATACTATTTCAGTCCAGTTCAGTATTCAGTTCCAGTACTGTGATGGAATGTCCTCAAATATTATAAACACTAATCTCGTTTTAGTGACATTCTGCCTTTGGTTCTTAAATTGTAGCACGAATTCAAAGAACATAGTCTTAAGTCATTACAGATTTATCTTTGTGTCTCTTAATCATATGGAATCAATTTTTTCTGCACTATCCCAAGATTATCCCTCACAGACCAGAAAAATTATCACAACAGTCTTAGACCTTTACAAATCCTAAAGTAGTAAGAGTTTCATTAATATCCACAACCTTTAGGAAATCATAGATTATATGCCACGCCAATCTCGTGTACTACGGTTACTAAGTCTTTAAGAAATCGAAAGGCTTGTTGAAACTTATTTAAACACTAGGCTAATCTATTATAACATGGATTGAGCGACTCTTCATAAAACAATAAATAAACTCATAGCCAGCTTGAGCTTGAAACCCTTGTCTTAACTCACCCACGAAAATCACTTACATATTTAGTGTAAGACCACAAAGCAACCTGTTATTGTCAAATCAACAATTCTCTTTTATATTCAAAACAAAGTGTTTGTAAAATCAAAATATTATTTAATGATAAATAAAATGCAACATTCAAAACAGAATCATTCCTTTAAATACAAAAATTTTGAGATCCAAACATTTCCAACCACACAAGAAGAAAATAAATATTCTCAAGGAAAACAAAATTTAAGTAAGAATTCCCTATTTCAATAAAAACATGTGTTTAACATACCATTGCTGTTTATCCCACCAAAACAAAAGGAAGATCGAAACCACAATTGAAACTACAACATTGAAGGGATGACGAGCTGGTTTGGTGGGCTTTACTAGTCTAGGCTGTACGTTGTTTAAAGGCCAAATATGCAGAGTTAATACACGAAATATGATTAAGAAAATGGAATTAGATATCCTTTGTATTAATTATAAAGAGTCTATTTACATAAAGAGATAAAACCAGATTCAGCTAAGGAGCGACACCTTCGTGCTAGCAACATCTTCTTATTAGAGGTATGCTAACCTGATTTGAAACCAAGACTTAGCTTATATACATATTCAGTACAGAGAGTAGATTATAACGAGCCAATATATAACAAGAATATTAACATACAAATCACAATTTCCTACCATTAATAGGAACATGATAATAAAAAGATTAGATATGGTGAAAGACTCTTTGTTCTCGCAAGTAGTCCCTCCATATTCAAGTTGTCACTAACAATAAGGGAGAGCAGCACGCCTTGACCACGATCAATTCAAGATGGTTTCAAGTACCACTCGTACTTCCAAATACCACAGGTATTTTTGGAAATCTCATGTTGGAATGATTCATGTCTTTGACTTGTAGTGTAGGAATTTCTGAAAAAAAAAAAAAGTATATTTCTTGATCCTTGTGCAAGAACTCAACAAAGTGCAGAAACTGCACAAAATTTCGTGAATTGCTTGTTATGACCCTAATATCTTGGAAAATGCATCTAAATAAGTGAATTTGACTAAGAATAACAATTACCTATCAGCGTATCTTTATAATTGTGATTTAACATGAATTACCATGATTATATAAGATAGATTTGAAGAATGCTAGGAAAAAGAAACTTTGGGTGAAATAAGGGAGTGAAAGAGGGGTAAAACAACACAATTTCTTCTCTTAACAATAATATTAATCTTAGGGGTTATAATATTAATTCTAGAGTTTATAATATTAATCCTATGACTTATAATATTAGTCTTAGGATTATATTCCAAGGTTTAGTATATTAAATTTAGGGTTTATTATATTGTGTTTTATAATATTAGAGGTTCATATTAGTGTTTAGTATTATCACATTATAAAATTAGGGTTTAATATTAGAGTTCAATATATTTATAAATCTATCCAACGTCACACTCTGACAAACATTGTAGCAATGTTACAATTAATCCCACAATCATTATCACAATGTTACATTACAATGTAATTTATTCAACATCACATTATGAAATTGTTGTAATAAGGAATTAATGATAGGGGGTGAATTGGTAATAGTGAGGTTCTCAATTTTTTTTATGGATATGACTTTAATTCTTTCCTCTCTTGTCTTTTACTTATGAGAGAATTCATACATAATGCAAATGAGAAACAATATTAGACATTCATATATATAAAAATCCATCACATGAGCATCATACACATATTGAAACTAGTATTTTCACGTGGAAACCCAAAGGTAAAATACCACCAACTTGTTTGTTCTTATGATGTAACTTAAGCATCTACATAACTATGTCTGTTTGTTTGTGAGCACCCACTCACAGAAGGAATCGACCCCCTTAGGATAGAAATCACCTTCTTTTCAAGAGGCACCAATCTCTGAGGAATTTAGGTCACCACCAACTCTTGCCACTATTGTACTTTTTATACAATTTTCAAACTACAAACAGAGGAAAATACATATACAGAGAAATACCAATTTGGTTCACTTCAGAAACTTCGACTCTTGACTCTCTACTTCTCGCCAAGATCCCATGGCCTCACACAACAATATATTATCCTCTTCTCACCGCAACGTATACTCTGCTCTCGGCATTCTATCACATAGGATCTCTATAGCACTTTGATTTAGTTGAACACTTAGCCCAATTACACTACTCACTCTCAGCTACACACTTTTCAGCACATACAAAACAACGCTCTCTTACCCACTTTTCTCAATGGTAATCACTAGTTTGGTTCATCTACTGCACACTGAACAATTTTTCCTTTGCTCCCTATTTCCACACTTCTCGAGTGTACCTCTATATGGCTCCTCCATGTTGATTTTGTATTTGATGCTACAGTTATACTACTACTTTTAAATACAAGGATGGGCTCTTGAGGTATTTACCGATTCTCTGTGTGATTTTCCATGTTGGAAATTCAATCTCTATCCACCTGCACACTTCAATAAGTCTTTTCATCTCTAATTCATAGCACAAACAAAGCTTGACAAGTACTTAAACATGGATTCTATGTTCCTCGTTTAGGTCTATAATGCATGCATGGGAGATCAGAGATGGCTTTCGATGAACAACGAGACACTCCCAAGAGTTCTTCTCTATGAATCGTTCTCCTCACTGCCTTGACACAGTAATCTCTACATATACCATTAACTCCTTTAAACAACTCCTTGGACTTGAATTTAATCTCTAGTTGCTGACCCATTCATGCTTTAACTCTTTGTACTATTGTATTAGAGCTCCACTCACCGTGAATTTTAATAAAACGAAGTTATGATATCTCACAATGTTGATACCTTTAATCCCTTAGTTCTTAGCATCGTTATTGTTTTATTTCATACGACCACTACCTATGACCACCAACATAGCCCTTGGGTGCTGCAATATCAGAGCCATCATATCTTGTCACTTTTATTCAAATGATTTTATTACGTCGCGAAGTTTTGAGTTCCTTTCACTTCGGACTTTCCTATTTTTCATCCATAGGACGCAGCACTGTAACTAGTGGCTTAGATTTTATTTTCTAATTCCTTTAGTTCCTATTGGGGGCTAATATCCCTTTGTATTTTCTCTTCCTCCCTTGGTTATTTTGGTTTTCCTTGACCAAGTGCCAACACTTTGGAGCTCGTGCATATCAGATCTTTCTCATAATTCAGTGAGAGGGGTCCCAAAAATCCCAACCTCCGAAATGTACTTTCTATGCATCATCACATAACACTTAGGTGCTTAAGACTTCTTTGTGTACTTTTCCCTTTAGATCTCTCATGACCAAGCACCAGTCCACATCGGATCTCCTTTATCGGATTAGAACTTTTTCAAAAGGATTTCAGCAAGAGTTACGAACTATATAACCATAGAAATAATTCATAACACTTAGGTGCTAACACTTCTTTGTGACCTTAGTTCTTTGGGTCTCCTACGACTATGTGCTAGTCTCATTAGAGAACCTTTCATCAAGGCATAAAATTTCTTTGAAACAATTAGAAAAGAGTTACGAAAACACTAACCTCCAATATGCTAACCTTCGAAATGAGGTCATGTTATTGTCATGTTTTCCATGTGGCATCCCCTTAGTGGTGACACTTGTCACCAATATTCACCTCAGTCATCCACCCAATGTTGCAAAATCTGGCTGCCACATGTCCTATGAGTTTCCACGTCATGATGACATCATCTACCTTATCAGCGCCCGAGGGGTCAATCAACTTCTTCCATGCATCCTTGAGAGGAGAGAGAAAGAGTCCTCTTGGAACTTGGTTTTTCAATGAGTTTCTTTTGTAATTCTCATTTCCCACATTCCTCGGTTCCTTCAAAAGAATTCAATTTAGAAGGACTTACGAAACGTTGAGGTTCCGATTTCGTGTCCTGATGCACTCCAACCTCTGACGGGCCCTTCATCCTTTCCCTTTGCTAGCCTCCAAAATTTAGGGCCCTTGATATTTGGGCCATGTCTAATATTTCTTCCTTCCGAAATTTGGCTCCTGATATTTGTCCTGCTCTAAGGGAGCTCAAGGCCCTGACTTCGGTAGTCCATAATATTTGATCCAAGAGGCCATGTTCATGCTTCCACACAGAGTTTGAAATCTCTTTAAGAAGACATTTCAATTGAGAGGGTCTGATGTAGGCTTTGAGCCCATGTGCTACATGAGAAATGGCTGAAAAGCTCTTTGACTCAATTCTAGATTGGTTGACGTCAATGCCTTCCTACGAAATTCCATAATCGGATAATGTCAATTGGCCAACAATATCTCCCTTTTGAATTAATGGAAACTACATAAGCTCCCCCTATAACCAGGCATGGTGTTCTTTACTGTTGTTATTCTCAGTTTCTCTAGTATCTTCTCCCCTTTTGGCAACAATGACAAAGGATGCCCTTGAATACTCCCCTTAAGCCACTGCATTCTACTCTTCCATTGATCCCACATGTGAGTAAATGCCAAGATGTTGTAGCGGCTACAACCACCGTCCAAAATTTTTTCCTGCACCAATTTCGAAGCCTCCCTTGAAAGGTTTTACATGATGAATGCACACACCTAGGTTCATTCCGTTAGCTCGTGTGAGTCTTAAAATTCACCTTTCTTGTTTATTATATTCAATTCCCTGCATGTTGATCTCTAAATCATGCTTGCGACTATGTTCTAGTTATGCTCAAATTCTTTGCTTCATATTTGCTTGTTGTGTTCGCCATGAAAGAATCTATCACACTCACACAGAGAGTCACATTCACTGTTGCTCAAGTTTCATCTCGATCATGAAATATCAACCAAGAGTGGCATGCTTGTCACTTGCACCGTCAGTCAGTCATGTTGAACATGTGTATCTCGATGGTTTGGTTGTTTTGTCGTTAAGTCATGCAAGTGTGTGTTCGTGTGATTTCCTATGCATCTTTTGATTGTTCACACACTTAGTAATTTTTTGCTAAAGTTCTAATGGCCATACTCATCACTGACATCCAAACCATCACCCTTCTTTCGACTTGATCAAATGTCAACCAAAACAGTGTAGAATCACCAATCTAGTCCTTTCAATTTGTGCTTCCTACAAGCAACTTAATCAACCCTCATGCTGGCCACCTGAACAGTTGAAACCGATAGTCACCCCAGGACTAAGTCCCATAAAAAATGTGCAGAGGCCATTGACCTAACCCATTCAACTAAATAAGGAGATTGCACAGATAGGCTGAGCAGACACCGAGTGCCCTTCCCTGTCTCCTTTAGAAAATTGGGTAGTTTTCCCAGTTAGTCATCCAGACAGTCGACCAATTGTTCATCTCAGAAATTGTGCAGTGCTCATGAGCAGGCCTTCAACTTCCCATCAGTTAGCTCAACTTAGAAATTGTGCAGAGATGATCAACAAGCTGGCCTCCCGGCCTCAGTGCAATTTTCCCAGCCAGCAAATCCTAGCAGCAGACTGCCTGTTCCCTCCAGGAATTGTGCAGTTTCTTCTTCCGCTGACTGAGTAGGAAACTGCAAGTTCCCTCTTGAAATTGTACAGTTTTGGCTTCTTGTGACCCCAACAACAAACTCGCAATTCCATCTGGGAATTATGTAGTTTTGGCTTCTAGTGACCCGAGCAACCAACTCGCAGTTCCCTCTAGGAATTGTGTAGTTATGGATGCCAGTCTCCAAGTAATTTCCCTAGAAAAACTCTGCAATTCCTGCCAGTTGAGCCTTCATGCAACCCGACCCATTCCTCTGGAAAATTGCACAAATCTAGTTGTCCAGCCCCTACTGACCGTTCCTTCCGGAAAATGCGTAGAGCATGCCTAACTTTCCCTCCTTTAGCCCGTACTGTCCCTCCCAAAATTGGCACAATTTTTCTTCGTAGCCGAGCAAAACCTTTCAGATAGTCATTTTCGACTCAGATTGTTTGTGTCTATCTATTAGTGACTCTTGTGCAGTTTTCATCAGTAGTTGCCCAGAGCCATAATCTTGCATCACAGTCCTACTGCCTCTCCCGATCACCTGCATCTGAATGATCATGTGTCATGGTAGACTAGGAGGTTTTGGATTTGATGTCGTCTCATCATGAGTGATTGTAGGTACAGGTACACCAAAAAACATGTCAAGACGACGAATGGGATGAACGAAGGGAGCACATGTAGATGGACAGGTTCACCAACGGATGAATGAACGAATCATGTGAAGCAGACGTGTTAGTGTTGGTATCTTCATCGCTCCATCAGTGATCAAATTCTCTTGTTGCATTGCATGTTAGCAGTCTCATCCATGGAAAATTTTAGGGGCGAATTTTCACCCTTAGGCGAAATTAAGGGGTTTTAAATTTTTAGTGGGCGAATATTTTGTATCATAGTACATTTTTACAAATCACCTCAAATTTATTTAATAAAAAAATTAGGTATGGAGGTTAGCCCACCTTATTTTAAGGGAGAGGGTAAAAAAGGTGACTTTAGCCCTTGAAATTGGGAGTTACAACCTTCCATTGGCCCTAATTTTCAAGAATAGGATTTATTTAAGTGAATCATATGGGCCAAATACCATATTTATAAAAGAGGTATGGTAAATTAATAAAAATATAAATAAATGAGAGGTATGGTAAATAAATAAAACATTTTTTATATTTACTCCATAAGTCACCTTATATACATGCAAGGGTGTAAACAAATAAAAATATAAATAAAGTGGAGGTATGGTAAATAAATAAAACCTCTTTTTATACTTACTCAAAAGGTATGGTAAATAAATAAAAATATAAATAAACTAGAGGTATGGTAAATAAATAAAACCTCTTTTTATATTTAGTCGATAACCCTCTTTCTATTTATGAAGGCTCAAAAAAGAGGTTTTATTTAAGTGGATCCTATGGGCCAAATACCATGGGCTAGATTATTATTAATACCATGCAAAAAAATATTATTAGCCCTAATATTAGTATAAATAAATATAAAAATGGCACATGGTATTGACCCATGGTATTCCGGTGGAATGTAGCCTATTTAAAGGGGGGAATTAAACCAACATAGATCCATCTTTACTCTGGATCTACTAAGCCCCGAGAGGGATCAAATATCATGATATGCAAACTATCATAGAGTGAAAAAATATTTGAGGGATCAAATAACGTGATATGAAAACTAGCATAGAGTGAAAATGTATTTGATCCCTCAGGAGGCTTGGTGGACGAAGAGTAAAAATGGATGTTGTAATTTAATGTATGTTAAACATTTTAACTTGGTTAAAATAAAAAATAAATAAAAACTAAATTATTAATTTTTATAAATTACTAATAGTAAATTTTAAGCTCCAGGTTTATAATAACCCATGGTAATACCATGGTATTCATGTGAGCATAGATTATTTAAAGGGGAAATTCTATCATCTTAGATCCATCTTAATTCTGGGTCTAGCAAGTGCTCAAAGGGACAAATAGATTTCATCCCTCTTAGAGTGGTAGATGTGGAGTTAAGATTGATATAGGTTTGTTTTTATGATAATGAAGATATTAAATAGACTTTGGTAATTATATTGTAAAAACATCTTGAGGTGAATGGTTAAAGCTACATTTAGTCACTTCACAAAATTTAGTAAAAAATACCAATATCTCCATTAATATTGGTTTTCTAATTTAAAAAAAAAAAAAATCAAAACAGTGAAACCTTATCACTCTTTCTGCATCACCCTCACATAAGATTTCCCACCATTTTTCAAACATTCTCAATATGATATCTTCATGAAAAAGTTTAGGTATTGATGTTGTATTAGTTGTTTGAATAATAAGCTGGTTTGTACAAACTTTCATCTTCTGTGCTATTCTTAGTTTGTCCTAATGATCTGTAGGGGTTGGAGCCATTGCACCATATTTTCCTAATAGCTGGAGATTGTTCACCAAAAGGGAAATTAATCTACATGTCACAATGCTGTTAAAAAATGTGAGACGTATGAGGGTAGTGAATTATGCTAATAAGCAATTTAGATTGGGAGAGACGTAATTAAATTTCATTATTTAATTGAAATTAAATTTTATTATTTAATTGAATATTTCCAATTAAAATAATAATAAATCTACATTTATATATTTATATATTCATTGGAAAGCTTCTCACATTGGTCACTTCTTTCAATTAGATCCCCATCAAGCCTTTGGGATACCTAATACTTTCTTATATAATATAGTTGGGGCTTGCTACTTATTGGCGTGTTGGGGTAAACAAACTTGATGTTTTTTTTCTTATCTCGCAGTTGGAGCCTATGGAATAAGAAAGAAATTTGATAACTTGAAAAAAGTGGTAGCTTGACAAATGTCATAGAGAAAATATTAATCTCTCCTACCTTGACAAAACTCGTGGTCAATATCAACACCTACAAGAACATTGTTGTGGAATGTTATCAAAACTAATAGAAGGATATGAAAGAGTGTATTGTAAGAACCTTGACAAACATGACCACTGAAACCATAGAAAATTTTAGGGGTGAATGTTCGCCCTTTGGCGAAATTAAGGGGTTTTAAATTTTTAGTGGGCGAATATTTTGTATCATAGTACATTTTTACAAATCACCTCAAATAGCCCACCTTATTTTAAGGGAGAGGGTAAAAAAGGTAAATTTAGCCCTTGAAATTAGGAGTTACAGCCTTCCATTCGCCCATTTTCAAGAATAGGTTTTATTTAAGTGAATCCTATGGGCTAAAGTCCCAAATACCATATTTATAAAAGAGGTATGGTAAATTAATAAAAATATAAATAAATTAGAGGTATGGTAAATAAATAAAACATTTTTTATATTTACTCCATAAGTCACCTTATATACATGCAAGGGTGTAAACAAATAAAAATATAAGCAAAGTGGAGGTATGGTAAATAAATAAAACGCCTTTTTATACTTACTCAAAAGGTATGGTAAATAAATAAAAATATAAATAAACTAGACGCATGGTAAATAAATAAAACCTCTTTTTATATTTAGTCCATAACCCTTGTTCTATTTATGAAGGTTCAAGAAAGAGGTTTTATTTAAGTGAATCCTATGGGCCAAATACCATATTTGTAAAAGAGGTATGGTAAATTAATAAAAATATAAATAAACGAGAGGTATGGTAAACAAATAAAACATTTTTTTATATTTACTCCATAAGTCACCTTATATTTACGAACACTCAAAAAATGTGTTATATTTAGGTGAAACCTATGGGCAAAATACTATGGGACAAATACCATGGACTAGATTGTCATTAATACCATGCAAAAAAACATTATTAACCCTAATATTAGTATTAATAAAAATAAAAATGGCACATAGTATTGACCCATGGTATTCACCAAAATGGCACATGGTATTGACCCATGGTATTCACCTGGAATGTAGCCTATTTAAATGGGGGAATTAAACTAGCATAGATCCATCTTTACTCTGGATCTACTAACCCCCAAGAGGTATCAAATATCGTGATATGCAAACTAGCATAGAGTGAAAAAATATTTGATCCGATCAAGAGTAAAAATGGATGTTGTAATTTAATGTATGTTAAACATTTTAGCTTGGTTAAAATAAAAAATAAAATAAAAATCAACTATTAATTTTATTAATTTTTATAAATTACTAATAGTAATTTTTAAGCTCTAGGATTATGATAACCCATGGTAATACCATGGTATTCATGTGAGCATAGACTATTTAAAGGGGAAATTCTATCATCTTAGATCCATCTTAATTCTGGGTCTACCAAGTGCTGAAAGGGATAAATAGATTTCATCCCCCTAAGAGTGGTAGTTGTGGAGTTAAGATGGATATAGGTTGGTTTTTATGATAATGAAGATATTAAATAGACTTAAGAAATTATATTGTAAAAACATCTTAAGGTGAATGGTTAAAGCATAGACATTGGACAGGTATATTTGTATACTTCTGTTTTAAACTGAAACAAATCTAGGGCTAAAAGGAATGGATTGATTGCACTATTCATCCTTCTATAACTTTCCAACATATGCTGGAGTAAACAGATTGTAATTTGGGTAATTTTTCTAATTGCAAACAGGAACATACTTGTACTTGTGTATTGACAGGGTGACTTGTGTATTGGCAGGGTGGTTACGAGGTCCCTAGAAATGATGAATTTGAATTTTTCTTGGTTTTATATATAGTATTAGGTTTTTTCTCATGATTTCGGTGAATGGCACGGGTGAATTTTATCCTACACCCACTAGGTTATTGATATGTAATTTCGGTAATTTTGATTTCAAAAGATATTTTAAAGAAATGCAATGATTTCATTTGTGTATTCAATAAACACAAGATTTTATAATTGAGTAAAATATTCGCCATGCCTGGTGAGAAATTCGCCAAAAAATTATATATACATATCATATTATTGATAAAATCGCCTTCCATTTTTCCTATATACCATGGAGATTCGCCCATTTATTATACATGTAAATTTGGGGGGGTTCTTAAAATTTTCCCTGACTGAAACTTGGAACATTGTTTGTAGGAAGAGAAAATTACGTTTCTTTTTTCCAAACATGTATGTTAGTATATTACAGTTTAATGAATATGTTTTCTTATTATCATAAATGGTTTCATACTTGAACAAAACATTCACCAAGACTTCACAATGTTTTATTATTCAGTAAAAGAGTTTCCAAGATCTACAAGATTTTATAATTCAGTGAATGATTCTTCATCACTGTACAAGATAATATAATCTAGTGAGAGATTCGCCAAAACAACTATATATACATATTATATTATTGATAAAATCGCCTCCCATTTTTCCTATGTATCATAGGGATTAGCCCATTTATTATACATATAAATTTAACGTGGTTCTTAAAATTTTCCCTAGTCTCATCTAATCAGTTGCATTCCATTAGGTTCATGGATCATTTGATGGTAGTGGAATATTATACATTTTCCCTCATGTTTTTACTTTTTGGCCCATTTTCATACATCTAGGTCATCTGCAGTCATTTTTGTCCTTAAATCTGCAAAAGTCATTTTTAGGGTTTTATGTCTCATTAGGTCTAGAGTTTTGTCAATAAGGTATTGAAAATGCTCAATAATGGTCAGAAGGCACATGATGAGGTCAAATAAAGTCTCAACAACAATAATTTCAATAATCACATGCTTAGTGATTGATTTTTCCTCAAAACCCTATTTTGAGGAAAAACAGAGTTTTTATGTTTTATGTACAAATTTTATGTAATTTCATTTTTTCCATATGTAACAATTTCAAGAGGCAACCCTGGTCACCTTTCCAAGTCTTTGCAACTCCAGTTCCTACAAAAGAAACAAAATGTCAAAGCATTTAGTCCATCGAAGGAAAAAAGTAAGAAAAGCTGCCCAAAACAGAGTTTGAAAAAAAAACAAGTGAAAAGACAACACTAGCAAAGTGGATTTTCATAAGTCAAAAATTAAAACCATTGGTATATAAAGTGTTTTTCATGTCAAAGAGGCTCATTTGTGTCCAAAGGAGAAGAGAGCAAGTGCAATTTTCGTTTTCGAAGCCAAGGGAGCGATTTTGCAGTCAAAAGGTGAAAATTTGCAGGTGCGGTGCACCTGGGTCAAGGTGCGGCGTGCCTAGCCTATGCAGCACACACAGAGCGTATTCGACATTAAATTTTTTAACTGGAACAATGCACCAAAGAGGCATGGCGCACCTATGAGGTGGTGTGGCACACCAGTCTATAACGCCCAAAATCTTTGAAATCTTCTTCCAAAGCTCCCAAAATCGTAAATTCCTCATTGCACAAGTAAGTCAACACTCCCATATGCCCAATGTATGAGTTTTCTTCAGTCTTCATGGTGATTCAATAGGGAAAAATTTAAACCCTAGTTCCTTGCATAGTTTATTGAGAAAACTACCTAGGGTTTACAAATTGCTGTTTTTGCTGCTAAATTCCACCCCTAGCATTTTCACTCCCTCACTACATTTCATTCACCTGTTTTCTCCCTCCCTTTTCATTCATACTTACCAATTCCCTATTCCCAATATCCCTAAAACTACTAACCCTAATCCCTACCTTCACTTATCTCAAACCCTAAATATCATTTCCTAAACCCTTCCATTTCCACTGACCCTACAAACAACATTCCAAACCCCCATTCACAGACCCTTCACTGTCCCCTCACCATTAATCCCTATCTTTTAGCAGCAAATACCTATTGACACTATAAAATCTCTTCATACTCATCTAAGAAAATCAAGCATTGGAAAACATGGAGTCATATTCTTCTTATGACAGAAATGAGGAAATAGTCAGTGACTCTTCCAGAGAAATTCATGCACCAAGGAGACCTCATAAGAGTTGAAAACATAACTGGGATGAGCCTACTTAAGTTGCTAAGCTGTTGGCTTGTCCTCTTGCTGTCACATGCTTCCAACATCAATCTTGTTATCAATTTTGTGAGATGGTGGAAAGAATCAAATACCACCATGAGCTTGCCAGACTCTTTGTGCTCCATCTTCATAATGGCCAGGTCAATTTGGTAGGTGTGACATTCACCTTATCACCTGAGACAATAGCTCAAGCAACAGGTTTCCGAATGTAGGTGAGCAGTGGAATAAGGGGCAACATTATGAGCCTTATATCAAGGTTGGTTTTTAGAGCCATGTCAATAGGGTCTTCCCCTTCAAGTACCTACAGGACACATATGCTCCCCTAATGAAACTCATAAGCAAATATTTTAGCTGTGAGGGCAGATTTTCTCGCTTATACACCTATCATATCAGATTCTTGATGCATTTCACTAGGGTGAGGATGATGAACCTCCCTTATTTCATTTTCCATAATATTGAGAAGATGACCACATTAGTGCAAAGGAAGCCTCCTGATCAATAGTATAATAGCATCTATCACATTGCATTGATCAAAATTGTGGTTTTGCATCAACTCAGTTTACTGAATGTTTCATGGGAGGGTTTCATTTCACTGAGGTCTTCACAAGTCTTCAAGTGGCCCCATTAGTTTTTCATGAGGCAGGAGAGCCTTCACATCAGCAAGAGGTTCATGAAGCACAAACCACCAGTGTGCTAGTGTTTGTCACTTCCCAAAAGGGCATAAGGAGACTATTTGCAGCAGCAAAATGAGTATTATCTCCACCCAGGGTCGAAGGGGTCTCATTTCCTCCAATAGAAAAGCAGGTACAAGACAAGGGTAAGGAACCATTACATGATGAGGGGCCTTCAGGAGATCAAGAGGCAGATTTGATTCTCATTCAGGATGATGACACTAATTTGAGCTCAAAGCTCAAGGAGATCATTCAGGAGCAGCAAGATGACATTCATGAATTCTCTCTCAACCTGGAAAGAGCCAAGTGGATAATCAACTATCTAGAGCAGAGGAACAAAACGTTAGAGGATCAACAAACCATCATGGAGCTCCAAAATATAAGGGCAAGCTGGCAAGCTGCCAAGAGGAGGAAAACCGAGTTGACACCACTTGAACAAGAAATTGAAGATAATCATGAATCTTGGCTTGAGAGGACAAACATGCACTTGGAAAAGATGCTAGAGAAGGCCAATAGAGAGAAAAATATGTTGAGGCACATGGCCTACCACTACTTGGTGAGAAACAAAGCTTGCAAAGCAAGAATTAGGACTTTGAAGGCCAAGTTGAGGAAAGCATTGAGGAAAAGAAAAGAGAAAGACAAACTCCAGATATTGGCTGAGGCATCCTTAGCCCAAAAAATCACTCTACGAAGGACACTCAGCCCAAATTTCAAGAAATTTGGGAAAATTTTGTAAATTTTGAATTTTTGGACTAAAAAACAGGTTTTTCTGCTTAGTGCACTACGCCACCTGGCGCGCGCTTTTACTAGGGACCTCCTTTGGAGGAAAACTTAGCATTTTTATATTCCTCATGGAAATATATGAATGCCCCCACATTGCCAAGAAATTTTGACAAGTTTTGAGCTTCCAAAAGGGTCAAAAACACCTCAAAAATGCCCTTTCTGCCCCTTTTTGGCCACACATGTAATAGTGTTGGGAGAACTCATTTCTAGAGGGGAAAATGGGCACCAAAATTAGAAATTTTACTTGTTCTAGAAAGTAGATAGGAAGACCTTTCCAACAATCCCACTTGGAGAAAATTTTGTGCACGGGGAGGCACCCAAATCATCTCCAAAGTAGCGCGGCGCACAGGGACAGGAGTGCGGCGCACAGGATGAAATTTTGTCATTTTGGCCAAAAAACTTTGTTTTTCGACTAGTTTCTTCTCAGTTTGACTTTTCTCTCTCTAATAGTCAAACTCATGATGTAATTTGATGTGACTTGATGGATTTTTATGTAAATATGTTAAATTTTCACTCATGGAGGTAGATACATCATGAAAAGGTAGTTTGCAACTGAATGAATCAGTTTCCTAGGTTTTAGAGGCAAGCTATTCCACTGCCTACTTTTTAGATCTTAGTTTAGATCTTGTTGAAACATTTCCTAAACTCATGAATTCGACCCCTAAAGCCTATCATGAGTTTTTTGTTGCCTATATCTAGTATTTTTTCAGTCATTGGTAAAGGTTGGACTCTTGTGAATTCTTTGAGCATTATTGTACACTCATATTTGTAGTTTGGCAAAGGAAAAGACCAGGGTATGTAACACTTTATGGGATTCTTGTGGCAGCTTGATTTGGTATTGTTTTTCCTTCTATAATGAAAATTTACATGTGTTTATGTATGCCATAATATCTTTCTCTCTGTTCATCTTAACTAAATGAAACAAGGATAAAGGTAGAATTCATTGATTTTGCAGTGCTCTACCTAGGGTTTGTTTAGTTATTTATATTTTTAGCTATTTGAAGAGGATCCCTGAGATTTTCATGACCTCTCTAACTTCTCACCAGTCTAAAATATCTCCGTCTCACTCAATTTGAAGTACTAAACCATTTGCCTACCTCGCCCCATAGATATCTCTGCAAGACTGTGTCCATTCCCTGGACCCAAATTTTCCTTTCACATTTGAGCCAGCAAACCCATATTAAATTCATTAGAACTTCTCAGAGCACATACCTAGCCCAAAATCAGTCTTTACATAAGTCATATCAAGCTTTATTGGCCATATTTTCCTAAGTTTGACAAGGAGAGAGCCCTCTCCTGACCTGATAGGGCTAGCTACCAGGTTAAGCGTGGTTTGATGTTACCCTAGATTCTACCTTTCTTAGCCTGAGGTAGATTTAGGCCCTAACAGGATGAAAGCAATGAACATGCACCTTCACAAACAACTGAGCCTGTCAAGCCTTCCAACATGAAAGCAATGAACAACATGTTAAAGCTTCATCAAGTGAACCAAGGACCATCAAAGACTCCGCACACATTTCCATGTAGATGTGAAGCTATGATACACCGTGAAGGCATCCATCACTTAGCAACACTATAGCTTGACATGCAGTCCACCAACGGCATGAATGTACCAACATTGTCATGTCAATTCATGTTGAGTCAAGTTATGAGTCATGTTTCCCACATCTCCACTATGGCCTTGTTGTCAATCAATGTGATGTAACGTGGAAGTCTAAGAGACCCACTTGTTGAACATAGAGTCATGTAAGTCAAAAAGTCATGTAAGTCGAGTGGTCATGAGGGTAGCTGAACAGCCACAAGGATTAGTTTCACCCTTGGCTATAAATACCCCCCTCATTTGTACATGAAAGGACTTTCCATCTCAGCTCCATCCACATAGCCAAGAGAGTCTGTAATATTTTCTTTGAGGAGTAAGTAGTGGCTCCAACGCCCCACTGACGGGGTTAGTGATGTATGGTGTAATGATGTGTCTTGGAACTTTTTCTTAATTCAGAATCCCGTTAACAGGCCAGCACGTTTTCACACATGTTTTGTATTTGTTGTAAGACTCATCTTTAACACTTGTAATGCATGTTGCTTTAACCTGTGTTCTACATATGAGTTGATTCATTTGTTGCAATGCATAATCTATTAATGGAAATGTGTTGTATTTGTTGTTAATGTTGTACTATCCATGTCTACTTCTCTGCCAGACATCAAGCAGACCTTTCACATGAACCTTGCTATAAGAACCGTTGCACTTGCTCGGACTGACCTGTGAGTGTTTGATCTGAATTGGATCCTTAAACTCTCTTAAAGTTACCCAAAATCTATAAAGAAACTCATGCCAAAGTTCAAAGTCTTGTAGATATCGAGCTTATCATAAATAACCTCTGAATAATGGTAATTTGCAGCCAACATGGAGGAATGAGGACCTTCGGTCAAAACGCTTGACTGTTGGCCCATGGAGACTATGCATGGCGCAAGAATGGCAGTTGGGAATATCAAACCTAGAAATGGAGGCTCTTTCTCATACGAGATTAGTGCAAAACCCCTTGAGAAGGAAAATCCCCAAGCTCTCAGTCACAAGGGAAACCAGAAAAACCACAGGAAAGTGCTAAAACCGACAGGCGGGTCCTAGACTCAAAACCAATGGAATATCGAAGGCATTTTAGGTGGTAAGCGGGTTTGGCCGAGGACCTAGTGATTCCATACACTGAGTGATGCATGTCCGGTGGGGAGAGAGAAAAAAATCTTACATCGCGGACTAAGAGATAAGCGAAGGCCGTAGGATCTGGGGGTCCCAGATCAACGACGGAGGTTCCACCCAATCAATGACTAGACCCAAGGGAGAAATAAGCTACAACGCATAAAGATTTGAAGTCTGATGGGGATGATGAGTTGGCAGAGATTCGTGTTTCGCGAGCATTCTTGGAGTAAATGGACATAACGGTCGTTTCAAATGATCGAGTGTTTGTGGTGAACCTGACACTTAATAGGTGGCCACTTCCTTGTGAGGTGTGATGTAGTGACTGTAACAGCCAAAAGAAGGGATGCAAATGGACAAAGGTAGGGAATAAGAGAGCTGAAAGAGGAAATGAACAGTCAGGAAGCAAATGGCTTAAAGCCATAGATTGACAGAGATAGAGAGGGGTGGGCAGAAGAAGAGAGGAGAGAAAACATTGAGAAAAAGCTAAATGTGTAGAGAGCTCAATTGACAGTAGCATATTGTTATTGATGTTGCTTGTAGGTCGAGCAACTCATAGAGGCATGCAAAGGCCGAGAGAAAGAGCTTAGAGAAGCCAGAGTAGAGAGCCGTGAGCCAAAGCTAGAGGCAAGAGCCAGAGCAAGTGCCAGAAGTGAGAGCTGAGAGCTAGAAGCAGAGCCCATGCCAAAGAGCTAGAGCTAGAGTCAGAGCCAAGAGCCAAAGTAAGAGCCTGAGCCAGAGCCAAGAACCAGAGCTAGAAAGTTGAAGAGATCCAAGAGCTAAGGGATAACATGGTGTTCTGAGCCCAATGTTCCTATGTAAAACATTGAAGTTGAGTGTGGAACTTGTAAAAGAACTGTTGCCATAATCCCAGAGAGCCTAATCGAGTTGATTAGAGTTCAAGGAGATGTAGCCCAAGGTATCAAGGTGAACTCCATATTATATTGTTGTCTTATGTGTTTGTTTTATTGCTGCTTTGACTACTATTATATGCATTTATATATAATTTTAAGCACATTCCCATATCAGCACAAACAACAGATTTTAAAGTAAATAATAAGCTAAAAACAAATACAAGCATACACCTTATTTTCAAGCATTTCTTAATTCCACATTGGTTAATCATCAAGACTTGGGAAAATTTAAAGCTTTGGAAGTGGGAGAGGTTCTTGTAAGTTAGACAAGAATCCTCAGAGCCCTATTTTTAGGTCAAGTGGTATTAGAGCTTAAGATTGTTTGCAAACTGACTATTGATTGAGTTTGTATAGGTGAAGGGAAAGTTATTGATAGCCCAGTCTAGGAAGGACAAGAAAGAAGAAGGGTTGAAGGCATTCTTTTTATCCCCAAAACACCTAAAAGAAACCCTTGAAGCACAAGAGGTTGTTGCAAAAGGTTGCTTGAGTAAGCTCTTTATTAATCTTTATTGAAGTTCTTTTGTTCATTGGCATAATGACAAATTCTACGAGTCCTCAAATTCTTCTTTCTTCATGAGAGTCTTTGATGAAGATATGAAGCAAGAATTGTCCACCGTGATGGATATGGTGAGAGAAATGTATGAGGATTGTAGGAAGAACAACCTACTTAGAGAGCAGTTGAATTCCGTGGAGGAAGAGAAGTGGTTGCTTTCTGACAAACTGTAGGAAATGGAGAGGCAACTTCATATTGAAAATATGAACCTGAAAATGATGCATGAATTGGAATCATAGCTCTATGTTGCAAAAGAAGCCTTGGCCAAGTATCAGCTTGAAGAAGAGGTAAACCATTCCTGTTTGTCTTCAAATTCTTCTAAGAATTCTTATATTGGTTCTTTTGAAAAACATACCAAAGGCATAGGTTCCAAGCTAATGTCCAAGATGGACTATGAAGGAAAAGGATTGGGCAAACATGCATAAGGTATTGTTGAGCCAGTAATGGTTGAGGAAAGGCCTAAGTATTTGGATCTTGGTTATGTATAGTCTTATGGAGAGAGTTCCAAATCTGCCATAAAGTCCATTGAAACAGTTCCCAAAAGGAGTTTCATTGTAGGTCCTCTACCTCAGAAGTGTGAGGATTGTATTCAGAAGGAATGCAATAGCTCGAAACATCATTCACATGATGCAGGTGTTTAGAAGTACATACTTGAAACAGAGGGTTGTGGGAACTCTGACAGCCTTGATGAAAGTGATAGTGTTCCAAAGGGAGCTACTCCTTCATTTGTCTCACATCCTCATGAAGGCAGTAGAGGTGAAAGAGGTAGGTATAAATCTGGTTCTAAACACATTCCTTTTGATTTTGTAAAGCATGGAAAAAGAATTGCATGTTCCTTTTGTGGTTTGGATAACCATTATGTTTCTAGTTGTTGGAAGAGGATGGCCACATACAGGAAACTTTTGAAGGAAAAGAAGCAAGCAGTCAAAGGTCCATAGGACAAGGAAAATCATGTTGTCAAAAGGATGCACATGTGTTGCACTTACTACCATAAGCAGAGGCATCTTACTGAAGGGTGTTGGACTTTGAATCCAGCACTTCTTCCACCAAAGCTGAAGGAGAAGGTGGAAAAAGAAAATCGCAAGGATGGAAATAAAGATTCCATGATTGATGTGGTTCAGGATGATTCACATATTGATGCTAATGTGCAAACAAAGGAGGGACCTTTGAAATGGATTGGTAAGAAATGGTTAGAATTCTATCCAATTAAGACTGCATGTCTTTTGATGCATCTGTTTGCATTTCTTTGTGGAATAAATGTAAGTTGCGGGATCTTACCAAAATGGTAAATAGAAAGAAGTTGAGTAGGAAACTTACTTTATTGCTGCAACAGTATGTTCATTTCAGCTTCGAAAGTATAGTGTACTTAAGCGAAATTTGAAAGATGGAATGCATGCATGAGCATGAGATGCATGTAATGTTGGCTTGGGAGAAGTTAACTTGGTCTCCAAAATGGAGATAATGATGAAGTGTTTCATCTTTTGGAAAAGAGTCCTAAAGGTCTTTTTCTACATGCTTGACCTGAAGGGTCATTTGTTTTAAAGGCATGTTTTATTGGATTGTTATCTAGTCAATCATTTGTACACAGATATAAGACAAGGAAGGGTTCACAAGATGTGAAATATGTTTCTTTGTTTAAGTAGGAGTTAGTCCATCTAGTTTTTGTCTGTATACCCACTGTTGTTAACAATTGTTGTTGGCAGATTTTCAAATAGGTACAAATGAAAGTTTTATGGAGCAGATGTACTTCACATTCATTTGAGCCACCTTGGATCAAGGATCAAGGAAAAGAAGTTCAAACTACCTTCTGTAAATTTCACAGTAGAAGTTCTGCATGAAGTTAAGGAGGAAAGCAGTTCTTCCCAAGAGGACCAACCCATCCAAGAAGGGAAGTGGTTAGAGATTGTGGTTTAGAGGCACTATGCAAAGGAAAGTGTAGGGAGTCTAAAAGAAGAGGGTGTTGTTACTCTCATTACTACTCAGATTAGTATATCAGTCTTTTGGTGGACCAAAACATCCTTTAGTGGGAAGGCGTGATCCAAATTGGATACTTAAACCCTCTTAAAGTTACCCAAACTCTATAAAGAAACTCATGTCGAAGTTCAAAGTCTTGTAGATATCGAGCTTATTAGAAATAACCTCTGAATAATGGTAATTTGCAGTGAACACGGAGCAACGAGGACCTTTGGTCAAAACGCTTGACCATTGGCCCATGGAGACTGTGCATGGCGCAAAAATGGCAGTTGGGAAGCTCAAACCCATAAACAAAGGCTATTTCTGATACGCAATTAGCACGTTAATCATGTATTGTTGGGTAAAACCCCTCAAGAAGGAAAAGTCCTGAGCACTCAGTAACAAGGGAAACCAGAAAAATCGTGGGAAAGCGCTAAAACCGATAGACAGGTCCCGTGCTCAAAACCGACAAAATATCGGAGGCATTTCGAGCGATAAGCGGGTTTGGCCGAGGACCTAGCGATTCCATACACTGAGTGACACTTGTCTGGTAGGGAGAGAGAAAAATCGCTTACATCGTGGACTAATTGTCAAGCAACTCAACCGCGCGAGATAAGTGAAGACCGTAGGATTTGGGTGTCCCAGATCAATAGTGGAGGTTCCACCCGATGGATGACTAGACCAGAGGGAGAAATAAGCTAAGGTGCATAAAGATTTCCGACAGGGACGATGATTTGGCAGAGATTCATGTTTCACAAGCATTCTTGGAGTAAATAGAAATAACGACCGTTTCAAATGATTGAGTGTTTCTGGTGAACCTAACACATATCTGTTATGGAATAGATGGCCACTTCCATGTGAGGTGTGATACAGTGATTGTAATAGCTGAAAGAAGGGATTTAGATGGAAAGAGGTAGGGAACGAGAGAGCTAAAATCAGAAATGAACAGTTAGGAAGAAGATGGCTTAAAGCCACAGACTGACAGAGATAGAGAGGGGGGGGGGACAGAAGAAGAGAGGAGAGAGAACAACAAGAAAAAGATGAATGCGCAGAGAGTCTTTGGAGTCACTCAGAGGTCGAGTGAAGCGCCAGAGAGCGCAATTGATAGCAGCATATTATCATTGAAGTTGCTTGGAGGTCGAGTGACTTACGGAGGCATGCAAAGGATGAGAGAAAGAGCTTAAAGAAGCCAGAGCAGGGAGCCGCGAGCCACAACCAGAGCCAAGAGCCAGAGCGAGTGCCAGAAGTAAGAGATGAGAGCCAGAACCAGAGCCCGTGCCAAAGAGCTAGAGCTAGAGTCAGAGCCAAGAGCTAGAGCAAGAGCCAGAGCCAGAGCCAAGAGTCAGAGCTAGAAAGATGAAGAGCTCCAAGAGCCAAGGGATAATATGGTGATCTGAGCCCAATGTTCCTGTGTAAAACATTGGAGTTGAGTGTGGAACTTATAAAAGAACTATTGCCATAATCCCAGAGAGCCTAATCGAGTTGATTAGAGCTCAAGGAGACGTAGCCCAAGATATCAGGGTGAACTCCATATTATATTGTTGTCTTATGTGTTTGTTTTTACTGCTGCTTTAACTATTGTTATATGCATTTATATATCAGTTTAAGCACATTCCCATATCAGCACAAACAACAGATTTTAAAGTAAATAATTAGCTGAAAACAAATACAAGCATACACCTTATTTCCAAGCATTTCTTAATTGCACATTGGTTAATCATTAAGAATTGGGAAAATTTAAAGCTTTAGAAGTGGGAGAGGTTCTTGTAAGTTAGACAAGAATCTTGAGAGCCCAATTTTCAGATCAGTGTTATATGTGTTATCTTACCTTGTTTGTTGTGACTTCTGCATTCAAGTGGATTGCTTCACCGAAAGCTATGTTTGTCCTTTTGTGTTGTGTGTTCCTAGCCAAGTGGGGATTGATCCCTTTCAACCTGGAACTCACCTTCACCTTGTTCCCTTTATAGTGGAAGAACCATTGAAACAAGTACATTAGCACTCACTAGGCATGCCAACCTCACTTCTCGAAGATGAAGCAAACAAGTCTCCTATGCTGACAAGAAAGAGTTGAGGAAAATCCTTAAGACAATGGAAACGGGTCCGTCATACTGGATGGGACTCCCACATCAAATGGTGTGAGGTCTAGTTTGGACTTCATACTAGGGCGATTCCCTAAATGTTGGTGGGTCGAGCACCATGAAAATTTCTAGTGCTAGAAGGAGGGTAGGTAGTTGTACATCGCTGAAATTCCCCTCACACTCACTCATCAACCATCTGGTCCATATAGTAACTCGTACTCCCTCTCTCATGAGTCAGTAGTTGGTTACTCCTCACCTCCTGGAATTGAACACGGGTTTTCATATCAACACCTTCGCTCCATCTGTCCCATCACTCACCAGTTCACGAAAGCAATCAGACTGATCCCAGGCATACAGTATCTTCCACATGCATATAAGAAGCCAAAAGCCACTCCCATAGGGGTTATTATATAATCGGTGGAAGAAGTAGTCCTTGCTACTCTTGAAGGTTTGGAAGAGTATATTGAAGATGGAGAGGAACCTCCAATCTTCTTTGAAGATGAACAAGGCACTCTTATGGTATTGGGATCAAACTCCGGTATAGGAGGCAGAGGTGAAGGTAGTGGAGGAGGTGGAGGTAGAGACGAACCGACAGACTCAGATCCAGAACCATCAGATTCCGGAGGAGAGGAAGAAGAAGAAGAGGACGAAGAGGACGAAGAGATGGCTAACCCAAATCTTGAATGGATGACTCAAGGACCATTGGGTCTCTTGGTTGTTCTGCACCAGATGCTGAAGCGAGCAGAGAGAATGAACATCAAGTTGAACCTTGACATGTCGGTGAAGGCAGATGACCACTTAGAAAATTTCTACCTACAACTATAGACCCTTGAGGTACATTATGACAATGTAGCATGTAGATTGTTCTCATGTACCTTGGACAGCCACACAGTTCCCTAGTATCATTGCCCTCCACCCAAATCCATACAGAACTGGGGTTCTTTCAAATGTATGTTCCTTGAAACGTTTATTGATTATAAGACCCCAACCATGGTTCTCAAAGAATTGGGAAGCCTCAAGATGGAGGGAAAAGAGAAAGTGAAAGATTTCAATACAAGGTTTATGTGTATTTTGAACAAGTTTGCAGTAGACACCAAACCTCATGACTCCATCACTATCGACTATCACACGTCTTCACTACCAACCACCATTGCGCAGTTCGTCAAGCAGGCTGCGAAACCAACACTTTTAGAAAGCTACAAAGACGTTATTGATGTTGAGAAAGACTTGCACACCATTGGAGTCATCAAGGATGATGAAACAATGAAAGACTCCAAGGATGCGAGTAGAAAGTCCCAAGCAATGACGAGCAAGGGCAGAGACAAGGAAGCAACTGATATTGAGACCCTCACTTGCCTTATCAAGAACATGACCACCGAAGTGTCTGAACTCAAGCAATGGAAGATCGACACATTCGTGACTAGTCATCCTCCCAAACAGAGACAGGCAAGCAGTTCATCAACCAGATCATCAAGAAACAATTGATTTGATTCCAAATTTGTGCAGAAGCCTATGTTCCAACTCAATCAATGCACTGATCCTACGTTCTGTTCCTTTCGTGAAGAATTTCACCCCGAGAACTCTCGTTCATATTGGAAGCAAGTTGTTACCTCTTTCTATACTCATACACTCGATGTGGATGGTGACATACATGAGCAGCCAAAAGACACTCATGATAATGAAGAGGTTTCACCTGATGAAGCACTAAGTTCTGGGCATGTGGTGAATGCATATCAGTGCTCACAAGTAATCTCGAAGATGAACACTAAGAAGTAGCCCCAAAATAAAAATGATCGTTACAATATTAGGAGTAAAGGGGCTCCCCCTACACTTGGGGAAATGCAAGAGAAAGTGAGGTAGCTGATAAAGAAGGTTGATCCACCAGTTACCTCCAAGCAAAAAATACAAAGCAAGTTCGAGAAGACAACCACGGATAAGAATACATCCATAAGTAGCAAGTTGTAGAACACTTTTCCGGACAACACGAACATCTATTCCACCGTCGAGACCTCGGTGAGTCTACCACCTATGGATTACAACATAGGCGATGACATGAAGAAAACTCCAGCAAAAATCAGTTTCATTGATCTAGCCAAAGTCCATAGTCAGTGCGACATCTTCCTGCGTGCATTGGGACAAACAAAAATAGATATCACGAGCTCCACCAACAAGGGAGAAAGCACACCTCCCAGATCACTATCCACTGTACTCAATACACTCCAGATGGAAGAAGAAAACTCAGGTTGCCCCCCATTCTTGCTTTCATTCAAATTTTTCAACTACAATGTCCACAACTTCTTGGTTGATTTTGGTGTGATAGCCAATTTCATGCCGCTCTCCATTGCTAAGAAGGTCAATGCACGATGGAGTGAAACATTCGCCAGAATCATCCAAATCAATAGAACATTAGTACCATCCATTCGTGAGCTACAAGCTGTGATCATCTGAATATCCCATGATAGTCGAGTCAACCAATGCATCAACATAGTTGTTTTGGACATATCGAAAGCTTATGGCCTGCTACTCAGCAAAGACTGGTCTAGCAATCTAGATGGATAGTCTGCTACAGACTCGTCTCACATGTGGCTTCCGTACAAGGGTATATGAAACCAAATCCGAGTGTTATTGGAGAGGTATATGAAACACAATGTCACTCCCCTTTACGGTGACAACGAACCATTGGCCTGCACAGAAGTCATGTTTGGCAACTGCTTCCTGGAAAAGACAATGGAGTCTTATCTTGCATGGCCAAATTGAACCTCATCACATAAGCCGTTGGGACCCCTTCCTCTCCCAACTAATGATAATGAAACTTGCACAGTTTGTTTTTCTGATAGTATTAGTAGTATCAACAATGGTAGTAGCATAAGTACCAACACGCCAAACGTTCCATGTAAAGACAAGTTGTGGGCCATGAGTCTTGACAAATCAGGAACTCATGATGGCTCAAGGATCGAGTGTACCTTAGTCATCCAAAATAATGAAAGAAGCATGATTTCATGTTTTTTGAAGTCCAAAGTCACAAACTATGATGATGAAGCACTCGTGTTGAACACACAAAGGACTAACACTATGAGAGAATGGAGCAACTTGGGAATCCACCATGATCCAAAGATGCTCAATCTTGTTACAAGTTACACGCTACAACAGTGATCAGTCATTGACCGCTCAATAGAATAATACCATGATCGGTATACACGAGTAGATGATTACCTGAGTACCCATTACATGCGAACAATCCAACATGAGTTTTGAGGTAAAGGAGAAGATAAGCCATTGTAGCAAATAACAGGTAACAATTACATGTTGTTTATCCTCCTTTCGCTAAAAAGATTTCCTAACATTTTAAGTGTTTGGATTACTTGCAAAGTTCATCATCATACTTTGTTTTCTGATTTAAATCCTGCATGTAAGAAATCTGGGAAGATCCGCTTACACATTGACTTCAGAAACTTGAACCCTTCCTAGACTAAAAACAACTACCCCGGGCCATCATCCAAGCCCATGTTGCACACAGTACCTAAAATAATGGTATTGTCTTCAATTGAAGGTATTTTGGAATGCCACAAGGTTCTGGTAGCGGAGCTTGGTGGACTCACACTGGTCCACGAGAAACTTGTCTCAAAAATGTATCATTTGCAATGACTTGAGAGGAGGATTTATAATCATCCTCTCAATGGCCAAGTCCTCAAACACTAGTTTCAGTAGGTCCTGCCACGCTCGTGCCATGTATATAGTGTGCTTGCTACTCATTGTTTCATTTGGTTTTTTATTTTATTGTCTTTGCTTTCTCTTTGTTTGATTTTGCTTACTATTTTTGTTCACATTCATTTTTTTTGTTTGATATATTACTATTTTTTTTTCCGGAAATAAGTGCTACCAACTACTAAGTTATGGCTTTTGAATAGAGTATGTGGCTGAAGTTTGAAGATACTTGTGACATTGTAGCACTTGGCTAGCCTTGAGTATGTTTTCTCTGTGCTTGGTTACAACCTTTGGCCGATGAAGTCTTGATGGAAAATACGAACCGTCTGTAATGGAAGCTTTGGTCCAACTGTGAACCTATGTCCACAATGGGGAGTCCCATGGGTATATTCAGCCTTCTACTCTATGTGTTTAAGCTAATCCAACTAGTAGAAATGAAGAAGCAGAAAAATCTAAACGAGAAAACGTATGTCAGAGGTCATACATGCTTCTCTAAAGGAACAACCTCTTCTGCTCTCAATAAGTCGAGATCCCTTTTCCACCCCCAAAAATAAATAAGTGCTTATGTATAGTTCTCTTAAAAAATACAAAGGTGAAAGAAGAGAAAGGCTTCCTGCGTAGAGAGGTGAAGCATGCAACTCCATCAGGGTACTGACCAGGCTCGCTAGTAGTGGAGAAATGTGTGTGTTCTTGCATGACTCCGCCAGGGTACTGTCCACGCCTGTTGCCAGCAGTGAAACACCAAAGATGAAAATTTATACTCTGAAATTATTGAATGCGCGAACTAAACTACCCTTCCCAGATTCAAAACACTGAGATCTAAGCTAAACTTTTGGTTGTGTTTGACTGAATTGGCAAAGGGTGAACCATCTATGTCCATGGGGTAAGTCGGGAAACTGAAGTAACCTGCACAACAATTCAAGACTCCCTGAAAGACCAAGGCTCTGTGCTAGAAATGAACCAAAAAACAGAAGTTGGAGTTCTACCAGTGTGTCACCAAGTGTTGTAGCGGCTACAACCACCCTCCAAAATCTTGGCCTGCAGCAATTTCAAAGCCTCCCTTGAAGGGTTTCACTTGATGAATGCACACACTCGAGTTCATTCCATGAGCTCGTGTGAGTCTTTACATTTGCCTTACTTGTTTATTTCATTCAATTCCTGGCATGTTGATGTCTAGGTCATGCTTGCAACCATGCTCTTGTTATGCTCAAAGTCTTTGCTTCCTATGTGTTTGTTGTGTTCGCCATGAAAGAATCTGTTGCGCTCACACACGGAGTCACATTCACTATCGTCCAAGTGTTGTCTTGATCATGAACGATAAACCAAGAGTGTTGCACTTGTCACTAACACCGTTAGCTAATCATGTTGAACATGTGTATCTAGATAGTTTGGTTGTTTCATCGTCAACTCATGTGAGTGTGTGTTCATGTGATCACCTATGCATATTTCGACTGTTCACACACTTGATATTTTTTGTTAAAGTTCTGACGACCATACTCCTCACTGATAGGTGGACCATCACCTTGCTTTCGACTCGATCAATGGTCACCTAGAATAGTGCATAAGCACCAAGCTAGTCCTTTCAAGCTATGCTACCTAGAAGTATCTCAATCAACCCTCATGCTGGCCACCTAGATAGTTGGACCCGATAATCACGCTAGGATTGACTCCCCTCAAAAATTGCATAGAGGCCATTAACCTCACTCATTCAACTAACTGAGGAGATTGCGTAGATAGGCCGGATAGACAACAAGTGCCCATCCCTGTCTCCTTCAAAAAATTCTCTAGTTTTCCCAGTTAGTCATCTGGATAGACACCAAGTGCCCGTCCCTATCTCCTTCAGAAAATTGCACAGTTTTCCTAGTCACTCAGCCGGGCAGTCGATCGACTATTCGTCTCAGAAATTGCACAGTTCTCATAAGCAGGACTTCTACTACCCATTAGTTAGCTCAACTCAGAAATTGCGTAGAGATGATCAGTAGGCTGGCCTCTCAGCTTCAGTATAGTTTTTCTAGGTAGCAGCTGCTAGCAATAGACTGCATGTTCCCTTTAGGAATTGCACAGTTTCTGCTGCCAATGACTGAGCATCCAACTAGAAGTTCCCTCTGGGAATTGCACAGTTTTGGCTTCCAGTGACCCCACCAGGCAACAGGCAGTTCCCTCTAGGAATTACATAATTCAGGCTACCAGTGACCCCAAGAGCCAACGGGTAGTTCCCTTTAGGAATTGCGTAGTTTTGGCTTCCAGTCTCTCGAGCAGTTTCCCAAAAAAACTATGCAATTGTGCCTGTTGAACCTTCATGCAGCTCGACCCGTTCCTTTGGAAAATTGTGCAAATGTGGCTGTCCATCCCCTACCAAATGTTCATCCCAGAAAATGCACAGGGCATGCATGCCTTGCCCTCTTGTAGCCCAGACTGTCCCTGCCAAAATTTGTGCAATTTTTCCTCCTAGCTGAGCTAGACCTTGCAGGAAGTCACTTTCGACTCAGATTGTCTATCTCCATCTCTTAGTGACTCTTGCATAGTTTTCATCAATAGTTGCCCAGAGCCATCATCCTACATCACAACGCTACTGCCTCTCCCAATCACCTGCATCTGAATGATCATGTGTCATGGTAGACTAGGAGGTTTTGGATTTGATGTCATCTTGTCATGAGTGATTGCAGGTACAGGTACACCAACAAACATGTCAAGATGATGAATGGGATGAATGAAGGGAGCACATGCAGATGGACAGGTTCACCAACAGATGAATGAATGAAGCATGTGAAGTGGATGAACATGACGAACATGCACCTTCAGGAACAAGTGATCCTGTCAAGCCTTCTAGCATGAAAGCAAGGAACAACATGCTAAAGCTTCATCAAGTGCACCAAGGATCATTGAAGACTCTGCACACTTTGCCATTCGGAGGTAAAGATATGATTCACCATGAAGACATCCATCACTCAACAACACTGTAGCTCGACATGCACTCTAGCAACAACACGAATATACGAACATTGTCATGTCTAGTCATGTCGAGTCAAGTCATGAGTCATGTTGCCCACATCTCCACTATGGGCTTGTTGTCAATCAATGTGATGTAACGCAGAAGTCCAAGAGACCCACTTCTTGAACATAGAGTCATGTAAGTCTAAAATTCATGGAAGTTGAATGGTATTGAGGGTAGTTGAACAACCACAAGGGTCAGTTTCACCCTTGGCTATAAATACCCCCTTCATTTGTACATGAAAGGAATTTTCACGTTAGCTCCTCCCACATAGCCAAGAGAGTCTGTAATCTTCTCTTTGAGGAGTAAGTAGTGGTTCCAATGCGCCGTTGACGGGGTTAGTGATGTATGGTGTAACAGTGTGTCTTGGAACTTTCACTTAATTCGGAAGCCTTTTAATAGGCCAGCACGCTTTCACATGTATTGTATTTGTTGTAAGACTGATGTTTAACAGTTGTAATGCATGTTGTTTTAACCTGTGTTCTACATATGAACTGATTCATTTGTTGTAATGAATAATCTATTAATGGAAAAGTGTTGTATATGCTACTAATGATGTCCTGTCTATGTTGACTTCTCTGTCGGACATCAGAAAGACCTTTCATATCAACCTTGATATAACAACCATTTCACTTGTTCGCACTGATCCATTAGTGTTGTATGTGTTGTCTTACCTAGTATGTTGTGACTGCCGCATCTAAGTGGACTTCTCCACTGGAAGCTGTGTATGTGCTTTTGTGTTGTGTGTTCCTAGCTAAGTTGGGGCGGATCCCTTTCAACCTGGAACTCACCTTCACCTTATTCCCCTTATAGTGAAAGAACCAATGACACAAGTACACTTACACTCACCAGCCATGCGAACTTCACTTCTCAAAGACGAAGTGAACCGCTCTGTTGTGCTGACAAGAAAGAGTTGAGGCAAATCCTTAAGACAATGGCAACCGAGCCATCATACCGGATAGGACTAGCACACCAAACGGTGTGAGGTCTAGTTGGGACTTCATACTACGGTGATACCCTAAATGTTGGCAGGTCCAGCACCGTCAAGATAACACAAACCAAAATTGGGTCATTTGGGTGTAGGAGTCACAACTCGTATCTTCTACCTAAGATATTGAAATGGTTCTCTTTCCAGTGGCTTCGTAAATATATCTACAAGTTGGTCTTTAGTGGCCACATATTGAAGTCTAACAACATAGGTTGCAACATGTTCCCCTAAATAATGGAACTTTATAGGGATGTGCTTGGACTTGGAATGCATTGCAGGATTCTTAGAGATACTGATGGCACTTGTATTATCACACATGATTGGAATAGGATCAATAAACTCTACCATAATATCCTTGAAGGTTTGTTTCATCCATAGAATTTGTGAGAAATAAGTGGGAGATGCAATATACTCTTCTTCAGCAGTTGATAATGAAATTGATGCTTGTTTATTACAGACCCATGACACTAAGAAGTTTTCCAAGCATCATTCCTTTCAATTTGGTCAAGTTATTCATTCATAGCTCTCACCCATAAATTTTCCTCACCTTTTTGGCTGATATTTTTAGGCTCAATTTGAGACAGTAGAGCAAGATTTGCACAACTTGAACTCCCAATAAGTTTCCTCCTGGTATGAACACCATGTATTTGTTCTCCAAGAGTCTGACTCTTATGATTTTCCTTTTGTGCATATATGGAAGGTGTTTTGAACCTTGGAGTTTTTCCCTTTTCCATGTCTTCATTATCTTAATCTATTTTATCCCAATTTGAGGGTTCAATGTATAAATTCTCTTCTCCTCTTGAGTTCACGTTTCCTTTGCAGGACCGAGGCTATGAAGTGATTTAATCTACTACTACATCAATGAAATATTCAACCCTCTTTGTCCATTTTTTGTAACACTTATATCATTTTCATCGATGAGAGTACCCAGTTAATATACCCTCATCAACACATGAATCAATTTTTCCAAGATTTTTATCATTCCTTTTGATAAAGGATTTTCTCCAAAACCCTTAAGTGTTTAACTCATCCAGATATTCCCTTCCCTGAATCATAGGGAGTTTTATTACTATTAGGTCTGAGTTAGGTTCTCTTTGATAGGTACGCTATTGCTTGAGTTGCTTCTCCCCAGAAGATGTGGGATACATCTTCTTCATCCAACATAGCTCTAGCCATTTCCTATATTTTTCCGTTATTTCTATCCACTACTCCATTTTGTTCTGGAGTTATAGCCATTGAATATTTCATCCTAGTTCCATGCTCTTCACAGAATTATTCAAACTCTCTTCAAGCACATTCTCCTCCTCTATCTGATATTAAGAATTTGATCTTTAAGTCTTTGCCATTTTCTACATGAGATTTAAAAAATTTTGAAATGCTTAAATGCTTATGATTTTTCTTTCAAGAGCATGATCAAAGTGGCCCCAGTAAAATAATCAATGAGAAACATAAAATACATTTCTTATCTTAGGCCATTTTCTCTATTTGGGCCACAAATATCTGTGTGAATTAGCTACAGTGGTCTAGCTTAAGATAACTCTTTTGACTTGAAATGATCCTTGGTCTGCTTACCAAATTGGCATGACTTGCAAATTGAGTTATCAAGCCTTGAAAGTCTTGGAAATCCACTCACAGCTCCCAGCATGCTAACGCTTATCAGTATGTCAAAATTCTTACGGCCAAACCTCGCTCATTTGTATTGCTTAAATAGAAATTTACAGTGGAGTCATGAAACACATATACATTATTGTTAGTTCTAATTTCCTTTCCCACAACCTTTCCATCCTTCACATTGTTGATCTCATAGTGCTTAGATCAAAAGGTGACATCATACACATTATCACACATCTGGCTTACTACTGGGCATGGAATCCCCCCACATCATGTTTTGGGGCTCAAAGCCCAAGTTTTGGTCAAATGTATTGTAAAACTCCACGAATTGCAGGGGCGAAGTACGAAGTATAGGTTGAGTCATATGGTTTTCTGCCCTAAGTATTGTAATGTAATGTCATGTTGGCCTACCCATGGTCCACGGACCATGGGATTGTATAAAGAGATCGAGGCTCTAAGTTGTAAGAAGGGGGAGTTATTACAGATCCATTTGGGCACATCAACCCCAACTTAGAAATCAGTATTATTAGGGCCCATCAAAGCCTAATTTATTTGTTACATGCCCTAAATAAGTCAACCATCAGAATGCCTAGCTTCCCAAGAAGTTTCATGACTGAAATAATCCAGAAACTACCTCTAAGAAGATCAGTGCAGGCAAGCCTCCATTAGGGTGCACTGTAATGCAGGCCATACACTAATAGGGTGTTATGTGGCACACTTGAGCCCTCTTTGGCCTGCACTGGGTAAATTTAAGAGAAATTGCATTGGGGTTTGGTAATATTCTTATCCATTGGATGCATCTAGAAGTTTCCCAAGTTTATCTACACCTTTGAGCTCATATTTGGACGAGGTAGGGAGTTAAGGAACATCAATCTCCTTATCCCTTCGTCCACGGAACTAAATCCTAAGTTCGGGAGAGCATTCATTATCACCATTTATGGCGTAACTTCCTTCATTCACCTATAAAATGACCACTAGTCTAAGTGGTTAGGGGCTGGAAATTATTGAATTATAGGGAGATGCTGTTAGTGTGAGACTTGAGTTGATTTCAAGTATTGTAATGAGGTCAAAATGTCTTGCTTGTTATGAGGAGAGGATGGGATTGAACTGGAGGAGTGATGCTGAATCGAGAAAATTGGGTTGTAACTCTTCCTTTTACTAATAAAGTGTTCAAAGCTTTTTCCATATGCTTGTGTTATTAATTTATGCTTTTGTACGTGTATTATGTACTTGATTCCATGGTATGTTTAATCAATAGATAATTATCATATGCTTTGATCGTTTTTTGTCTTTTGTCTGTGTGCAGGTACTCTTTAAGTGGATTAATTATGGAGAGGAGCGATAGAATTGACCTAGGGAGATAAGGTATAAGCGAAAGCTATAGGTAGGCTTGTTTACCTCTTATTTAATCTATTGATCATAGAAAAAGTAGAGAATGCTTTGCACTGTTGTTCTAGACTTAGCTACTAGTCTAGGGTTTTAAGCATTTATCCATAGACACTAAAACTTTCCAAAAGAGCAACTGAGTAGCTGACTAGTGAAGGAGCCAAGATAGAGTAAGAGACTAAGTGTATTGGGTCATAGTAGTAGCAAGAGGCTTTGCAGCTAAGTGTGCAAAGGCCTAGTAGAGTCCACAGCTGAGTGCGCAAGCCCCTGCAACTGAGTGTGCAGGGCAGTGTCAAGTCTGTAACCTTGAACAAAGAATAATAAAGACAAGTTGATTTCAAATTTGGTGCATCTGGTTGTGTATTGCATTCTTTACATTTATGTTATTTTGTTTATCGTGCACACTTATATGATTGCTTGATATACTGTTAATTGTCACCAGTCTGACATAGATAAGTTAAGTAATCAGGTAATAACAAGTTAAATAGCAATGAACTTGTGTATAATATAGATTGAGCCTCAAGTAGGTTTGTGAAGGTAGCATCATAGGTTGCGAGGGACTAATAAGTGCGCATAGTGACATGCGCGCAGGGTCAAACTGTACACTACCAGAAGCTCATCAGATATCTCCAGGGTGCCGAAACCTGGTTCTGAAACCCTCCCATACTACTTCAGGTGAGACCTTAGTCTGCGCTCCACAGACTATTGCTAAAAGGGCTAGTAGTACCGGGATTTGCTTGGCTAAATCACCTCTGAACCTAGGTCAGGCCCACACAAGCCAGCAAATGGCTCCATTGCCCAGATCGGGATCTGCATAATGGATGTCTGATGTCATGCCACTGGAATCCAATAAAGAAATAAATTGAAGAGTGGTTGGACAAGAAGATTCATGAGTTCATAGTGCAGGAGAATAGAAATCTGTGAGTATCTATGGAACGGTGGTTGGAGCGCTACTTGTATATGGAAATCCACAAAATTTTCTTTGCATCCTTTCCTTTTGAGCTATATGAGTAGATCGCAAAGCTAGCAGATAGTCACAGAAGGTGTAGGGTCGACAAACTAATCGTGTGGACTCCGAAATTAGTGCGCAGAATAGTAGCGTTAGGAGATAAGATCGCGCGAGCTGTGGACCATTGGATCAACAGAATTATAAGAGGATTTATCACTGAGTTCATGGTACACACGGCCGTAAGCTACAGTGAGGTGGAGTGAAATTTCCTCAAGGGATCGTGAGGTAAGTATATTAAATCTTTGAACACTTGGATTAAGATGCTATTGTGTGAAAATCAGGTTATGCAAATAAATTCATGTTTGGGACTACGTGAAGTGGGAAGATCTACAAAAGCGGAAGTAGTGAAGAATTGGAAACCAGACCCTTAATTTCCCCCTCGCGGGAAAGTAATGAAGAGCTCACAAAAGTCTCTCCGAGAAGTGCGGTTAGTCTGATAAGGTAGCGAATTCTGTGCCTACCACCTCCACCTACACCGTCACCCGTCTCACCCTCCTCACCTCCATCTCCACCCACCCAACCTCTGCCACCACCACAGTTCAGTATGGTGAGTGCGATCAAACTACTGATATTCGGAGGAGTGGGGAATGAAGATCTGGATCAATTTTGGTTCATGGTAAGAGTAGTATGGGAAGCATAAGGAGTTGTGGATGACAATATTAAGAAGGCTACGCTGGTGAGCGCATTGCAGGATCGCGTACTAACATGGTACATCAAGCATTTTAATGACCATACAAACGCAAGAATCAAAGAAATCCAAACCGCACTGAATAGGGAATTTAGCAGGCCAAAGTCAGAAACACAATCAATGATTAGGTTTAAGGAGATCGTGATGCTCTCGGGCGAGACCCCCTAGGATCTTGACCAAAGATTAAAGGGAATGATTCGTGAAGCCAAAATGACATTGATAGATGGATAGCACTGCGCATGGTTTGTAGCATCACTGACACCACACTTAAGGACGGTGATGTCACAACAAAAACTTTCCACCTGGGCCAAAGCTTTGGAGATGGCGTTGAGATTGCATGAGACCCCTATACAAGACCCTAGTTTGGGAGTCCAACAAATCCACGTGCAACTTCAAAATCTGTGTCTAGAAATGCAAAGTTTGAAACAAGACAAGACACCTTGGCCAGAGTCATGCGAGGAGGTATGGTGCATAAAATGCAAAGGCCAGGAGCATGACAAGGACCACTATCTAGTGTTCACAAATTACTTGGCAGGAGGACAGCTGATGCTGTTAAAACTTGAGGCACAGGTAGGACCGAGTGTGGCACCTACATTATGGTGCATGATTTGTCAGATAAGAGGAAAACACACTACGGATAATTGTCATCTATTGCAAAAGTATACGTAGAAGTCCCAGCAATGGTTTTGTAATTTCTGCAGGTTGGTAAGCCATGGTGAATGCACCTGCAGAAGCTACAAACTAATGATGGATCAGACTCCTACCGCTAGGGTGTAGGCAGAAATGCGAGCCCTGAACATAAATGTAGGAATGGCGCGTGCTAGATTTTAGGGGTGCGGTTTATGTCAAGGTGGAATGGGACCAGGAAGGGGTCGTCGATAGTTAATTTGCTACTATTTCACAGGGCCAAGACACTATGCTTGCGATTGTACAAACCCGACAAGGAAATCATGTTTGTATTGTACTCAGTTTGATCATGAGGCAGAAGATTTTCCTACATTGATAGTGAGACTGCGTGAAAAAGGGGTACTTCAGCCCCCTCCAATTCAGAATCTACAAATAATGAGGTCTCAAATGCACAAAGAAGACCTAAATGTAAACATGATGCTCAGGAGCAGTATGACCACTAGCGATGATAAAGGTAAGCAATCAGAAGAAAGTGCATGGGTTCGCAAGGATCCTACAAAGGAACCCGAATTTGATTTAGAACGTGCGAAGGAGACATTCATGGAAGCTAAGAAGAGCTTCACAGAGGCCTACACTTCAGGTAGTAAGGATCAACTAGAACTAGGGATGGATCCGTCAAAGCTCAATACCTTTCTGGAGACATGCATGAAACTGCTACGTGATAGCAAGGTAGTAAAAGGACTACAACAACTTATCCCTAGGTGCGCGTGGTTAGGAGAACCGTGCATGGTTTAGAAACTTGGAAATCATGCATTGCACACAGGAAGGGAAATGAGTTTGAATACGCAAATCGGTGAGTATGAAATGGATCAGGTAATCCTAGATCTCGGATTGGATGCGAATGTACTGCCAAAACAAACATAGGAATGCATGGGCAGAATCATGCTATAGTGGTCTCCTATCTAGTTACGAATGGCGAACCAATGGAATATCTTGCCGATGGGAAGATTGCAAGGGGTAATAGTTGATATTGAAGGTGCGAGCGCGCAGGCAGATTTTGAAGTCATAGAGATTGTCAATGACAGTAATCCCTATCCTGTGCTACTAGTAATAGACTGGGCCACTGATATGAACGGAATCATAAGTCTGAAGAAGCGCAAAATGATCTTTGAAAAAAGTCACTATGCGTAGTAGTACCACTAGATCCAGTCAAAGGAGTGCAATACACTGAACTGGTGCATGATGACGATAGTGATGATGATCTCAATTGTATTAACAACATAACTGCATGCGAAGAGGATTGGGTGAATTCGACTATAGATGGAAGGATTTTGTGGGAGCGTGAAAGCTCCTGCACTTTGGATTCGGATGAAGAGATAAAGTGATGGCAGAATCAGTTGCACGATGTAACAACATTTAATTGCAACATGATGGTCAGATCACTGCGTTGCGTGACAACAGAAGCAAGTGATCTGCGACATATGGTGGGTTGACAACGGTGGATGAATTCTTGAGAAAATTTGAAAGTGTAGTACTAAAAAAATAGTGATTCAATGCTCTAAAGTGGGTGCAGCACGCAACACCCCCATGATGGTGGGGTACGCATTAGGGAAGTTTTGAGGACTAGTGTGGATGTAGAAGAATGATGCACCTACGATTTGGGAAACCATAGATATCAATAGTAGACAATTATGATGGACAAGATGATCCACGCACACACCTCGCGAAATGGACCAAAGTCTATGAGGAAGAGCCATAACCTGAATGGGTACATTTATTCTATCATACCTTGGATGTCATACCCACGAATTGGTAGACTATGATGGAACTCCACTGTGGTACAAGTGAATGGGATGTCTTGTGTGAGGTATTTCTGTTAACATTCACATTTGAAGATCATTGGTCAGATACTGTTGACGATGCACTACAGGTAGTAAAAGTCACTCTCTTCAAAATACCCCAGGAGCCAATGGAAGTACTTCAATGAGAATGGGTGACGCAGTTAAGCTGCACGCTAGAGTGTTACAACGCAAATGTTGAGGAGGATGATGAGGACCCATGAAGTATTAACATTTTAGAAAAGGAAGGTTGTCGCAAGATTCAAGGACCATCACTTGAAAACCCTGATATCACCGCGTTGCTAAAGACAAAGCAGGTCAACATTGGAACGAAGGTGGAGCCGAAGTACGCAACGCTTGGGGACTATTTGGACAATGCCACGGTAGGTAAGGTCGCTAAGTTACTCCGCGAATACCAAGACTTGTTCCCAACCAAAATTAGAGATTTAAAAGGGATCATTGGTGACTTAGGGATGATGAAGATCACCCTGAACCCTGACACGAAGCCAGTTAACCGACAGTTTTACCGCTTGAAACTGAAGTATAAAGAAAAGGTCCACGACAAATTAGACAAAATGCTCACAGCTGGAATTATTGAACTAGTGGAAGAATCCGACTGGGTGAGCCCTATGGTAGTATTGGAGAAAAAATAGAAGGGTGAAATAAGAATATGCATGGAATTTTGGAAGATGAACGATGTCTGTGTACACGATCCATTCCCGACACCATTCATAGATGAAGAACTGGAGAATGTTAGTGGTCAGGAAGCATACTCATTAACGGATGGGTTCTTAGGGTACCATCATTTCAAGATCACACCGGAATATAGGAGCAAAACAACCTTCACAATAGAATGGGGCTACTTTCAATACACCGTTATGCCGTTTGAACTGAAGAATGTACTAGTGATATTTTCGCGCATTGTTGTGGCTGTGTTAAAAGAACACATCAACAAGTTCTTGGTGGTATATCTGGATGATTGAACTATATTTGGATTAGCTAAGCACCATGTAACGAGCTTACACTTGATGTTGGCTACTTTCCTCCATCACGAGATTGCGCTGAACCTTAAGAAGTGCACATTCCTCGTTCCCTTTGTAAACCTACTAGGGCATGTGGTCTGTAAACAAGGCCTAATGGTGGACCCTACAAGATTTTCCTTATCCTAAATTTGGAAGCACTGTGAAGTGTTAAACAACTGCGCGCTACTTTGGGGCACACTGGATACTATAGGAAGTTCATCAAAATTTATGCCCAAATAACAACGCCAATGGAAAAGCTATTGAACGAGATGTTAAATATTGATAGAATGATGATTGCATGAAGAGTTTGGATGTCTCGAAGGGGAAACTGGCCTTCGCTCCAATCCTGGTCTTCCCAAAATGGGATGTGGAATTTCATGTACATGTTGATGTGTCATGTATTGCACTGGGAGCCGTACTCACACAGGAGGGCACGGAGGGCGTGGATCACCCGATCGCGTTTGCAAGTTGGAGATTCTCTAAAGTAGAAAAGAACTGTTCTACCACTAAGCACAAGCGGTTGGCAGTGGTGTACGTGCTCTAAAAATATCGACACTATTTACTTGGAGGACATTTAAAGATGTACATCGACCGTTCCGCGTTGAAATACCCGCTGAATAAGCCTGTGTTTTGGGGGCGCATATGCAGATGGCTTTTACTATTTCAAGAATATGATTTTTAGGTCATAGTCAAGCTGGGACACCTAAACGCAGGACCAGATCACTTTTCACGAATTGAGACGGGCGAGGAACCCATGAATTTGTAGGAGGGACTACCTGATGCACAACTTTTTGCAGTTTGCGTCGCGGATGGAGACTTCAAAGATATAATCCATTTTCTAACAATAGGGACTACACCAAATGAATACTCAATCCAATAGAAGAAGGAATTGGTGGTGCGTGCAACGGACTTTTCTGTCATCATAGGGCACCTCTACAAAATGTACAATGATGAGATATTGTGAGGATACGTACCTGAATTTGAATGAGGTCAGATCCTCATGGAAGCACACGGGGGCACTGCAAGAGGACACTATGCAGGATGTGCGACCACAAAAAAGATTGTTTGCATAGGGTTATGGTTGCAACCTTGCACCAAGATTCGAAAGCACACTATAAGGCCTACGATATATGTCAAAGGACTCGAAAACCATCATGAAGGGACGAGATCCCACTAAATCCACAAATGACACTGCAGCCATTTGAAGCATGGGCAATCGACTTTGTGGGACTGATGAAACCTCAGGGAAATATGGGGGCATGCTACATGATCACTGCGATAGAGTACTTGACATGATGGGCAGAAGCGCAGCTGGTCAAGGACTGCACAGCCACTACGGCTGTGAAGTTTTTGTTCGAAACATGTTGACATGATTTGGCTATTCGAAAATCTTAATGAGTGATCGTGGAACACATTTCCTTAATGAAACCATCAGTCTGCTCACAGAAAAGTTCCATGTGTGTCATCAGAAAAGTACATCGTACCACCCACAAGCTAATGTGACAGTAGAGGCATTCAACAAAATACTGGAGACTGTGCTAACCAAAGTATGTAATGCACAGTGAAATGACTGGGACCTACGCATGCCTACCATATTATGGGTGTACAGGACAACGTGCAATAAATTGATGGGAAAAACAACTTTTTGGTTAGTCTATGGTAGGGAAGCTGTCATGTCGATGGAATACATCATAACTAGCCCATGAATAGCAGTGCTCATAGGCATGATGGACCACGAAACTATGGAAGAAAGGCTCGTGCAATTAGAAGAACTCGACGAAGAACTGTTTCTAGCTGGATTTCATCAACAAGTACAAAGGCAACGTGGAAAGGCCTAGCACGACCACCATATCAAGTTGCGCACCTTCAAGGTAAATGACTTAGTGCTATTGTATGATAGTAAGTTTGAAAAACTTCCAGGAAAATTCAAAATGCAATGGCTGGGACAATACATGGTTAAGGAGGTCACAGATGGAGGCATGGTCCATCTAGTCAAACCAAATCAATAACCCTTCCCACGTAATATAAACGGCAGTCGCTTGAAACCCTACACGAGTGGGTCGGCTCTCTGACTAACTGGTCAAAGCACAATCTTCGCGACACGAGGAGCTAGACAAGGGCACAGGACTATAAACACACGCAACAGATGTGGGTACCAAGGTAAGGACATAATTTAGACACAGATGATTGAGAAGTAAGAATGCCATAGGTAAAGCAGGTAGCAGCTCAGTGTGCTGCCGACATTCAGGCCGTCAGGACCAGTTGAAGGGGCTCCGCGCTAAGATCACCGTGCTGATAGAGTGACTCAAGGGTGAGTCACGGTGATTTTTTTGGGGGCCTGTTGGGCATGGAATCCCCCCACAGCATGTTTTTGGGCTAAAAGCCCAAGTTTTGGTCAAATGTATTCTAAAACTCCGCAAATTGTGGGAATAGAGCGCGAAGTATAGGTTGAGTCATAGGGTTATCTGCCCTAAGTATTGTAATGTCATGTCGGCCTACCCATGGTCTGCGAACCATGGGATTGTATAAATAGAGTGAGGTTGTAAGCTGTAAAAAGGAGGAGCTGAATAGCTAAGTAGTGAAGAAGCCAAGATAGAGTAAGAGTCTAAGTGTATTGGATCATAGTAGTAGGAAGATGCTCTACAGTTGAGTGCGCAGAGGCCTAGTAGAGCCCGCAACTAAGTGCGCGGACCCTTGCAACTGAGTACGTACGACAGTGTCAAGTCTGTACCCTTGAACAAAGAATAATAAAGAGAAGTTGATTCCAAATTCGGTGCATCTGCTTGTGTATTGCATTCTTTACATTTATACTGTTTTTGTTTATCGCGTGCACTTATATGAAAGCTGAATATATTCTTAATTATTACTAGTATTACACAGATAAGTTAGTTAATCGAGTAATAACAAGTTAAATAGCAAGGAAATTGGGTATAGATGGATCGCACCCCAAGTAGGGATGCGCAAAGGAAGCATCATAGGTTGCGAGGGACTAATAGGTGCACGTAGCAATGTGTAGACAAGGTCAAATTGCGGATCACCATAAGCTCATCAGACATCCCCAGGGTGCGGAAGCGGGTTCTAGCACCCTCCCATACTACTTCGGGTGAGACCTCAGTCCACGCTCTGCAGACTATTGCCGAAAGGGCCAGTAGTACCAGAATTTTCTTGGCTAAATCACCTCTAAATCTCGGTCAAGCCCACACAAGCCAACACTTACCCTAAGCAAGTTATGCTTGATACTTTCCACACACAACACATTTTATTCTTTTTTCTTTTGATCAAGATTGACTATGTGTTTACCCTTAATTCTTGTTGAAGCATTGTTACCAAAAGTGACATTGTTCCCTCAGTCCTTTTTTTTAGTGACAAAAACTTACTCTTATTCTCGGTCATATTCTTGGAGCAACCACTACCCACATACCATCTATGTTGATTTTTTACTGATAGAACAAGTCCACATTCCATTTTCTTTCCATATTTTCGTTTCCAATTCTCCTTATCCTTTTGAACAACTGTCTGTCAAGTGTTCTGAGACTTGGATGGGTAATTTATGCTACTTCTACACTCACTTTCCTTGTGACCAAAATTATTACATGTAGGACATTCAACATCACTCATTAGGGAAGAGAAAGCATTTAAATTTTTCAGATCTAAAATTTTGATACTTATTATATCTGAAATTTTCATCTCTTTCAACTTTGATCCTTTTATAATCAACAACCTTATGCCCAAATATGTGACATTTATAACAATGACCATAAAATAAAGGAGAGTACATGAAGTTGGAAGTTTCATGAGTTTGTGCATGAAGGTACCTCCACTATCTGGTTTATTGAGTCATCATCTGTTGGTGTGGTTACTTGGAGTAGATGAGTTATTATTCCAATGATGGGTTCCTCTCTAGTTTGATTCTTTTTTGTGTTCATTGATTCTTTCTTAACAAATCTTCACATTTCTTTGAGTTTCCTCAAATCCGGCGGACTTGAAGTTCATCTTTCCCATAGAAGATTCCTGTGTTTTGGAGTATCCTACACCTATTTTGATTCCTGAAGATATCTAACTGCTTAGAATCTGTCCTAGATTTCTTCTTCCTTCTGCAAATTTTTCATTTATGACTTTTTTTTATCTTCATTTTCTCAACATCTATTCTTAGAGAGACAACCTCTGTCTCGATACTCTGACAATTCTCTTCCTATTCATGGATAAAATCTTGAAGAAGCTCTTCCTTTCATTTAGACACTTCTAGTTTGACTTTCAATGACAAAATTTCATATTTTCATGTTTTTGAAATTATTTCCTTCTTTACCTTAAAAAAGTATTTCTTTAATTGCTAGTTCTCTTCTTCTAGTTTCCCCCATGTTTCTTGTTTTTCTTCTATTAGAAGCGCTAAACTATATTTTCTTTTAATGGCTTCTTGATTTCTTTGTTTTTGATAAAAAGACTCCTCATTGTCGGAGTTGTAGATACATTCTTTAGCATATTGTAGCTATTATTTCAGTTGTTTATTATTTTTCCTTTCTTTCTTTAACTCATCAAGAGTGCTCATGAGTTCCCCTTCAAGGTATCCCACTCCTTCTTATTCTTCCTCTTCTAAGTAAATAATACTTTGTTCCTTAGAGTCTATTCCAAATTCCATAAGTAAGTACTTATCTAAATCATCCTTTTTAGAGTTTTCACTATCTAATTTTGGTGTTGAGCTATCTTCTTTAGAGAAGAGCCCCTTTCTCTTATAGAACTTCTTCTTTTGATGTTTCTGAGATGTGTTTCCAAATTTTTGATAATCTTCCTTTTCATTCCTTTCTTTGTAAGGGAACTTCGACAAAAAATATCCAACTCTTCCATAGTCAAAACATTTAAAGGGAAACTTCCCTTTATATTTCTGTGAGCCACGCTTCAGTTTTCTAGCAAATTGAGCCAGTTCTTCATCAAATTCATAGCCAGAGTAATCTTGATGATCCTTGTGCTTCATGACCTTCTTCGACACTTTAAACATTGCCTCCTTGGGCTCAAACTTCTCTCTTCCAACTCCCATCTCATAGGTTGTGAGAGTACCAAGCAATTGGTCCATCTTGAGATCCTTCAAATTAGCCATTTCTTCAATAACTTAGACTTTGGCATTAAATCTCATGGATAGAGATGTTAAGACTTTTTGAGCAGGCATATCCTTGTTGACTTCTTCACCAAGTCCCCTTATCATATTGGTTACTTTATCAACTCTGAGGAATTATTCTTGTATCCTTTCTTCTTCGTTGATTTTTAAACTTTCAAACCTCATTTTGAAAGTTTGAAGTTTGGCATGCTTGACTTTTTCATCTCCTTCATGACTCTAATTAAGCTTCACCCACACTTCCTTCCTAGAATTACCATGCATAAAATTTAGGATTTCAAATTGACTAAGGACAAAGAGAATGACATTCTTGGCTTTAGCATTATTCCATACAATGTTTACCATCTTCATCAGCGGAAGGGACATCAGGAACATCATAATCTACGATTACAGAGCTCCAAACATCTACCCCAAGGAACATAAGATAGGATTCCATCCAAACTTTCCAAAAGGCATACCTTGTCCCATCAAAGAATGGTATCTTGCTTGAGTAAGCATATTGACTCTCTTTCCTAGACATAATTCCTTATGGATCAACCTTTCAATTGTCAGATTGTTCCTAAAGGAACCTGGATTTGATACCAATTTTCAGAATAAGGAATTACTGAGGGGGGGGTGAATCAGCAATAGTGAGGATCTTAAAGCTTTTTATGAATATGACTTTAGTTCTTTCCTCTATTATCTGTTACTTATGAGAGAATACGTACATAATGAAAATGAGTATCAAGATGATACATTCATATGTATATACACTCCATCACATGAGAAAGATACACATATTAACACTAGTTTTCTCACATGGAAACACAAAGGGAAGAAACCACCAATCTATTTGTTGTTATGATGTAAATTAAGAACCTACTTAATTACATCAGTTTGTTTGTGAGCACCAATTCACAGCAGGCACTAACCCCACTAGGATAGCAAGCACCTACGTGTCAAGAGGAACCAACCTCTTATGAATTTAGGCCACCACTTTCTCTTGCCAGTGTTCTACTTTTCATACAATTTTCCAAATGAAAATAGAGGCAAATACACATACAAAGAAATAAAAATTTGGTTCGCTCTAAACCCTTTAGCTCTCGGTTCTCTACTTCTCCATAGGATCTCTGAGCCTCACATAGTAGCACAATATCCTCTTCTCACCACCGTATATACACTCCTCTCGGCCTTCTCTCACACATAATCTCTGTAGCACTTTTCTTCAGTTCAACACTTGGCCCACTTACACTACTCACTCTCATCTCCACGCTTTTCATCACATACACATAAATTATTTCTTCCCCACTTTCTTGAAATGACATAGGAAAACCCATGTATACCCACAATATGCATATAATATGCATATATCTCTCTTGTCCCAGGAATTTTAACTCTCTTCGAGTTAAATCTTCAATACCTAATGGTTTAAGGCCCCCTTTGTTAATTCTCTGCAGAATGGTTTGTTAATTAACATCAATTGTCCCTTAGTTAATCCATTCATACGGGACTCTATACAACCTCTTCATTAAAAACCTTCCTTAACCTTTAAGTTGCACACATATGTCAAACTCCCCACCTTAACCTAGATTATGTTTGGACTGACTACAAAACCTTCTTATTTCTTTAATTCTATTATAATTATTGTATAATAGAATTACACATAAACCAATATAAACCATCCCTTTTCGCCTTTTCCTTGGCCTTTTCACATTTATCAATGCATGCCTTTATTGAAATCGCAGTCATAGTGTTTCACAGGACTCTTAACACTCCCCCTTTCACATGTAGGATGCGATAACATAACCGGACTTCAATATAACATAAACCATATTCATTTCCTTATCGGGTCCACTCTAGATCACATGTTGCAATACTTATCAATCCACTCACCATCACATGTCACCATGTCGCATATCACACTTGTTAAGGGCCAAGTTCATTCCTTCTTGAAACATTGCGATGTGATCCATATCGCACATCGTAGATCGCTTGAGCCCAAGGTGTATTCACTTACCATTGAAAGATTGCAATATGAGATTTAACATGATCCTCCACCGTTGATCCTACCTTTAATCCGATGGTTCACAATGATGCTACAAATAAAAAATCACAACCGCTCAAGGCTGGGGTTCATTCACTACTGAGATATGTGATGCGATTCTAATTATCTCATTTACTGTGACTTAATCATGTCCGTTTATGTGGTAGATCCGATTGCCCCTGTGCACCAATACTTCATTTCTTCGTTCATCTCTTTATTTGGATTATATGCCATTCTTCAATGTTTCTCTATGGTTTTGGGTTATCTCAGTGGTTCTGGTTCTCCCACTATTCCGCTACACGACTCCCTCCTGAGCTTAACTTTGTATGTTTCTCTAATTACTGTCCCCCCAGAACATTACCTTGATCCTCCAATGATCCATTGTAATTCTTCGTATCATTCTTCTCTCTGTGTATTCAGCTAAACTCTGCTTGCAACCTCTGTTACACAGAATACTCTAACTCACTCATAACTCATCATTCAATACTCGAAAGACACACTTACACAGTTTTCAAATTAACATCTGTGTATATATACAAACATTTACATAGTTTCTCTATCTTTGGCCTAATCTTCTAATATCAGTGGCCTCTATTTTACAATATTCCCATAGGCTTACATTCACACTCTAACTATCTAACCTATCCAACCTCTGATTATGCCTTTAAGGCTTACATTTATACAAAAGGATTCTAAAACCAATTCCTGTTTTAGATCCATAAACCTCTCAACAAAATCCTAAAATCTCTTCCTCATCCCTAAGGATCCTCTCTAATCCTCAAAATCATGAACTAACTCCTAATTTGAGTTTTACAATTAATTCTCAAATCCCTCAATCTCTCAACTATCCTAAATCTCTCATATTCTCCTACATTCGAGAATATTTACAAATATGTCTCACAATATTCAATTAAATCCTATTCTCATTAAAATCACTCAAAAGCCTAAATAATTACATTAATTCAACACTTAAGAAACCAACTTCCTTAAAACACAAGACACGCTATTTCTACTAAAATATAATGATATTTTCGAGCTGGTTGCTCCTACATCAGACTCCCAAAGTAGAAAATATTCATGATCTCTAGATCATGTGTGTTCATAAGTTGATAGAAAACCTTTAGGGTCCCAAACATTTTTTTGTAAATACCTAAATGCATTGTACCTGTGCTATTGTTGTATGTCTATTGTCTTTTGTTTCATCTTCCACTCCTTGTCAATCAAGTTCAAATTCTGATCGATCATCCTTTCGGTTGATATCAATCTCCTCCATATGAACTTTTCCATCATTAACTGCCATAATTCTTCAATCTCTATTTCTAGCATATCCTTCGACTATTCCATACTCCTCCACTTACTTCTACTTCTTTCTCTTTGTTTCAGATCGTTATTATTGTTGTCCACTAACTTTTTAATCTACTATTTTTATTCTTGAAGTTGTTGAATGCTATCACTTACTCTTTCTTGTACGCTTACTTTTTCTTCGGTTATTATTATTTTTTCTGCCTCCCTTTCATCCTTATCCTCATTCACGGTTATTTCTTTCTGCATTAAATCTTGATTGTCCAACATTCTCTTCAACAATTGGACATCTCTATTCCATGGATTTAATACTTCCACAAAATCCCCTTCTACCATCGTTATTGCGCTGCTCATCTCTACCAAATTTTCTCCAGCATCTGCAACTAAACCTGCACTCATAAAAAAATTGTTAAAATAAAAATCATAAGGCTTCTATGCCTTTTCTTATTTTGGCAACAATTCAGTTTGCAACTCTAATTCTCCCTCCTCTGTTAGCACATCAGTATGCTGTTTTAAATTCTCGACAAAATTCACGAGACTATTAACTAGTCTCTGCTCCATGCCATCTGTTCCAATGATGTCTTTATGTGCTTGTCCACTGTACTGAACTTCTTCATTCTCATCTTGTTCTAACTTTACAATCTGACCACTTACTTTTTTGTTTTCTAGCCTTTTCTCCAAAAGGCTTAACTCTTTCCACAAATTTTCCATCTCACTTGAAATTTCTCCTAAAAGCTTTGTACAATCCTCATTATATTCTTCTCTGTCACAAGTATAACTTCTTTTTGACACTAATTCTTCCTTTTTGATTAGAATAAAATTCTTATTCTCCATCTCTGTGATAGTTTTAGATGTCTGCCCATCACTCTCCCTTTGGTTATTTAAGAAAATCAATTCCTTGTTGTTCTTTCCAATAACAAATTTCTTATCGTAAGTCATAACTGTCTCATCCTTACTGAAGATATTTCCTCCACTAAACATGGAATTTATGAACTCCTTCTATTGCAATAACTCAACTTGATCTTCATTTGAAAGACAATCATCATCATACTTTACTTGGAAACTTTTAGCTTCATTGAAGATAGTTCCATAAAATGGTTTATCTTCTATAATACCTGCATTCGCGCACACCTTTTCAGTTCTAAAACCATAAGACTGCATGATCTCATTTGATGATTGAATCACCAATTCCTCCTGCTATTCCAAGTCCCTTACATAACTTAAAAATAATTTGATGGTCTTCTCCTCAATCTCATCAAGTCCTTTACTTGATTGCTTGATATCCTTCTCTACTTCTTCTTTTAAAATATAATTTAGATTTTACCTATCTTCTTCCTTCTTTATGTCAATATCAACAAATTGTCATCCTTCACATGGTTCACCTGCAAACATACATAAATTTTCAGATTTAAAATCATCTTACTCTTTGGTCTCACTCGATGTTTCAGTCTTCAAGTCTTCATCTTCACCCAAAACTTCACCCCGCTCTGTTCACAAACAAACACTTCAATTTCCAACTCAGCTTCTCTAAGTTTTTCCATCAGCCACTAGACTTACCTCTACTGTAGCCTTCTCTGTTACTTATGCCACTTCACCAGCTTCTTCTTTAAGATCCAACCTTGTCTCTGGATTTCCTCTAGTATCATCATCAATACATTGAGGTGTTCTTTTAACTCAACAATCTCTTTGTCAATTTCCTCTTGACTCATCCTCTTGCCATTTTCCTTGGAATCTTCTTTCTTCACTTTTCTTCTATTGTGGTCTTCCTCAGAACCTCTGCTATGACTATCAGTAGTCATCTTCTTCTAAATCTCTATCTTCATGAGCTTTTCACACATTCACTATGAGTTGCACTAAAGCCTCTACAATAGCAAGTCCTGTTGGAAATAATACTTGGGGGGGGCGGTGAATTAGTATTAGCAAGTCAATAATATTTCATTTCAGATTTATATAGGCTACTTCAGTTAATGAAACTTGCATGTATACACAACTGTATTTAAGGCAACTAGTGCATACCCTTCAAACTTATAACTCCATTAATTCATCATATGTTGATCTTTAATCTGTGCATCAAAACCATATAAATAGTAACTAGGTGCAGTAAAAATAGAACAGACAATTGCACACATGAACACAAGATATAAGGTGGAAACCCAATGTGGGTGAAAACCACCTGCTGAAATCATATCTATCTTCTTTTAATAAGAAACTACTTTATAGAATTTTTGTACTGGTGCAGTCTTATACCAGTACACAGGCTTCTACCTACAGAAGGCTACAACCTTCTCTCATTCTCCAACTTCTCCTACTAGGGAGCTACAACCCCCTAGCTCTTATACTAGCTTATGTGTTTACTAGTACGTAGGTGCTATTCTACAGAAGCCTACAACCTTTTCTTTTCTTCTAGGGACCATGTTTCATAAATTTTCAGACTGGATCCATCAATAACATCAACCAAACAAAATATATCTGTATTAATCAATCTCCTTTGCACCAACCAAAACTGAATCAATCAATCACCCTTAGAATGTTGTAACCAAAATACAGTAATAGTAACCAGAACCCAGAACACTGCAATAGCAACTAGAGGTAGCTAAAGCATATTTTATTAGGTATACACTACTTAAGTGTGTCAAGCCTGCGTACATACACCAATTTCTCAAGGTGAACCTACGTATACACTGTTTTGATATGTAGAACTAGTGTGTATACGTTCATCTACTTAAGTGAACCTGTGTATAGATCTGTAAATGATGATTTAAACTTTACAACAATTCTAGACATTAGTTATGCCTAGATCATCATATTTACAGATTACAACATGCGCTAGTTATTCAGATAAAAGATCAAAAACCACACAAAGATACTTCTCTTCATGCCTTAAGATCTTTACCCATGAATAGAACTTATCCTTCATCAAGTGCTCAGGTTCATCCTTGATTCAGATCCAGCTATGCACTATAACTCAATAACTTGTATTCTAGATCTTGCTCTTCATTAGATATTCAATTCATGAGTGCCTTTTCCTAATGATCTTCTCCTCCTTTTATAGTCTTAGGCCTTACTCAATACCATGGTCCAAAACCACTTAGAATCAATACATTGGACCAAATACCTAGGGTCAACACTTTGGACAAGATACCTTGGACTAATACCATGGATCAAAATACCATGGACCAAATAGCATGAACCAAAACTAACTTTTCCAACATGTATGCACCTTTCCTTCCGTGAAAGTGCGTGTGTATGCTATTCATGCCTTTTGGTATGAAAACCCGTGCGTACACGCGGCTTGGTCAATGGGGAACTTGTGTATACCTCTCTTTCTTCATTCTGTGAGCTTGAACTATGATCTGTCATCCGTGTGATTTGCCATCAAGGACAACAACTGTGTGATAGTGCCAAATCTATATTATAATGCCAACAATTTCCCCCTTTGGACTTGATGGAAACCCCAAGTCATTCTCCCCCTTTGTCATCAAGGGAAAAGGGTTATGCTCCCCCTGAGTACATGTTGAATTCTCTGATATGCTGAAGTGTCTTTTCCATGCTCCCCTTGAATATAAGAAAGGTCTGCAAAAACATGACTCTATGCATACATCATAAATGACCTTCCTGTCACTAATTACTCATACATACATCCATCTCCCAACCAAGTGGGGATATACCAAGTTTGACTCATCCACCTAGCCAAGTGGGTATATACCAAATGTTTATACATGTTAGAACAAGAACATTACATAATCCATCCCATGCATAGTGGGGAAAAAAATAGGTCATTTCATGACCTTGATAATAAAAGGTATACATGACATAGAGAACAAATATCTAAAACAATACTATGATAGTTATCAGCAACTATCATCAGCAGCATCTGTCAATCACCATCCAGACCAGCACCATGATCTCCCCCTAAAACTGTTCCACCTAAATAAAAAACAACCGTGAATTTGTACCAAGATCTTCTAAGATAATGACAACAATGCATTACTATAAGTATATGCTCCCCTTGAACCTATGCCAGATGATCACTGTCAGACCCATATCAGACTCCTTTCATCTACTATTTTTCTTTAAACCAACATATACGCAACTGTATCCATAGCAATTGGCATATGTACGGGGATACGCTTCATGAAACTTGTGTATATGCACTTTTCTATGAAATAGATAAGTTTTGATAACAAGATGATGCATCAAATACTCCGAGCTTCTATCTAAGATATTCAAATGTCTCTCTAGGCAATGCTTTGGTGAATATATCAACAACCTGTTCTTTGGAGGGAACACACTCCAATTTGACCTTTTGTTCAAGCACTTATTCACGTAGAAAATGATATTTGATGGGTATGTGCTTGGTCTTGGAATGCATGAATGGATTCTTTGAAATACTGATTGCACTTATATTATCACATAGAATGGAGATGGGTGGAGTACATGTGATCTAAATGTCTTGCAATGTTTGCATCATCCAAAGGAGTTGTGTGCAGTAAGATGTAGCAGGCACATATTCTGCTTCAGTTGTAGATAATGAAATTGAACTTTGTTTCTTGCTGAACCAAGACACTAATCTAGAACCCATATAGAATGCACCAGCACTAGTTCTTTTTCTGTCATCCATGCTTCCTGCCCAATCTGCATCTGTATATGCACGAAGTGTAAGATCTGTATCCCTAGGATACCATAAACCAAAATTTTGACTTCCTTGAAGATATTTGAAGATCCTTTTGAATGCCTGAAGGTGTGATTCCTTTGGATTTTTTTGGAATCTTCCAACTATTCCCACTGCATGCATGATGTCAGGTCAGCTACCTATTAGATAGAGCAAACTGCCAATCATGGATCTATAGGTTGGTTGATGCACTACCGCTGATTCATCATTTGAGTTGAGACCGCATCTTGTTACCATGGGGGTACATACTAGTTTATAATCTTCCACGCTATATTTTTTCAAGATCTACTTGAGATACTTGGTTTGTGATAGAAAAACACCATCTTTACTTTGTTGAACTTGTAGGCCGAGAAAATATGTGAGCTCACCAAGCAGGGACATTTCAAATTCTTGCTAGATTACCAAAACAAAGTTTTGACTCATGGCTTTGGTGGGCTCCAGTATTGTAGCAATAATGCTACAACTCCTGGAGCTTCCTATCTCTAATTTTATCAACCCGGTAGTTCGTACAAACTTGGAAGCGACGGTGCTGTATGCACAAGTACTAGCTCTTGTCGCAGCTGTCACTTGGTCAGCTAGCACAAGTCCGCTAGGGCTCAAGCCAACTTCTATATGCTCTCAGAAGAAGCTTGCTAAATGATGGACGAAGACCATCTCAGAGGAAATTAATCTACTTTGCAAAAATGAACTGAAAGCCAACCAAAACATGGAAACCCTAGTAAACCCTAATCTGACTAGTTTAACCTCTATGATGCAATAGTGAGAGTGCAAATGTCTAAAGATGATGCCATTACTTCTAGTGATGTGAAATGCATGAAATTAAACTACTTCTATTGAAAGGAACATTGTTTTTATGTTTTTGCTTAAATGGTTGGAGTGATGGTGATTTTGTTCTTATTAGGGTTTGGTTGTGCGGAGGTAAGGCAGAGGGAAGGAAAGCTTGGGAAAGGTCAGGGAGGCTAAGGGAGGTTCCAGGGGACCTCTAACATCTTCCCACAGAAGTCTACAACATTCAGATGCTCAGCAACCGAGTTTGCAGGCTTCTACAGGATGTCTACAGGGGATCCTACAGGAAACTCACGGATTTCTACAGGAAGGTCTATGGTTGGAGTTTTGGGTGATGGAGGAGTGGAGGAAGTGTATGGGTGAATAGGTAGGATGGAAATGAGGCTTGTGATGGCTCAGTAACAGAGAACTAAAGTGGAGAAAGAGTGCATGCATGGATCTATAATTAAAATAACTATGTGGCAGCTTGCATGAAAGCATAAGACTGCGTTTTTTGGTGGTTGGTACAGCCCACACCCCCAATCTCTAAACAGAGATGGCAGCGAGTGCACTATCAACCTTTTCTTGACTCTAATGAATTACAATCCTCCTACTCCAATCTAAACAACTAAAAGCACTTGAACTCGTAAACTAATCCTACTCAATCACACAAAAGAAATTGAATCAGCAGATTGTAAATTCTAAATGCATGTCAAAACAAAGGAAATAAAGTGCTGCAAGGAAACAAGTAACAATACAAGGAAGGGGAGGTCTATTTCTCTCAGGTTGGGCCCTTAACCTGAGAGCTATAGCTCCCCTAAGAACTCAAAATCGAATCCAAATCTGACTGCCTTTATTAAATGATCATGAGTCTAACATCATGCCAAAACTGGCTTACAAAAAGACTAATTGGCTAACCAAATTGACTAACTAGCTAATCCCAAAAATGACTACCAACTAGCTAACCAAAATGAGGCCCTAAGCCTTCTTATTTATACAATTTGAGGACCCAACAGTCCTCCTAAAATTTAGGGACTTGGCTGCCCAAGACTTGTAGTTAATAGCAGTCCTACTTGACTTGCTTGGCTGCCCTTGTGCTCATTGATTTGGTGGCCTTTGAACTCCGAGCTGATGGTGGAGAATTCAAGGTAAGGGCCCATAAATGAGGGGGACACCTTCCTACAAATCCTCTAGCTTGTTCTCCCACGAATTTGGCTGCCAAGTGCTCATTAAGACCTTCAATTTTGTCTCCAAGTTGACCAAAAAGGCTACACAAAGCACCCATTAGACTTGTTGGCATAATGACTAACCAAATTCACTCTATTAACATAAATGTAATCAAAAACATGCAATAAACCAATGAGAATGGTGGATTAAGTCAACTTAGGAGGTTGAATGAGCCCAAATAATTGTCCATTTTTGGGGCTCATCATCACCCCCCTACTGAAAGTGTTGCTCATCCTCTGAGCAACCAATCTCTCTCCTCGTCTTTGATGGCCCTGGTGGCTTCCTTGGCTAAAATCTCAGTCGATTTCTCCTTTGGCTTCCCTTTTTTCAAGCTTCCTGTAGAAACAGTTCGCTGGCTTCCTGTAGAAATAGTCCTCTGTCTTCCTGTAGAAACAGTCTCTGTCTTCCTGTAGAAACAGAGAGCACCACTGTATCCTGCTTGGTTGTGGGCGATTCTCCTTTCAGCTGGGCTGCGGCAGCCTTCATCTTCTCCTCCTTCCTGCTCTTCTTTCTCACTACCTGCTGCTTGTAACTCTGAGCTAGTGTGATTTGATGATTTGATTCCATTAATTAGGATCATAGCACAACATAAAATTGGAGAAATATGCCTGGTTGACCTCCATGGCCAAGCTAGGAATGTTTCCAAAGCAGAAGATCAACAAAATGCTATATGAATCACCTGCCATAATGTGGCAGCTTTCATGGATGTCTAAAGAACCCATGGGAATATGGAGCTAGGGAAACATGCAGCAGAATGCGTTTTTATTTGGACTTGTTGTATCCAACAACTTATGTGCTGCTATAAAACATTTATGCTGCAGCTGGCAAGTAGACTTATGTAACAAAGGTAAGAAATATGAGGAATTACAATGGGTGAACAAGGAATCTGGATGGACTTGGATTGTGCTAAAGATCAAGAGGTGTGCATTTATCATAGCAGATATATAACACCGAGAACCCAAGATAATCTATGCAGCGTTGGGGAGGTTAACTGGACAGGTGAAGGTGGCCAACTATAATCATGAGTCCTCACACAAATTTTCTTCTTCATGATGTGGACGAACAGAATAACCATCATGCCATATCAATTGGAAGCTAATTATTGCTACTGATTTGACCACATTTCAAATAGATTCATCACAAACCTTCATCTATGTGAGACTGGAGATTTGCTTATTTGTAAACAGAAAGGTATCTTGACCTTAAAGACCTAATTGCAGTGAGGATTTGATGAAGCCAAAACTTGTAACAATTTTTCTTTTGCTGTAGAGGATGACATAAATTGCACAAGTTAACAGCCACTCTACGAAATCAAGCCTGCACACCCATGTATAGGTTCACCATGCATTGCTGACTTCTAAGTTTTCTGCATGCATTGCTAACTTCTAAGTTTTCAGCTAGCATCTCCTGAAGCAGCATAGAGGCTATTTGCTGCATCCTCATAGTCATTCCAATCTTCTTCTACCAGAATCCTAGGAATATATTGATCCACATGCAAGACTTCAAGAGCTTCATTTTCAATTTGAAATCAGTGGCTTACAGTCTTAGCTAAACGTGGCACACCATACTTCTGAACTCGTACAATGGGCATCTCCATGCCTTCTGGACTAGTTGGCCATCTTAGAAGAGCTGTGAAATCACCTGATTGGTCTTCTGACAGTGGTATTGCAAGAGGAATTATACCCCGTCTAGCATAAGGAGGGACAAGTTTTTCACCCTTGGCCATATGATAATTGTCCATCTTTCTTCAAGCTCCAAACTTGATGAAGAACCTTAGGCTTCTCTGCTCTGGAAGTCTCTGCTGCACTTTCCTGTAGAAGACCCCACCCGTTTCCTATAGAACGTAATTCGGCCTTTGAGTGAGCCCGATGCACTAGAGAAATTCAAAAATAGGTAGGAAACTCAACGGAGGTCGATAGATTAAGCCGATTGTGGAAGCAGAGGATGTATACTTTGAGTGAGCATGATGCAAGTGCAAGTTGACTAACAGTTGAGCGCTCAGATTTCTGCGTGATTTTTTTTTTGTTGGAGTGAGGTGGCACATATGCGTGCTGGCTTATGCGACTGTTTTGCAATCATGAACTGCAATGGTCACTATTTGTTCTCTGCTTGAAATCTCATCGATTCAGTTGCACTGGAGTTAGACTGCCCATACTGTCCGTTTTTTGACTTTCACGTGCATGGTTGACCCATGCATGCTGCGTGACTTGCTAGAGAACTGGACATCAAGTGAAGCTTCCTAAATTCGTGGCTTAATTCCATCACTCCATTCGTTCATGCAGTTCTTGAATTAGATTCATGCAATAGAGGAATAGGTTTTGTCACGTACCTGAAGCCAAACGGCTGCTTGTGAAGCTCCTTGCTGCTGCATGCTCTGATTTTGCTGCTACATGCTTGGATCCTTTGATTGCATGAGGCTTGGCTAATGATTTTTGATTGCTTTTCCTTGTGCAGGTGTCCTCTGGCCGGATCTGAGCTGCATGCAATCGTTTCCACGTTCAACTCTGCCCATTCAAGCTGCTGCTGCTGCATGGTCACAAAACCAGAATTTCTTTTTGCCATTTCTCCCAAACGGTAGATCGGATTGATCTAAAACTCGGTGAGCATGTTACTACCATCATTATGCATCTCCCATAGAAAACTCGTGATCAATGGATGAACGGATTTCGAGAAAAATGGAAAATGGCTGAAGATTTCAGAGGTCGATTTCTCGGAAACCGTGCATTGGAATCGGCTGAAACTGCTTGGGTAGGCTACTATCACCCATGTGCATCTCCCCATGAAACAGGTTTTAAAACAGATGCACGGATATGGAGAAAATGCAAAAATGGCTGATGGTGATGGAGGCTGATTTCTTGGAGACCGTGCATCGGAATTGCATGAAACTGCTCAGGCATGTTGTCATCAACCTTGTACAATTCCCCATAAAACGGTTTGTCAAATGGATGCATGGTTTTCAAGTTATGGCATAAACAAATTCTGCTCTATGTGTTTTTACTTCAAGGCACTTTGCATTTTGGTTGCATGGTATGACAAAATGAATTTTGGTTGTGATGCAGGTATGGAGATGATGGAGGAGGAGTTGGAAGATTGCATGAGGGCTTCTAAACCCTTGAGGAAGCTACCATGCTCACCAAACCACTTTTTGAAATGCATGCCTAGTTTCCCAGAATTTCTATAGGAAGTTCCTGTAGAAGCACAATGAGAAGCACAAGGAGGTGGAAAAATGATGGAGAAAGGCAAGGGATGGACACACAAGTGCTTGTAGGCCTAATCAACATATTCCCACCATTAGATTCACTTTTGAAATTGGATTTGGCTCGTCCAAAGGTTCTACAGGATGTTTCCTGTAGAAATACAGAGCTTCCTGTAGAAGGCACAAGAAAAATTCCTTTGATCTTGATTTGAGTGCTCCTCCTATCATGAAACGTCCTTCTTGCAACCTGCAATGTCATTGCTGCAACATGAAATTATTCAATGGAGATTAGCTTTATTTTTCTTTTTTTTTTTTTTTTTTTTTTTTTTTTTGAAAAACAACTAGGGCGCCTCATGGAGGTTTTCACCCTAATTGCCTGCCCTGAGCGCCTCCAAGGGAGGTTTTCACCCAGAGATCTTATTCTCTTTTCTCTTTTTTTCCAACCCATTGACCGCCTCATGGAGGTTTTCAATCAATGAGCCAATCTAAGGCGCCTCCAAGGAGGTTTTCACCTTAGATTTTTATTTTTCTCTTATTTTCATTTTTTTCTTCTTTTTTTTTTCTACCCTAACCTACTTGAAAAACAAAATCATTTTCAAGTATAAGAATACTTCCAATGGAGCCATGTGCACATCGAGATTAGAGAAAAAATGATGTGAAGGCTCGAAATGCATGCTTGGACAACTACCCAGATCTCAGAGACCAAATGATCTGGCGTTGAAGGGATCAAACAAAGCTGAGGAAGAAAGTACCGCTGCAACTTAGTGACCTTCTGAAACCATATCTCAATTTAGCTTTGATATCCTTGGTCCTTTTGCTGATCTGGATCATTCTTCATGTCACCTTCTATCATGACCTTCTGATCATCCTCTTTTTGTTGATCTTTCTCTTGAATACATGGAAGATTTGATGGTAACCATGAGGGAACTCTCTCGATCTCTGATTCTGATCTCTTCTCTTCATCAAGTGCAGCCCATGGTTCTTTGATCTCCTCTTTGGAATCTTCTTTTGCTGGATGTGATCCTTCAATGCTTTCAAGATGATCTCTTTTTTGCAATGCTTTTCCTGAGCTATGGTGAAGATCATTGAGCTCACGAGGAATCATTTGCACATGTTGTGCCTCAGATTTGCAATTGGGTTGAGCTCCTCCATGGTATGGTTTTGGAAATGGTGGTACGGGTAGCTGAGTGGGGGTGTGTATTTGAGATGGATGTGGATGGGGTTGTGGTTGGGTAGGCATTTGGGGTTGCCTTGGTGGAGGAGGAGGCGATGGTTGTGGATGAGTAGGTGGTGGAGGAAAATGAGCGGGATGAGAGTTGTACTGGGGCCTCCACTCCTGATAAGGTGCATTCCACTGGGGTTGTGGCTGAGCATAAGAGTGAAACGAATGAGCAACTGGTTGGGCATAATATGGATCTGTGAAGGAACAAGGAGGAGGTGTGAACCAGGAAGGATGAGCAGGGGGACCCCAAGAAGGCATGAAGGTGGCTTGATAAGGGTCATAATAGGTCTGGGATGTACCTTGCATTCCCTGCTAGTAGGGTATGGGTCCATGTGGCCTCCTTTGGTTCATATAACAGAATGATTCAGTGGCTCCTTTGGCTCTCTGGTATGTAGCTTTGATTCTGGGCAAGGAAGGGCACTGATCTGTAGGATGGTATTCTTCACAGATGAAACACACTTCTAGAGGGTGCATTGGACATTCGTTCCTAGGATGCTTTCTAGTGCACCTAGGACAAAAAATGGCCAAAGCCCTCTTGGCTTCTTCTTGCTTCTTTTGGATCCGCAAGGTATCCAGTTGCATGGCAAGAAACTACCTCATATCACTCTTGAAGTCTTTGATCTGATTTTCAAATTCATCTTTGGACAAGATGTTGCTCCCAACATCTCTACTTGTAGCCATTTGCTCCAGAGGAATGTTTTCTTCTTCTTCTCCCCTAGAGGTTCTTTATATATGCCTTGATGTCCACCTAGCGATTCTTCTTAGTCACAGCCGTCGAAGAAGAGCGAAGGCTGTGTGAAGCAGTGGGGGGTTGTGCAATCATTTTTCTAACTTATCTCTACTCCTACAAGACATGAAATGAAATCTTTTTGGTTGATTTTTGCTTTTTTTCTACTTCTACTTGCAAAACTGAAATAGATTGAACTGCAACTAACTATCTTGCGAAAATGAAAATGCGGAATTGAAATGAAAGCAGGAAAGGACTAATCTATGTTGCTCAAATGAAATTGCAGGAATGGAAATGCTAGTCTACGCTTGCAGAATTGAAATGCTAATCTATGCTTGTAGAATTGAAATTGCGGAATTGAAATGCTAATCTATGAAAGCGGGAAATGCTAATCTAATTTTGCATAAACGAAATTGCATAATGGAAATGAAATAAACTACTTAGCAGAAGGTTGTAGTAGAAAATAGAAGAATAGCAACAATCACCAATACTCTGCCGCTTCCCCGGCAACGGCGCCAAAAAGATGGTGGGCTCCAGTATTGTAGCAATAATGCTACAACTCCTGGAGCTTCCTATCTCTAATTTTATCAACTCGGTAGTTCGTACAAACTTGGAAGCGACGGTGCTGTATGCACAAGTACTAGCTCTTGTCGCAGCTGTCACTTGGTCAGCTGGCACAAGTCCGCTAGGGCTCAAGCCAACTTCTATATGCTCTCAGAAGAAGCTTGCTAAATGATGGACGAAGACCATCTCAGAGGAAATTAATCTACTTTGCAAAAATGAACTGAAAGCCAACCAAAACATGGAAACCCTAGTAAACCCTAATCTGACTAGTTTAACCTCTATGATGCAATAGTGAGAGTGCAAATGTCTAAAGATGATGCCATTACTTCTAGTGATGTGAAATGCATGAAATTAAACTACTTCTATTGAAAAGAACATTGTTTTTATGTTTTTGCTTAAATGGTTGGAGTGATGGTGATTTTGTTCTTATTAGGGTTTGGTTGTGCGGAGGTGGTGCAGAGGGAAGGAAAGCTTGGGAAAGGTCAGGGAGGCTAAGGGAGGTTCCAGGGGACCTCTAACATCTTCCCACAGAAGTCTACAACATTCAGATGCTCAACAACCGAGTTTGCAGGCTTCTACAGGATGTCTGCAGGGGATCCTACAAGAAACTCAGGGATTTCTACAGGAAGGTCTGTGGTTGGAGTTTTGGGTGATGGAGGAGTGGAGGAAGTGTATGGGTGAATAGGTAGGATGGAAATGAGGCTTGTGATGGCTTAGGAACAAAGAACTAAAGTGGAGAAAGAGTGCATGCATGGATCTATAATTAAAATAACTATGTGGCAGCTTGCATGAAAGCATAAGACTGTGTTTTTTGGTGGTTGGTACAGCCCACACCCCCAATCTCTAAACAGAGATGGCAGTGAGTGCACTATCAACCTTTTCTTGACTCTAATGAATTACAATCCTCCTACTCCAATCTAAACAACTAAAAGCACTTGAGCTCGTAAACTAATCGTACTCAATCACACAAAAGAAATCGAATCAGCAGACTGTAAATTCTAAATGCATGTCAAAACAAAGGAAATAAAGTGCTGCAAGGAAACAAGTAACAATACAAGGAAGGGGAGGTCTATTGCTCTCAGGTTGGGCCCTTAACCTGAGAGCTATAGCTCCCCTAAGAACTCAGAATCGAATCCAAATTTGATTGCCTTTATTAAATGATCATGAGTCTAACATCATGCCAAAATTGGCTTACAAAAAGACTAATTGGCTAACCAAATTGACTAACTAGCTAATCCCAAAAATGACTACCAACTAGCTAACCAAAATGAGGCCCTAAGCCTTCTTATTTATACAATTTGAGGACCCAACAGTCCTCCTAAAATTTAGGGACTTGGCTGCCCAAGACTTGTAGTTAACAGCAATCCTACTTGACTTGCTTGGCTGCCCTTGTGCTCATTGATTTGGTGGCCTTTGAACTCTGAGCTGATGGTGGAGAATTCGAGGTAAGGGCCCATAAATGAGGGGGACACCTTCCTACAAATCCTCTAGCTTGTTCTCCCACGAATTTGGCTGCCAAGTGCTCATTAAGACCTTCAATTTTGTCTCCAAGTTGACCAAAAAGGCTACACAAAGCACCCATTAGACTTGTTGGCATAATGACTAACCAAATTCACTCTATTAACATAAATATAATCAAAAACATGCAATAAACCAATGAGAATGGTGGATTAAGTCAACTGAGGAGGTTGAATGAGCCCAAATAATTGTCCATTTTTGGGGCTCATCAGGCTTCTTCGTTGCTACCAAAAATGATATCATCAACATACACTACAAGTATTAGCAATTTATCATTATCAATCTTTATATATAGATTGCTATCAGCTGATCCTTTTGAAAAACCTTGTTGATGGTGGTATTTGTCAAGACGGAAATACCAGACCCTTGGAGCTTGTTTTAGACCATAGAGAGCCTTTCTGAGTCGGCATACAAGTTTCGGATCATTTCCAAGGATGAATCCGTCTGGTTGCTCAATATATACTTCTTCTTCTAAGTCTCCATTAAGAAAGGTAGATTTTACATCCATTTTGTATACTTTAAATTTCTGAAAGCTAGAAAGAGCAAGGAACATTCTTATGGCTTCAAGTCTAGCAACAGGTGCAAAAGTTTCTTCAAAATCTATTCCTTCTTGTTGATCATATCCATTACAAACAAGTCTGGCCTTGTTTCTAATAACTTTACCATTTTCATTCAACTTGTTTTTAAATATCCATTTGGTTCCTATGATATTCTTATCATGAGGTCTAGGATCTAATTCCCAAGTATTATTCTTTTCAATTTGCTCAAGTTCTTCATTCATGGCCTTGACCCAACATTCATCTTTTCATGCTTCATTTACGTTTTGAGGTTCGAAGGAGGAAAGTAATGCTAGATAGCTTGAAGCTTCTGTAATAGTTCTTCTTGTCTACACACCTGCCTCTTTCTGTCCCAAAATTTGAGTCTCTGGATGATTTTTTTGAACATACCTGGATGGAGTCTTTTCTTCTGCTGTTATCTGTTCTTCTGGTGCTTCATTGGTTTCTTCTTCTAATTAGTCTGATTTGATGTGGAAGGATAATCCTCATCTTCTTCACACTCTTCAGTCTTTACCTACATTGGATTTTTACCTGTTTCATCAACCACAACATCAATACTTTCAATAATTTTCCCAAGTCTTTTATTATAGCACTTATATCCTTTACTTCAGGAAGAGTAACCAAGGAGAATGCCTTCATCTGCTCTAGGTTCAAACTTGCCAAGTTTTTCATCAGTCCTTCTCATGTAACATTTGCTTCCAAAAACTTTGAAGTATTTTACAATAGGAGTCTTACCATAACAAAGTTCATGTGGAGTTTGAGTGTTGTTTACCTGAATGTTTGCTTTGTTGAGGATAGTGATGACAACAAATGCAGCTTCACCCCAGAAGGTTGCAGGAGTTTCAGACTCATCTAGCATGGCATGAGCCATTTGTTGAATAGTTATGTTCATCCTTTCTACGACTCCATTTTGATGAGGAGTCCTTGCGGTGGAGAATTCTCTTTTTCTTCCATGTTCTTCACAAAAGTCGAAGAATTCATCCAAAGTAAATTCCCCTCCTCGATCAGATCTGAGGCATTTGATTTTGCAATCTGATTCATTTTTAACCAAAGATTTAAAGGCTTTCAACTTTTCAAATGCTTCATCTTTATTCTTTAGAAGTCCTATCCAACACATTTTGGAAAAATCGTCAATGAACAATACAAACTATTCTTCTCCACGAGGTGACTTTTTCCTTGATGGACCACATAAATTAGTATGAACAAGTTCAAGAGGCTTACTAGCTGCTCCTTCCTTCTCAGGGAAATGTGCTCTAGTTTGCTTACCAAATTGACATGATTTGCATATTGTATTTTCTGGAATGTTGATATCAGGAAGATCATGAACAACCTAGAATTTGCATGCTTTCCTTATTTGTGGGAAGCTTAGATGCCCCAATCATCTATACCATAGCCAGTGTTCATCATTTTTTCTTAGAAGCATTGTTGTTGCCCTCCCTTGAGTATGTATAGGTTGTTTAGAGTTATTATGCCTTTTATCATGGTTTCTCCTATATCAAGCTCACGAACAACACATCCATTTGATCGAAATACTACTTCATTTCCTTGATCACACATTTGATTGACACTGAATAGGTTATGCTTTAGACCATCGACGTACATAACATTCCCAGCTTTAATCTTTTCTTTTAAGAGAACAAAACCTTTACCTTTTATGACAACATGAGTGTCATTTCCAAATGATACCTTCTTTTCCTTTTCTAAGGCATTGTATAACTGAAGTTTTTCTTTATCACTTATCATGTGTTTCAAGCATCCACTGTCAATATACCATTGATTTTCTTGTCCTTCTGCATACAAGGCTATACCACATCTTTCTGTTTGTGTTTCTTTATTTCTCTATATTTTGGGACTCAATGAAGTCTACTCCTTCTGAGATGTTTCCCAAAATTTACTCCTGCATTCAGAATCTTCATGACCAAAGTTGTTACAGATAGAGCATTCTTTTTCAGTTTCAAGAAGAGAAAATTTATTGTAGGTCCTTTTCATGATCCCTGTCACATTCCTTTGATTTTGTGCTTCTCTATTCATTGGTCCTGTAGGCAACATAATGAGCAGCATTCTATCCAAAGTTATGACATGAAAAACATTGGCCATTAAAGAAGTTCCTATGGTTATCGAATCTACTGACCTGGTGATTGTAGTTTCCATTGACATTAATTTTTGAAGAAAATTGAGTATGATTTAACTGAGGTTGATTGTAACTTTTTTTCATCCTTGAAGTAGATTGAACCCGATTTACTTGGTGAACTGCTTTATGCCTTTGCTGATGATTGTCAAATTGTTCACTGCTCTTTGCTACATCAAGATATCTTTTAGTGGAGGTTGACGGTTTCTATGCTTGAGATGCTTCTTCAGTATATCCAAGTCCTGTCTTTATTAGAGGAGAATGCTGCACTTTGATAATTTCATCTAAATTTTCTGATCCTTTAGAAAATCTGAGATTAAGAGCTTTTGTTTTCTCAATATCTTTCCTTAGACCCACAATTTCACATTCTAGTTTTTCATTGTGTTTTTCTCTTTCAGCATGTTTGAATGTCAGAGTATCTATAATCATATTCTTTTCTTCTAAACAAATTTTGAGTTTAGAGATTTCTTCATAAAGATTATCTTCATCTAAAGCATCCAAGGAATCATCATCTTCAAAAACCATCAGAAGTCTATAGTCATTATTATCTTCATCACTATTTGATAAACCATCACTATCTTCATGAGTATAGTAGCTCTTCTTACATACACTTTGTTTTCTATTCCATTTTCTTGATTCCTTACCTTTATCAAGCTTATCTTTATGAGGAAATTTGACAGAATAGTGACTAACTCTTCCACAAGAAGAACATTTGAAGGGTAGTTTACCTTTGAATCTTCCAGAACCCTGTTCAAGGTTCTTGACGAAGTTTGCTTCTTCCTCTTCTTCTGAAATATGTCCTGACTCATTGAGTTCTTCTCTTCTTGAAGTTTTGAATGCAACTTCTCTCATGTCTGATGGACCTCCTTTTCTTGTTTCGAAAGCAGTTAAGATTACGTGTAGCTGTGTCATAGTGATACTTTGAAGATCCTGCTTTTCTTCTATGGCAAAAACGTTTGATTCAAACTTAGTAGATAAAGATCTTAAAACCTTTTCAACTAAAGTAACTTCTTTTATCGATTCACCCAAGTTCTTCATGCAATTAACAATCTCATCTATACGTAAGAAGTAATTAGCTATACTTTCATCATTGTGCATTTTGAGAGTTTCATATTGAATTCTGAGAGATCTCAGTTTTGCACGTTTTACCTGATTGTCTCCTTCATATCTTAGAATGATCTTGTCCCATATTTCTTTGGTGGTTTGAGCTGCATAACTTTGACATATTCTGATTGTGATAGACTCCCCAATAATTTATTGATAGCCTTGGCATTGGTTTCATATTGCTTTTTACCTGCCGTATCTATAGGAATTGCTGATGGAAATGTATATCCTTCTTCCACGATTTCCCAAACATCTGTTCCAAGAGATTGAAGATAGGTTGTGGTTCTTACCTTACAATAAACAAAGTTTCTCCCATCAAAGATTGGTGTTCTAATGGATCCCTCTCTTTTGTAGTTACTCAGGATGATAGATCTTCCTTCAAGCGATCAAGTTTCTTCTGAAGAACCTGCTCAGATACCAATTGTTGGAAATAATACTGAGAGGGGGGGGTGAATCAGTATTAGCAAGTCAATAATATTTCATTTCAGATTTATATATGCTACTTCAGTTAATCAAATTTGTGTGTATACGCAACTGTATTTAAGGAAACTAGACTATACCCTTCAAACTTATAACTTAGTTAATTCATCATATGTTAATCTTTAATCTATGCATCGAAACGATATAAATAGTTACCAGGTGCAGTGAAAATAGAAAAGACAATCACACACATGAACACAAGATATATGGTGGAAACCCAATGTGGGTGAAAACCACTTGCTGCAATCGTCTCTATCTTCTTCTAAAAAGAAACTTCTTTTTACAATTTTTGTACTGGTGCAGTCTTGTACCAGTATGAAAGCTTCTACTTACAGAAGGCCACAACCTTCTCTCATTCCCTAGCTTCTCCTGGAAGGGAGCTACAACCCCGTAGCTCTTTTATTAGCTGATGTGTCTACTAGCGCGTAGGTGCTGGCCTACAGAAGGCTACAACCTTCCCTTTTATTCCAGTGAACACGTTTCATAAATTTTCAGACTGGATCCATTAATAACATCAATCAAACAAAATATATCTGCATCAATCAATCTCCTTTGCACCAACCGAAATTGAATCAATCAATCACCTCTTAGAATGTTGTAACCAGAATATAGTAACAGTAACCAGAACCCAAGCTAGAACCCAGAACACTACAACAACAAACAGAAGTAGCGAAGTCATATTTTATTAGGTATACGCTACTTAAGTGTGTCGAACTTGCGTACATACGCAGATTTCTGAAGGCAAACCTGCATATATGTTGTTTTGATATGTAGAACCAGTGTGTATATGCTTATCTGCTGAACTGAACCTACGTACAGATCTGTAAATGATGATTTAAACTTTACAACAATTCCAGACATTAGTTATACCTAGATCATCATATTTACAGATTACAATATGCGCCAGTTATTCAGATAAAAGATCAAAACCACACAAAGCTACTTCTCTTCAAGCCTTAAGATCTTGACCCATCAATAGAACTTATCCTTCATCAAGCGCTCAGGTTCATACTTGATTCAGATCCAGCTGTGCACCATAACTCAATAACCTGTATTTTAGATCTTTCTCTTCATTAGATATTCAATTCATGAGTGCCTTTGCCTAATGATCTTCTCCTACTTTTATAGTCTTAGGCCTTACTCAATACCATGGTCCAAAACCACTTAGAATCAATACCTTGGACCAAATACCTGGTGTCAACACTTCATACAAGATACCTTCGAAAAATACCATGGATCAAAATTCCATGGACCAAATACCACGGACCAAAACTAAGTTTTCCAACATGTACACGCCTTTCCTTCTATGAAAGTGCGTGTGTATGCTATACACGCCTTTTGGTCTGTGAACCTGCGTGTACACACGCCTTGGTCAATGGGGAACCTGCGTATACCTCTCTTTCTTCATTCTGTGAGCCTGAACTGTGATCTGTCATTTGTGTGAGTTGCCATCAAGGACAACACCTGTGTCATAGTTCCAAATCTATATCATAATGCCAACAATTCCTCCCTACTACCACTTACCTCACCAAGATTTCCTCTATACTTGGTCTTTTGGCAAGCTCTTGGTTCTCTATCTGTGGAACCTCCTTTGAGCACTCTTGTTTGCTCCTTCTAGGCCTCAACTCATCTGCATCTCTCAAGAACACAACTATCATCTTATATTTTAATGACCATGAAATACTTGGTTCTAAGCACCTCTTATTTAAATTTTAAAGTCTTAACAACTTCCTTCATTACTCAGCAATTCTACCCACATCCTTTTGTGGAATTTCCTTTGTGATCTGCAACAATATCTCTACAGTAATAAGTCTCCTTCTTGCTATCTATGCATCACTAAGCTTCTCTCCTTTGAGCTTAGTATGTTATAATTTCTCTGGTTCTTCCCTCTGGAATGAATTTTAGCATTCCTCACTCTAGGTTGTTGCAACCTTCTCACCTTCTTATGGTATCACCTATGTATCAATATAAAAACCACACATTCTCCAATCTTCAAATCAAATTAAAACAAACATATCACCTCACGTTCAAGACCCCTGCATGATCTTGTTCCACCATTTTTTGTACTTCCAATGGATTTTCCTCTATCTCTTGCATCTGTAATTCTTCCAATATTCTGCTATACCTTACCTCTATGTGCTTAGTATGTGTCAAATTAAAATATAATCTCCTCTTCCCTACGACATACTATGTTCTAAATTATTTCACAGAAATTATCAGACATAATTTCTTTGTGCTACCTTAGTACCAAATGTTTCAATTACAATTCTGCTCTGATACCACTTTGACACAGGAAAACCCACGTATACCCATAGTATGCATATAATATGCATATATCTGTCTTGTCCTAGGAATTTTAACTCTCTCCAAGTTAAATCTTCAATACCTAATGGTTGAAGGCCCCCTTTGTTAATTCCTTTTGGAATGGTTTGTTAATCAAGCTCAATTGTCCCTTAGTTAATCCATTCATATGGGACTCTATACACCCTCTTCATTAAAAAACTTCCTTAACCTTTAAGCCGCACACACATGTCAAATTCCCCACCTTAACTTGGGTTATGTTTGGACTGACTACATGTTACACTAAAAAATGTCACCTTGACTACTTACAGTTAGTATGGCTCAAATCAACAGTCATGCTACCCTCTTAGGCAAGTCTCATGCCTCTGTTATCCATCTCAAACTCAAAGAAGAGAGAAAGTCTTGTAAAAACTATGTTTATCTCTGGGGTCCCAGGTTCTCTCTAGCCTTACCTGCGGGGACACTGACCATGTTCACAAAATCTGCGTCCATGGACACTCTGTATGTTAAGGGACAGGTGCGTCCCTCTGTAAAAGGCAAAATGCGCGAGTTTTATCTTGAAAAAGTTACTTGTGGTTACTTCTAGAACATTCTAGAGGTCGGTTTGATGAAATGGATGCGCCTCCAGTTGGTTCATGTATCTCTATTAAAGGGGAACTTATCCCATCAATAAGGGAGCTATCCCACCCAAAGAGGGGGATGATCCCATTGATAGTGGACCTGAATAACCTCTTTACAGCACTATAAATAAAGGCATTGAGCCAGAAGGAGAAGAGGTTGGAGCTATACATTTTCTTTGGGTAAATGCTGCAGGATTTAGGTCTTCCATTAGAGCCTTTGTGAGGAGAGATTGTCTTCACTTGATTCTACTTGGGAGAGGGTGAGCTTTGTCAAAGTAGAGGAAAAACCCTTGATGGACCCTGGGAGGAACTTGCACAACACCAAGGCCAGGTTGTAAGAGTTTCTTTGTTTCGTTATTAATACAAACTGGTTTATTTTTCTCAATAGCTTGTGTTAATGAGTTATTTCATGTGTTCCTTGGTCTGCATGTTGAATATATGTTTTATTATATGAAATGCAAGTGCTTGGTAATTGTTTGATTGTTTGTGGTTGCAGGAATTGACTTGAAGGAGGAGCTCATCCGGATCGTCAAGAACGGACTTCAACAACAGCGTTTTGGAATAAGGTAAGCCTAAACACTTGTAGTTTTCATGTTGTAAAAGGTGTATTTAGAGAAAGATCACTCCATTTTGTCTTGTTTGTCATTAGAACGTCTTAGACTTCTAGGAAGGTCAGTCGTGTCCGCACCCTTGACAAATTCCGTGTGACAAATTGGCGACTCCGCTGGGGAATCCATTAATGAGAGAGTCTTTTCCTTTATATGAACTTTGCTTTGAGAAAATCATTTTTATTTTCTGGTTTTTGACTGTGAGAATTAGTATTTGGGTGGCTTAGCTTTAGATTTAGTTAGATTTGGTTTTTCTTCATTTTTCCAGAAGGACGCACCCTCTGAGTACTGCACAGTGCGTCTTTGGACACGCTGTTTCCGTTTGCACAGAGCGGGGCCGCACCTGTGACAACGGGTTGCCTGCGTCTTCCTGTAAAACTTAAGAAAATTCCATTTTTGCTTTAAATTCCTTTTAGATTTTGATTTTCCTTAGTGTTTTCTGCCCAGATCCTTTAGTACCCTGTCAAGAATTTTCACCTGAACTTGTTTTGTGAGCTTTGAGTGTTTTAGTGGTTTTCAACGAAGTTTAGACCTAGGGTTTGATTTTTGGAAAGGCTTTGTAGTGACTTTGATAGTAGAAAGTTGTCCAGCCTTAGATCTCTCTGGTTAGTCAACCTTCTTAGAAGTCGGGCTTGTCGTAAAGTCTCCTTTTGTGAGCAACTTGCCATTTGAGTTGTGTTGGGTCAAATTTCGAATTGCTTGTTTATAAAGTATTGATTTCCATTTTACAAAAAGAACAAAAAGATTAGAGTTTTGTTTTGGCTAGTTTTTGGTTCTACAATAAACTAGTCCTTGATTTGATTGTGATCAAGTAAAACACCTTAGAAATAATCATTGTTAGTTTTGGCCTCGTTAAGATTGCTTAGAGTAAATTTGCCTTTAGTTTGCTTATGAGTGCATTTTCATAGATTTTAAGAGTTGTTAAGATTGATTTTTTGGTTATATTAGATTTATTTGCTTTAATAAAAGAAAAATACAAAAACATCTTCTTTAAAAAGTCTTGTTTCAAGTAGCTTTTTGTTTTTGAAAGAAGAAAAGAGTTTTTCTTTTTCGTGCATGTAAAGAGAGGTTATGTTTTTATGCTTGGAAAAGAAAAACGAATTGTTTCTTTGATTGTCTTCAATTAAGAAGTTGCTTTTATAAAGATTGCATTCTCTCAACTTTTTAGTTAAGCAATTCATCGAAAAAGTAAAGTAGTGGATAAATCATTCTAGGTGCATTTTGTAGTGGTTTCGAGTCGAGTCAACACACCACTGGTTTCACTTCCATCACCTTTTGACTTTAGAAACAACCTTAAAAGTAACGCTTAAATTAAAATCAATCTAGTAATCTTTATTTTTCTAGGGCTCTGAAGCACCAACATAGCTTAGGCTAGGGTCTTGGAGTAGGTGAGTACTTAACTCTCCAAGACTACAAAACCAAACAGATAGTCTATCTTGAGTAGAACAAATCCAATTGTTTCAGTTACATTCTGGGAAAGCTCCTCTTAAAGGAGAAGCACGAGCTCGTGTCCGAACCAGTGAGGGGATCATTCCTCCCTCGTTGGGAACGACGCCAGGTAGTACGTATTACAAACGGTAAACCTCGGATTAACCATTGTCGAGGAGCCAGGGGTCACTTATCGGTAAACCTTGGATTGTTGTCAAGGAGCCGGTAAGGGGATTGGAGCTTGCTACTCTGCCCTTGCGTGCTGTCGGAGTTTAGACTGTTCCCCCAGGTGTAATTGTTGTGATTGGTAACCTTAGTGGCCATAATATCTAGGATTCTACCCAAGGTGACGGTGGAGGGAAGGTCCCACTGTACCTGGAGCAGACGTCGGTTATACTCACTTGGATTTTCTGGGGGGTTCGCTTCACTTCGAGACGGTTAAAGTGGAGGAACTTGGTCCAGTCTATTCATTAAGCAGGTTGCCGGGGTAACTGTTCCACCCACCATTTCTGTACTGAATCCTGCGAGGTTGGGCCTAATCACCAACTAGCGCTTTTGGTCCGGAAGACAACTGTTTGTGTGTGGTTTGACGCTCTAGATTATTTAGGCGTGTGCTTCAAATTTGTTTGGTTCTTTAGAAGACTTTAGGTGGTTTGATTTGAAATTTTTTACTTTGTTTTCGTGTGTTGTAGTTAAAATCTTTAATTGTGGCGGAATTACCGAGACAGTCCCGTAGACTTCGGGGCAAGTCTCCTGAGATTGTTACCGTAATAGATTTGTTAAGAAAACTCCGTAAATCGCGGGGTGAATCTCCTGAAGACATTCCGGGTCATTTAGAAGGGTTAAAGGTCCTTGTAACTCCTCCTAGTGGCAGTAGAGTAGGATCACCTGAAGAAGGAGAGTTTTCCTTGGTAGTCCATCCAGATTACCAAAGTTTAGAAACAGGTTACAATCCCGAAGCAGTTACAGTTTCCGAGCTTGCTGGTAGTTTTTCATCTGCCAGTGAAACAGGCGAAGAACCTGAAATTTCCGAACCTGTTACTCCAACTCCTAGTGTTCCTGATTCACCAAGAATAGAAAGAATTATCACCCAAAATCTTCCTGTTGGATTAATTGCTATAGAAGAACTTGTTCCAGAGGAAGAAATAGGCGTTTCTGATTCTGAAGATCTAATTACCCTTGATCTAAGGGAGCGTGAATCCATCTTTTACAGTCCTCCTAGAAGTGAATCTTGGTACCTTGCATTAACCAATTTTTTAGACAACTCAGTAGGTTTTTCTACACATCGTACTCCGGTTCCACCTAGAGGAATTCATTCTCCTGTAAATATGTCTGGTCAGTCATCTGTGTTTTCACAAAGTCCTGAATCATTTTTACATGGCGGTCCTTCTGTTCCTACTGGGTATCAATCACTTTCTGGTACCTTTGCGGGAGCATCTCCTCAACCCATTGATCATGGGTTATTAGTTGGAAACAGTGGTAATGTACCATTGAGTATAGGTGACGTTTATATGATGTCAGGTTCAACTCCCATTAACCAACCTCAAGGTGGCCAATTACCGCCTGGGGGGCAACCTTCGTTAATGCCTGGGGGGCAACCTCAAGGTACTTCATTCGTGACTGGGGGGCAACCTCAAGGGTATCAACCCCAAGGGTATCAACCCCAACCTCAATATGTACCCCAAAGTCAACCTCAGTATCAATATCAACCTCAAGGATGGCAACCTCAAGGATGGCAACCCCAAGGGTATCAACCCCAAGGGTATCAACCTCAAGGATACCAACCCCAAGGTCAAGGTCAACCCCAGTACTCGTATTTACCTCAAGGTTATCAACCTACGGGTCAATACCCTGGTCAAGGTTATCAACCACCTCAAGGGCAATCATATGGGACTGCACCTTACAGTTATCAACCCTATCCTCAATACGGCTATGGATCTCAGTATCCTCAACCTGTTACGAGTCAATACCCTGGAATGTTAACATGGGATCCGTCACAGGGTCAACAGATGTCGCAACCAAGTATACAGTCGGTACCTCAAGCAGGACAACCTGCAGTTCCTGGTCCACCCCAGCAACCGCAACCTGTCCAGTCAAGTGTTCAGACCCCTGTAACTTCTGTAGTTACTCAGCCGCCAATTGCACCTGGTACTCCACCTCACACGGCTACAGCAACTACCGCTTCATCTACCATGCTTACTTCTGGAGTATCGGCAGCTCCGGTTTCTACTGTCCCTGTCACCACTCCTCAGACATCTGTACCGTTGTCTGGACCCACGGTTCAAACCACAGTCCAGATGCCTGCAGGCCAACCTGGTACAAGTACGGTTGTTACTACTCAACCTCAATTTGTTCAACCTCCGTACCAGGGACAGTATCAACCTGGGCAAGCTGCCCAACAACCGGTTTACCAATATCAACCGTATCCTGGGTACACTTATCAACAACCTCAGCAACCCCAGTACGGTCTGGTTAATCCTGGTTTTCCAGGAGGATATAATATCCCAAATGCGACTCCTGTTCCTAGTTATCCTGGATATCCTCCTCCTGGGGCTGGTATTGTGACTCAGAGTTTTAGAGATCCTAACCGGCAGTTACCGTTTATTGCGACTTTAGATTTACCCGACTTGACGCGCCTAACGAACGATCCAATTCAATATCTTCAGTTCTGGCCGCCAATGCCAAATAAGTTGCCCAGCGATATACCCAAGTTCGAAGGTAAGTCTGGAGAGGATCCGTCTAATCACGTGATGACTTACCACCTCTGGTGTGCATCAAATTCCATCTCAGATGATTCCATCCGCTTACGTCTTTTCCAGCGTACACTCATTGGTCTCGCAGCCAAGTGGTACATTGAGTTACCACGGGCCTCTGTCACACGGAATCTGTCAAGGGTGCGGACACGACTGACCTTCCTAGAAGTCTAAGACATTCTAATGACAAACAAGACAAAATGGAGTGATCTTTCTCTAAATACACCTTTTACAACATGAAAACTACAAGTGTTTAGGCTTACCTTATTCCAAAACGCTGTTGTTGAAGTCCGTTCTTGACGATCCGGATGAGCTCCTCCTTCAAGTCAATTCCTGCAACCACAAACAATCAAACAATTACCAAGCACTTGCATTTCATATAATAAAACATATATTCAACATGCAGACCAAGGAACACATGAAATAACTCATTAACACAAGCTATTGAGAAAAATAAACCAGTTTGTATTAATAACGAAACAAAGAAACTCTTACAACCTGGCCTTGGTGTTGTGCAAGTTCCTCCCAGGGTCCATCAAGGGTTTTCCTCTACTTTGACAAAGCTCACCCTCTCCCAAGTAGAATCAAGTGAAGACAATCTCTCCTCACAAAGGCTCTAATGGAAGACCTAAATCCTGCAGCATTTACCCAAAGAAAATGTATAGCTCCAACCTCCTCTCCTTCTGGCTCAATGCCTTTATTTATAGTGCTGTAAAGAGGTTATTCAGGTCCACTATCAATGGGATCATCCCCCTCTTTGGGTGGGATAGCTCCCTTATTGATGGGATAAGTTCCCCCTTAATAGAGATACATGAACCAACTGGAGGCGCATCCATTTCATCAAACCGACCTCTAGAATGTTCTAGAAGTAACCACAAGTAACTTTTTCAAGATAAAACTCGCGCATTTTGCCTTTTACAGAGGGACGCACCTGTCCCTTAACATACAGAGCGTCCATGGACGCATATTTTGTGAACAAGGTCAGCGTCCCCGCAGGTAAGGCTAGAGAGAACCTGCGACCCCAGAGATAAACATAGTTTTTACAAGACTTTCTCTCTTCTTTGAGTTTGAGATGGATAACAGAGGCATGAGACTTGCCTAAGAGGGTAGCATGACTGTTGATTTGAGCCATACTAACTGTAAGTAGTCAAGGTGACATTTTTTAGTGTAACAGATTGCCCCCTAAAGTGCGAAGCCTGGAATAGAATAGGGTTTTGTAATTCTAGGAAGGGTGAAGCGCTTTATCATTTCAAGGATTGCCTTGTGGATGGCCTGGTTGGAACCTGCAATTTTCAACACAAAATACATGGATAAGATTATATCATCACTGAGGTAGGCATTCCCATACTCAGATTCAAAACTTTAACTAATGGACTAACTATTCTGATACAGGAATGATCTTGCAGTACATCATTTTTATAGACTTTTGTAGACACAGTATGGACGCAGCCATCTGTTTATGATTAGTCTACATAGATAATGAATACAAAACTCCTCGCAGCCTGGATGGTAGAAACTAGATCCAGGGTCTTCACTTCTACTTCCCGAATTGGTACGATTCTAGCCATGTGATTAAATGATTCGATGTCGAACATGGTAGAAACCACTTGATTACCAGTCAATGATGTAAACTGTTAACAAGCGTGAGAGAAACCACCAGTAATGTCAATGGTTCTCAAAGTACCAAGCACAACCCGTGAAATGTGAATAGATGTTTTGATGTCGAACACTTCACGGAATCCTCTGATCGAAAGTCAATGATGTAAACTGACGTCAAAGGCGAGAAACCTGCCATTGATGCATGCAGACTTCAAGGTACTGTCGATTCCTAAGTCATCTTTCTAGATAATGTGTCGATGTCGATAGAAAGCGACCCGTTGCAGGCAAGCCCGCAACACGAAATCATTGTTCAAGTTGAAGAAATGTTGCTGTAAGGACTGACTCAGGGATGGTCAAATGGATGACAAGTATTTTGCAGATGAAAGTTTTTGCTTGCAGACCTCTTGAACACATAACGACACAACAGATGGCTTGGTGACGAATAACTCAAAGTTAACCCCTGGAACCCGGTTAAAGACTTTCAAAGTGATTTGGTCAACTGTGAGGTAAAAGATTTCCCAACCCAGGTGAATGAAAAGTGTCGTGTTCAAGAGCGGTAATAAAGTTTCTTCTGAGACAAAAGGTGACAAATAGGTTCATTCTTCTCTTTTTTCCCCCACCATTTCTGGCAAGTACCTCTTTATTTTTAACAAGCTTGAGGAGGATAACATATGCTTGATTATAAGCTCATCCTTCGGACGAGTCCAACCTAGTTTAAATTCGAACCCTAGGAAGGAGTGGTTCGTTCCTGTTTGTAATTGAACAGGTCCTCTACTGTAAAAGTTTAACGAGCCCAGTATAGGAGAAACTCGGCGTTTTTCAATTTTAGAGAGTCTGAAAAAAAACTAAAGGAGACTCCACGTTGAACTTTTTCGTATATTTGTGTCCCTCAAGCCCGAAAAAGTATAAAATAATACCTGGGGGAACCGCTTGATCTTGCGACCAAGGAGTACTTTCATAATAGTGTCGTTAACCTGAAAAGTAAAAAGCGATCAAGGACACGTCGTTTTATTTCCTTATCGAGTTCGAAACGACAAAAACCCGGCAATCTTTTCCTGATTTTGCGGTCAGAAAAGAGCTAAAAGGGGACCGTCTTTTAATTCCGTTTTAACGAGTGAAAAAGAAACACTCGGCGATCTTTTCATGTTTTAGGAGTCAGAAAAGGGCTTAAAAGATGACTCTGATATTTTGTTTGTGAAAAATTACAATTTCCCTCGAAATCCCTTTGTCCTGCACAAAAGCGACACATTACTCATACCTGTTTAAAATAGGCAAAAATACATTCAAAAACATCTTTTCATGGTAAAAAATGAACTAATTCATCCAAAAAACCTATAAAAAGACCTTTTACCATGTCATTTTTACCGTTTCACTGTTGAGGTTGAAAAAGGAGCTTTTGACAAGAAACTTCCCGTGGTTGCTGCGGAAAATCTGACCGTCGGAATCGAACGCCGTCTCATCCAGGTATTTTACACATCCTACTCTGCATTTCTATCCGTTTAGAATCAATTTTTAGGTTTTAGTTTCATTTTTTGGGGGGGTTTTGGTTTTGGAATGCGCCTCTCGGCGGACGCAGGTGCCCTTCGGGTGACCTGCGTCCCCCGACTTTTTCTCATACGGGAAAACGGTCGGAAGACGCAGTCCGCCTTCAGGCCAGCTGCGTCCGGGCGCCCTGTGCTACAAAGCCGGGGTGCGTCCTCCGAGAAACGCGCATTTCAAAACCCCAACTCTCTCAAAAAACCACCAAAAATTCCCAAATTAATTTCTAATTGCTATTTTTGATATGCAGGGCATTAATCATGTTAGACTGGAGAGAAAGAGAGCATGTAGAGGAAGATGAAGCTGCAATAAATCATCAACCTTCCCTGGATGCCCTAAGAGCATGCGGATTATACAAATATTGGACCATACCGGGCATGAGGGGCCAGGTAAGATTCTTGGAATGGCTGGTTGAGCGATGGAACGTACAAGAACAATGCTTTTACATAGGAGGGCACCAGCTCGAGATAGAGCCCTCGGATGTATACTTTCTCACTGGCTTGCCAAACAGAGGTGAGCAACTCAGTCTTGCGGGGACTAGGCCGGGTGGCCAATCCCTTGATAGTCTCCGCGAGAATTGGTGCACACCTGGGGCTCACCATTCAAAAGGCATAGAGATAAAACACATCACTCTGCCGGAACTCAAAGTCATAGCGTTCACGGTTACCAGAATTTGCGGCGCGGCCGCTTTACACATTGCTTCCGGATCCCAAATGCGGATGGCAATTGACTGTTACCAAGGCACCATTTTCAACTGGTGTGAAGCTGTGTCGGCTCATATGAAGAGCCAACTGACCAAGGCAAAGAACGGACGACTAAAGACTTTTGGATATGGGCCTATAGTCGTGAGCTTTGCCTTGGAGAGAATTCCAATGCTGATCCCTCAGCAACTCACTGTTGATATCTTGGGTCCCAGCAGCCAAAGCTGATACGATGGGTTGCGGTGATGGCCCGGCATCCTGACGAGGGCGCGACAGTAGTTCGATTCTCAGATAGTTATTTTGACTGGTTAGAGGGCCAGCTTTTTGTGATACAGGACTTTCCGTATGCCGGAATGGATTTCAGAGGTGATCCGGACATGGTTCTTCCACAGGGAGAACAATGGGACGACAGAGGTACTTTTTATTTTCACAAGTTTTCTAGTTATGTATTTTTTGTATTTTTTATATATATCGTCTCAAAACTAATAGTAAACTTTTTCAAAATGCAGATGTTGGTCCACAGCGTCCAGCCAACCTCCGGCCTTATGATAGACTACATCCAGCTGCACCGGTACCGGCCCCACAGGATGCGACAGCAGAAGTACTAGCTGAGTTGGAGCATGATCTAGAGCGTCTCACGGCAGATATACCTGAGACTACTATGGACGACATTCCTATCAGGCTTCAGCGCTTCGTAGTCGCGGTCCCTGGACCGTTTAGGAGATTTTTGCGTAAGGTAGCCCGCGCAGTGGTGTCGTACAGAGAGCACCACCAGTGATTGACTAGTCACTTTTGTAGTCACATGTGACATTTTTGACTTTTGTACTATCATTTTGCCGATCATAAGGTGTTTTAAACCTATGATCGAAGACGATGTATATATTTTTTGACACACTTCTATCTATATATATCACTATTACCGGCTTATCTTGTTTAACATATGTGATGAAATGTTTTTAAATTTACTTGCATGATTATCGTAAATGTCTGTCCAACATTCGAGAAGCAATTGCATCTGCTAATGTATTCAAAGACCTTGGAATATGTTGATATTCAATGTAATCAAATTCACGTTCCAAGAGACGCACTCTCAAAAACAACCTTAATAACACAGGATTTCTAATGGCATAAACTCTATTAAGCTGTAATACAACAAGTTCAGAATCTAACCTCACTATCAAACGTCGAATTCCAAATGAAATAGATTCGGATAATAATTCAACCACTGCACTGTATTCTGCAATGTTATTCGTTGTTTGACCGAGGCTTACCCCATGCATAGAAACTAACTCGTCAGAGGGCGAATAGATAACCCAAGCTGCGGAAGAGATATTCCGTGTATTACGACAAGCACCATCAGCAAATCCAATGTATGTTTGGAGAGGCGTCGACATCTACAATATCAAGAGTAAAACCAAGATAAGCCAGAATAATGACGAAAAACCACACTTGCTAAGCTAAGCACACTGACTAAACTAACACACTTGCTAGCTAGAAAGAAAATCTAACCTATCTAAAAATTTCTCCATACCCATCATTTTAAGCATAATACCTCTTTAGGTAAAGTCCATTTCTGGGTTTACCCAAAGAGTCCCCATCAAAATCAACTAACTCATAAGCCCCTTTTGCTAGCTTTCGCTTTACAATGTAGGGCCCATGCCACATGGGAACGAATTTTCCGGCACCTAGCTTATCGTTAGCTTGATCATATAATAGTACTAGGTCTCCTTCCGAAAAACTTCGAGGGGTTACATTTTTATCGTACTGAGCTTTCATTCGTTTCGCGTGAGTCTCGATAGCTAAAGTAGCGTCACGTCGAGTCTCATCTAATTTAGCCAAGTATAATAACCGTTTCTCCTCTTCGGAAGTAGCTGGAAGTAATTCGACAGCCATTTGAAGTGATGGGATTTCGCATTCAATAGGTAACACAGCTTCTAAGCCATAAACTAGCTGGAAAGGGGTGAAACCTGTTGAATTTTTCACTGAAGTTCGATATGCCCATAGCGCCGAAAATAACATGTTATGCCAATTCGTTCGATGGATACCAATGATCCGTCGAATCATGATGACTAGAACTTTGTTGATTGACTCAACCAAACCGTTGGCTTGCGGATAATAAGGAGTAGAGCTATCGTGGCGCAAACCAAGCTGGCTTGTAAGCTCAGTCATCATGACATTTCGAAAATGGCTCCCATGGTCAGTAATGATTGCTTGTGGGACACCAAACCTAGTTATGATATGATTGAATACGAAAACTGCAGCTGTCTTGCCGCTTGCGTCGAATGTAGGCATCGCCTCGGCCCATTTTGTAAAATAATCAACCGCGAGGATGATATACGCATGCCCCCCGGCCGAGTGAGGGTTACAAGTAATAAAGTCAATGCCCCATTTGGCGAATGGACCAGCGGCAATTATAGGGTGGAGAGGAGCAGGTGGAGCGCGCATCTTTCGATCAAACACTTGACAGTTGTGGCATGTTCTGACAGCAAGGATACAATCTTTAAACATAGACGGCCAGAAATAGCCAGCGCGCAACACCTTCTGAGCTGTGGCATACCCAGACATATGACCGCCACATGCTCCAGAGTGACAATCATTCAAAACTCTCTCAGCCTCTTCGTGAGTTAAACAACGTCGAAAAACTAAGTCTGCCCCCCGGCGATAAAGTGTATCTCCAATAATTCTGTATTGCTGGGATCGAAACCGAATTTTTCGACGGTCTTCCTTGGAAGCTTCAGGCCGAAAGGTTTGGGTTTGGAGATAGATGATTATATCCCCATACCACGGATCTAAAGTGCTAATAAGAAACAAAGATTCGTCCACAATGGACTCCTCTGCCACAGTCTCTGTGTCAGCACTCGGGAAATCACACATCAATTCCGCAAAAACTAAAGATTTCTTAGACTTGGACTTCTCGAACTCCAAGTCGAACTCTTGCAGGATAACAATCCATTTAGAGTACTTGCCCCCTAGCAGTTGTTTTGTCAAAATATAAATCATAGGGTTGCAATCCGAAATAACTGTAGTCTTGCGGAGAAGAATGTAGTGACGAAAACGCTGGACAGCTTGAACGGCTGCCAGGGCCAATTTCTCCACATGCGAATATTTTAACTCAGTGGGATTTAAGGTTCTACTAAGATAATATATCACATGCTCTGCTTTGAATTCATCTTCTTGAACTAACACCATTCCAATGGTGGAATGCGAAGCTGCGAGGTATAAGAAGTAGTCCTGGTTGTAGTTGGGAGGATGCAATAACGGTGCATGGGTCAACGCGTGTTTCAGTGCATCAAAAGATTGTTGGGCAATCTCGTCCCAAAAGAATTGTGCGTTCTGTTTCAACAACCGTGTAAAACCTTTAGTGACCTCGGCGTAGTTTGGGATGAATCGGCGTAAAAAGTTCGCTTTCCCTTGCAAACTTTGGAGTTGGCGCAAACTCGAAGGAGGAGGCAATTTGATGATAGCCTCGACTTTCGAGGGATCGACGCGAATGCCGGCTTTTGAAACAACAAATCCCAGCAATCGACCTGTTTCTATACAGAAAACACACTTGTGGGGATTCAACCGAATTCGATAATGCCTACACCTCATAAAGATTGCTCGTAGGTGGACAAGGTGATCAGCTCGTGTAAAGAATGAGCAGGCAAATCATCGAGATAGGGTTGCACAATGTGCTTGATGTCATGAAATGCATAAGACATTGCCCGTTGAAAAGTAGCCCGGCATTCTTAAGCCCAAAAGGTAATTTGCAATAAGCAAATGTCCCCCATGGACAAATGAATGCCGTTTTTGGTTGATCGGCAGGTAGAATATTGATTTGATTATAGCCTGAGAAACCATCCATGAAGGAAAACATCTCACTTCCGGCACAATCATCAATAATTTGATCGATATAAGGCGTAGGATAGTTGTCTTTTGGACAAGCTCGATTGATATCCCTATAGTCGATACAGATTCTTATTGTTCCTTGTTTTTTATTGACGGGAACAATATTCGATACCCAATCCGTTAACGGGATCGGATAAATGAAACCTGCTTTCAACAGCTTTTCGACTTCTGCTTTAATCGCAGCCGCTTTTCGAGGGTGAATCTGACGCAACCGTTGCCGAATGGGTTTAGCATCCGGGTAGGTTTTGATTTCATGAACAACAATGGCAGGATCAATTCCTGGCATTTCCTCGTAAGACCAGGCAAACACGTCGCGGAATTCTTGGAATAGGGCCTTGTAAGTTTGGATTTCTTCTTCAGTACATGCGGCACCTATATGAATGTTCTCCTCGATTCCGGGCTTCACTGAAATATCAATGGGAATAGTACGAGAAATATTCCCTAAATTCAGCTCTGAATCAGAATGTTTCGTTGGATCCTGAGCGTCTTTGACATATTCAGCGGTAAAGATAGATGAAAAATCATTTTCAAATGCATCATCCTTAGGTAAAAACGAAGATCTGTGATGGAGATCTTCCCATGGTAGATCATCTACACTTAGGATTTCGCGAAGTTGTTCGTCAGATGACACTTCTTCGGGAAACGTTATCCGTTCTAAGGGTGAGGTGAAAAGTGACTCTTCACTGACCACATTCATTTGGTCGGTTGAATGAAAGTCGGTAAAAGACATAAGAGCTTCATAAGCAATCTCATACGGACTCAACGGCATAACATCACCGAGTGAGTCTAGCTCAGAGTCAGAGGGAACATACCAAGGATCATCATAAATAATGTTTTCTGACGTGATCATATGAATTGTTGCAAACGAAGGGTCTGCATTGAGTGGAGGGAGAGGAAAAGTTCCCAGTAAACCGGAATCCTTAACTAAACCTACACCAATGTCCCTATAAGGGATTGTCGTTTTACCAACATGCTGGATAGTTTCTAAAGAGGTTGGGTCGGATGAAAAGTATGTCAGCTGATCAATAGTCACGATCTTACCGTTATGTGGAAACTTAATGACTCTGAAGACCGATGAAACGACCGCTGTCATAGCATATGACCAACTTCGACCCAAAAGAAGGTTGTAGTCTAGAGGGGCATCAACCACTTCCACATCCAGACTAACGGTTTTACCTTCGACCCCTATAGGCAATTCTTGTAGAATACCAAACGGACGGAACCCACGGCCATCAAAGGCCTTAAGGATGGTGGGGGATTGGTTCAACGAAGGAGAACCAAGCGATCTCCAACATTGAATCGACATAATACACGTAGAAGCTCCCTCATCAATCACAGTCCGATGAATAGGCCTGTTTTTGACTATCACTGGAATTTGGAAAGCCATTTGATGGGGGAGACGCGGTGTACTATTTTCTAGATCAAAGATCATTAGGTTCGGGTCCTGAACATCGACAGCTCCAATAGCCGACAAAAGCAATTTTCGTTGCGCTGGACATGATTGCAGCACTTCGAGTGCCGACATTGCTGAAGGTGAAACAGCTAAGTCTTCAACAATGTTGTAATTCTGGGCTGCTCTCGCATGTGGATTGAAAGCAGACCTTCGAAGTACACCCTTGGCGGGCGGCTTAATCACTAAGTCTGGGTTAGGTTTTTCGATCTGTAGTGGATCGGAACCAGGAGCTGAGGTTGATGGGTTAGAGTGAGAAGATTCTGCTTCCTTACCATCAACAGGAGCCTTACTACCATAATCTTGCGATCGAGTCGCAATCCTGACATGAGACATCATCAAAATGGGTTCTTCACTGGCATTCGAAGAAGAACCTATCATCTTATTCTCCTGCTCTGGAAATGGATTTTTTAACACAGCAGGAGTGGGAGAACCTTTGACTATTTTCACTACCTCGGCCCGATGAGGGCAGTCTCTCGTAAAATGATCTTCTTCACAAATAAGACAAGGATATCGAGGTTTGCGCTTTTCGTCATTGGTTTCCGACTTTTCCGTTTTCTCCTTTGGAGCCTTGTCTGCTTTAGCCTTCTTCTTTCCTTTCTTCTTTCCACCGTTTTTTGATTTGGCCGTAGATGACTCTACAGCGTGAATGTCGGCGGTAAGTTCAGGAGGAGAAGACTCTCCTGTCGGAGAATCAGGCAAAGTGATAATTGGAGTATTGGAGGTCTTGGAAGACTTCTTCTTACTCTTCGTAGTCACGATACCGATCATACCATCAGCGGCATGAGATCCCGAAGGAGCAGCAGCGATTTGGTTTGACTTTGGAAGATCCGGAATTTTCTCGTGTAACGTACCCGACTGAGTGTAAACTAAGTCAAGGTATTGTGCCTGAGCAATGACTTGCTCCTCAGTAACTACTCCGGCCTTAGCTACATCTTCAGTAATTCTTGGTAATAATGATTTGACAAACCATTCAGCTAAGATTTGGTCCGGGATAAAAACTTTCACTAATCTCCTTCGACGTCTCCACTCATGAATGTGATCAGAAATGTACGTGGATGTCGATTGTTTTAGCGAAGTTAATAATTCTGTACCATTATCGTATCTGACTGGTAACTGAAAATGAGTTAAGAACGAGGTAGCTAACTGGCTAAAGTTGTAAAAAGAGGCCCGTGGTAACTCAATGTACCACTTGGCTGCGAGACCAATGAGTGTACGCTGGAAAAGACGTAAGCGGATGGAATCATCTGAGATGGAATTTGATGCACACCAGAGGTGGTAAGTCATCACGTGATTAGACGGATCCTCTCCAGACTTACCTTCGAACTTGGGTATATCGCTGGGCAACTTATTTGGCATTGGCGGCCAGAACTGAAGATATTGAATTGGATCGTTCGTTAGGCGCGTCAAGTCGGGTAAATCTAAAGTCGCAATAAATGGTAACTGCCGGTTAGGATCTCTAAAACTCTGAGTCACAATACCAGCCCCAGGAGGAGGATATCCAGGATAACTAGGAACAGGAGTCGCATTTGGGATATTATATCCTCCTGGAAAACCAGGATTAACCGGACCGTACTGGGGTTGTTGAGGTGGTTGATAAGTGTACCCAGGATACGGTTGATACTGGTAAACCGGTTGTTGGGCAGCTTGCCCAGGTTGATACTGTCCCTGGTACGGAGGTTGAACAAATTGAGGTTGAGTAGTAACAACCGTACTTGTACCAGGTTGGCCTGCAGGCATCTGGACTGTGGTTTGAACCGTGGGTCCAGACAACGGTACAGATGTCTGAGGAGTGGTTACAGGGACAGTAGAAACCGGAGCTGCCGATACTCCAGAAGTAAGCATGGTAGATGAAGCGGTAGTTGCTGCAGCCGTGTGAGGTGGAGTACCAGGTGCAATTGGCGGCTGAGTAACTACAGAAGTTACAGGGGTCTGAACACTTGACTGGACAGGTTGCGGTTGCTGGGGTGGACCAGGAACTGCAGGTTGTCCTGCTTGAGGTACCGACTGTATACTTGGTTGCGACATCTGTTGACCCTGTGACGGATCCCATGTTAACATTCCAGGGTATTGACTCGTAACAGGTTGAGGATACTGAGATCCATAGCCGTATTGAGGATAGGGTTGATAACTGTAAGGTGCAGTCCCATATGATTGCCCTTGAGGTGGTTGATAACCTTGACCAGGGTATTGACCCGTAGGTTGATAACCTTGAGGTAAATACGAATACTGGGGTTGACCTTGACCTTGAGGTTGGTATCCTTGAGGTTGATACCCTTGGGGTTGATACCCTTGGGGTTGCCATCCTTGAGGTTGCCATCCTTGAGGTTGATATTGATACTGAGGTTGACTTTGGGGTACATATTGAGGCTGGGGTTGATACCCTTGGGGTTGATACCCTTGAGGTTGCCCCCCAGTCACGAATGAAGTACCTTGAGGTTGCCCCCCAGGCATTAACGAAGGTTGCCCCCCAGGCGGTAATTGGCCACCTTGAGGTTGGTTAATGGGAGTTGAACCTGACATCATATAAACTTCACCTATACTCAATGGTACATTACCACTGTTTCCAACTAATAACCCATGATCAACAGGTTGAGGAGATGCTCCCGCAAAGGTACCAGAAAGTGATTGATACCCAGTAGGAACAGAAGGACCGCCATGTAAAAATGATTCAGGACTTTGTGAAAACACAGATGACTGACCAGACATATTTACAGGAGAATGAATTCCTCTAGGTGGAACCGGAGTACGAGGTGTAGAAAAACCTACTGAGTTGTCTAAAAAATTGGTTAATGCAAGGTACCAAGATTCACTTCTAGGAGGACTGTAAAAGATGGATTCACGCTCCCTTAGATCAAGGGTAATTAGATCTTCAGAATCAGAAACGCCTATTTCTTCCTCTGGAACAAGTTCTTCTATAGCAATTAATCCAACAGGAAGATTTTCGGTGATAATTCTTTCTATTCTTGGTGAATCAGGAACACTAGGAGTTGGAGTAACAGGTTCTGAAATTTCAGGTTCTTCGCCTGTTTCACTGGCAGATGAAAAACTACCAGCAAGCTCGGAAACTGTAACAGCTTCGGGATTGTAACCTGTTTCTAAACTTTGGTAATCTGGATGGACTACCAAGGAAGATTCTCCTTCTTCAGGTGATCCTACTCTACTGCCACTAGGAGGAGTTACAAGGACCTTTAACCCTTCTAAATGACCCGGAATGTCTTCAGGAGATTCACCCCGCGATTTACGGAGTTTTCTTAACAAATCTATTCCGGTAACAATCTCAGGAGACTTGCCCCGAAGTCTACGGGACTGTCTCGGTAATTCCGCCACAATTAAAGATTTTAACTACAACACACGAAAACAAAGTAAAAAATTTCAAATCAAACCACCTAAAGTCTTCTAAAGAAGCAAACAAATTTGAAGCACACGCCTAAATAATCTAGAGCGTCAAACCACACACAAACAGTAGTCTTCCGGACCAAAAGCGCTAGTTGGTGATTAGGCCCAACCTCGCAGGATTCAGTACAGAAATGGTGGGTGGAACAGTTACCCCGGCAACCTGCTTAATGAATAGACTGGACCAAGTTCCTCCACTTTAACCGTCTCGAAGTGAAGCGAACCCCCCAGAAAATCCAAGTGAGTATAACCGACGTCTGCTCCAGGTACAGTGGGACCTTCCCTCCACCGTCACCTTGGGTAGAATCCTAGATATTATGGCCACTAAGGTTACCAATCACAACAATTACACCTGGGGGAACAGTCTAAACTCCGACAGCACGCAAGGGCAGAGTAGCAAGCTCCAATCCCCTTACCGGCTCCTTGACAACAATCCAAGGTTTACCGATAAGTGACCCCTGGCTCCTCGACAATGGTTAATCCGAGGTTTACCGTTTGTAATACGTACTGCCTGGCGTCGTTCCCAACGAGGGAGGAATGATCCCCTCACTGGTTCGGACACGAGCTCGTGCTTCTCCTTTAAGAGGAGCTTTCCCAGAATGTAACTGAAACAATTGGATTTGTTCTACTCAAGATAGACTATCTGTTTGGTTTTGTAGTCTTGGAGAGTTAAGTACTCACCTACTCCAAGACCCTAGCCTAAGCTATGTTGGTGCTTCAGAGCCCTAGAAAAATAAAGATTACTAGATTGATTTTAATTTAAGCGTTACTTTTAAGGTTGTTTCTTAAGTCAAAAGGTGATGGAAGTGAAACCAGTGGTGTGTTGACTCGACTCGAAACCACTACAAAATGCACCTAGAATGATTTATCCACTACTTTACTTTTTCGATGAATTGCTTAACTAAAAAGTTGAGAGAATGCAATCTTTATAAAAGCAACTTCTTAATTGAAGACAATCAAAGAAACAATTCGTTTGTCTTTTCCAAGCATAAAAACATAACTTCTCTTTACATGCACGAAAAAACTCTTTTCTTCTTTTGAAAACAAAAAGCTACTTGAAACAAGACTTTTTAAGAAGATGTTTTTGTATTTTTCTTTTAATAAAGCAAGTAAATCTAATATAACCAAAAATCAATCTTAACAACTCTTAAAATCTATGAAAATGCACTCATAAGCAAACTAAAGGCAAATTTACTCTAAGCAATCTTAACGAGGCCAAAACTAACAATGATTATTTCTAAGGTGTTTTACTTGATCACAATCAAATCAAGGACTAGCTTATTGCAGAATCAAAAACTAGCCAAAACAAAACTCTAATCTTTTTGTTCTTTTTGTAAAATGGAAATCAATACTTTATAAACAAGTAATTCGAAATTTGACCCAAAACAACTCAAATGGCAAGTTGCTCACAAAAGGAGACTTTACGACAGGCCCGACTTCTAAGAAGGTTGACTAACCAGAGAGATCTAAGGCTGGACAACTTTCTACTATCAAAGTCACTACAAAGCCTTTCCAAAAATCAAACCCTAGGTCTAAACTTCGTTGAAAACCACTAAAACACTCAAAGCTCACAAAACTAGTTCAGGTGAAAATTCTTGACAGGGTACTAAAGGATCTGGGCAGAAAACACTAAGGAAAAACAAAATCTAAAAGCAATTTAAAGCAAAAATGGAATTTTCTTAAGTTTTACAGGAAGACGCAGGCAACCCGTTGTCACAGGTGCGGCCCCGCTCTGTGCAGACGGCAACAGCGCGTCCAAAGACGCACTGTGCAGTACTAAGAGGGTGCGTCCTTCTGGAAAATGAAGAAAAACCAAATCTAACTAAATCTAAAGCTAAGCCACCCAAATACTAATTCTCACAGTCAAAAACCAGAAAATAAAAATGATTTTCTCAAAGCAAAGTTCATATAAAGGAAAAGACTCTCTCATTAATGGATTCCCCAGCGGAGTCGCCAATTTGTCACACGGAATCTGTCAAGGGTGCGGACACGACTGACCTTCCTAGAAGTCTAAGACATTCTAATGACAAACAAGACAAAATGGAGTGATCTTTCTCTAAATACACCTTTTACAACATGAAAACTACAAGTGTTTAGGCTTACCTTATTCCAAAACGCTGTTGTTGAAGTCCGTTCTTGACGATCCGGATGAGCTCCTCCTTCAAGTCAATTCCTGCAACCACAAACAATCAAACAATTACCAAGCACTTGCATTTCATATAATAAAACATATATTCAACATGCAGACCAAGGAACACATGAAATAACTCATTAACACAAGCTATTGAGAAAAATAAACCAGTTTGTATTAATAACGAAACAAAGAAACTCTTACAACCTGGCCTTGGTGTTGTGCAAGTTCCTCCCAGGGTCCATCAAGGGTTTTCCTCTACTTTGACAAAGCTCACCCTCTCCCAAGTAGAATCAAGTGAAGACAATCTCTCCTCACAAAGGCTCTAATGGAAGACCTAAATCCTGCAGCATTTACCCAAAGAAAATGTATAGCTCCAACCTCCTCTCCTTCTGGCTCAATGCCTTTATTTATAGTGCTGTAAAGAGGTTATTCAGGTCCACTATCAATGGGATCATCCCCCTCTTTGGGTGGGATAGCTCCCTTATTGATGGGATAAGTTCCCCCTTAATAGAGATACATGAACCAACTGGAGGCGCATCCATTTCATCAAACCGACCTCTAGAATGTTCTAGAAGTAACCACAAGTAACTTTTTCAAGATAAAACTCGCGCATTTTGCCTTTTACAGAGGGACGCACCTGTCCCTTAACATACAGAGCGTCCATGGACGCATATTTTGTGAACAAGGTCAGCGTCCCCGCAGGTAAGGCTAGAGAGAACCTGCGACCCCAGAGATAAACATAGTTTTTACAAGACTTTCTCTCTTCTTTGAGTCTGAGATGGATAACAGAGGCATGAGACTTGCCTAAGAGGGTAGCATGACTGTTGATTTGAGCCATACTAACTGTAAGTAGTCAAGGTGACATTTTTTAGTGTAACAGGCCAATTTGTCACACGGAATCTGTCAAGGGTGCGGACACGACTGACCTTCCTAGAAGTCTAAGACATTCTAATGACAAACAAGACAAAATGGAGTGATCTTTCTCTAAATACACCTTTTACAACATGAAAACTACAAGTGTTTAGGCTTACCTTATTCCAAAACGTTGTTGTTGAAGTCCGTTCTTGACGATCTGGATGAGCTCCTCCTTCAAGTCAATTCCTGCAACCACAAACAATCAAACAATTACCAAGCACTTGCATTTCATATAATAAAACATATATTCAACATGCAGACCAAGGAACACATGAAATAACTCATTAACACAAGCTATTGAGAAAAATAAACCAGTTTGTATTAATAACGAAACAAAGAAACTCTTACAACCTGGCCTTGGTGTTGTGCAAGTTCCTCCCAGGGTCCATCAAGGGTTTTCATCTACTTTGACAAAGCTCACCCTCTCCCAAGTAGAATCAAGTGAAGACAATCTCTCCTCACAAGGGCTCTAATGGAAGACCTAAATCCTGCAGCATTTACCCAAAGAAAATGTATAGCTCCAACCTCCTCTCCTTCTGGCTCAATGCCTTTATTTATAGTGCTGTAAAGAGGTTATTCAGGTCCACTATCAATGGGATCATCCCCCTCTTTGGGTGGGATAGCTCCCTTATTGATGGGATAAGTTCCCCCTTAATAGAGATACATGAACCAACTAGAGGCGCATCCATTTCATCAAACCGACCTCTAGAATGTTCTAGAAGTAACCACAAGTAACTTTTTCAAGATAAAACTCGCGCATTTTGCCTTTTACAGAGGGACGCACCTGTCCCTTAACATACAGAGCGTCCATGGACGCATATTTTGCGAACAAGGTCAGCGTCCCCGCAGGTAAGGCTAGAGAGAACCTGCGACCCCAGAGATAAACATAGTTTTTACAAGACTTTCTCTCTTCTTTGAGTCTGAGATGGATAACAGAGGCATGAGACTTGCCTAAGAGGGTATCATGACTGTTGATTTGAGCCATACTAACTGTAAGTAGTCAAGGTGACATTTTTTAGTGTAACAACCTCTTTTTACAACTTTAGCCAGTTAGCTACCTCGTTCTTAACTCATTTTCAGTTACCAGTCAGATACGATAATGGTACAGAATTATTAACTTCGCTAAAACAATCGACGTCCACGTACATTTCTGATCACATCCATGAGTGGAGACGTCGAAGAAGATTAGTGAAAGTTTTTATCCCGGACCAAATCTTAGCTGAATGGTTTGTCAAATCATTATTACCAAGAATTACTGAAGATGTAGCTAAGGCCGGAGTAGTTACTGAGGAGCAAGTCATTGCCCAGGCACAATACCTTGACTTAGTTTACACTCAGTCGGGTACGTTACACGAGAAAATTCCGGATCTTCCAAAGTCAAACCAAATCGCTGCTGCTCCTTCGGGATCTCATGCCGCTGATGGTATGATTGGTATCGTGACTACGAAGAGTAAGAAGAAGTCTTCCAAGGCCTCCAATACTCCAATTATCACCTTGCCTGATTCTCCGACAGGAGAGTCTTCTCCTCCTGAACTTACCGCCGACATTCACGCTGTAGAGTCATCTACGGCCAAATCAAAAAACGGTGGAAAGAAGAAAGGAAAGAAGAAGGCTAAAGCAGACAAGGCTCCAAAGGAGAAAACGGAAAAGTCAGAAACCAATGACGAAAAACGCAAACCTCAATATCCTTGTCTTATTTGTGAAGAAGATCATTTTACGAGAGACTGCCCTCATCGGGCCGAGGTAGTGAAAATAGTCAAAGGTTCTCCCACTCCTGCTGTGTTAAAAAATCCATTTCCAGAGCAGGAGAATAAGATGATAGGTTCTTCTTCGAATGCTGGTGAAGAACCCATTTTGATGATGTCTCATGTCAGGATTGCGACTCGATCGCAAGATTATGGTAGTAAGGCTCCTGTTGATGGTAAGGAAGCAGAATCTTCTCACTCTAACCCATCAACCTCAGCTCCTGGTTCCGATCCACTACAGATCGAAAAACCTAACCCAGACTTAGTGATTAAGCCGCCCGCCAAGGGTGTACTTCGAAGGTCTGCTTTCAATCCACATGCGAGAGCAGCCCAGAATTACAACATTGTTGAAGACTTAGCTGTTTCACCTTCAGCAATGTCGGCACTCGAAGTGCTGCAATCATGTCCAGCACAACGGAAATTGCTTTTGTCGGCTATTGGAGCTGTCGATGTTCAGGACCCGAACCTAATGATCTTTGATCTAGAAAGTAGTACACCGCGTCTTCCCCATCAAATGGCTTTCCAAATCCCAGTGATAGTAAAAAACAGGCCTATTCATCGGACTGTGATTGATGAGGGAGCTTCTACGTGTATTATGTCGATTCAATGTTGGAGATCGCTTGGTTCTCCTTCGTTGAACCAATCCCCCACCATCCTTAAGGCCTTTGATGGCCGTGGGTTCCGTCCGTTTGGTATTCTACAAGAATTGCCTATAGGGGTCGAAGGTAAAACCGTTAGTCTGGATGTGGAAGTGGTTGATGCCCCTCTAGACTACAACCTTCTTTTGGGTCGAAGTTGGTCATATGCTATGACAGCGGTCGTTTCGTCGGTCTTCAGAGTCATTAAGTTTCCACATAACGGTAAGATCGTGACTATTGATCAGCTGACATACTTTTCATCCGACCCAACCTCTTCAGAAACTATCCAGCATGTTGGTAAAACGACAATCCCTTATAGGGACATTGGTGTAGGTTTAGTTAAGGATTTCGGTTTACTGGGAACTTTTCCTCTCCCTCCACTCAATGCAGACCCTTCGTTTGCAACGATTCATATGATCACGTCAGAAAACATTATTTATGATGATCCTTGGTATGTTCCATCTGACTCTGAGCTAGACTCACTCGGTGATGTTATGCCGTTGAGTCCGTATGAGATTGCTTATGAAGCTCTTATGTCTTTTACTGATTTTCATTCAACCAAAACCAACCAAATGAATGTGGTCAGTGAAGAGTCATTTTTCACCTCACCCTTAGAACAGATAACGTTTCCCGAAGAAGTGTCATCTGACGAACAACTTCGCGAAATACTAAGTGTAGATGATCTACCATGGGAAGATCTCCATCACAGATCTTCGTTTTTACCTAAGGATGATGCATTTGAAAATGATTTTTCATCTATCTTTACCGCTGAATATGTCAAAGACGCTCAGGATCCAACGAAACATTCTAATTCAGAGCTGAATTTAGGGAATATTTCTCGTACTATTCCCATTGATATTTCAGTGAAGCCCAGAATCGAGGAGAACATTCATATAGGTGCCGCATGTACTGAAGAAGAAATCCAAACTTACAAGGCCCTATTCCAAGAATTCCGTGACGTGTTTGCCTGGTCTTACGAGGAAATGTCAGGAATTGATCCTGCCATTGTTGTTCATGAAATCAAAACCTACCCGGATGCTAAACCCATTCGGCAACGGTTGCGTCAGATTCACCCTCGAAAAGCGGCTGCGATTAAAGCAGAAGTCGAAAAGCTGTTGAAAGCAGGTTTCATTTATCCAATCCCGTTAACGGATTGGGTATCGAATATTGTTCCCGTCAATAAAAAACAAGGAACAATAAGAATCTGTATCGACTATAGGGATATAAATCGAGCTTGTCCAAAAGACAACTATCCTACGCCTTATATCGATCAAATTATTGATGATTGTGCCGAAGTGAGATGTTTTCCTTCATGGATGGTTTCTCAGGCTATAATCAAATCAATATTCTACCTGCCGATCAACCAAAAACGGCATTCATTTGTCCATGGGGGACATTTGCTTATTGCAAATTACCTTTTGGACTTAAGAATGCCGGGGCCACTTTTCAACGGGCAATGTCTTATGCATTTCATGACATCAAGCACATTGTGCAACCCTATCTCGATGATTTGCCTGCTCATTCTTTACATCGAGCTGATCACCTTGTCCACCTACGAGCAATCTTTATGAGGTGTAGGCATTATCGGATTCGGTTGAATCCCCACAAGTGTGTTTTCTGTATAGAAACAGGTCGATTGCTGGGATTTGTTGTTTCAAAAGCCGGCATTCGCGTCGATCCCTCGAAAGTCGAGGCTATCATCAAATTGCCTCCTCCTTCGAGTTTGCGCCAACTCCAAAGTTTGCAAGGGAAAGCGAACTTTTTACGCCGATTCATCCCAAACTACGCCGAGGTCACTAAAGGTTTTACACGGTTGTTGAAACAGAACGCACAATTCTTTTGGGACGAGATTGCCCAACAATCTTTTGATGCACTGAAACACGCGTTGACCCATGCACCGTTATTGCATCCTCCCAACTACAACCAGGACTACTTCTTATACCTCGCAGCTTCGCATTCCACCATTGGAATGGTGTTAGTTCAAGAAGATGAATTCAAAGCAGAGCATGTGATATATTATCTTAGTAGAACCTTAAATCCCACTGAGTTAAAATATTCGCATGTGGAGAAATTGGCCCTGGCAGCCGTTCAAGCTGTCCAGCGTTTTCGTCACTACATTCTTCTCCGCAAGACTACAGTTATTTCGGATTGCAACCCTATGATTTATATTTTGACAAAACAACTGCTAGGGGGCAAGTACTCTAAATGGATTGTTATCCTGCAAGAGTTCGACTTGGAGTTCGAGAAGTCCAAGTCTAAGAAATCTTTAGTTTTTGCGGAATTGATGTGTGATTTCCCGAGTGCTGACACAAGACTGTGGCAGAGGAGTCCATTGCAGACGAATCTTTGTTTCTTATTAGCACTTTAGATCCGTGGTATGGGGATATAATCATCTATCTCCAAACCCAAACCTTTCGGCCTGAAGCTTCCAAGGAAGACCGTTGAAAAATTCGGTTTCGATCCCAGCAATACAGAATTATTGGAGATACACTTTATCGCCGGGGGGCAGACTTATTTTTTCGACGTTGTTTAACTCACGAAGAGGCTGAGAGAGTTTTGAATGATTGTCACTCTGGAGCATGTGGCGGTCATATGTCTGGGTATGCCACAGCTCAGAAGGTGTTGCGCGCTGGCTATTTCTGGCCGTCTATGTTTAAAGATTGTATCCTTGCTGTCAGAACATGCCACAACTGTCAAGTGTTTGATCGAAAGATGCGCGCTCCACCTGCTCCTCTCCACCCTATAATTGCCACTGGTCCATTCGCCAAATGGGGCATTGACTTTATTACTTGTAACCCTCACTCGGCCGGGGGGCATGCGTATATCATCCTCGCGGTTGATTATTTTACAAAATGGGCCGAGGCGATGCCTACATTCGACGCAAGCGGCAAGACAGCTGCAGTTTTCGTATTCAATCATATCATAACTAGGTTCGGTGTCCCACAAGCAATCATTACTGACCATGGGAGCCATTTTCGAAACGTCATGATGACTGAGCTTACAAGCCAGCTTGGTTTGCGCCACGATAGCTCTACTCCTTATTATCCGCAAGCCAACGGTTTGGTTGAGTCAATCAACAAAGTTCTAGTCATCATGATTCGACGGATCATTGGTATCCATCGAACGAATTGGTATAACATGTTATTTTCGGCGCTATGGGCATATCGAACTTCAGTGAAAAATTCAACAGGTTTCACCCCTTTCCAGCTAGTTTATGGCTTAGAAGCTGTGTTACCTATTGAATGCGAAATCCCATCACTTCAAATGGCTGTCGAATTACTTCCAGCTACTTCCGAAGAGGAGAAACGGTTATTATACTTGGCCAAATTAGATGAGACTCGACGTGACGCTACTTTAGCTATCGAGACTCACGCGAAACGAATGAAAGCTCAGTACGATAAAAATGTAACCCCTCGAAGTTTTTCGGAAGGAGACCTAGTACTATTATATGATCAAGCTAACGATAAGCTAGGTGCCGGAAAATTCGTTCCCATGTGGCATGGGCCCTACATTGTAAAGCGAAAGCTAGCAAAAGGGGCTTATGAGTTAGTTGATTTTGATGGGGACTCTTTGGGTAAACCCAGAAATGGACTTTACCTAAAGAGGTATTATGCTTAAAATGATGGGTATGGAGAAATTTTTAGATAGGTTAGATTTCCTTTCTAGCTAGCAAGTGTGTTAGTTTAGTCAGTGTGCTTAGCTTAGCGAGTGTGGTTTTTCGTCATTATTCTGGCTTATCTTGGTTTTACTCTTGATATTGTAGATGTCGACGCCTCTCCAAACATACATTGGATTTGCTGATGGTGCTTGTCGTAATACACGGAATATCTCTTCTGCAGCTTGGGTTATCTATTCGCCCTCTGACGAGTTAGTTTCTATGCATGGGGTAAGCCTCGGTCAAACAACGAATAACATTGCAGAATACAGTGCAGTGGTTGAATTATTATCCGAATCTATTTCATTTGGAATTCGACGTTTGATAGTGAGGTTAGATTCTGAACTTGTTGTATTACAGCTTAATAGAATTTATGCCATTAGAAATCCTGTGTTATTAAGGTTGTTTTTAAGAGTGCGTCTCTTGGAACGTGAATTTGATTACATTGAATATCAACATATTCCAAGGTCCCTGAATACATTAGCAGATGCAATTGCTTCTCGAGTGTTGGACAGACATTTATAATAATCATGCAAGTAAATTTAAAAACATTTCATCATACATGTTAAACAAGATAAGCCGGTAATAGTGATATATATATAGATAGAAGTGTGTCAAAAAACATATACATCGTCTTCGATCATAGGTTGAAAACACCTTATGATCGGCAAAATGATAGTACAAAAAGTCAAAAATGTCACATGTGACTACAAAAGTGACTAGTCAATCACTGGTGGTGCTCTCTGTATGACACCACTGCGCGGGCTACCTTACGCAAAAATCTCCTAAACGGTCCAGGGACCGCGACTACGAAGCGCTGAAGCCTGATAGGAATGTCGTACATAGTAGTCTCAGGTATATCTGCCGTGAGACGCTCTAGATCATGCTCCAACTCAGCTAGTACTTCTGCTGTCGCGTCCTGTGGGGCCGGTACCGGTGCAGCTGGATGTAGTCTATCATAAGGCCGGAGGTTGGCTGGACGCTGTGGACCAACATCTGCATTTTGAAAGATTTACTATTAATTTTGAGACGATATATATAAAAAATACAAAAAATACATAACTAGAAAACTTGTGAAAATAAAAAGTACCTCTGTCGTCCCATTGTTCTCCCTGTGGAAGAACCATGTCCGGATCACCTCTGAAATCCATTCCGGCATACGGAAAGTCCTGTATCACAAAAAGCTGGCCCTCTAACCAGTCAAAATAACTATCTGAGAATCGAACTACTGTCGCGCCCTCGTCAGGATGCCGGGCCATCACCGCAACCCATCGTATCAGCTTTGGCTGCTGGGGACCCAAGATATCAACAGTGAGTTGCTGAGGGATCAGCATTGGAATTCTCTCCAAGGCAAAGCTCACGACTATAGGCCCATATCCAAAAGTCTTTAGTCATCCGTTCTTTGCCTTGGTCAGTTGGCTCTTCATATGAGCCGACACAGCTTCACACCAGTTGAAAATGGTGCCTTGGTAACAGTCAATTGCCATCCGCATTTGGGATCCGGAAGCAATGTGTAAAGCGGCCGCGCCGCAAATTCTGGTAACCGTGATGTTGGCATTATGATTCAGGTGTTGTCCTTGATGGCAAACTCATTCAGGTGGTAAATCAAGAAGGACGCAGGAAATATGTTCCGCAAGTGCGTCCCCGCAGGTATACCATACAGAACCCGCGTCCAGGGACGCAGGCCATCCGTTCAAGAGGTGCGTCCGCCCAGTGCACACATTTCAAGGCAGAGAAAAGCACGTGGGGGTTTCTTGTGTGGTATCTAGCCGACGGTTTTTGTGTTTCTATGGTGTCGGCTCGTGGTATTGTTCCACGCTTTGGGGAGAAGCTTGCCTATATAAAGCAAAGGAGTTCATTTGGATTAAGCATCATCTTGGTTGAATATCTCTTGGTGAGATCTAGTCCAAATCTATAAGGGCGAATCTTCTAATGGACTACGATCTATATGGCGCATGATCAGATCTGTGGATCTGAGTGTTTGGGTTGGTTCTGAAGTCCTCTTATCTTCTATATCTGAAGGGACGCAGATTCAGTGAAGGGAAAGTGCGCCGGGACGCAGTACAGTAAAGGCTCAGGTGCGTCTCTGAGGCAAAGGGCGCGGCGCGACTGTGGTATTGGGTGCGTCTCTGAAGCGAAAGACGCGGCGCGATAGTGTTTCTGTGTGCGTCGGTCGCAGAAAAGCAAAGAGGAACAGTGCGTCTGCACGCAGAACAGCATAAGGTACACTGCGTCCAGTCGCAGGCCACAGAAAGAAAATATGCGTCCCTGTCTTAAGATGATCTGTTGACTGTATATTTCTGTTCATAAGGTGTTCTGGGTTGTTTCTGTAATTACTGATCTGATATCTGTCGTAGACTGTATCTGTTGTATACTTGTTGATCATTTGATTCTTCATGAAAAGAAGTAGGGGGTTGTAGCTCCCTTCCAGGAGAGTCTGGAAAACGAGAGAGAGTTGTAGCTCTCTGCAGGTTGCAGCCTGCGTGCTGGTAAAGGACTGCACCAGTACAAAATCATTGTAAAAAGAATTTCTTGAAAGAAGATAGAGACATATTGCAGCAGGTGGTTTTTCTCCCGCATTGGGTTTCCACCTTACATCTTGTGTTCTTTGGTGTGACTGTCTATTTTCTTTATTCATGCTCATTATTTTATGGTACTGATATACAAGAATATTTCAAAAGAATCAAATAAGGAAGATTTGGTAAATTGCTAGATAATACTGATTCACCCCCCCTCTCAGTATTATTTCCAACAATTGGTATCGGAGCAGGTCCTTCTGAAAAGCTTGATCGCTTGAAGGTAGATCGTTCATCATGAGCAACTACGAGAGAGAAGCATCAATCAGGCCACCCGTCTTCGATGGGACAAACTTCAATTATTGGAAGGTAAGAGTTACTGCATATCTTCAATCTCTTGGTACAGAAGTTTGGAACATTGTAGAATCAGGCTATTCCTTTCCTTCAGCTACTCCTACAGATCCAGCTGAGAAAAAGCAGTATGAAACAAATGCAAAAGCAGTCAGTACTCTATTAGGAAGTATATCCCAAACAGAGTTCATGAAGGTCATGCACTTCAAATCAGCAAAAGAGATATGGGACAAAATGATCACTAGCTATGAAGGAGATGAACAGGTAAAAGAAGCTAAACTTCAAACTCTCAGGATTCAATATGAGACTCTCAAGATGTATAATGATGAAAGTGTGGCTAATTATTTTCTTCGGGTAGATGAGATTGTTAATTGTATGAAAAATTTGGGTGAAGAAATAAAAGAGACTATAGTAGTTCAAAAGATTCTAAGATCTTTATCCCCCAAGTTTGAATCTAAAGTATCTGCAGTAGAGGAAAAGGAAAATCTCCGTGTTCTCACTATGTCTCAGCTACATGGAATTCTAACTGCCTATGAAATGAGAAAGGGAGGTCCATCAGACAGAAGGGAAGCTGCTTTTAAAGCATCAGGCAAAGAAGATCACTATGAAGCAAGTCATGTTCCAGAAGAAGAGGAAGAAGAATCAAATTTTGTCAGAAATCTTCAAAGGGGTTCTGGAAGGTTCAGAGGTAAGCTACCTTTCAAAAGCTTTGCTTGTGGAAGAGTAGGTCATTATGCTGCAAAATGCTCTTATAAGGATAAAGGAAAGGAACCAGTTAGATGGAACAAGAAACAGAGTGCAAATAAGAAAAGCTACTACACCCACGAAGATAGTGATGGCTTATCAAACAGTGATGAAGATGAACAAGGTAACAAATACAGATTGTTAATGGCATTTGAAGATGATGATTATGAGGATGCTGTAGATGTAGATAACCTTTATGATGAAATTACTAGACTCAAGAGATGTATAGAAGAAAAGAACATGATTATTGATACTCTACAATTTCAAATTGATGAAAAGGAAAAACATCTTGAAAAATTAGAAGGTGAAATTGTTGGTCTTAGAAAAGAAATTGAGAAAACAAAAACTATCAATCTCAAGTTTGTCAAAGGATCTGAAACTTTGAATGAGATTATCAGTGTGCAGCGGTCTCCACTAAATAAGACAGGTCTGGGCTATAATGGAGAAACTTCTCAAGCATCCACTTCAAAAAGCTATCTTGATGCAGCAAGAAGAAATGAGCAAGAGCACAAGGAAGATCATCAGGTAAAGCAGGGACAAACGTCAAACAGAAACTATCAGGGGCAATCCAGCTTAAGGGTGAACAAAAGCCACAACCAGCCACAGGTAAAATCTTCCCAATTTGGTTCAAGAATAGATGAAAATAGAAATTACAATCAGTTGGCTGGTAGATTCAATAATCGCAGAAGCTTCTTCAATGGACAATGCTTTTCTTACCATAACTTTGGTCACAAAGCAGCTCAATGTGTTGCGTATAAAACAATCATGACTAGGGAAGCTCAAAAACAAAGAAGTATGACAGGGATTACAAAAAGGACCTATAACAACTTTTCAGCTCTTGAAAATGAAGTTGAATGCTCTATTTGCAATAATTTTGGACATGAAGACTTTGAATGCAGAAGCAGGTTTCCGGAAAGAAAGGTACAAGAACAAAAAAAAGAACAAGCCTCAGGCACCAAAACATGGAAAATAAAGGAACCTCAAACAGAAAGATGTGGGATAGCATTCTATGCCGAAGGACAAGAAAATCTATGGTACATTGACAGTGGATGTTCAAAGCATATGACAGGTGATAAAGAAAAACTTGAATCTTATTCTAATTTAGAAAAGGGAAAGAAAGTCTCTTTTGGAAATGATACTCCTGCAACTATAAAAGGAAAAGGTATTGCTCCTTTAAAAGAAGATGTTAAGGCTGGAAATGTTTTGTTTGTTGATGGACTAAAGCATAATCTTCTAAGTGTAAGCCAAATGTGTGATCAAAGAACCGAGGTTATATTCAGATCAAATGGATGTCTTGTTCGTGATCTTGATACATGTAAAACAGTTCTCAAAGGAAAAAGAACTCCAAATAATCTATACATATTTGATGAAGGACAACAACAATGCTATCTAAGCAAGGATGAAGAGCACTGGTTATGGCATCGAAGGTTGGGACATCTAAGCTTCTCACAAATAAGGAAAGCTTGCAAATATCAGGCAGTTCGCGATCTTCCAGATATCAAAATTCCTGACAACACCATATGCAGATCATGTCAGTTTGGAAAACAAACCAGAACTAACTTTCCAGAGAAAGAAGGATCAGCCAGCATGCCTCTTGAGCTAGTACATACAGATGTATGTGGACCATTCAGAAAAAGAACACCTAGAGGAGAGGAATACTTGATATTATTTATTGACGATTTCTCCAGGTTTGTTTGGTTAGGACTTATGAAGCACAAAGATGAAGCCTTCGAAAAATTCAAATCCTTCAAAGCTTTGGTTGAAAATGAATCAGGTCACAAAATTAAGTGCCTCAGATCCGACAGAGGTGGAGAATTTACTTCAAATGAATTTTTCGATTTCTGTGATGAACATGGGATAAGGAGAGAATTTTCTACAGCTAGAACTCCTCAGCAAAATGGAGTAGTGGAAAGAATGAACAGAACAATTCAGCAAATGGCTCGTGCTATGCTTGATGAATCAGGAACTCCTGCAACCTTCTGGGGTGAAGCTGCACATGCGGCAGTTATTATTCTCAACAAAACAAATGTCCGAGTGAACAGCACTCAAACTCCTCATGAGCTCTGGAGTGGTAAAACTCCTTCGGTAAAGCACTTCAAAATCTTTGGGAGCAAATGCTATATCAAGAATACTGAGGAGCAGCTTGGCAAACTTGATCCTAGAGCAGATGAAGGAATTCTTCTTGGCTACTCTCCACATAGCAAAGCATACAAATGCTACAATAAAAGACTTGGCAGAATTGTTGACAGCATTGATGTAGTGGTTGATGAGAAAGGATACATTCCTAGGCAAATACATCGTGAAGACATTGAAGAAGATGAAAGCTACCCTCAAAGACAGAATGATGAAGAAGAAGAACCGCAAGAACAATCTCAAGACGGACCTCACGAAGAAGCAGAAGAAAGAACAAGAATAGAAGAAAAGACTCCATCCAGATATGTTCAAAAGAACCATCCAGAATCTCAGATCATGGGACAAAAAGAAGCAGGTATACAAACTAGAAGAACAGTTGCAGAAGCTTCAAGTTATTTGGCATTACTCTCCTCTACTAAACCACAAAATGTGAAAGAGGCTTGCAAAGATGAATGTTGGGTGAAAGCAATGGATGAAGAACTTGAGCAAATCGAAAAGAACAACACTTGGGAGCTGGTTCCTAGACCAAAGGATAAGAATGTTATCGGAACAAAATGGGTTTTCAAAAATAAATTGAATGAAAATGGAGAAGTAATTAGAAACAAAGCCAGACTTGTTTGTAAAGGGTATGCACAGCAAGAAGGAATAGACTTTGAAGAAACTTTTGCTCCTGTTGCAAGACTTGAGGCCATTCGAATGTTTCTTGCTCTCTCAAGTTGTCAGAACTTCAAAGTATTTCAAATGGATGTGAAATCAGCCTTTCTGAATGGAGACTTGGATGAAGAAGTGTACATTGAACAGCCAGATGGTTTCATTCTTGGAAACGATCCAAATCTTGTATGCCGATTAAAAAAGGCTCTCTATGGTCTCAAACAAGCTCCAAGGGCTTGGTACTACCGGTTGGACAAATATCTTCATCAACAAGGTTTTTCAAAAGGTTCAGCAGATAGCAATCTTTATATAAAAGTTGAAAATGACAAATTACTAATACTTGTTGTGTATGTAGATGACATTATTTTTGGCAGTAATGAAGAAGCTATGAGTCAAAGCTTTGCCTCGGTCATGCAGAAAGAATTTGAGATGTCCTTGCTAGGAGAACTGACATACTTCCTTGGTTTGCAAATCCAACAAAAGAAAGGAGGAATCCTTTTATCTCAAACCAAGTATCTCAAGCAGATTTTGAAGAAATATGGCATGGAATATGCAAAACCAGTATGTACACCCATGGTCACAGGATGTAGTCTCAGTGCAAATGATGAATCTGCAGCAGTACATCAACCAACCTACAGATCTATGATTGGAAGTCTACTATATTTGACAGGTACCCGACCAGACATCATGCATGCAGTTGGAATAGTTGGAAGATTTCAGGCAAATCCAAAGGAGACTCATCTTCAAGCAGTGAAGAGAATCTTCAAATATCTTCAAGGGACTCAAAATTATGGCCTATGGTATCCTAGAGATACAGATCTCACTCTTCATGCTTATACAGATGCAGATTGGGCCGGAAGCGTGGATGACAGGAAAAGCACAAGTGGTGGTGCATTCTTTATGGGTTCCAGACTGGTATCTTGGTTCAGCAAGAAACAGAGTTCAATTGCCTTGTCTACAGCTGAAGCGGAATATGTTGCTGCCGCATCTTGTTGCACCCAACTTCTTTGGATGATGCAGACTTTGCAGGATTATCAAATCACTTGTACACCTCCTATTCCTATCTTATGTGACAACACAAGTGCAATCAACATCTCAAAGAATCCGGTTATGCATTCAAAAACCAAGCACATACCAATCAAGTACCATTTTCTCCGGGAACAAGTACTTGAACAGAAGGTCAAGTTGGAGTATGTTCCTTCTAAGGAACAAGTTGCTGATATTTTCACCAAACCGTTGCCCAGGGACACTTTTGAATACCTCAGGCAAAAGCTTGGGGTTGTTGATGCATCATCTCACTGTTGATCATCTTCCTATTGATGGTATAGGCTCAGGGGGAGCACATAATGCATTGTTGGCATTATGGAGAAGGAGATCTTGGAAATAGCTGCAATATGTCTCTGTCTCCTTCATGATGGATTTCTGGTTACAGATCTGGAGAAGCATGAGCATAGGGGGAGCATACCCTTTGCCCTTGATGTCAAAGGGGGAGAATGATGACGCTGAAGATTATGTGGTTGCCATCAAGTCCAAAGGGGGAGTTTGTTGGCATTATGATTCAGGTGTTGTCCTTGATGGCAAACTCATTCAGGTGGTAAATCAAGAAGGACGCAGGAAATATGTTCCGCAAGTGCGTCCCCGCAGGTATACCATACAGAACCCGTGTCCAGGGACGCAGGCCAGCCGTTCAGGAGGTGCGTCCGCCCAGTGCACACATTTCAAGGCAGAGAAAAGCACGTGGGGGTTTCTTGTGTGGTATCTAGCCGACGATTTTTGTGTTTCTATGGTGTCGGCTCGTGGTATTGTTCCACGCTTTGGGGAGAAGCTTGCCTATATAAAGCAAAGGAGTTCATTTGGATTAAGCATCATCTTGGTTGAATATCTCTTGGTGAGATCTAGTCCAAATCTATAAGGGCGAATCTTCTAATGGACTACGATCTATATGGCGCATGATCAGATCTGTGGATCTGAGTGTTTGGGTTGGTTCTGAAGTCCTCTTATCTTCTATATCTGAAGGGACGCAGATTCAGTGAAGGGAAAGTGCGCCGGGACGCAGTACAGTAAAGGCTCAGGTGCGTCTCTGAGGCAAAGGGCGCGGCGCGACTGTGGTATTGGGTGCGTCTCTGAAGCGAAAGACGCGGCGCGATAGTGTTTCTGTGTGCGTCGGTCGCAGAAAAGCAAAGAGGAACAGTGCGTCTGCACGCAGAACAGCATAAGGTACACTGCGTCCAGTCGCAGGCCACAGAAAGAAAATATGCGTCCCTGTCTTAAGATGATCTGTTGACTGTATATTTTTGTTCATAAGGTGTTCTGGGTTGTTTCTGTAATTACTGATCTGATATCTGTCGTAGACTGTATCTGTTGTATACTTGTTGATCATTTGATTCTTCATGAAAAGAAGTAGGGGGTTGTAGCTCCCTTCCAGGAGAGTCTGGAAAACGAGAGAGAGTTGTAGCTCTCTGCAGGTTGCAGCCTGCGTGCTGGTAAAGGACTGCACCAGTACAAAATCATTGTAAAAAGAATTTCTTGAAAGAAGATAGAGACATATTGCAGCAGGTGGTTTTTCTCCCGCATTGGGTTTCCACCTTACATCTTGTGTTCTTTGGTGTGACTATCTATTTTCTTTATTCATGCTCATTGTTTTATGGTACTGATATACAAGAATATTTCAAAAGAATCAAATAAGGAAGATTTGGTAAATTGCTAGATAATACTGATTCACCCCCCCCTCTCAGTATTATTTCCAACACGTGAACGCTATGACTTTGAGTTCCGGTAAAGTGATGTGTTTTATCTCTATGCCTTTTGAATGGTGAGCCCCACGTGTGCACCAATCCTCGCGGAGACTATCAAGGGATTGGCCACCCGGCCTAGTCCCCGCAAGACTGAGTTGCTCACCTCTGTTTGGCAAGCCAGTGAGAAAGTATACATCCTAGGTCTCTATCTCGAGCTGGTGCCCTCCTATGTAAAAGCATTGTTCTTGTACGTTCCATCGCTCAACCAGCCATTCCAAGAATCTTACCTGGCCCCTCATGCCCGGTATGGTCCAATATTTGTATAATCCGCATGCTCTTAGGGCATCCAGGGAAGGTTGATGATTTATTGCAGCTTCATCTTCCTCTACATGCTCTCTTTCTCTCCAGTCTAACATGATTAATGCCCTGCATATCAAAAATAGCAATTAGAAATTGATTTGGGAATTTTTGGTGGTTTTTTGAGAGAGTTGGGGTTTTGAAATGCGCGTTTCTCGGAGGACGCACCCCGGCTTTGTAGCACAGGGCGCCCGGACGCATCTGGCCTGAAGGCGGGCTGCGTCTTCCGACCGTTTTCCCGTATGAGAAAAAGTCGGGGGACGCAGGTCACCCGAAGGGCACCTGCGTCCGCCGAGAGGCGCATTCCAAAACCAAAAACCCTCCCAAAAAATGAAACTAAGACCTAAAAATTAATTCTAAACGGATAGAAATGCAGAGTAGGATGTGTAAAATACCTGGATGAGACGGCGTTCGATTCCGACGGTCAGATTTTCCGCAGCGACCATGGGAAGTTTCTTGTCAAAAGCTCCTTTTTCAACCTCAACAGTGAAACGGTAAAAATGATATGGTAAAAGGTCTTTTTATAGGTTTTCTGGATGAATTAGTTCATTTTTTACCATGAAAAGATGTTTTTGAATGTATTTTTGCCTATTTTAAACAGGTATGAGTAATGTGTTGCTTTTGTGCAGGACAAAGGGATTTCGAGGGAAATTGTAATTTTTCACAAACAAAAATATCAGAGTCATCTTTTAAGCCCTTTTCTGACTCCTAAAACATGAAAAGATCGCCGAGTGTTTCTTTTTCACTCGTTAAAACGGAATTAAAAGACGGTCCCCTTTTAGCTCTTTTCTGACTGCAAAATCAAGAAAAGATTGCCGGGTTTTTGTCGTTTCGAACTCGATAAGGAAATAAAACGACGTGTCCTTGATCGCTTTTTACTTTTCAGGTCAACGACACTATTATGAAAGTACTCCTTGGTCGCAAGATCAAGCGGTTCCCCCAGGTATTGTTTTATACTTTTTCGGGCTTGAGGGACACAAATATACGAAAAAGTTCAACGTGGAGTCTTCTTTAGTTTTTTCAGACTCTCTAAAATTGAAAAACGCCGAGTTTCTCCTATACTGGGCTCGTTAAAACTTTTACAGTAGAGGACCTGTTCAATTACAAACAGGAACGAACCACTCCTTCCTAGGGTTCGAATTTAAACTAGGTTGGACTCGTCCGAAGGATGAGCTTATAATCAAGCATATGTTATCCTCCTCAAGCTTGTTAAAAATAAAGAGGTACTTGCCAGAAATGGTGGGGGAAAAGAGAGAAGAATGAACCTGTTTGTCACCTTTTGTCTCAGAAGAAACTTTATTACCACTCTTGAACACGACACTTTTCATTCACCTGGGTTGGGAAATCTTTTACCTCACAGTTGACCAAATCACTTTGAAAGTCTTTAACCGGGTTTCGGGGATTAACTTTGAGTTATTCGTCACCAAGCCATCTGTTGTGTCGTTATGTGTTCAAGAGGTCTGCAAGCAAAACTTTCATCTGCAAAATACTTGTCATCCATTTGACCATCCCTGAGTCAGTCCTTACAGCAACATTTCTTCAACTTGAACAATGATTTCGTGTTGCGGGCTTGCCTGCAACAGGTCGCTTTCTATCGACATCGACACATTATCTAGAAAGATGACTTAGGAATCGACAGTACCTTGAAGTCTGCATGCATCAATGGCAGGTTTCTCGCCTTTGACGTCAGTTTACATCATTGACTTTCGATCAAAGGATTCCGTGAAGTGTTCGACATCAAAACATCTATTCACATTTCACGGGTTGTGCTTGGTACTTTGAGAACCATTGACATTACTGGTGGTTTCTCTCACGCTTGTTAACAGTTTACATCATTGACTGGTAATCAAGTGGTTTCTATCATGTTCGACATCGAATCATTTAATCACATGGCTAGAATCGTACCAATTCGGGAAGTAGAAGTGAAGACCCTGGATCTAGTTTCTACCATCCAGGCTGCGAGGAGTTTTGTATTCATTATCTATGTAGACTAATCATAAACAGATGGCTGCGTCCATACTGTGTCTACAAAAGTCTATTAAAATGATGTACTGCAAGATCATTCCTGTATCAGAATAGTTAGTCCATTAGTTAAAGTTTTGAATCTGAGTATGGGAATGCCTACCTCAGTGATGATATAATCTTATCCATGTATTTTGTGTTGAAAATTGCAGGTTCCAACCAGGCCATCCACAAGACAATCCTTGAAATGATAAAGCGCTTCACCCTTCCTAGAATTACAAAACCCTATTCTATTCCAGGCTTCGCACTTTAGGGGGCAATCTGTTACACTAAAAAATGTCACCTTGACTACTTACAGTTAGTATGGCTCAAATCAACAGTCATGCTACCCTCTTAGGCAAGTCTCATGCCTCTGTTATCCATCTCAAACTCAAATAAGAGAGAAAGTCTTGTAAAAACTATGTTTATCTCTGGGGTCGCAGGTTCTCTCTAGCCTTACCTGCGGGGACGCTGACCATGTTCACAAAATCTGCGTCCATGGACGCTCTGTATGTTAAGGGACAGGTGCGTCCCTCTGTAAAAGGCAAAATGCGCGAGTTTTATCTTGAAAAAGTTACTTGTGGTTACTTCTAGAACATTCTAGAGGTCGGTTTGATGAAATGGATGCGCCTCCAGTTGGTTCATGTATCTCTATTAAAGGGGAACTTATCCCATCAATAAGGGAGCTATCCCACCCAAAGAGGGGGATGATCCCATTGATAGTGGACCTGAATAACCTCTTTACAGCACTATAAATAAAGGCATTGAGCCAGAAGGAGAAGAGGTTGGAGCTATACATTTTCTTTGGGTAAATGCTGCAGGATTTAGGTCTTCCATTAGAGCCTTTGTGAGGAGAGATTGTCTTCACTTGATTCTACTTGGGAGAGGGTGAGCTTTGTCAAAGTAGAGGAAAAACCCTTGATGGACCCTGGGAGGAACTTGCACAACACCAAGGCCAGGTTGTAAGAGTTTCTTTGTTTCGTTATTAATACAAACTGGTTTATTTTTCTCAATAGCTTGTGTTAATGAGTTATTTCATGTGTTCCTTGGTCTGCATGTTGAATATATGTTTTATTATATGAAATGCAAGTGCTTGGTAATTGTTTGATTGTTTGTGGTTGCAGGAATTGACTTGAAGGAGGAGCTCATCCGGATCGTCAAGAACGGACTTCAACAACAGCGTTTTGGAATAAGGTAAGCCTAAACACTTGTAGTTTTCATGTTGTAAAAGGTGTATTTAGAGAAAGATCACTCCATTTTGTCTTGTTTGTCATTAGAACGTCTTAGACTTCTAGGAAGGTCAGTCGTGTCCGCACCCTTGACAAATTCCGTGTGACACTACAAAACCTTTTTATCGATTTAATTCTATTATAATTTCGTATAATAGAATTACACATAAACCAACGTAAACCATACCTTTTCACCTTTTCCTCGGCCTTTGCACATTTATCAATGCATACCTTTATCGCAATCGCAATCGTAGGATTTCACGGGACTCTTAAGATTGCTTCTTTCACATATGGGATGCAATAACACAATCGAACTTCAATATAACATAAACTACATTCATTTCCTTATCAGGTCCTCTCTATATCACATGTCGTAATACCTAGCATCCTACTCAACATCACATGTCGCCATGTCACGTATTGCACTTGTTAAGGGCCAAGTTCATTCATTCTTGAAACATTGCAATGGGATCCATATCACACATCAGAGATCGCTTGAGCCGAAGGTGTATTCACTTACCGTTGAAAGATTGCGATGCAATATTTAACATGATCCTCCACCGTTGATCTTACCTTTAATCTGACGGTTCAAAATGATGCCACAATTCGTAAATTGCAACTGCTCAAGGTTGGGGTTCCTTCACTATTGAGATATATGATGCGATTCTAATTATCCTGTTTAGTACGACTTAATCCTATCTCTTGATCTGGTAGATCCGACGGTCCCTGTGCATCAATACTTCATTTCTTCATTCATCTCTTTATTTGGATTATACGCTATTATTCGACGTTTCTTTGTGGTTATTTCAGTGGTTCTGGTTCTCCCACTATTCTACTGTGCAACTCCCTCCCAAGCTTAACTTTGCGTGTTTCTATAATTACTGTCCCCCTAGAACATTACCTTGATCCTTCAATGATCCATTATAATTCTTCGTATCATTCTTCTCTCTATGTATTCGGCCCAACTCCGCCTGCAACCTTTGTTACACAGAATACTTTGACTCACTCACAATTCATCATTCAATACTCGAAACACACACTTACATAGTTTTCGAATTAATCGTTGTATATATATATACAAACATTTACACAGTTTCTCTATCTTTGACCTGATCTTCTAATATCAGTGGCCTCTATTTTACAATCTATCCGTAGGCTAATAGTCGCACTCTAACTAGCTAACCTATCCAACCTCTGTTTATGCCATTAAGGATTACATTGATACAAAAGGATTCTAAAACCAATTCCTGTTTTAGATCCATAAACCTCTCAAAAAAATCCTAAAATCTGTTCCTCATCCCTAAGGATCCTCTCTAATCCTCAAAGTCATGAACTAACTCCTAATTTGAGTTTTAAAATTAGTTCTCAAATCCCTCAATCTCTCAACTATCCTAAATCTCTCATATTCTCCTACATTTGAGAATATTTACAAATATGTCTGACAATATTCAATTAAATCTATTCTCATTAAAATCACTCAAAAACCTAAATAATTACATTAATTCAACACTTAGGAAACCAACTTCCTTAAAACACAAGACCCCCTATGTCTACTAAAATATAATGATATTATTGAGCTAATTGCTCCTGCATTAGGAAATCACTAGTTTTTCTCATGTATTGCACACTGCTGAATGCTACCTCTGCTTCCTATTGCCACACTTACCAATTGTCCCTATCTATGGCTCCTCCATGTTGTTGTTGTGTGTGATACTTCCATTCTAATACTACTTTTAAATAAAAGGATGGGCTTTTGAGAACTTTACCGATTCGTTCTGTGATTCCGATAATTCAATATTTGTCCACCTGCACATTCCAACAAGTCTTTTCATCTCCGGTTCATAGAAAACATAGAGCTTGACACATAATTCACCATGGCTTCTTTGTTCCTCATTATGTTATGAAACCAGCTCAAGAAAATATAGAAAAGATAGATCAATGCCTTAGAATTCAGCCTCTTCGAGGGGGCAACCTCCTTTACATTACATAAATGAACAATTCTTTGATGATTCAAATGACAAAACCTCCTTTCTATATATAGGAGTCTAAGGAGTCACAATATAATCCAGCCAACCTAACAATAATAATATAAAGCCACAAAAATAACAATAGAGGGATTCTATGGGGCATAGAAATAACAATATGGGGGTAATAGGGGTGAAACAATATAAATAAGGGGTATAACTATAATAGTAATGGGGTAATCACTAGTATTATAGGGACCCAACATGCCCCTCTCCTTCAAAAAGGTGTTGTCCTCAACGCTTGAGTAATTCTGGATACTTCTGCATAAAATTCTCATCCTCCCATGTGGAATCTTCAGTGGATAAGTTCTTCCACTTGATAAGATACTCTAAAATTGATCGATTTCGTAGCTGTCGAGTTCTTGTTTCTGTGACTGCTTTCGGTTCCAATATAATTTTTCCTTCCTCGTCAAGTTCTGGAAATATTGTTTGAATTGGGAGCTTGTCACCTATAACCTTCTTTAAACATGAAACATGGAAAACTGGGTGCAATCGAGAAGCTGCAGGAAGCTCCAATTTGTATGCCATAGTACCAATCTTTTGCAACACCTTGTACGGACCATAATACTTTGGTGATAGTTTATTATCCTTCTTAGCTTGCTTTAGGGACATTTGCTTATATGGTTGTAGCCGTAGGAATACCCAATCACCTACATCAAAACTTCTTTCACTGCGATGTCGATCTGCCTGTTGTTTCATTCTATTTTGTGCCAACACGAGGTTATCCTTTAAGAGTTGGAGGACTTGTTGTTGATGTTCGATGTGATGTTCCACTGCCTGAACATTAGAATTTTCTCTTAAATATGATGTGATGGATGGTGGTTGATACCCATAAAGTGCCATAAATGGGGTCATTTTTGTTGCTGTATGGAAGGAAGTGTTATACCACCATTCAGCCAGAGGCAACCATTTGACCCATTGTGTCTGTTTATCATATACAAAGCAACGAAGATATCCTTCCAAACATTTGTTTACTATCTTAGTTTGCCCCTCAGATTGAGGATGATAAGATGAGCTATGAGCTAACTGAGTACCAAGACAAGAAAATAATTCTGTCCAAAAATTTCCAGTGAAAATGGGATCTCTGTCACTTACAATAATCTTTGGGTTTCCATGTAGCTTTTGAACTGTTTCCATAAATGCAGTAGAAACTGTACTGGCTTTAAATGGGTGTGATAATGCACAAAAGTGTGCATACTTGGTAAGTCTGTCAACTACCACCATGATGACACTCTTTCCCTCAGACTTGGGTAAACCTGTGATAAAATCCATTGAAACCTCCTCCCAACGTTGGCTTGGAATGGATAAAGGTTGTAATAGACCTGATGTCTTAATTGTTTCAACTTTATTTTGTTGGCAAACCAAACATTCCACCACAAACTTTTGAATATCTGATTTAAGGCCATCCCAAAAAAATTCCTTCTTAACCCTGTGGTAAGTTTTTAAAAATCCTGAGTGCCCTCCTAAGGGAGAAGTGTGCAATTCCATAAGAATCTTTTGTTTTAGCTGGGAATTCTTACAGAAGTATAAGTGATCTTTGTACCATAACGAATCATTTTGCCAGCTAAATGTATCAGAAGTACTGGAATCTTGTTGTAGCTTTCGAATAAGTGCCCACACTTCTTTGTCATTCTTCCATTCCTCCCTTGCTTCATTTATCCAATCTGGTTGGATAATAGAAATGGCACACAACAATGCTTCCACATCCTCATCCTTTCTTGAGAGTGCATTTGCCACCACATTTTGCTTCCCTTTTTTGTAGATGATTTCAAAGTCATAACCCAACATCTTTGTGACCCACTTTTGTTGCTCTTCAGAGGATAATCTTTGTTCTAAAAAGTATTTAAGGCTATCATGATCCGTTTTTACCTTGAAGTGTCTTCCCATTAGGTAGGGTCGCCATTTCTTAAGTGCATGGAGTATTGCCAACATTTCCTTCTCATAAATAGCTTTGCTTAAAAACTTTCCCTTGATTGGACGACTTTCAAAAGCAATGGGTCTTTCATCTTGCATTAGAACAGCACCAATTCCATTTCCTGAAGCATCACATTCCACAATAAAGGTTTTTGTGAAGTCCAGTGTAGCTAAGACCGGTGCTTGGCACATTGCCTCTTTAAGATGTTCAAAGGCCTTTGTTGCTTCTGGAGTCCATGAAAATGAATCTTTCTTCAATAATGTTGTTAGAGGTGCTGCTATTCTCCCATAATTCTTAACAAACTTGCGATAATACCCTGTCAACCCAAGAAATCCTCGCAGATGCTTTATGGATGTGGGGATTTTCCATTCCTTAATGGCTTTAATTTTTCTAGGGTCTACCTTAACTCCTTCATGAGATACAATATGACCCAAATATTCCACCTCCTGGACTCCAAAGAAACATTTGGATCTTTTTGCATATAATTGTTTCTCCTCCAATAGTTGTAGCACCCTGTCAACATGTTCAACATGATCCTTCCAAGACTTGTTGTAGATTAGTATATCATCAAAAAATACTAACACAAATTTTCTAAGGAATGGTTTGAAAATTGAATTCATCAAACCTTGAAATGTTGAAGGTGCATTGGTAAGGCCAAAAGGCATGACCAAAAATTCATAATGACCCTCATGAGTCCTAAATGCCATTTTTGGAATGTCTTCAATCTTCATTTTGATTTGATGATATCCCGAACGAAGATCCAACTTGGTGAAGTAAATTGATCCATGCAATTCATCCAGTAATTCATCAATGACAGGAATGGGGAACTTATCTTTAATAGTGAGCTTGTTGAGCTCCCTATAATCCGAACACATGCGCCATGATCCATCCTTCTTGTGCACCAATACTACTGGAGCTGAAAAAGAACTTTGACTCGGTTGAATTATACCAGCCTCTAGCATTTCTGCAACCATACGTTCAATTTCACTTTTTTGGACATAGGGATATCTGTATGGCCTGATGTTTGGAGGAACACTTCCTGGAATCATATGAATAGCATGATCATGATCACGCATAGGTGGGAGACCTTTGGGAGTCTCAAATACCTTGGAATGATTGTCCAGGACTTTTTGGAGATCTGGAGAAATAGATGATTCCAATGTGGAAACATCTAGCGAACATAATTGTGCAATTACACCTCTTTGCTCCTTTTTTAGAAGCTTAGTCATGCCATTAGAGCTGATTATCTTTCCTGGTTTCCCTGCAATACCCCTTAATTCAACTTCCTTCCCTTCCGTAGAAAATTTGATGAAAAGTTCTTGAAAATTAAAAGCTATTGTACCCAAGGATTGTAGCCATCGGACTCCTAGTACAACATCGGCACCTCCCATTGGAATGGAAAGCATTGGGCTAGTCAATACATATTCTCCCATGGATAGCTTGATATTATGGCACTTTCCAGAGCAATTTATTGTTCCTCCATTTGCAATCATCACTTAACACTCTGGTGCTGGATATAGGAAGCAATTCAATTCTTTTGCTACCCTACAATGAATAAAATTGTGGGTGCTTCCTGAATCAATCAACACTATTACCTTTTTCTTCTTGATTTGTCCTTCTATCTTAATGGTTTGAGGAGTGGTAATTCCCACCAATGCATTACAAGATATGGTCGGATTTATTTGTTCTTCATCTAGGCTTTGTTCCTGGAATATATCCTCTTCTTTTGACCTTTCTTGCTCCTTTGCTCCTTCCTCTTCACAATCTATGTAGAATAATTTCTTCTCAGCACACTTATGACCTTTTGTGTATTTGCTATCACAATTGTAACAAAGCCGTTTTGCTCTTTTTTCTTCCAATTGTTGTGGTGTCAACCTTGTAGGTTGTGGAAGACTAGGGGCAACAACACTTCCGTCTTTATAGTTGTGAGTGGTATGCTTCCTAGTTGCCATAATTTTGCTTTCCATTTTTCTTGCTAACTTGAATGCCTTCTCTAATGAATCAGGTTCCCAAAGGCGAACATCATGTTGGATATTATCCTTTAAAGACCCTATGAACACATCAATCCTATGCCCCTCTGGAATATCTTTTACCCTTATGTTGAATTTTTGGAACTCCTCAATGTGCTCCATTATTGAACCCTTTTGTTTGAGACTTATCAATTGGCTAAAAAAAGTGTTGCTTTTTGTATCCTCATAATGTGCTATCAATTCTTTCGTAAAAATTGTCCAAGTGATAAATTGTTTACGAGAACAAAGCCATTGATACCATACAAACTGATTTGGTTCCAAATATACAGTTGCTATACGTACCTTTTGTGCGTTTTGCACATTATTGAGATCGAAGAATTGCTCCATCTGTAATATCCATGTGGCGGGATCGTTGCCATCAAACTTCCTCATATCGATTTTTGGAATATGGTGGTTCTTCGATCCAACATTAGCGTCTATGGAATCATGATTAACATTTGTTTTGTTCTCATCATGAGTTTCCTTTACTACCTTTTCACCATTATTAAGTATTTCTTGTAGAAAATTTGTCAAATCTGTCTTCAAATCTGCCATGCCTGTCTTCAAATTTGTGTTCAAATCTATCTTCAAATTGTCCATCTTAGCTTCCATGCCATTCATATTAGCTTCCACGCCATTTATCTTAGCTTCCACGCCATTTATCTTAGCATCTGTTAACTTTTGTGAGCGTGACATTTGTTGCACTTGTTCTTGTAATTTTGATATATCATGTAGCATTTCTTCCTCTTCTTCATGAGTCATGCTAGAGCTTTCAGGTTCCTTACTAGGTGTTTTCATTTTCATTCCTTGGGGCATCAGTTACCGATAATAATGCTCTACTATGCCCTTTGAATTCCTTCAAAATAAATTTTCAAACCAAGCTTAAGAAAAAATTTAAAAAAATCTACACACCTTTTTTCACTTTGTAGGAGCTCGATATTGCCTTTGATGTATCTATGTACTTTCCAATCATCTAGTTTTGAATTTGTGACCTGTAGTAGCTCTCTGTGTCCTCTTTCCAATGCCACCAGTCTGATCCAAATTGGATTCTCCAAGAAAGAGTTATGCACAATCTCCCAAGATGACCTGATTATAGGCCTTTCCAGAAGAGTGAAGTTGTATGAAGTGTCGCGTGTACAATTTTTGATATTTGGTTCTGAAAAAGATATACAAGAAACTAAAATCCGTCCTATTTCTGTACCTTCTTACGAAATTTCAATCTGATTCCCAGAGAGAAAGTTATGACAATTTTCCCCATGTCACATGTTTTGAATGTAATTCAGGAGTCTGCAAAAAGACCAACTTCCTCAGATCATATCTCTGAAAATATCACGCGAAAAGCTTTGAAATTCAGACCCAAGGTTCAGCATGATTTCTTCTCAAATGGGTTTTTTTTGTGACTTCTGAAACGTCACCGAAAAAAGTTATAGTGAAAATGACACGATGACCTATTTGGAGCAGCGAAACCCTAGAATCCAAATCTCTGATACCAAATGTTATGAAACCAGCTCAAGAAAAGATAGAAAAGATAGATCAACGCCTTAGAATTCAGCCTCTTCGAGGGGGGAACCTCCTTTACATTACATAAATGAACAATTCTTTGATGATTCAAATGACAAAACCTCCTTTCTATATATAGGAGTCTAAGGAGTCACAATATAATCCCGCCGACCTAACAATAATAATATAAAGCCACAAAAATAACAATAGAGGGATTCTATGGGGCACAAAAATAACAATATGGGGGTAATAGGGGCACAACAATATAAATAAGAGGTATAACTATAATATTAATGGGGTAATCACTAGTATTATAGGGATCCAACACATTACATATATAATGTGTTCATGGGATATCAAAGATGCCTTTCCTTCAACATTGGGACAAGCCCAACAGTTGTTTTATGTGAATCATTGTCCTCATTGCCTTGCCACAATGATATTGGCATATTCCATTAACTCCTTTAAACAACTCCTCTGACTTTCATTTATTCTCTAGCTACTGATAGTTTCATCCATTAACTCTTTGTATTGTTGTATCGGAGGTCCACTCACCGTGACTTTTTATTGAAACAAAGTTACGATATCTCACAATGCCGATGCCCTAAGCCACTTAGACCTTAGCATCCTTATCATTTTATTTCATATGATTGCTACCTATGACCACCTATATAGCCCTTAGGTTCTACAATATCAGAAGCATCATATATTGTAACCTTGATTTAAATGATGTGAGAAGGTCGTGAGGTTATAAGATCCCTTTGCTTGGCTCTTTCTTGTTTTTCCTCCATGGGACTTGGCATTGTAATCAGTGGCTTAGATTTTAGGTGTTAAGGCCTTCAGTTCCTGCCAGGAGCCAACCTACCTTTGTATTTTCTCTTCCACCCTTGGTTCTTTTGGGTGTCTGATGCAGAAGCATTCAGCTCAGAAAAATCCTTGTGTTTTATTAGACATAGGGGGTCTTGTGTTTTAAGGAAGTTGGTTTCCTAAGTGTTAAATTAATGTAATTATTTAGGCTTTTGAGTGATTTTAATAAGAAGAGGAATTAATTAAGTATTGTGAGGCATATTTGTAAATGTTCATGAATGTTGGAGAACATGAGAGATTTAGGATAGTTGAAAGATTTGGGAATCAATTGTAAATATTAGATTAGGAATTGGTTTCATGACTTGAGGAACTAGAGAGGATACTTAGAGATAAAGAAGAGATTTTAGGATTTTGTTGAGAAGGTTATGGATCTAAACCAGGAATTGGTTATAGAATCCTTTTGTATAAATGTAAGCCTAAAAAGTGTAGAAAGGGGTTAGCTAGTTAGAAAGTTACTAGTTACTTAGTTAGAGGATTTCACTGTAAGCCTACGGGCCAGTAGGAAAACAGAGGCCACTGATCAAAAAATCTGGCCAGAGAGAGAGACTCTTTATGTAAATATTTATTTAGCAACACAGAGAATTCAATTTTTGAATTGTGTAAGTGTGGATTTAGAAATCGAATGATAAATTATGCGTGAATTAGAGTTTCTACATAGTATATGTATGCAAGTGGAGTTCGAGCAGTACATAGAGAAGAAGTGAGGATGAAGGATCATGTCGGATCGTTGAATCTGATTGAAGGATCAACGTGAAGTTCAAGAGAGACAGTGTTTAAGAGTATGTAGAGTAAGTCCAAGAGGGTGTTGTGTTGTAGAACAACCAAAGAATAGAAACCCTGGAGGAACTTGAAACCACAAAAGAACCTTGAGAAACCACATAAAGGCGAAGAAAGTAAAGGCATGAAGGAATGAATTAAATGTGCATAGGAGCCATTGGATCATCTAGATCAACATACGAGATTGTTTGCGATAAGTGGCCAGGATTAAGTCGCGTAGAATGGATTCAAGAATATGAGTGGCAAAGATTAAGCCATGTGTTGGCAGAAGGATGGAGCGGTTTTCATAGGCGGAACTAGTTTTCACGTGGCTTCAAAACTATAAGTGGTAATTGAAAAATGGACCCAATGAAGTTATGAACGACAACTTAATCCACTTGAAGTTCAAAGGTGATCAGATCATCTGTTGAGATGGTGATTGGACGCATATCGCGTGCAAACAAGCATGGGGTTTAATTTGGAAATCGAACCTGATGAGAGTTTATATAGTGGGGTTAAATCTTCGTTGTGTTCCGGTGATCAGGACTGTCCATGGGTTGATGGATTAGATGGTAATTACACGAAAAAGTGCGTGAAGGTAAATATTCTAAGCAGATCTGATGTGTTTATCAATGCAAGTTAAATTTGTTTATGTTCCGGAGGATGAATGGAGATCGCGCGCTAGTCGTTGATCTGGTGGAGTGAAATCAACAGTGGAGGTTGAACGTGATAAGGTGAGCATCGGTAAATGTGCAAAGGTCGTGGAAAGGCAGAAAGGTAAGGTTAAGTGGTTTATGGTATATTTCTATTATAGGAGAGTTATAATAGAAATAAAGCAGGATTAATGAATTAAAAGGTTAAGTCAAGTTTAACCAAGTTTGAGAACATGGTGTGGTTAACGTTGAGTTAAGTCGAGACCAGATTTAAGAGGTTATGGTTAATACGCATGGGATTAAGGATTAAGCAAAGTTTAGGAAGGGTGTATAATGCTTTGATTAAAGAGTTATTAAAGTTTAGACTTTGGGTTAATCACATGAAATGTTTCCACATGAGGTTTAATTAAGAAGCCAAAAGCCTTAATTTGTGAAGGTTTGACTAGGCAGGGAAATTAAAATTCCTGAGACATAATAGATTATGCATTTTATATGCATACTGTGGGTAAAGTCAGCTTAGGCTAGCATCAGTTTCCTTTATCAAGTGCCAACACTTTGAATCTCCTAGATATCATATCTTTCTCATAATTAAATTAGAGGGGTACCCAAAATTCCAACCTTCGAAATGTACTTTCTATGCATCAGAAAATAACACTTAGTTTCTTCGGCTCTCTATGCATCCTTGGTCCTTTGGATCTCTCGCAAGAAAGTCCTTAGTCCTTTGGACCTCTCGCAAGCAAGTGCCAGTCCACATCAGATCTCCTTTATCAAATCAAAAAAATTTCAAAAGGATTTTCACACGAGTTACGAAATGTACAACCAATGAAATAATTCATAGCACTTAGGTGTTAACTCTACTCTACACCCTTTGTTTTGTGGGTATTCCAAAACCATGTTCTAGTCTCATTGGAGCCCCTTTCATGAGATCATAATATTTATTTAAAAAAATAGATAGGAGTTACGAAAACTCCAACATGATAAATGTCGACCTTTGACATGATTTCATGTTATCATCGTCTTTTCCACATGAAATCTCATTAGTGGTGGCACTTGCCACCAAGATTCACATCATTAGGCGATCCACTATTATCGAATATGGCTGCCACTTGTCCTCTGAATTACCAGATCGTGCTGATGTCATCTTCCTCGCCAGCTCCTGATGGGCCAATCATCTTCTTCCATGTGTCATTTAGAGGAGAGAGAAAGGGACCTCTTTCTCCTTGGTTTTGCAATGAGTTCCTTTTGTAAGTTTCATTTCCCACATTCCTTGGAGCTTTCAAAATAATTTAATTTATAAGGATTTATGAAACTTCGAGGTTCCAAAATAACATCTCCTCCAAGTTTCTGATATCGGGTCTTGATTTTCTCCAACCTCAGATTAACCTTTCTTTCCTGTGCTCTATTGACATTAGAAATTTAGAGCCCTTGATATTTGGGCTACCTTTGATATTTCAGCCTTTCGAAATTTGGCTCCTGATATTTGAGTTGCTTCGAGGGACCTCAAGGCCCTTACTTCGGAAGTGCATAATGTTTGATCCAAGAGGCCATTTTGAGGCTTTCACATAGCGTTGGGAAGCTCTTTCACAACAATTTCTAATGGAAAGGGTCTAATGTAGGCTTTGATGCCATTTTCTACCTGATAAATTTTTGCAAATATCTTTGCCTCAATGGTAGTATGGTTGACCTCAATGTAAACATAACAAATGCCATAATCGGACAATGTTAACTGGCCAAAAAAAATCACAAAAATATGGTTTAGTATGTTAATCTTAGTGTTTATAATATTAATATGAGGGTTATAACATTAATCCTATGGTTTAATATTAATCCTAGGGTTTAAAATATTAATATTTTGTTTTATAATATTAATCGTATGGTTTTTTATTAAGGTTTAATATTGTGACATTACAAAATTAGGGTTTAATATACTTAGAAATCTATCCAACATCACATCGTCACAATGTTACAATCAATTTCACAATCATTGTCGCAATGTTACATTATAATGTAATTATTCAATGTCCAATTGAGGGAAATATTTAGGAGATAATATTCATAGGTGGGTTATTTCCCATGTTTTTCTAAAACAATGATCGTTAATTTCTATTTTTTTTCAAAAAATTATTCGCCTAAATTTTATAGTATAAAATTATTGTACCTTAAAAATTGCAAAAAAATCACAAACACTATATTTTTTTTTTCTCGGTAAAACTAGCTAATCTATTATATTATATACAGGTTAACATTACATGCAAAAAGACAGGCCGTCCAGGGCCAACTGTGGCACCTTGGATAGCATTGCTTGACACAGAATTCGCCCTCGCAGGGGCAACACCTCTAGGATATACCAAAACATAAGACACAGTGTTGAGCTCAGACAGTAATGAAACGGCCCACGCAGGGGCTTTCAACAAAAAACTCATAGTAAACCTTGCCACGATGCATGATAGACAGACCCATAAAATGAAAAAGAACTGAAGGTATACAAACATAGAAATGTAGCATAGTCCAGATACCAGCCAAGACCTCCAACTTATACCAGACCCGAGAGAGAGAAAAGTAAGCCGGAGAGTGTCTCTGGGGATTAATCTTCAGGCTCTTCCTCAATGATGTAGCTCCAGCCTTGGCCTTCAGGAATGCCTGCCCACATTGCCGTAGGATCCTTCGCAGTGGCCGACGGTTCCTGCTCTGGAGGTTGGGGAGGGGCTTGCTGAGGCTCCTTCCCAGAATTACCCTGTTCAATTGGTGGCTGCAGCACTGGACTTTCCTCACGATTTCCTTCTGGAGGTATCTCAGCCGAACCCGGTTGTTGTCCAGCTTCATTCTCCTCAGGAACCTTCGTAAAGAGAACTGAGATATGTGCATTAATACCTGCATTTTCCTGCGAGCTGCCCAAGGTGAAAACGACTGAGCCGAATGCTGGAAGCACGGGCTCTCCTCTACTGGAGCTGCCGACCTCCAAGAACTGACTGGCTGGAGTTGGTATGACTCCCACCCTCCTGTAGCAGTAGCAGCAGCAGCAGTGATGGTGTACATCCGCTGCAGGGGGGCGTGAAGGTGCACCACGCCCAGGTCCTCTCCTACTCGGCTGTCTTTCACGCAGTCGCGCCATATTTTCCGCGTCTCCTTCAACTTGTTCCAGGACCGAGCTTGTGAGCTTGAAGTCACGGCTGTCACTGCCAATTGAGTGCAGTCCCCGAATGTATTCAAGGCAGAGCTCAACTGCCCATGGACCGCGCCCAGGATTAGCCAGCATGAAGCGAACTTTGCCCAAGTGAGTGCCTTCACTCTCCACCTCAATTGCTCTCCATTTGCCCTCAGAATTCTGTTCCCACCTGAGGCATTCTTCAGAGTCGAAATGGAAATTTGCAACAGCAGTGGCTGCGTTTTGAAGGAGAAGAGTGCCCACTGGCCGAAATTCCTCCAGGGCCTGCGCCACACAGACCTTACCACGCAAATGAACCTGCAATGAACCGTCATCCTTAAAAAATCTTGCAACATTCCCTCGATAAGAGCTCTCCATAACTGCTCCCTGCAACAACATCGCTTCACCCTTCGTAACATTGAATGCCAAGAGCTCGGGCTGCTGAGCTTCATACCTCGGCGACAGTGAGCAATAACTATGCTGCATTAACACGGGGCGGCACATGCTGGGCATGTGGCTCATCCCTGGCTGACGTACTAACACCCGCATCCGGGGCACAAACACTATATGAAATCATTATAAATTTTAATATTTTTACAAAAGTGTGTTAAAATAGTTTATACTTTACATGTTAGCAACTAGTAAGATTCGCCAAGATTTCTAAACTTTAAAATTAATTTGTATCCTTAAAATTTTCCTTGGGAATCACATTGCCACATTAGAAAGCTAAGTTTTAATATGATAGTCTTAGGGTTTATAATATTAATCTTATGGTTTAAAATATTAATTGTAGGGTCCACAATCTTGATATTAAACAAAAGGGATTAATATAAAACCCAAAGGAATATTAATAAACAAACCCAAGCGATTATTAATATTAATAATCCCTTATGTTTATAATATTAATTATCCCTTGGATTTATTAACACCCTGGGTTTATAAGTTTTATAATATCTCGAATTTAGTATACTAAGCCTTGGGTTTAGTATATTAAATTTGTGATTTGCAAACATACTCACTATAATTTTAATCTTAAGGTTTATTATGTTGGGTTTTATAATGTTAGGATTTTATATTAGGATTTAATATTGTGAAATTACAAAATTATGATTTAATGTTAGTAACATGGTTTGCAATATTAATCTTAGATTTTCTATTAGGGATTTAGAATCTTAGGGTTTATAATATTAATCTTAGTATAATATTAATATTAATCTTCATATAATATCGTATTCATATTAATATTAATATTAATATAGTATAATATTAATTTTAATATTAATGTCAAGGTATAACAATACCAAACCTTAAAAATATTTAACAATATTGTCATGCTGAAATGGTTAAGAAATCTATGTAATGTCGCAATTGTGACAAACATTATTGTAATGCCACAATCAATTTGATAATCATTATCACAATATTACATTACAATGTAATTTATTCAATGTTACTTTATGACATTACAAAATTAGGGTTTAATGTATTAATATTAGGATTTATAATATTAATATTAGGGTTCATATTTCTATAATTTAATATATTTAACTTCAGGTTTATATTGTTAGTGTTTATAATATTAATCTTACGGTTTATTATATTGGGCTTTGTTGACACCTAATCATAGGGATTGGTTGAACAACTGTAATTAATGTAAATAGATAATAGAGAAAATGAAGAGTCGTCAAAAGATGAACTAAACAATCACCCCCTCTTATATATAATAATGAACAACCTAAATGAATAATACGATTACATTTGAGGAGTTACCTCCTGGTCTGACATGGTATCAGAGTCAATGCCATTTTTGGCTTCCCTCTCTGCTTTGTAACTCCTCTCTCATCACTGCTGCCCCTCTTTGGCAACTGTTGTAGACGTTCGGTTGGTTATGTGAGGCAACTGCTCCACAAGCACAGTTGAGGTATCACTCTCTTGGTTTCATAGTGTTAAACACAGGTGCATTGAATTAAATTCCCTTATGACTATGTATCATCGTTTTGAACCCTAATCGGGTATTTTTCTCTGTTCACACATTTTATTTATAAATCACAATCAATTAGTGTTAAGTGTTAATACTGAGTTTAAGTGCTAAAACTTTTCTTAAGCGTGTTTTGAATTAAGCATGTGGGTAGTATTCGTCAAGTGGTGAGCGGTATCTCCCGTGCCCTAAAGGCTAGAAGTGGTATTCCTAAATTTCATGTGATTAACCTTAGTGGGTGACATGTAGCATGAGAAAAAACGTTTCTCCTACGCTTTCTATTTGTTATGCATTATGCAAGATTTCACACGAGATTACGTTATAGCCATTGGAGTAAGCGGGATTGATTGACAGTGGGGATTGGCCAAGCTAGTTGGTGAGCGGGTGACGTGATAGCCGTTTGATTATACAGGTTAGATCTGATAGTGATCATGTCGAAAGATGCATGTGAGTTAATTTAAATTTTAGACGCAATGTGGTTGTTAAAAGGAGTTTAAGGTTCAGAGTGATCAGACCGTCCGTTTAGTGGGTGATCAGGCGCATATTGCTTCTGAAAGTGTGGGCAAGTTAGTGTTAGAAATGGATGCAATAAGGTTATGAACTAGGGTTTTAATTCCTTTTAGTTTCATTATGAGATTGCGCGACAACTGTTCGATTGCACGGGTCACGTCAATGGTGGAGATCGTCCAAGTTAGTTGGTAAGTGGATGACGCAATATCCGTTGGATCTGGAGAAGTGAGATCAATGACATGGATTGAAGCACTTGATAAAAGGAGAAGTCAACAAGGGGAAAATAGTGATTGGTCAGATAAGCGGGACACTCAGGGGGAAAATACATGTACAAAACCAGATTTAAGCACAGCTGATTGGTTACAAAGTTAATCAGTAGTCGAATTACAGACTACCACCTCATTTTCATCAACATCCTATGTCATTTCTAAAATGAACTCATTGATATATATTGTGGGAGTGGTTCTCATCGGGAAGGAGAATATCCTAAATGATCATGGAAAATCAGACACACTCGCATTTATAATGAGCTGTGGAAAGGAGTGTGTTGGAGATGGAGACAAAGAGCCAGAGCAACCTACCTCAAGCAAGGAATTCGCCATTTGGGAAAATAAGATCAGCAAGGCTTATGCATTGATTGCAACATCAGTAAATGAAGAGGTGAGTCACCATATTTAGTCATTTTCAAATGATTTTGAAGCCTTACAAAAATTGAAGGAACTCTATGACTCACACTCTACACTTGAAGCTGTTCAACTCATGATTAAATTGTTCACCCTTGAATTACAAAATGATCATCCTCTTGCTCTTGCATCAGAAGTAAAATCTATTATGCATGATATCAAAGTCACTAATGTTGAACTGGACATTCCTCTAATAGCTTTTCTCAAGGCACTTTATCCCACTAACTAAAATTATCTTAAGTCATTGCAAGCAAATGGAAACCTCAAAGATATTACCTTTGACTCCCTTGTAAAAAAATTGCTAAAAGAGAGAAATATTTTGGGAAGAAAACAACTCCTCAGTCTTCTAAAGAGGATGTGTGCCTTGCACATAGAGAGAAGAATCTTTCTCAATATTCTTCGAGAGGAAGAGGAAGAAATTTCAGAGGCAAGGGGCGGGGCGGACACTCTCAAGGAGAAAAGTCAGATTTGCACAGCATACACTACAAAAGAGATGGATCACATGATGCATCCACATGAAAGTTGCCTTGGGATAGAATTGAGCATGAAAGAAATCAACCAAAAGGTAAAACTAATCACAAAGAGAAAGGTAAAGCACCTGAATCCACTCAGTATCTTGTGGCACACTGTAATAATGGAGTAAATGAAGACTTATTTAATGCTTCACTTGCTTCTTGGAAAAATTTTTGGTTGCTTGATTTAGGAGCAACTTGCCACATGACTTTTAGAAGAGATTTTTTTGAAGAATTTTCTAAAAATATTGATGGAGTAGTATATTTTGTAGACAAATCAAAATTGAAGTCATCAGGGCTTGGTATAATCAGGCTTAGATTGCCCGGTCATCTAGACTTTCTTCTGCATCATGTTTTATGTCTCCCACGGTTGAGGAGAAAATTTCTGTCCTTCGTCCACATCCTCCAGCAAGGACACTTCATTCATATGTTTGATGGCAAGCTTGAGGTGAGAAAAACATCAGATCACTCACTTTTCATGCTGGGGATAGAAGAAGAAAGGCTTCTCAAGCTGCAGGGTACCTCTGCTCATGCACAAAATTTCTCATACAATTCTCATTATGAAGAAGGTATGTTTCCATCAATTTTATTATGGCATGCTAGATTTGGACACTTGAACTGTGATAGCCTTTGCTTGTTCAAGAAAAATGGTGTTACTAGTTTGCCTACAATTCCTTGGAAACTTAAGCAATGTGATGCTTGCATTCTAGGAAAGCGTAGAAAATAGTATTTTCATGATTCACATTCGAGAGCACATAGAAAACTTGAGCTCATTCATTTAGATTTATGTGGTCCAATGCCTGTTGCTTCTGCAAATGGAAATAAACGTATGATGACATTTATTGATGCCTACACCAGAATGTGTTGGGTTTATTTATTGAAGAACAAATCTGATGCTTTTCAAACATTCAAGAACTTCCATACATGGATTGAAAATGATGCACAATCTCATATTGGCTATATTCACACTGATAATGGAAAAGAATACACTTCAAATGAATTTGAAAACTATCTTCACTGGGATGGTGTCAAACATCAAACAACTATGCCTTAATTTCCCCAACAAAATGGAGTAGCTGAAAGAATGAATAGGACAATATTAAATATGGTGCACTCCATGATGTTTTTCAAAAATATAAAAACGATGTTTTGGGCTAATGCAGTTCTATGTGATGTATATATAAAGAAATGATGTCCATCTAATGCTATTAGAAAGAAGATGTCGTATGAAATGTGGTAAGGGCACATTCCTTCGGTAAAGCATTTGAGGGTCTTTGGTTCCACATGTTATGCCTTAATACCAAAGGTACATAGGAGAAAACTTGGTGCAAGAATTCGTAAGTGTATCTTCCACGGGTATTCAAACAACTCCAAAGCATACCATCTCTATGATGAAGTCAATAAAAATTTTGTTATATCTAGAGATGTAATCTTTCTTGAATCATCCAAAACTGACAATGTTGTTGAGTGACAACTTGATATCTTGGATAGATTCACAAATGCAAAATCATTTCAAGAATTTGATAATCAAATTCAACATCTTGAGGGGGGATTCCTATACTAGATCAACCTGTGCAATCTTCTTTTGAAGCACTCTCTCCCTCGCATGAAAATCCAACAACAAATGATACTTTGAGTGATGTGATTGACAGAATTGGGAGACTCAATCTTAATTCAATCCCAACTCAATAATAGAGCAGCCTGGACCATCTCAGAAAGGTCCCCCAAGGTGGCTAGCAAAGATACTTGAAAGTGTTCATCCTAATGAGGTTGGAAAGACAGGAACTAGAAATTCAACCCGACAAAATGGAGGTGATGTAGATGACCCTGATTCACTTGTTGACATGGTTGTTTATTATGATTGTGAATTAAATCTCTCTACTGATTTTGAACCAACTTCCTTCAAAGAAGCTGATTCTCATGATGAATGGAAAGAAGAAATGTAGAAGGAGTATGATTCCTTGATAAAGAATGGCACATGGAAGCTGGTTGATCCTCCATTGGGAACCAAACCAATTGGCTACAAGTGCGTATAGAAGAACAAGTATAAGTTGATGGCTTACTTTACAAGCACAAAGCTAGGTTTGTGGCAAAAGGTTTTGCACGGAATGAAGCGGTCGATTATGAGGAGACTTTTTCCCCCATAGTAAAAAGGGCTACCATCCGAACACTCTTTGCCCTAGCAGCGTAGAACGGTTGGAAAGGCCATCAAATGGATGTAAAAACTTCTTTCTTTAATGTAGATTTAAAAGAGAATGGTTTTATGTCCCAACCTGAAGGATTTGTTGTAAAAGGACATGAGCATAAAGTATGAAAACTTGTGAAATCCTTGTATGGCCTCAAACAAGCACCGTGAGCTTGGTATGAAAATATAACTAGGCATCTTCTGAAACTCAATTTCAAACATTATGATCTTGATGATGTAACTTTGTTTGTCAAGAAGGTTGGAAAAATAGTTGTATATCTTGTGGTATATGTAGATGATCTTTTGATGACACGGAACAATGAGAGCTACATTGCATCCATAAAGAATGAATTGAGGAAAGGTTTTGAAATGACTAATTTGGGCTATGTTCATTACTATCTTGGTATTGAAGTAACTCATCATCTGAAGTACATATTCCTTTCTCAAAAGAATTATATTGGAGATCTATTGCTCAGGTTTGGCATGATTGAATGCAATCCTCTCAGTACTCCAATGGAACAAAACTTAAAGCTCACATCCATTGAAGGAAAAGAATTTGAGGATGCAACAAAGTATAGACAAGTTTTAGGAAGTCTAAACTACCTAAGTACTACCAGACTAGACATTTTGTTTGTTGTTGGAATCCTCTCTCGGTTTATGTAAAATCCATGTGAGGGACATTGGTCTGCTGCAAAAAGAGTTCAAAAGTACTTGAAGGGAACTCAAGACTTGTGAATCAAGTATACACAGGTGGGCGACTTCATCTTGATTAGATACTTTCCTTCAGACTTCGATGGATGCAAAGAAACTCGCATATCTACATCGGGTTATGCTATGAGTCTTGGATCAAGAGTTTTGTCCTGGAGATCATGCATACAATCAGTTCCAATAGATTCCACAATAGAGGAAAAATATGTGGCAGTAGCTGAGGAAACAAAAGAAATTGTGTGGCTCAAGAAAATTATGGAAGATTTGCAGGTAAAACAAGTACAATCGACTCCACTCATGATTGATAATACCTCGACAATAAAGTTGGCCAAGAACCCAAAGTTCCATGATTGAACGAAGAAAATCAATACAAAATATCATCTCATTCGATATCATGTTGAGGCCAAAACAATCCATCTTCGCCATTGTTCCACTAATGAGAAAATTGCAAACATCTTCACCAAAGCACTTGGAAGAGAAAAGCTTGAAAGCATTAGAACGATGCTTCAACTCACCAACATCCCTTCAGATTAAAGGGGCGAATGTTGACACCTAATCATAGGGATTGGGTGAAAAACCATAATTAGTGTAAATAAATAATAGAGAAAATGAAGAGTCATCGGGAGATGAACTGAATAGTCACTCCCTCTTGTATATAATAATGAAGAACCTAAATGAATAATACGATTACATATCAGGAGTTACCTCCTGGTCTGATAGGCTTGATAATGTTAGGGTTTAATATTGTGACATTACAAAATTATGGTTTAATATATTAATATTAGGGTTTATTATATTGATTTTTATAATGTTAGGGTTTTATGTTAGGGTTTATAAAATTAATCTTATGGTTTATAATATTAATCCTAGGGTTCATAATCCTTATACTAAACCAAACAGATTAATATAGATTCCCAAGAGATTATTAATATAGTAACCCAAGGGATTATAAATATTGACAATCCGAAGGGATCATTAATATACTAACGATTGGGGTTATTAATCGTAATAAACCTTTCGGTTTATAATATTAATTATCCCTTTGATTTATCAACCGTTTGAGTTTATAGTATTTATAATCCCCCAGATTTAGCATATTAATCTTTCGGTTTAGTATATAAAACTTATTGTTTATAATATTAATGTTATCGTTTACTATATTCGGTTTTATAAATTATATCTTTAATATTGTGATATTAGAAAATTAGGGTTTAACATATTAATCTTAAGGTTATAATATTAAGCTTAGGTTTTAGTATTACTCCCCAAATTTATATTGTTAATATAAGATTTGTAATATTAATGTTAGGGATTTTATTAAGGCTTTATTAATTAATCTTAACATTCATATTAATATAATATTAGTTTTGTTACATTGCATTTATAATATTAATCTTTAGATTTATAAGGCTTATTTTAGGGTTTACATTCCTAGTGTTCAATATATTAGACTTAGGGTTTATAATCTTAGTGTTTATAATATTATACTTATGGTTTATTATATTGTGTTTTATAATGTTAGTATTTTGTATTAGGGTTTATTATTGTGACACTAATCCCTTGGGCTTACCGTATTAATATTTTAGGTTCATAATTTAATTATCCATTGGGTTTATAATTTTAATAATATTTTGGGTTTATAATATTAATAATCACTTGGGTTTGTAATATTAATAATGTCTTATGTATATGCTTATAATATTAATCTCTTGCGTTTATAATATTAATAATACTTTGGGTTTATAATATTAACCACTTTCATTTATAATCTTAAACCTCCTTTTTTTAAAATTAATTGTTGCTTTTATAATATGAATAATATTTTGGGTTGTCATATTATTGATAATATTAATATTGCTACCATATTATTATAATATAATAGTTATTATAATAAATCATTATTCTAATTACTCTAATTTTCATCATAAATATATAATAATAATAATAATATTATATTATTATTATTATAATAATATACTTATTCTTATTAATATTAATATTAATGTTATATCTATATTGTTGTGTTGAGGGGCTCTATGCAACTTGTAACGTAAGTATGTAAACAATTTTAAATGTCGACTCAGTTAAAAATATAAAAAGTTAAAAGTAAAATAGTAATGACTGTAAAGATTTAAATATTGACTCAATTAATAATAAGAAGTTAAAAGTAATATAAACCCCTGTATGAAAGATGAGTGTAAACATTTAAATTTTGGATCAATTAATGTTAAAATGTTAAAAGTAATAAAAAAAGAATATTCTATTTGTTACATTTTGATTTTGTTATTAACTTGTGAATAGGATTTGTTATAATACCATGGCTTATTAATCCCACAAGCCCAAAAACTCTAATTTATTTCACCATCAAAATATTTTTTGTTTTAATATGAGAAGATTACTAACCATGGATATTCAAACCCACTTTATTGTGGATATTATTAACTTGAAAATAGGCATTCTTACAATACCATGGCTTATGAATACCACATACCCAAAAATTAATTGCAATCAAAATATTTTATAACAATATGATAAGATTGTTAACTATGGATATTCAACTTCACTTTACAATGGATATCATTAACTTGTAAATAGGCTTTGTTACAATACTATGGCTTATAATACCACATGCCAAAAAAACATGACTTATTTAACAGTCAAATTTTTTTATAACAATATGAGAAGCTCCTTAATCATGGATATATACCCCCACTTTGCCATTGTTACATTACAATGGGCCAATACCATGGTTTGTTAGTACCACGTGACCAAAAATCATAACTTGTTTCACAATTGCAATATCTTATAAAACCTATTTGGCAATTGCAATATTTTATAACAATATGAGGAGATATTAACCATGGATATTCACCGACACTTCACCATGGATATTATTAACCTGTAAATAGACTTTATTACAATACCATGGGCCAATCATGGCTCATCAATACCAGATTCTCAAAAACCATAACTTATTTCACAATCAAAATATTCTATAAAACATTTTATTTTAATTTAATTTAATACAATACCATGTTTTGAATAAATCTAAAAGGAAAAAGGTTATAATTCCTTTTGAAATATATCTAAACTCTCTATCCTCACAACTACTAAAATTATTCCCATACAAATGAAATCAAGGTTTTAATAAAATTATAATGAGAATACTTTTATAGAGAGAGATGTGAAATTTATATAATATAAATAATATTTTTAAGAACAAACATAGATCCATCTTAACTAAGGTTCTAAGTAATGAGAACAAGAAAAGTGAATAACAATAAAGTTAGTGCATGATTCTTTTAAATTTTTCATTATTGTATTTTCTTTGACATGATTGATCTAAAATATGGGTTGAATATTTTACAACCAATTGAGTTTTTTAAATTTAGACACTTTTGTAAATACAATACAATGAGAATTTAAGAGAGGGGGGTGGAGAGAGAGTGTGTGTTGGGAGGAGAGAGAGAGGGATATAGAGGAAGGAAGAGACAAAGGAGGGGAGAGAAATTAGGAGGGAGCCACATAGAGAGATTTGTAGGGGGGGAGAGAGGGTGGAAAAGAAAGTCATAGAGAGATAGAGTTGGAGAGAGAGAGAGAGAGAGAGCGAGTGACAAGGGAGAGATGGAGAGAGTGTAAGGGAGAGAGGAGAGGAGGGAAGAGAGGGAAGAGGAGCGGAGAGAGATAGGGAGAGAAAGGGAAGATAGAGAGACATAGACACATAGATGGCTCGAGAAAGAGAAGAAGAGAGGGAGGGAGATAGTGATAGAGTTGGAGGGAATAGAGAGAGAGAGAGAGATTGGGGGAGAGACAAAGGGCGATGGGAGAGAAAGGGAGGGAGTGCAAGGAAGAGAGACAAGACTCTAGAGAGAGAAGGATAGAGAGAGGGAGAGATGGAGCTAGATGGGGAGAGAGAAGGAAGGAAGAAGAAAGACATATACCGAGAAAGGTGGAGAGAGAGAGAGGGAGAGATTGAGATAGAGTGAGGAAGATAGGAGAAAGAGAGGGAGAGAGAGAGAGAGAGAGAGAATGGGAATATAGAGAGGGAGAGAAGGGGAAGACAAAAAAGGGCAAGGAAGAGGGAGTGAGAGAGAGAGATAGAAATGAAGAGAGTGTTTGTATGTTTGGGGAGTGAGATAGAGAGAGGGAATAAGAAAGAGGCACTTAGATACAAATATAGATATTATATAATATTATAGATCCATATTAACCCGAGATCTATCAAGCATAGAGAGAGATCAAATCTGTAAGGTGAAAAACTTTCCTCAAATTTTGCACACAAAAAAAAAGTGTGCACTTAAAGATATTTGATCCCTCTGAATACTTGGTAGATCGAAATTAAGATAGATTTAAATTAATTGTATATCAATTACATTTACTAATGTGTGTATATATATATACTGCTTATATACTCCTTTAAAATATACCAACCTCTTTAATTTGGATGAATGAAAATATACCGACCTCTTCAATTTGGATGAATGAGAAACCTATTTACCTAACTACTCATCAACCAAGTCCCCCCAAAATCAATTCGCAATACGGCAGGCATGGATATTTGACAGGTTTGCATTTATATGGTCCAAAATCGAATTCAGAAAGGACAATAACGAACCCTTAAAGCAATATTTGACTCGGACGGTGCAGGATGGTAAGATACATATTCAATTTACATATTATGTGAGCATACGTAAATTCGATAGTAAGGTATAAACCTTCACACGACCACGGGCCATTATATAGACAGTTCAATCGTCCTTTAAAGTTTTCGCCGAAGTTGAACTGGCGATGTTAATCTTTCCGACTTCTTACCCTCAAGGAACCAGGAGGTCTTCGTATCCGAAAGTTATGAAACCGGTCAATGAAGATTTATCCCTGACAGACCATTTAAAACTTCCCAATGCAACCTCTTTATTGCCCCGTTCGATCTTATGGCAGTGCATACCATGCAATGGGTATATTTATTGAAATTTTGGGCTATTCGATCAAACGGACAGTAATTATACATCTCTTCTTTTCGCTTGAGCGGGTTTTAATTGTTCTTAGTTTTCGCCCTTTTCAGGTATATTAGTAAATTTTGTATGAAATTGAGAGAAACGTTTTGCGAAACTTGAGTGGTGTAGTTTGTGTAATTTGTACATTTACTCTAAATAAAAATATTTTGATGCGAAAAAACCAAAACTTTAAATAATCACCCGATGCAATGAGTGCTAAGTGAACTATTCAAAAAATCATGAGAAATTAGTCAGTTACGACTACCTCTCATGGAAATGGTCATACGTTTGAATGACTTACTTAACCCAGTTGAATCCCAAAAATGATATCTAATTTAAATAATCAATTAAGATAAATTTAGATTGATTTTATTTAAAATTAAAGAAAAAAAAAAAACCAATTTCGATATTAATAATGGTTAAACCCAATAATATTTATAATAAAATCCAACTTGAAAAAATAAATTCATGTCTTTATAGTGAAAAGCCAGCTTGAAAAAATAAATTCATGTCTTTATAGTGAAAAGCCAACTTGAAAAAAGAAATTCATGCCGTGTGTGGAGTAGAGTGGAAGCGAAGGTGAGGCGTAAAAATCACTCGGTGGGTTGGTATTTGCGGATGCTTCCGAGCCTTAAATTTGTTGTGCAGGATGTATAATTTTGTCCATAATATTTGAAAAGGAGGGGAAGCCGATATCCTTGTGCAGAGTATAACTTTATCCATAGAGTTCGAAAGGAAAATAAGATGATTGATTGCTTCCATCAATCAAGTGGACGGGAGTAAGCGAAAATGTCGGCTTGGTCGTGCTTAGGGTTTGCTAGATTCTTATCCTTGTCTGCATTCAGACCAACTCACTGACGCTGTATCACGGGTTTCCTTTGACCGTTGGAGCTCACATGTTCCACTATTCGTTGTAATTTGCAGCCAGAGAGATGCTACACGAATTTTATTAAGCTGATGGCCATGGCAGTGTATTGCATCCGAAAACCAAATTGATGTGGACTCTTTCGTAATTTCAGAGAGTGTCTGGTCATAGCCATTAAAAAGTTTCAATTTGCACCCGCACAGTCGTCGCCGTAATTCGAATATTAAGCTGATGGCCATTGCAGTGTATTGCATCCGCAAACCAAATTGATGTGGACTCTTTCATAATTTCAGACAGTGTCGGGCCATAGCCATTAAAATTTTTCAATTTGCACCCCCACAGTCGTCGCCGTAATTGGAAATGGAATCCTCTGAGTCACACCGGCGGTCGTTGTTTACACAATTACTCGACATCTCGTAAAAGCTCTACGACTATATTGAACAGCTTTGGCCCTTGTTCTGCATGAAGTTTACATACAATCCACGAAGAGAGGGATGTTAGATTACATATTTGTTTTGATAATATGTAATCTGGATTAAGTTTTCTTTAAGGGACTTCTGCGTCTGACCGGAGGTGGGGATTTTCAGCGGGATCTTTCAAAAACTATGTTTAGAACTAATCAATAAGAAACAATCACATAAAATGAGATAAAATAATGTAACATTCACGTGTATTATCACTATACTTGATGGCTTTTTAAAGAGATTACAAATACATATTTTGAAATTTGTCAAATAGGGAAAAGCTAAATACATTATATAGATATTGTATTTCTTGATATAAATTGCCTAGGAATACATGTTTCAGTCCTCATTAGATTGTACAAGCCAGATAACATTAGATGCTACAAGCCAGGAAATATTAGATGCTACAAGCCAGGTAGCCTGGTTACCCAATTTCTCCTGTTTTAGATGGAAAGAGTCCCCGCTTTCTACCTCCGAGTTTACATATGAAGCACTGGCTGAAATGATTTTTGGATGCTTGTAGGGTTGATGTGATGTAATGTTTATTGTTCATGAAATAGTACATGGCTACATAGGTTGGGGTAGGTCAGCAGGTCTCCAAATGAACCCAAGCCCAATGCTACTATCGTGATTGTTGATGAAGTAGCAAGTGGAAGGGCACGTTTTCAAATGAAGCCGAGCCCAATGCTACAATTCTGAAATTGATTATTGTGAAGCATGTGCCTACTAAGCCCAATGCTACAATTCTGAAACTGATTATTATGAAGCATGTGCCTGAAACTGATTATTATGAAGCATGTGCCTACTAAAGGGGGTTGGGAGTGCAAGTATCCAAAGGGTACCAACTCTGAATGTCTCTTTATATAAAAACTCATGGATTTTGGATGGGGTTCGTAATCAAGCCACACCAAAGATCTACCTTAATCATAACTGTCTTGAAATTTTTTGCCACAAAAGTGGCCATAGGTGTTGTAAATGTTATGGTGAGGCAGAGGAATTGACACATCCTAGGTAGGGAATGTGTGAAGGAAAAATGAATATTAAAAAAGAAAGTTAATAGAGAATAGATGGAAAATAAGTATATGTAACAGCTGCAAAATAGGGAGGATACTAATAGCAAAAATTTAGAGCATACTATTTTTTTAGATCCAGTCCCAAGGAGTGCTCTGATACCAATTGATTGATCTAAAATAAGCATTGCCTCTCAGCTGGATCATCCAAAAACTCTGCTCGTAATTAATGAATCAAACACAATCATACAAAATAAAATAAAAAATTGTAATATTCACTAATATTATTATAAGGTTTGATGGAGATTATAAATGCATAATTTATAACTTGTCTCATTGGTTGTGAGTTGTCAAATAAGAAAGAACTAGATACATTATTTAGATATTTCGTTTCTCATTGAATTAGATGTTTCCTTCTTTCATTAGATATTACCATTATAACCAAAACAACCTCGCTACCCAAAATTAACCTCTGGATTTTAGGATCTGCCATGTTTTCTGAACAATGAGTTTGTCATATTTTATTAACAATGAATTTTCCCACTAGGAAAAACCAAAAGCAGGTGAAAGAAGTTGTCTAGATATGCTATAGATGAAGAATGCGTGGAGTTTCATCTGCGAAGGAAAGTGGAGGTGAAGCAATTCAACATTGAACTGATCACATCTATCGATCTATCTGAAAGACCCTTAGTTTTATTTAACTCATTCATACAATTTTTTTTTTTTTTTCTTGTTTTCAAGAGCCTGAACAAATGAAGCTATGTTCCTTGTTTCTGTCTTAATTTCAAATTCACAGTCTTGGCGTCAGTAAAGGTAAATGTGAGAAATTAAGCTATTTTATTATTATTATTTTTAGAAAAGAAGTTACTCATCAATAGAAAATAGTTTTGAAAGTATGATTAAATGAAAAGAAATTCACTAAATTATATATTTCTGTTAAAATAATCAAAAAAATTTAAACAAATTATAATTGTATTTTTAATTATTATTATATTTAATTAAAAAATTTAATATATGATTTATATATATAAGTATATGTAATAAGGATTTTAATTATAAAGATTCATTTTTACTTTAGTATGACATTTGTAATTTATTTTATGTATCAATATTTTAGTTCATTAATATTATGTACTCAAAAAACCATAACTTATTTTATATAACAATTGTTTATATTATTTTTTCAATTAATTAACTTGGGTAAAAAAGAGACAAAAGTACAAAATAAATTTTGAAATAAATCTTAATTTTTAATGTCTCACTATTATTAAAAATATTTTAAAATATTTTGTGGAGATTAAATCCCCGCCATTTACCAAAATTAAATAAAAATTCCCGTCAAAATTTAAATATGATTAACTAAAATTAAATAAAAATTCCCTTCAAAATTTAAATATGATTAAAAGAAATTTATGTTTATAAACTTTTATAAATAAAAATAAGTTTTAATTCACTTTATATAAAAATATTTATTTGTTATTAATAATCTTAACCTCAAGCTTAAAAGTGGAGACAGAGATAGAAATAACTTTTTTGTGATATATTGCCCTGATAAGAATAAGGTAATCATTTAAAAATTTCTATACCATCGAATTTTGTTTTGGTCTTCATCAAAGTTTTTTATCGAGTAAACGGGGCAAGCCAAAGGATGCTTAAATTGTTAACCTTTCTTCTGCTATTAAGGTGATTTAAACCTTTCTTTCTTTAACACAATTATGTTTGTTTTTTTGGAAATGTTAGTTGATATGCCCATATCTAGAGTATCCATTTCATTGGAAGAACTGTAACGTACCTCGTCAGCCTACTCGGGAAGTTAGCCCCGAGGCTCCATTAATTTAAAATTCTCTTCATTTACAGTTAAGTTTTAGCAGCCATCACAACTGTAGTTAAATAATCATTATAGATACGGTGATTATACTCGCAACTATACACATAACATGGACAACATCAAGGCAATGAACCTACCTCATAAGCACCACATTACAATATTTTTTAGATCAGCCCTTAGGCTTAAGCCTCAACTTGGAGAAAGGGTTAAATCATAGCATGCAGTTATTAGAAATTTTGATAACCCTATGCCAGCACAATTAGAATAATGTTTGAGTTTTCTATAACTAACAAGGCTAGGAATCATGATCAAAATCCTAATAGCTATATACAACACAGCACAACATCAATTCTTTATGTAGCATGCAAGAGCAACTAAACCAGCTTCATTATGCATGACATAGAAAATTGTGAATCATCGACAATACTATTAAAAACATTTCTCCATAACTCTTCAACATGCATGAATATTTGCCAATATATCACATAACACTAGAGAATAATATCTTCCTTTATTAAATGTAATGATGATCATCTCTATCTTGACATGCATATGGAATCACACAAGAGTCACATGCGTAAGAAATCCATCATTCCCATAAGAGAGGTATTTTAACCATCGATATCTTTGAACTGTATGATTTAACATCATATGTAAGCATTTCATGTAAATCATTCCGTCATTCTCATGCCGAAGAATCTTAAGCATGTCTTTTCATATACAAGCTAAAAATATAATAGAGCGAGTGAGAAATCAACATACAAAACATCCATGCAAGTCTATCCAACTAGGATAGAAGAAGAACATCACTTGGAGAGTAGAGCACCACCACCCATCCATGAATCACCTCTAATTTCCCTCGAGCCGAGGTTCTTTCCGTGGATCAAGTGCCTCCAATTGACCTATGCAATGGGTATTTAATACACTCTTTCATGATATAGTTTCCTTTATTGGCGTCCCATTTTTACGTCGTTTTTTTATCCAATTGCCTAGGTCTTTCTCGGAAAAGCTCGCCTTTATCTCCCGCGAGGATTTTCCTCATAAAATATTGTCTTTCCTCATAAAATATTGTCTTTATCTCCTGCAAAGCTTTTATATTGTCTTTCCTCATAAAATATTGTCTTTATCTCCTGCAAAGCTTTTATGTTTTTTTCTTGATGGATATTTATCACCAATTCATTCGATGGATATTTGTCTCCAATCCGTCCAAACTTATCTAAAATCACATCTAGAAGCTTTATCATGAAATTATCCTATATCATTCCTCAATGAGATTTGACAAGAATCTCATCTATTGGTGTCTTGCTTTTCCAAGTGATCAATTTATTAATTATTTAATAATGTAATTTTCTTTTTCATTTTACACATCACACCTAGTTTTCTTCGGCTTAGGTTACAATAACTTGACACACAAGGGAGGGGTGTTACAAGAACAATTATTTATAAATCAAGGGTTAGACATGAAACAACTATTTAGATGATATTTAATTGTATTTTGTTGAAAGGAAAAAAATGTTATGTATATGTAATAGAACATTCCAATTAAATATAATGTTATTTGATATATGAAATGAATCAAGAGTTTAACTTATTAATTATAATTAATTTAGGGTTTATAGATGGTGGCTAGGTTAACGTTTTATTGCCTATTTTAATCTGTAAATTGAAAATAAAAATACAAAATATTTTTTTTAACATCTCTTTTAATATGTAAATAGAAATATACTAAATGATTTTTATATAGAAAATGAAAACTTATTATAAATATCGACCTATGAACTAAGGGCTAAAAGTGTTACATAAAATCAGTTATATTCTTTAATTATATTCAATGCGAATTCATTGGATAAATAATAACATAAATAAATATAAGTATCGAATAATTCAGAGGTATATGTAATTAAAGAAATTGATATATTATAAATCTACTAATTCAAAAACAATGCATTATAATAATAGATTAGTCTATAAGTTAAGGGAACATTTGTTTTCTAATCTTAATAAGAAGAAATAATAGAAAAAAGAATATACATATATAATATTAGAATCAGAATATTTCTCTTAAAATATTAACTAACACTACCTTCTCGTCATTCTCCCAAAAAAAAGAGTTTACAAAATTCTTGGTAAACAAACTATTCCACCGTGTTTCTCCACCCTCCCAATTTCCTTTTGTTTCTCATCCTATTTATAACTTAGTCACCCAAGCTAGTTTCAAGAAATTTCATGGCTCCTAACCTACATTTACTTCTAGGACCTTATATAGCTTACATTACTCCTTTACCCTCATTCCATGTGGTAGATTGAGTTTTTTTTTTTAAGTTTCCCATCTATTTTTTAAAATAATTTTTTCCCTTATAATTTTTTAAATCAATAAAGTCATGTCTTTTAAATGACAATTATTACACATGAATTTTCATTATTTATTAAAGGTCATAACTTGCTTCCTTTTGTGCTAATTATGAAATATATAGTGTTTGGTTCTAATTACTATCGTATATGGCTATCTCCTCATTATCACAATGTCTAACATCTATTCCTATATCATTTATTATTTCTACATAATATGATTGAATTAAAATCTATAAACTCCTTTTCAAGGTTAGTTCCTTGATCTCATTATCACAAGATATATATGTAGGAAGTATAGAAAACATAAAATTTTATTTCGGAAGTGCACTTAACATAAAGAAGTCAATTAAAAGCTTAGTAAGACATCCAAGTTTATGTTGAATAATTCATTTTCAATAATTTTAAAGGACTTGTGTATTATATATATATATATATATATATATATATATATATATATATATAAAGAGTGGGTGCAAGTGAAAAAGGGAGAATTCAAAATGAAAAGCTTTCAAAGTGTATTTGAAATAACTAAATTTATGTGAAGAAGTAAAAAAGTGAATTAGTGGTTTCAAATCCATGATTTTTGAACGCCATGAATTTTCTTATGATATTTCGAAAAATGAAATAAAAATGCTGCTGGATGCTTAATCCGTCGAGGGTTAAAGTATTGGATTTGAAAGGTGAAAGGGAGTCCACGTGACGTTGGAATATTTATCCAATTGTCACACCAATATGTTATAAATATACATCTATATTAATAAGAAATAAAATTCATTGTTCTATCATTCATGATTGTTCACATTCATATGTGCCTAACATGGTATAAGAGTCAACATTCTATTTCCTGCCACTGTTTTTTTGGCCTTTCTCTGCCTATCAATTTTGCTGCCATCCAACAGAACTTCCCACTCTACTCTGCCCATGAATCAGAAGAATTATTAATGTGGAACCATCATGTCACCCATCAAACCAATGAACACTCATCTCTCTCATCGAAATCATAGTAAATTGTAGTAAACACTCTCCTCCTTGCGGGTTCTGATAGAGGTAATGTCTCTTAGTTATGCCATTCCTTTGTCCTAAGCAAACCTGTCCTTGTGACTGCAAATACGAATATTTCCTGCTCTGTCCTGTATGAATATTAAAGAGTGAGTTATGTGCATTCATCTATGTGTGAATTCATGTACGTTGAATGGTGTGAATATATGCACTTTCGAATTTTTGTGTACTTATTCCTAGTATGTGCTCTATTTTCCTTACTACACGCATGTCAATTTTACCTCTCAACATTAATCTTGTTTATTTCTCTGCCGAAATCTAGCATGTGTTTCACTGTGCACATGTTTGTTTCATTGGTAAATGTGTTTGTTCCTCATCTGCTATGCGCTTAACACTTTGCTTGTAGCTCAACCAGTCATTTGGCATAGCCTATAAGTGTACATTCCTAAGAATTTACACCTTCCAAGATAAAATATGAGAATCCAGATTACTTTATTAATAAAATGCAATTACATATATACAAGATGTGTTGTCTCAAGATAGGTAGACTATCTTGGACACACAATCTATTAGTTGAGGAAATCTCTAAACCACACACCAAACTAGGAACAAGTAGATATAACCAACTCCTATAGAATAGGAACTGACTCCTCACATAGAAAGAGTCAAAACTAGAGACAAGTAGGAATTAGATATTCCAACACTCCCCCTTAATGAGTACTTGTCTCCATATCAATATGAAAAATCCAGTTGTGGTCAAATATAGAAAAAAAAATATTTTGATGTCCATATAAAGGAGCAACCATCCACTGGAATGCATGGGTACTAACCACTACAACCACTAGTATTGTAGGATGTCATTCACATACATGGTTCTTTCAATCATTATAACTGCACACCTGTACTTGTACCCGTAAATCCCTCATTCATTGTTAACCTATGTTTTTCTCGGATTACCGGTAACCATGCATTGGGTTTCATCGTATCACCCTCAACCATGCCACAAAGGGCTCTCAGCCACCAAGGCTAAACACAGCCACCAAGGCTCAACATAGCCACGAAAGCTAAACACAACCACCAAGGTTCAACACAACCACTAATGCTCAACACAACCATGAAGGCACTCCAGCCACTATGGGCCACAAACTTGCCACTAGGGCACTCCAATCACTAAGGCTCACCAAAGACCTGATTCAATCAGGCCGAGGGTTTTCTCGGCTAACCATAAACCATGCCAACAGGAATCTCTATCCCACTTCACTCTTACATATGGTTTCTGGCTTACCACAAACCGACACTGCGAATACAAAGTGGTTTTTAGATTACCACGAACTGTGGGGGTACACATGCCTTATCAGGCTTATATTTCACACTCCAACTCTTGGAGTTACCAGGTACATACTTTACAAAGACCACTACAAAACATCCTAGACTTACTTACTAATAAAATGTGTGACTCATAATACAACATAATATTGAGTCTATTCTACAAACACAAACAAACTTTCAAGCCCATTTGAATCATTTTCCACTCACCTTGGATACACCATACCATTTATATGCTCGAACATAATCATAGGAACTAAATATCCAAGAAAAGCACAATCATAACTACGTAACAATAATCACCTAATCTCCAATAATTCTAACACTCCCCCTTAATGGAGGGAGGGTTCTTAAACACACCTAATATGTCCCTAAAGGAATCAAACTTCAGTCTTCCTAGAGGCTTAGCAAATATATTAGCCATATTATCACAAGAATTACAATGTTTGACAGAAATCTCTTTGGACTGCACCTTCTCCCTGCAAAAATGAAATTGAGTGTCTATGTGTTTACTGTTTTTGTGAAACACAAGAGTATAGGCCGGTTTGATGGAACTTTGATTATCGCAATAGATAACCGTAGCTTCTGTCTGTTCTTCTCCTACATCTTGGAGAAGTTTGCGCAACCAAACTGCCTCACATGCTGCTGCACACATAGCTTGATATTCTACTTCTGTTGAGGATAAGGCAACAATATGTTCTTCTCGCTGCACCAAGAGATGACCCCAGACCTAATGCTGAAGGCATAACCTATAATTGATCTTCTATCATCTAAATTTCTTTCCCAATGAGAGTCTGTATAACTTGTCAAACTAACATCAAATGGTTCAGAATACAAAATACCAAAGTCTGAAGTTCCTTGCAGATACCTCAACACTCCTTTTGCTACAATCCAATGGTTCTCATGAGATCGAGTCATGAAGTGACTCAAAACACTCACTGCATAGGCTAGATCTGGTCTTGTTATAGTCAAATAAATAAGACTACCAACCAACTGTTTGTATAATTTTGCATCTGCATATTTCGAACCATCATTCACCTGAAGTTTTCTATTCTACTGTAAAGGCACAAATGCATCGTTGTACTCATCCATTTTGAATTTAGTCAACAAACTCTTAGCATACTTACCCTGGGACAAGAAAGTTTGGCTTGAATCTCTCCAAACTTCTAGACCCAAACAGTAATGCATTCCTCCAAGGTCCTTCATCTCAAATTTATATGATAACTGCTACTTGATTTCTTCAATGAGATTGTCTACACTCCCTGTCATGATCAGATCATCTACATATAAAGAAATCAACACTATCTGTCCCCCATCATTAAACACAGTATACAAATTGGGATCTTTTTTGCTCCATTTATAACCATGCATGAGGAAAAATGAGTCAATTTTTTCGTACCAGGATCTAGGAGCCTGCTTTAAACCATATGAAGCTTTCTTTAATCTACATACTAAGTGTTCTTCTCTCTTCTTAACAAACCCCTCAGGATGCACTAAGTATACTTCTTCTTTTGAATCACCATTTAAGAAAGTAGATTTAACATCTAATTGATGTATTTTCCAATGATGATTAGTGGCTAAAGCAATAATTATTCTAATGGTATTTAGTTTTGCAACAGGGGAAAATGTGTAGGAATTTACAGGGTAAGTTCCTCAGAAAGAATACCAAGAGGACACCGCTCACAACCAGATCTCAAATCAATACACCAGTATTTTTGACGTGGTTAAAACCCTCAGAGTGCAAGGAGGGAAACAGTCCACGGCCTGTCCCAACGTGGGTACAGACAATTTATTAATCAAAGAATGAAAATTTACATAAGCTTCTCTCATGCACGGATTACCCGAACAATGACCCTCCATGCGCTTTAAATAGAACTCATGGACCAATCGGGTGTCAAGCCACGGATCAAGTGTCGGTAATACCGAGGTGAGAGTGAACCGTCGGATCACTACATATCGTGACCGTCGGATTGTAAGTTACAAAATGTACAACGGTAAAGAAACACACTTTACCTAACTCTAACCTAACTCTATACTAGACCAAGTTGAACTTAACTATATCCTATGTGTCGGAATATCCTAACATCCCCCCTTAAGAACAACTTGGGATAGGATTGAAGGATTTACAAATATGACACAATAGGAGAAGGAAGGAGGCACTAGAGCCTATCCCCCCTTAGTGACAACTTCCTGAACTCCAAGCATATATCGAAGTTTAGTGAACTTCGCCTCTGTGAGAGCCTTTGTGAAGATGTCTGCAACCTGATCATCTGTTGGACAATATTGCACTTCAAGAACATGGTCATGAATGAGCTTTCTGATGAAGTGCATGTGTAGTTCAATGTGTTTGCTGCGCTGATGCTGGACTGGATCTTTGCATAGCTGAATGGCACTTTGATTATCACACCAAAGTGTGGTTGGATGCTGCTGCTCAAAGCCAAACTCTGATAGGATCTGACGAAGCCACAAGGCTTCCTTACTAGCTTCCACGGCACCACGATACTCTGCTTCTGCTGATGAAAGAGAAATGGCAGCCTGTTTCTTACAAGCCCATGTAATAGGTCCTGAACCAAGAGTGAAGACATAACCGGCAGTAGACTTCCGATCATCAAGGTCACCAGCCCAATCAGAATCAGTGAAACCAACTAACAGAGGAGCTGCTTTGGCACTGTAATGAATCCCAAACTGTACTGTACCTCGAAAATAACGAAGTATTCTTTTAGCTGCTTTCCAATGACTTTCACGGGGGTTTTGCATAAAACGAGCAACAAGGCCAACAGCAAAGGAAAGATCAGGACGAGTATGGGTTAAATACAAGAGTTTTCCGACAAGTTGATGGTATAAGGTAGCATCAACTTCAGGAGAAGTACAAGAGACTGAAAGTTTGACTCCAGACTGAAAGGGAGAAGTGGCTGGCTTACAGTCTTCCATGTGAAAATGACGAAGAATATCACAAGCATACTTTGACTGGGAAAGGAAAATACCCTCTTGGGATTGCAAGGCTTGAAGACCGAGAAAATAGTGTAAGTGTCCTAAGTCTGTCATTTCAAATTTCTTTTTAAGGCTGGACTTCACATGGTTTATAAGGTTGGGATCACTACCAGTAAGAATAAGATCATCAACATAAAGAACAAGGATGATGAGAGAGTTGCCCACTTTCTTGGTGTAGACAGTATTGTCAGAATGACACCTAGAAAAGCCAGATTCTAAAAGAAAGCTATCCATTTTGGCATACCAAGCTCGAGGAGCTTGCTTGAGGCCATAAAGGGATTTCTTAAGTCGACAAACGAGGCTGGAGTCTGTTTGTATGAAGCCAATGGGTTGTTCCATATAGATTTCTTCCTGCAAGTCACCATGCAAGAAGGCAGATTTAACATCCATTTGATGGACTTCCCATTTTAAAGAGGCAGCAAGGGAAAGAACAAGGCGGATAGAGTTCATTTTGGCAACTGGAGAGAAGGTTTCAGTGTAGTCAATGCCTTCAACCTGTGAAAAGCCCTTAGCAACTAGACGAGCTTTATGTTTATCAACTTTCCCATCTGGTCCATACTTGGTTCTGTAAACCCATTTGCATCTAACAAGTTTGCGTCCCTTTGGTAGAGGAACAAGATCCCATGTATCATTTGTCATCAATGAATGATATTCTTCATTCATAGCTGTTTCCCAATGTGGATGGCCTGAAGCTTCTGCAAAAGTGTCAGGATCATGATTTACTGGAGCTTGAGCCAGTAAAGAAGAGGCTCTTTCAAACTGAGAACGTGTACGTCGCTGATCTGTAGGATCACCGGCAAGATCACCTGCTGCATCCCGAGTAGCACGGACCCATCTTGGAAGTTGAGGATCCTGAGAAGGTGGGGAAGGATTATCATCCTCGCTTTCATCATCAGAAGAAGAAATGTTTTCAAAGATAGAAGAGATAGGAAGAGGTGGCACATCCGCCGGACTAGGCTCGCAGGCCGATTTATTTTCATCAAATTTTACATCTCTTCTAATGATAACATTTTTGGACTTAAATGGAATAAGTCTATAGCCTTTTACATCTTCAGAATATCCAACAAAAGTACATTTCTCACTCTTAGGTTCTAAGGCTTTATGCTTTTCATCTAGAATATGGGCCCATGCTTCACTTCCAAACACACGAAAGTGACTTACATCTGGTTTAATGGAACTCCAGGCTTCTTCTGGAGTGATATTCTCTAGAACCTTAGTAGGAGTGCGATTGATTATATAATTTGCACAATTAATTGCTTCGGCCCAAAAACTAAGACTGAGTCCTTTAGATTGCAGCATACAATTAGCCATTTCCTTTAAGGTGCGATTTTTCCTTTCAGCTACACCATTTTGTTGTGGAGTGTATGGAACAGTATGTTGCATTTGAATTCCATTTTCGGTGCAAAAGTTGATGAATGCATTTTTAACATATTCTCCACCATTATCAGTTCTTAGCTTAAGAATTTGATGTCCAGATTGTTTTTCAACGAATGCTTTGAAGGCCAAAAAGGTGGTAAATACTTCGCTCTTGAGTTTTAAGAAGTATACCCAAGTGCGTCTGGAGAAATCATCAATGAAAGTTAAGAAGTACTTGCAGCCAGAGAATGAAGCAACAGGAAGAGGACCACATAAATCACTGTGCACAAGCTGTAAAGGGGCTGAGGCGTGCCAAGAGGCACGTTTGTCAAAACTGTCCCGATGATGTTTTCCGAGTACACATCCGGAACAAACACCATCTTTGCAAGATACCATAGGAAGACCTGTCACCATGTTTTCTTTACATAGATGCTGAAGGGAGCGATAGTTTAAGTGACCATACCGCTCATGCCAAAGTTTGCTCACTTCATCATTATGAGCAACAAATACTGAGGGAAGATGGGATGACCCAAAGTTGTGAAACTTATACAACCTTTTGGAATCATCAGCAAGACCAGTAGCTAGAATCTGTTTAGGATCTTTTAGATCCTTGATTACAACATCATGAGGTGAAAATTCAACAATTTTACCTTCACCTGAATGAGTTATCTGATAGACAGATAGAAGGTTGCAGGATAAGTTTGGAACACATAATACATCATTGAACTGACCATTGTCTAGATGAACAGTTCCAGTCCCTACAACATTAAGAGATCTATCATCACCAACATATATATTTTTGGTGTTACAATCATTTAAAGAAGAAAACATGGCTTGGTTTTTGGCCATGTGACAAGAGGCTCCAGAATCAATGAGCCACTCATGAGAATGAGAAGAAGAAGAAGATACATTTAATGCATAACCAGACTGAGATGATTGACGATGACATGCAGAAAATGCCGTTCCGGAAGTTGAAGTTGAAGTAGGCTCCAGATGGATGTTATGTTTCTTCATTGCGGCTTCCAAGGCTTCCATCTTCTTAAAGCATTTAGATTCTAAGTGGCCATCTCGATTACAAAAGTTACAATGTCTGTCAGTCTTCTTCCATTTGTTTTTATTGGTCTTGTCATATTGCTGAAATGATCTTTCATCTTGAGGCTGAGTTGGTTTAGGACCATTCCTTTGAGGATAAGACTTCTTAGGATTCTTTGAATTTGGTTGCTGCTGGGCGGCTAACGCTTTCGAGGAAGAGTTTCCAAGATTAAGAAGACCAAGGTGTAAGAGTTTTTCTTGTTCTCTTATTAAGGAATCACAAAAGGAGTCAAAGGAAGGGGGCTTGTAGTCTTTGCCTTGACAAATGAAAGCTTCCCTGGTAGAATGGAAAGTGGAAACAAATACAGAGTAGGCTGGTCCCAACTTAGTAAGGATGGAATAAATAAGGTTACCATCTTCTTTCTTAACTTTAACACCTTCCAAGAGATATCTAAGGGTCTTGAATTTGGACAAGAAATCTTCAATGCAAGAAAAATTATTAGGATCCAAAGTAAGCAACTCATTCTCAAGTTGATGGGCTCTAATTTCATTTTTAATCCCAAAAACTTTAGCAAGTTTTTCTAATGCTTCATGAGGAGTTTCAATTTCTGCAATGTGGAATCTAAGATCAGGAGAAACAGACATTCCTATCAAACCACGTGCTTGATCTTGTCGATTTTCCCATTTTTCGGCCTTGTCTTCATCTTTGGGTTTCTTCTCTTGGTCTGTGGCTATTCTAAAGAGACCTTTACTTCTAAGTAAATCTCCCATGTAGGCTACCCATTGGAAGTAGTTAGTGCTGTCAAGAATGACTTGGCATGGACTTTCCATTTTTTTGAAAAACAACTGAAGCTGAAGATGCTGAAAGTAAGTGGTCCAATGGATAGATCTCGAAAAAATAGGCGGTTTTAAAAAAAACGGCTCTGAAAAAGGCTTCCGGATGAAGAAGTTATGGCTTTTTGAAAAAAAAATTGTTGACGTTGCCGGCAAAGTGCACGAATGTGCGGGAATGAAAAAATCCGCCCCCACAAAATGGAGACTTGAACCCAAGACCTCTACTCTCTTAAAAGGTCTTTGAACCAATTGATCTATACAAAATATTTGAGAGAGAGAGAGAGAGAGAGAGAGAGAGAGAGAGGGGGGGGGCCTCGATTTGCGTGCTTGCCTTGGGAAGACTCTTTTCCCCTACAAAACACAAAACACAAAACCCAACACGAATATCCAAAGAAAAACGAACCTTACGGCTCGAAGTTAGCTTTAGCCAAAAAACTAGAAATTTTAAAAAAAATCTCAAAGTTAGCTTTTAGCCGAAAAACTAAATATTTTTCTCAATGTTTCTGATTTTCCGAGATCACACTAAGGTGCAGGGAAAAGAGCATACGCATGAGAAAAATCCTTTCTTTCTGTTTCTGATTTGCCCAGATCGCACAGAGTCGCAGGGCAAAGAGCATACGCAGAAATGAAAGGTATAGATCCGGAAAAAAAAAAGGCTAAATAAACCGAAACCGAAATAAGCAGAGAGAAAATGACAGTAAACTGCAAAAAAAAACACTGTATACCTCCCGATCTGAAAAATGACGCAGCTAGGGCTACCGGAAACCTTTTCGCGTGAAACGAAAGGGGTTCCTCACTGAAACAGATGCTCTGAATGCAACAGAGCAGTCCTCTCGGCCCGAAAGCAGTCAGAAACAGCAGATCTAGGAAACGACAGCCGCATGCAGTTCTACCGGCTTCAGATTTGGATCACCAACGGACGCGGCCCTCAAATAGCTCTGATACCATGTAGGAATTTACAGGGTAAGTTCCTCAGAAAGAATACCAAGAGGACACCGCTCACAACCAGATCTCAAATCAATACACTAGTATTTTTGACGTGGTTAAAACCCTCAGAGTGCAAGGAGGGAAACAGTCCACGGCCTGTCCCAACGTGGGTACAGACAATTTATTAATCAAAGAATGAAAATTTACATAAGCTTCTCTCATGCACGGATTACCCGAACAATGACCCTCCATGCGCTTTAAATAGAACTCATGGACCAATCGGGTGTCAAGCCACGGATCAAGTGTCGGTAATACCGAGGTGAGAGTGAACCGTCGGATCACTACATATCGTGACCGTCGGATTGTAAGTTACAAAATGTACAACGGTAAAGAAACACACTTTACCTAACTCTAACCTAACTCTATACTAGACCAAGTTGAACTTAACTATATCCTATGTGTCGGAATATCCTAACAAAATGTTTCCTCAAAATTGATACCTTATTTCTGGGAATACCCCTTTGCCACCAACCTTGCTTTATGCTTATCAATAGACCCATCTGCTTTAAATTTCAACTTAAATAACCATCTGCAACCTATGGGTTGTTTATCATTAGGAAGCTTTACTAGATCCCAAGTATTGTTCTTAATAATAGATTCATATTCCTCTTTCATTGCTTGCTTCCATTCAGAACTCTTACTAGCTTCATAAAAGGTTGAAGGTTTTGTAATGTTTAACATATGATTCATGAGAGCACAATCCCTATATCGAGCTGGTAACTGTTTCAGCCCACGAGATCTCCTGAGTAGTGGGGGTTCAATTATTTTTCTATGTTCTTCTCTTTGTAGACTGAACTTGATTTCTTCCTCTTTATCCTGTTGCTGTTGTTCCTGTTGTTGTTGTTGTTGCTGACTGGTCCTTGTTTCACTATCCTCATCTAAAAGTAAGGGTACATGCCATTCTTCATTGTTTTTAACAGGATTTCCACCATCAACCTATTCATGGAATACTACGTCTCTACTAACAGACACCTTGCCAGTAGAAGGATCAAAAATTTTATAAGCCTTATACTCACTACAGTATCAAATGAAGGTACATTTAATGGCATTTGAATCTAACTTCTTCTTGTTCTCCTTGGGAACATGCAAAAAAGCTTTACAGCCAAATACTCTAAGGTGACTTACTACAAGATTGAAGCCAAACAATGCTTCAAAAGAAGTTTTATAATCAAGACTTTTAGTAGGACTCCTATTCTTCAAATATACTGCAGTATTGACAACTTCTGCCCAAAAACCATTAGTTATATTCTTACCTTTCAACATACTGCGAGCAAACTCCACCAGTGTTCTATTTTTCCTCTCAGCTACTCCATTCTGCTGAGGAGTGTAGGGTGTTGTAAATTGTTGTTATATCCCATGCTCATTGTAGTATTTGATGAAAAACCATTTCTTGAATTATCTGCCTTGATCTAATCGAAGAATCCTGATGAACTTTCCTATCTGCGTCTCAATCATATATCTGAATTACTTGAAATACTAAAAAGCATGACTTTTCTGTTTAAGAAAATATACCCATGTGAATCTTTTACAATCATCAACAAAGATTAAAAAGTAATAGGCTCCTCCTAACGATCTTGTCTGCATCGGGCCACATAAGTCAGTGTGTACAAGTTCGAGTATATCCCTTTGTTTCTTATCTTTAATAGTAGGAAATTCATCTCTATGATGTTTACCGAATGCACATGCTTCACAGTCTATATGCAACTTTTTCAAAACAAGGAGATCAGCTACCATACCTCTGTTCTGCAACAGAATAAGGTCATTGAAATTGATATGCCCAAGCCGTTGATGCCACAAATTTTCAGTAGACTTATTCGATGACATCAAGGTTTGTTATGGCGTACTCTTCACAGCCAGTTTGTAGAGTCGTCCTATGAAAATACCTGTAGCAATAGGCTTCATCTGGTCCAACAAGTCTTTAATAATTCAATGAGATTTATAGAATTCTACCTTGAGATCCTGATCTGTAATCTTTGACATAGTAATCAGGTTCTTCTTAATACCAGGAACATACCAAACATCAAATATATTCCTAATCTTTCCATCAGGCCGAGTAACACGAACATCTCCATGTCCCTTGATCTCATACCCTCTATTATCTCCAAGGTATACTTTTACTCCAGTGTTGGATTCTCTAAAATTTTTGAACGATTGCTTTTTACGTGTCATATGTGAGGAGGCTCCAAAATCTACGAACCAAATATCTGATTCATCCTCTTCAGTAGCGAAAGCAATCTCAGCCTCAACCATAAACAATGTGAAATCCTGATTCTGATTTGCATCTGCATCAGCCAAATGGCCTGCATATATTCTTTGCTTGTACCTCTCCTCATTTGCCTTTTTCTTATGGCAAAATTTAGCAATATGGCCTATCTTACTACAATAAAATCATTTATGAGCAGAGTCGTGTTTATACGAGATCATACCTTGTGGTGTCATTTTCCTTAATGCACTTCCTTTCGTGTGATCAGCCAGTGCTTTCCCTTTTGGCTTGAAATTTGTCTTCAATGCAAGATCTGAATTTTGAGGTTTGAGAGGCAATCTCCTTTCTTCTTGGTGTCGCAAAATCTTAGTGAGCTCTTCAAATCCTGGAGGATTTTCTCTTCATGGTATGAGAGCCCTAAGGGCTGGCCCCTCCTGGGCTTCCCCTCCTCGGCTGATAGAAATAGCGAGTATGTAAATTTGTTTTGAGAGAGTATAATGTGTTATTTTTTGTTTGTCCATATATCACTGCTGCAAAATTGTAGAACAGATTTTTGCAGCACAAGGCGAAGTTCATCGATCTGACTTCCTCAAATTCTGCATTAGGCTTGGTAGCCTTCATGCGAGAAGAGGGACACATTTAAGCCGATCTAGGCAGACCTGGGCAGAAGCGTGCTGTGATTGTGACTAAAAATGTCTGCGGATCTATTTTTTTGATTAAGTAGACTTGCGACTGTGTTGATCGAGCTGGACTAGGCTTGGCTCAACTAAGATTGTCGGCTAATGAAAATCGTTGCGACCCGCTCGAGGGAATTCACTACAAGTTTCGTGGGAGACGCTGATCTAGGGAGATCCACCTCATCGGGTTGCATTGTATCGTTGCTGCGGGCCATGTGAGAAAATTTTGTTGGCAAGATCTTCCATAGCGCATCGAATCCGCTTTTGTTTGAACAACATGAGCTAAGAATTTCGATTTGGCCTATGGATTACATTTGTTATGTATCAGGTGTCATAGTGGAATGGAACCTGTGGCATCGATTCCAAGGCCTGTGACAAGGACTAGAACGGGCTTAGCGATTTCGTGGAGCTTAACTATCGCACCCCTGGCACCGTCGCGTGCGAGGCGTAGGATTGTAGTATCTTCTTTTTGGAGAGACAACATATAAAATGGCCGCTGCTGCAGCTGAGCACTTTGTAGCCTGCTAGTCTCACATTACTAATTCTTCCAGAAGTCTTTCTTCGGGGACTGCATTGCCCTCAAGGAATAGAGGGTGTAGTAATGCTACCATCTCACTAGGTCAAATTGCCTACTACGAGGGCCTGCGGTCGATTAGAAGCACAGACTTGGGACATCTTCAGAGCCATGCAAAGGCAAATTTTAAGAAAGTGTTGAGGAAGGCACTTAGTGGTGGTTCCAAGGGTCCCAAGGGAGTGGTCACTTGTAGCGGTGGGATGAATCCGGTTTTTGTATTAGCTGAGGTGCCCCCCTGGAGTAAAACTGGAGGTCTTGGTGATGTTCTAGGAGGATTGCCACCTGCGCTGGTTGCACATGGTCATCGGGTTATGATAGTATCCCCACGTTATGGTCAGTGTAAGGATTCATGGGATACCAACGTATCGGTTGATACAAAAGTAGGTGATATAACTGAAACTGTGTGATTCTTCCGTGTTTACAAGAGGGGAGTAGATCGTGTTTCTATAGATCATCCATCCTTCCTTGAAAAGGTTTGGGGAAAAACAGGCAGAAAAATTTATGGTCCTCAAACTGGGGTGGACTACCAAGACAATGAACTTCGTTTTAGCCTCTTATCTCAGGCAGCTATTGAAGCTCCAAGGATTCTTAATCTCTCAAGCAGTGAACACTTTAGTGGACCTTATGGGGAGAATGTTTTCTTCATTGCCAATGATTGGCATACATCTCTTCTTCCTTGTTAGTTGAAGGGTATCTGCAAGCCTGTCGGTTCTTTCACAAATGCCAAGGTTGCATATTGCATACACAATATAACCTATCAAGGGAGATTTGCTTTCTTAGACTTCTCTCTTCTTAGTCTCCCCGATTCATTCAAGAGCTCATTTGATTTTATAGATAGGTATGCCAAACCAGTGAAGGGAAGAAAAATAAATTGAATGAAAGCTGGAATACTAGAATCTGATAGGGTTTTTACAGTGAGTCCATATTATGCAAAGGAGCTTGTAGCTGGACCGGACAAGGGAGTTGAATTGGAATCTATTGTTCGCAAAGTTGGCATTACAGGAATTGTGAATGGAATGGATATCCATGAATGGGACCCTTCAATGGACAAATATCTCGAAGTGAACTATGATGCAACGGCTATTGTAGATGCCAAGCCTAGTCTGAAGGAAGCTCTACAAGCTGAAGTTGGGCTGACCGTGGATCCAGATATTCCTGTTATAGGATTTATTGGAAGACTTGAAGAGCAGAAAGGTCCAGATATTCTTGCTGAAGCTGTCCCTCTAATTGCAGTTGAAAACGTGCAGTTAGTTATCCTAGGCACCAGTAAAAAGTACTTGGAGAAGTAGCTTGAAGAGCTTGAAGAGAAATATCCATACAACGTTAGTGGGTGTAGCTCATGTGCAGATTCGGTGATAGCATTTTGCCTTGGCTTTTTGATGGGAAGCTTTGATGCCATGATGAAGTATGAGAATCTAGATTACTTTATTAATAAAATGCAATTCCATATATAGAAGAAATGTTGTCTCAAGATAGGTAGATTATCTTGGACACACAATCTGTTGGTCGATAGAATCTCTCAACGGCAGAATAAACTAGGAATAAGTTGATATAGCCAACTCCTATACAATAGGAACTGATTCCTTACATAGAAATAATCACAACTACAAACAAGTAAGAATTATATATTCCAACATTCCCAGTCATAACTTAAAGTTGATATTACCATAACATCCTATTTTGGAGCCTACTACCATAACATTTCATCCAAAACTGAGATTTTTTTAAAAGATAACATTTAAGCAGGTTAAGTGTTGTCATCTCAGGGTAGAATATTTTTTGGTGGAAGTCGAGAGAGATTTATGTTTAACCATTACAGGAAAAATGTTGCGAGTTTCCTTTGTGTTTGTTACAAGAGCTGTTCTCTCCCATCAATTTATTTGTTCTCCCCACTTTGAAAGAGTCATGAGCGTTAGTGAAAAAAGAGTGATGGTGCATGAGCGTCAGCATTGTGAAGCTTTTGACTATTCCAACGATGTGAAAGTATTATAGAAATAGATACAACTTTTGACTATTTCAACGAATTCCATGAAACCCCATCTTTATGTTAGAAGCCCATGAATGTTCAGATTGCATAACGAATCTCCAGCTAATAATTGAAGCTTATGCTTCTTCGGAGCTCTTTGGTTTATTCACTGCATGTTTAATAACAGATTCTCTTCGCCATGTATCTAATAATCTCCTAGTAGGTGCACTGAAGTCAAATTATATGACATACGTTGAATAATATTCTAGTATGTGTTGAATTCGGTGCTGACCCTTAATCATCTACGTGTATGATGGTCCAAGAATACAAGTGTGTACACTCGAAGAATGAGTACACTAAAATAGCCATGATATGTCAAGTTGACATATTCTCCCTTCCTCTTCCATCCCTTGCATGACTATCGATTTTCATTTTCCATAGCACTACTTACATGATTATCAATAACAACTGCAACAGACGTAAATAGAGTACCACACATTTCATCCTTCACTTTTATGTTCAATACCTTTATTATGTATATCGAATCCGCTATTGTCATTGGGAGTGTCAATCACTTATGCGAAGCTGTTGTAGGTAAACCAAGGTAGGGATAATTAAAATGTTAATGTGAATTTTGTTGGAAATTTCTGGTAATTTCAAACAAATAAACTGAACATAGAAAATGCTTTGTTTTGCACAGGGTCTTAACACAAGGAAGCAAAAAAAATATTTCCAGAGAACACAGGTTCAGCAACACACATAAAAAATTCATATTCATTAATAAACTGCTTGATACAAATTTCTTCCTCTCTCTTAGAGGGATTCACCAAGAACTTCTACAGAAAAAAAATTACTCTCGCTCTTTTAGAAAATAAATCGAACACTCTTGTGCGTGTAAAATCTTTATATTTACTGCTGTCTAAATTTATTTACATATGCCCTGCTGTTACATACATTTCAACAAAAAAAACATACATTCATTTGAATTCTGTGGGTTCTTCCCATTACATTTTTCAACCAACGAAAAAACATTACATTTTATTCGCTGCTGTGAAATTTGGAAAAATTCCACGCTGCTGCGTGCTCCCTCACTCCACAAACAGCGCATTTTGAACTACCTCACACTACTGAGTTTTCTTTTTCTCCTTCACATATACAATAAAAGACATAACCAAATACATTTATGTGCCCATACTTTCGTGTAAGAAAAAAAATTAAAATTAAAGATCTTAGCAACATTTACCGAAAATCTACGAATGCAGTAAATTCAATTAATTACTTCACATGGGCGGTCAAACAAAAAACTTCATGCAAGTTCAAATGGTGCAGGTCCGTTGATTTAATCGAACGGCTATCGCAATTTCCCCGGAGGTCAAAACCGCACGATCATTGCCGGCCGGGGAATGAGTGGTTTTGGAAAAGTACTGTGGACACGCGTCGATCAGCAAATGTGATCGGAGCCCTCGCAAAGAATACCACTCTGCATGAAAGGTGGTGCGGGGAAAACTGTTGGCGGTTTTGCAAAACACGACAGTTGAAATTAATATTTCAACACTCCCCATTAATTTCAATTGCTGGGTTATCAGTCATACCCGGACATTTCCTCAAAAATTCAAAACTTTTCTGTCCCAAAGGTTTGGTCAGAATGTCTGCAACCTGCTCCTAAGTTCTGCAATGTTTTAAGACAATTTCTCCATTGTTTACCAATTCCCTAATGTAGTGAAACTTTGTGTCAATGTGCTTCATTTCTTGTCACAAAAAATCACAGTTGCTTTTACTTGCTCTTGGCATAAGCTTCTCAACATCCTTCTCATCCAAACTGCTTGACATGCTGCTGTTGTAGCTGCCACATATTCTGCTTCTGCTGTAGACAATGCTACAATAGGCTGTTTTTTAGAAGCGCATGAAATGGCTCCTGAACCCATGTGAAAAACATAACCGGATGTGCTTTTTTGATCATCTACGCTTCCAGCCCAATCACTATCAGTGTATCCAATTAAATCTGAACATTCTGAAGTAGTATATAAAATGCCAAACCTTTTTGTACCTTTAACATACCTCAAAATCATTTTTGTTGCCTGCCAATGTGCTTCTTTTGGCCTCTCCATGAATTTGGAAATCAATCTAACAGCATGCATTATATCCGGCCTAGTTGCAGTCAAATACATGAGGCTTCCAACTATGCTCTTGTACAAACTAGGATTAAAATCCTTGCTGCTGTCCTCTTTGCTGAGTTTTAATCCCATCACTGTGGAAGTGATTGCTGCCTTGCTGGCCTGCATGTTAAATATTTTCAACACTTCATTAACATATTTCGCGTGTGAGATAAAAATCCCATTTTCATTTTGATCTGCTTCTATTCCTAAGAAGTATCTGAGCAAACCGATGTCAGTCATTTCAAATTCCTCTTTCATGACTGCTTTGAAATTTTCAACAAAATTATCATCATTACTTGTGAAGATAACATCATCAACATATAACACAATAATTAGTAATTTACCATATTTTTCTTTGATGTGGAGAGTGGGTTCTCCCTCAAATTTTTCAAAACCATTTTCTAGTAGATAGGAATCTATCCTACTGTACCATGCTCTTGGTGCTTGATTCAGCCCATAAAGAGCTTTCTTTAATCTACATACTTTGTGCTCTTGGCCTTTCTTTTCATAGCCTAAAGTTTGCTCAATGTAAACCTCTTCCATTAACAATCCATTTAGGAATGCTGACTTCACGTCCATTTGGTAAACTTTCCACTTGTTTTGTGCTGCTATGGACAACACTGCTCTCACGGTTTCCATTCTAGCAACCGGTGCAAAAGTTTCCTCATAGTCTCTCCCATACTGCTGCTTGCATCCTTTGAAAACCAGTCTTGCCTTGTGTCTTTCTATTTTTCCTTCAGCATTACTCTTGGTCTTATAAACCCATTTGACTCCAATGACTTCCTTTCCTTTTGGTAGTTCAACTAAATCCCATGTCTTATTTCTCTCTATGGCATTGATCTCCTCATCCATAGCTTCTATCCATTTCCTATCCTTAATTGCATCTTCGAAATGAATAGGTTCATCAACATGACAATATAATGCAAACAAAGAATTCATACCTTCATTTGTTGTCTCTTGTTCATAAATGTCATTTAAATTTCTAAACTTCTTACATCTTTCATTTGGTGTGCAAGTGCTTGAAGAAGCACTTGAATTTCCTCTTTGTGGTGTGCTTGGAGAAGCACTTTCATTTCTCCTCAAGGGTGTCTCTTGCTATCCTTGTGTTGGTACTACTATTTGGGGATGTATTTTAGCCATCTTCTCATCATCTTCATCATGAGACAAACAATTTTTAACATTCACTGTTTTCTCTATGCTTCCATCCCAAGTTTCCTCCTCAATGAACTGAACATCTCTACTCACAAAAAACTTTTTGGTGGATGATTTATACAACCTGTAAGCTTTGGATTCCTCACTGTATCCAATGAAAATATATTTCTCCCCTTTGTTGTCCAACTTCTTCCTTAGCTGATTTGGAATGTGTGCATAGGCCACACATCCAAAAACTTTCATGTGGGTGACTCCTTGCTTTGTCCCACTCCATGCTTCTTCCGGCACTCTATTAATCACTGCTTTTGTAGGGCATCTATTTAAAATGTACGCTGCACAATGTACAGCTTCAGCCCAATAATCATTTGGCAAATGCTTTGCCTTTAACATACTCCTCGCCATATCCATGATTGTCCTATTCTTCCTTTTAGCAACTCCATTTTGCTGCGGGGTGTACCTAGCTATAAATTGTTTATGAATACCATTTTCTCTACAAAAACATAGAAATTATTTGGAGATATATTCACCTCCTCTATCAGTTCTCAGAACTTTGATATGCAGCCTGCTTTGGTTTTCCACAAGTGCCTTGAAATTGAAAAATCTTTCAAACACTTCACTTTTGTTCTTCAAGAAATAAACCCAAATTTTTCTTGTAAAATCATCAATGAATGTTAATATGTAGTGGCTGCCTGCAAGTGATGGAGTTTGCATCGGTCCACATAGATCTGAGTGGACAATTTCTAAGGGTGCTTTTGCCATTATGCTTTTCCCTGATGGAAAACTTTCTCTGTGTTGTTTCCCCAAGATACAACCTTCACAAAGGTTGTGTGGTTTCTCTATCAATGGTATTCCTCTTATCATTCCTTTTCTACTCAACAAATTAAGACCTCCAAAGTTGAGATGTCCAAATCTCAAATGCCACAACCAATTTTCATCCTTTGGTTCGCTTTGGAAAGCCCCTTGAGGCATTGCTGCAATTACTTCTTTATTTTTTAAATCTGCCCTCATTCTGAGAAGGAACATCCTGTTCCTCGTCATCTTCACTTCAGCAATACATTGTTTGTTGGGTGCTCTATCCATGATGGCACATACATCATTCACAAAGAAAACATTGTACCCCTTTTGAACAAGCTGTCCAATACTTAAGAGATTACATTTCATTCCAGGAACATAATAAACATCTGATATGGTTTTCTTTTCACCTTTCCTTGTTAAAAATTTTACTTCTCCTTTTCCCATAACAGAAACTTTATTATCAGTCCCTAGTGTGACTTGTGACTTTGCATTCTGATCTAACATAGAAAACAGGGCTATGTTTCCTCTCATATGGTTGCTGCAACCGGAGTCTAGAAACCATACATCTTCACTCTTTTCTTCAGCAATATTACAGGCTAAAAACAAATTGTTTTGGCTGATATTTTCTCTAGTGAAATTTGCACTAGTTCTATTGTTCATATCATGCTGCTTCTTCCTACATTCATTTGAATAATGCCCATATTTTTTACAGTAGTAACACTGGACATTAGATTTTTCATACCTTTGTCCTTGAGCATGATGTTGTCCACTTTGTTGGCTACTGCCTTGGCCTTGGTTTTGATTTGGATTACTGTCTCTTCCTTGAGCATTTGCTGAACTGTTTCTTCCACCTCTGTTTTGGCTTCAGCCTCTTGCTCTCTTGTTTCCTCTGCCTTGACCTCTTCCTCTTCCAAAGAACATCTGGGTTTTGAAGGCATGTTCTAGAGATGAGTTTTCATTCCTACTCAATCTCTGCTCATGTGTTATCGGTGATGCATGTAGTTCATCAACTGTGAAGTTTGTGAGATCCTTTGTCTCTTTTATGGTGGTGACAATCACATCGAACTTTGAGGGTAGGACCCTCGATAGTTTCTCCACAATCCTCCTTTCTTCAATAGTTTCTCCATGAGACCTTATCTGTGTGATGAGACCAATCACATGTGTGAAGAATGAGTCAATATTATTTGACTCCTTCATGCATAGATTCTCAAAATCTCTCCTCAGCAACTGTAGTTTTGCTGTCTTCACTTTCTCCATGCCTTGATAGGCTATCTTGAGAGGTTGTCATGGTTCTTTGGATGTCTTGGCTACTGCTATTCTTGAAAACACACTCTCATGCACTACTTGATACAAAAATAAGAGGGCTTTAGAATCCTTCTTCTTATAGCTCTTCAACAGATCTTTCTCTGCCTGTGTCAAGTTATTAAACTCTTCTTCATCTGCTGGCTCTTCAAATCCATCCTCAACAAATTCCCATAAATCTTGAGAAGTACCTTAGATTTTTGACTAAGTCTTCACTCTGTTGGAGAAGCTGCTGCAACAAAAAAACACTTCCTTCAGCTTCTTTGACACCTTCAAAGAGCCTGGACCAGCTCTGATACCATGTTGGAAATTTCTGGTAATTTCAAACAAATAAACTGAACAGAGAAAATGCTATGTTTTGCACAGGATCTTAACACAGGGAAGCAAAAAAAATATTTCCAGAGAACAGAGGTTCAGCAACACACATAAAAACTTCGTATTCATTAATAAACTGCCTGATACAAATTTCTTCCTCTCTCTCTCAGAGGGATTCACCAAGAACTTCCACACAAAAAAAAATTACTCTGGCTCTTTTAGAAAATAAATCCAACACTGCTGTGCGTGTAAAATCTTTATATTTACTGTTGTGTAAATTTCTTTACATATGCCCTGCTGTTACATACATTTCAACCAAAAAAAAACATACATTCATTCGCATTCTGTGCATTCTTCCCATTACATTTTTCAACCAACAAAAAAACATTACATTATATTCGCTGCTGCGAAATTTCCTTTCATTGCTCAACAAACAGGGGAAAAATTCCACGCTGCTGCGTGCTCCCTCACTCCACAAACAACACACTCGCGCTGCTACGCATTTCAAACTACCTCACACTACTGCGTTTTCTTTTTTTGCTTCACATATACAATAAAAAACATAACCAAATACATTTATGTGCCCATACTTCCATGTAAAAAAAAACATTAAAATTAAAGATCTTACCAACATTTACCGACAATCTACGAATGCAGTAAATTCAATTAATTACTTCACGTGGGTGGTCAAACAAAAAACTTCACGCAAGTTCAAATGGTGCAGGTCCATTGATTTAATCGAACGGCTATCGCAATTTCCCCGGAGGTCAAAACCGCACGATCATTGCCAGGTGGGGAATGAGTGGTTTTGGAAAAGTACTGTGGACACGCGTCGATCAGCGAATGTGATCGGAGCTCTCGTGAAGAATACCACTCTGCGTGAAAGGTGGTGCGGGGAAAATTGTTGGCAGTTTTACAAAACATGGCAGTTGAAATTAATATTTCAACAAATTTTGAATTGTCCAGTTGTGCATCCAGTCTTTGTTACTCAATACTTAATATATTGGTGCTGTGTGAATCTCCCATGCGATGAGGGAATTCACTCGAGACATTGGGCCTTGGTATCCTTTGATCTATAGACAGTGAAGTTATCACCCAAATTCAATCAGAAAAGATTACACTCCTCAACATTTGCATATGCTTTGGGATTACAACTTGTAGGTAAGCATTGCATTTCAAGGCTAGTGGGGGCAATATTGGAGAAGCCACACAATCATCCATATTTTCCATATTTTTCCACAGGAAAAGTGTCTTTGGTGTCGACTTTGAAGTGGATTTGACACTGTGGATTAGGTTATTTAGATATGTTGATTAATAAAATCACGTGACTTATTTAAAAACTAGTATGTCATATGTCATATTTACGCTTATAGGCATCCCTCCTATTGGAGTTGGGCACTTTAATCATTTTCTTAATTAATATTTTTGATCAAATGGCCTAAATTGAAAGATGCCAGTATATTCTACTGGTTTCCACTATATCAATGGATAGAATTCACACCACTAACTTACTTGCATGTCTAAATCACATGTTTAAAGCATACTTAAATTAATTTTTTACAAAGAATGATTAAAAATTTACTATACCTCTTGTTGATAACCACATATGTTCATTAGTGAGAAATGTATTTAAAAAAATTATAAAATATTAACCTAAGAGATGTGGATCAAAGAGGAACAACCCACCGACAATTTTCCTCAAGCTTGTGAAACAATTAAAAGTTGAGACGTGCACCTTATACCTCTTCATATTCTGAAACGTATGTCTATTCAAATTTGCCATGTGTTTTTTCCATTAATTTAATGATTACCTTACGCGGTTGGTTTAAATGTATCTATGTTCAACCGTACCTTTTCACATTCTAGTTTCAAGCGTACCCATGCTCAACCATACCTTTTCACATTCTCAGACGTACCCATGTTCAACCATTCGCCAAGTGTTTTTCGACACCTATAAGCATTACCTGAGTGATTTCCCATGCGTTACTAATTCTCAAGCGGTTTGAAGGTGGTTTCATTACTAACTCAACAATGTAGTTTTTACTATTGATAGTCGTGATCATGTATGTCTCTGTGGGCACTGCAAACTGTGATTTTGTGATAAAAGCTGCAAGAGAATGAGGAAGTCCAGCGACATCAAGCAGAAGCGCCTTGATTGGATCTTCACCACCTGATTGCAGGTTGAAATGTTGCAGATGCACTTCCTGTGTGAGAGTAAAAGTTCCCATTCATCCTGGCACCATCAAGTAGCTGTGTCATGGCGAACCGATGCCAACAAATGCCCAGCATCTTGTTTATCCAACGAAGATGCAGGTGGCATTGATGTGTCATTGCCAACAACACTGTGTATTCCAAGGCGATTAACCTCAGGAATGGCTATGCGGGGATCAAGCGAAGACAAGATTATGGCGAGGAGTTAGAGAATGACTGAGTTTGGTCGAGGGTGCTCAACGATGTAGAAGAGCAGGGCTGTTTTAGGAAGAAGCTTAGATTGTCTAGAGAGCAATGTGTTGTTTTAGAAGAAAGATTGAGAAAGAACAGGGTGCCCGAACTTGTAAGTTTCTATACACAATATTCACTTACAGGTTACGCTCTATCGTTTGTGTTTCATCATGCTTTTGGTTGATGTAGCTTCTTCTTCTTCCGTAGAAGGAAAACCATGTGTTGGCCTTATAGTTGAATCTCTGCCATTGACAAGTTGAGGTGTGGTTCCAGAATAGACAAGCAAGGTTATCTCCAGTCCTTTATTGATTCATTATATTTTTCATGTCAAAATTCATATGGAAAGTTCCATTTTGGAATCAACAGTTACATAATTTGGCCTGTAACTATGAAAAATGAATCGGAAATCAATTGTTGTGCAAATTTATAGTTTGGAAAACTTTTGATCCAATGGAGATCCTATTGTGTTGACAGTTTTATTGACTGATTTTTATTATAGGTTAATTAAATGTTATGAATTTGTTTCATGACGAAGCTTAAGAAAACAAAAATGGACTACGAGCTTCTGAAGAGATTTAATGAGGCACTTACAGACGAGAATAGAAAACTTTGCATAGAGCTGGAAAAACTAAAAGCTTTAAAAATGTCGCCGCCTCTCAAGCCTGCATCAACCATTACCATGTGCCCCTCCTATGAGAGAGTTTCAGCAGTTGACAATAGTAGCCACTTGACTTTGGCGAAATCTGGGTCTATGTTTTTACGCAGCTCTTTCCAGCAATGAATTGTCGGGTATTGATCAAAGTTTCTTTACTCGTAGTCATTGTTTAGCAATGGTGGACACTGTCTCTTTGTCAAACATTTTAGGTTTTCTCTAAAGGTTCACTTTATGAAACATTTAGGGTTTCAGTATATTTTTTATTAATTGACTTCGGTTTAGAAAGCGCTCAAGTCTCTGTTAATTTATTGAATGAGATGAGGCATCTTGATAAACCAAGGAACGTATAGCTGTATAGAGTGGGAGTCTATGAAATAAACATTGTATGTAAAATTCAAATGTTTATGTGAGATCATCTCTTTCTCCGAACCTTCTTGTGTTTATGAATTTTCTCCCTTTTTTATTATCAATCTAAACATGTATAATAATGGTTTTCATTTATTATTACTTTTAATAAAATACAATGACAAATTCTCTATTGATGCTCATAGTAAAAGTAAAAGTCATTGTTATCACTAAAAGCCGTACTTATTGACTAGTCGATGCATGCATATTAATGACTACTTAATAACTATCATTAACACGATTTTTTCTTTCAAGGTTTCATGTTTGAGTTATACAACATATGCAGGACACATGAAAATATTGTTATTGTAAAAGGATTTAATAAATAAAAGACCTTTTTAGGTTATATTATCGTTATTTTAAAAATGTTATAAAATTATAATTTTATTAATCATTGTTAGTTTTTTTAAATTTAATAATTTTATTAATCATTGTTTAGTTTGAACAATACAACATATTTATATTGATGATCTTAAACATGTTAAAAAAACTTAAAGTTTTTGTAAGCCCGGACCACTCATCTCGAGACACTTACAGTGTGAGTTTTACCCTTTAGTGCCCCTGGTTCCAACCCTCAAGTCCCAACACTTATACATGGAGTTTTGTGCTTTTTAAAAATGTTTACAGTGTGAGCTTTACCCTTTAGTGCCCCTAGTTACACCGCTAAAGTCCCAACACTTATACATGAAGTTTTGTGTTGTTAAAGGGTTAGAGAAGGTTTTATAAACGTTAATGAGAGGGTTTTATTCCCGATAGGAAGGATTTGAAAGCAAGGCTTTAATAAAGTATTTTTTTCTTGGTTTTATTAATTCCCAATGGTTTATAATATCAAATTATTGGTTTTCTTCATTCTTCAACTTTTTAATATTAATAATTCCTTGGGTTCATAATCCCTTGAGGTTTTAGTGTTATCTCTTGGGTTTATTAATGAGATAGGTTTATAATGTTAATCCTAAGTTTTATAATATTTAAATTCCTTGAGTTTATAATATTAATTCCTTATGTTTAACACTATTCCTACGCGTTTGTAATACCATGGGTTTATTAGTCCCTTTCATTTATGATATCAATCCCTTGCAGTAAAAATTTATTTCAAAAATATATATACACACGTAAAGAGGAGAGAATGATTCAGAGGAGTCATTAGTGATCTTGGAATCCAGCTGATGAATCAGACGAAGCTCTAGAGAGGAAGCGAAGTGAGAATTCATAGAGGATTGAGGCTCAGAGAGAATTGAGCAGCAGAATAATTGAAGAAAGAAACCCTGAAGAAAAACTGAAAACACAAAGAAAACGTTGAAGAATGAATTAAAGTTAATTTAAAGGGATGAATGAAGAAGTGTGGTTTCAGTATATGCGAACTGTTGGATCTTATAGATCAATGGTGCGATGAAAAAGAGCGAGAACTGTTGATCTCATAGATCGACAGTCATCACACGGTGAAGGAGCGCAGGAGTTAACACGGAGAACTAGATGGCAAGTGGTTTGAGCATTGATCAATTGATTCCATACATATCACGATGCGTGGCAGAGAGTTGGAGTGGGGAAACCACTTTATCGGGCGGTTAACCCCCGTGTGTGTGGTCAACCCGAAACCAATGTGAATCATTGGATCTTTTGGGAGAAGATCAACGATAGAGAAGTAATGCGACATACAAAGGAGTGGACCCGCTGGTGTTATGTAGCGTAGTTAATAATTTTTGAGATCCGAAATAGTATTATTGCATATCGGATGCAATAGAGGTCTTTGTTAACAAACCCCGCGGAGAATCGCGATTGCGATAAGCGGAAAGGTAAATCTTGAAAAACATGCCAAGGTCGTATGAAGGCAGAAAAGGTGTGGTAAGCGTATATTTCCTTTGTAAATGGTTTATTAAGGAAATAGTTTCGATAGAAGGTTTATGAGTTAAATATATATGTAACCAAGGTTTAACGAGGAAAAGGTTATATATGTGTGGCTACAAGGTTAGCAAAGGTTTTATAAAGGTTAATGAGAGGGTTTTAGTCTTGAGAGGAAGGATTTGAAAGCAAGGCTTTAATAAAGTATTTTTCCCTTAGGTTTATTAATTCCCAATGGTTTATAATATCAAATTATTGGTCTTCTTCGTTCTTCAACTTTTTAATATTAATAATTCCTTGGGTTCATAATCCCTTGAGGTTTTAGTGTTAATCCCTTGGGTTTATTATATCAATCCCTTGGGTTCATTATTCCCTTGGGTTTATATTATAAAATAAACCATGTTTATTTTAGTGTTTGTAGTATTTATATTTGGGTTTATAAATGTTGGGTTTATAATATTAGTCCCATGCTTGAATGTCACATTTTGAAAAAGATTGTCTCGCCATGAAAATAAAACATATTTATTTTAGTGTTTGTAATATTTATATTTGGGTTTACGAATATTGGGTTTATAATATTACTGCCTTGGGCTTAATATTGTTCCCTTGGGTTCATAATCCCTTGGGGTTTTAGTACTACTCCCTTCGGTTTATTATTCATTTGGGTTTATAATATCAAAATTTGGGTTATTTTATTCCCTTAGGTTTATACTATAAATCATATCCAAACATGGTGAACCATGTTTGAATGGCATGTTGTGACAAGGATTGTCTCACCATCAAAATAAACTATGTTTATTTTAGTGTTTGTAGTATTGATATTTTCCTTTAGTCGATGTGAAGTTTATAATATTAGTCCCATTGGTTTAATATTATTCCCTTGGCTTCATAATCCCTTGGGTTTATTCAGTTGGGTTTATAATATCAAACCCTTGGGTTTATTACTCCCTTTGGTTGATAATATAAATCATGGTAAGCCATTGTCAATCATAGCCAAACATCGTCAAGCATGGTTGAAAGTCGCATTGTGACAAGAATTGTCTCACTGTCAAAATAAACCATGTTTATTTTAGTATTTGTAGTATTTATATTTGGGTTTACCAATGTTGGTTTTATAATATTAGTCTCTTGGTTGAATGTCACATTTTGACAAAGATTGACTCACCATGAAAATAATCCATGTTTATTTCAGTGTTTATAGTGTTTATATTTGGGTTTAACAATTTTGGGTTTATAATATTAGTCCCATGGGTTTAATATTATTGCTTTGGGTTCATAATCCCTTGGGGTTTTCGTATTAATCACTTAGTTTTATTATTCCTTGGGGTTTATAATATCAATGCCTTGGGTTTATAATTCCCTTAGGTTTATAATATCGATCATGGTCAACCATTGTCAATCATAGACAACCATGGCTAACCATGGTTGAATGTCACATTGTGAGAAGGATTCTCTCACCATGAAAATAAACCATGTTTATTTTACTCTTTCTAATATTTATATTAGGGTTTACCAATGTTGGGTTTGTAATATTAGTCCCTTGGGTTTAACATTATTTCCTTTGGTTCATAATCCCTTGGGGTTTTAGTATTAATCCTTTGGATTTATTATTAACTTGGGTTTATAATATCAATCATCGTCATCTTTATCTTTCTCTTGTGTTTGTAATATCAATTCCTTGTGCTTCTTGATCCCGTAGGTTTTTAATATTTATCTGTTGGGTTTACTAATTCCTTAGGTTTATAATATTAAACAGTTGGGTTTATTAGTTCCTTCAATTTATTATATTAGTCCTTTTTTTTAATATTGTTCTCGTTTGTTCATAATCCCTTGGGATTTTAGTATTAAACGCTTAGATAATAATAAACAAAAGGGACTAATATTATAAACCGAATGTATACAAACCATAAGATAAATATTAAAAATACTAAAGCCTAATAATAATAATAATAATATAAGTTTATATTTTTATAATAAAATTCATATAATAATCATAAATATATAAATATATAAGAATATAGTTGCTATTATTTGTATAGCTATTAATTATCATAAATAATTGGTCTTTACTCTTATTATTATAATTATATATTATTATAATATTGATTAAATTATTATTATAATCATAATTATATTTGTATATTATAATAATAATAATATAATATTATAATATTATAATCAGATATTATTATTATTATTATACAATGTAATTTTTATTATTTTTTTTAGAATTTAATATTATTATATAATTTTAATATTATAATGATGATCTAATATTATTATGAGCTATTTTTATTATTAATTAATATATATTAGGAGTTTATATTATTATTATAATATTAATATAATATTAATATAATAATATATATAAATAATCTCGTTGTTAATATTTATATAGTTATTAATAATCCTAAATACCGATAATAATTAACCTAATGTATACAAACCCTAAGATAAATATTAAAAATACTAAAGCCTAAGAATAATAATAATAATGATAATTAATATTATTATTATTATTATGAGTTTATATTATTATAATAGTATTACTATAATAATCGTAAATATATAAATATATAAGAATATAGTTGCTATTATTTGTATAGTTATTAATTATCATAAATAATAAATAATTGGACTTTATCGTTATTATATAATAATATTGATTATATTATTATTATAATAATAATTATATTTGTATAGTATTATAATAATATAATAATAATATAATATTATTATAATATTATAATCAATTATTATTATTATTATTATTATTATTATTATTATAAAATATAATTGTTGTTTTTTTTTATAATTTTATATTATTATTATAATATTTATATAATAATATATATAAATAATCTCGTTGTTAATATTTATATAGTTATTAATAATCCTAAATACCGATAATAATTATTAATGTGGTTGATATAAGTCTATTGGCGTATATCAACCACATTGGAAAATGTGGTTGCATATATGTTTCATATACACCTATCGGCGTTTATCAATTACATTGGTAAATGTGGTTGTGCTAGTCCATATGCATTTATATGCATTGATTATTGTGAAGCCAACTTGTTAAGTGTTGAGTCTGTGTGATTCTCTATGTTGAGTTTCTTTTAGAAAATTGTTCTATTGGTTAGAATTCTATCACCATGCATAATTTTTAGTATGAGTTTTGAACAGTGATTCTTCTATGTGTGTTGAACATTGTATCGAATTAAACGCTAGCTGGTTGGAGCCTTGAAGTCTTTGCATGTTTTGAAGGGCCTAAAGTTACATACATTTTAGTTTATATGCTAATTGGTATCGTTCTACTCATTAAATTGATGGCATGATAAATATCAACAAAGCCTCTCTTGCTGATATTTTAATTTGTCTATATAATGCACAAGAAAACATTTAATTTTTGCAACTAGAGTCTCAACTTCAACAAGGTGGGTTATATAAAAGACAACATTATGAGCCTATTTTTATTCACAACATTAAAACAGACACCCATAAACAACCAGTAAATCATCAAATCAATAATTTTGGGGTTGATTCAGATCAAGCGTTCATTTCAGAAGATGATTTGAATACATTTGTGGAAATTCAGTCTGCACTTCCCAAGCCAATCATCATAACTTTTGGAAGAGCTTGCCAACAAAAAGCATAGAAAATCTCTTGGATATGATAAGGAGGATTCATTTCATATTTCATACTATTCCAATCCCATTCAATTTCAAAGTGTTGGGTTTCTTCATGGTCGTTCACCTTCATATGTTCCAGATTCTGTTCCTGCACATTCACAACAAAAATTTGTTAAATTCCAACACTTTGACTGACTTAGCCATATCAAAGATCATTTTTTTGTATCTTCATCCATGAGGGCATTATCATAAAACCATTCACTCTGCAAAAACATGCTTCAAAAATAAACCTCCTTCAAGAACAAAGTTTCACCTTGAGTGGATGGCTGCTTGGTAATGGGCTTCAACAACCAAGAACATATTTTAGTCATATGTCAGAACTTGTTCTAGATTATTGAATAGTCTTGCAGTTGATTTTTCTCCATCATGTCACCTTGTGTCTGACAGGTGGGAAATGATGTTCATCTACAATTTTCAAAGACTCATCAAGTGAGCCTAAGCCACAACTTTCCATACCACATTCAGAGTTGTAGCGAGAGTAAGAGATTCTCTTAAGCACGCCTTAGGTTGGTGGTCATCCTTAAACCATCTATGTGGGGTTGAAACCTCCATTTTCAGGTTGAGCTTCTCCCTCTTCAAAGAATTGGGAACACTTCCTCTAGCAAATGAATTCACCTTCTTTCCAATTCTGGAAGAGTTCCAAGAATGGCATTAAGCATTCGAGAGTTGGTGGTCATCCTTGGACCACCACCTCATGCCAACATTTCAGAGAGAAAATTCAACCTAGTATTGCCATGCATGTTTGCACATACCCTTCGGATTAAGGGGGGGAATTTTGGACAAATAATCCACTAAGGGTTAAGGTGTGGGAGTTGAACCACCAAAGGGAGTCCAAGATACGTTGGAATATGAATCCAACAATCACACCAATGTATTATAAATAGACATCTATGTTAATAACAAATGCAATTCATTGTTCTATCATTCATGATTGTTCCCATTCATGTTGACCTAACAAGGGGAATTAATTATTATACCATGCACATTTTGACTCAACATATCTTTGAATAATGGGGTATGATAATATATCAAAGGATAAAGTGTTGGAAGGAAAAATGAGAGAGTAGAAAATTTAATATTCTCAAAATTTGAAGAAGTTTACGAAACTAAAATTCAGTACAATTTCTGTATTTAAAATTACATATCATTTATAGAGTGGCAATTCAATATCATATATAAAGTGAACATTCAATATCACTTTTGAAATGAAAATTGAATATCATTCGAGGAGACAAGATTTGGTTACAATATTTGGTGAAGCTAGATGTTGATCTAGTGAAGTGATGAGAAATTATAAAGAAGTGGGGAGGAAATATGACGTTGTAGTGATAGGATACCTTTTAATAACCTTTATGCAACTTGGTGTTTCAATAACAAAGGCATTGATATCTCTTTCTATGTTGGAGTTTAACTATTCGGATTTGTGTAACACGATTAATTGTGCATACGATGATGAAGAATCATAGCATAAAACCTACTAGGTTTTAACTAGTGGGGATTGATATTTACAGTAGGTTTGTGCCTATAAATACTTGTAACAATTGGCTGGTTCCAACAAAGAACTATAAAGAATAATTTGGTATTTTTCTCTCAATTGGTTGATTATATTGATTCATGCCTTCCCCTCCTCCCCTTCCCTTGGTACATTTGGGCTCAATATAAGCATGTTCTCAATAGTTGGTATTAGATTGGGTTCCATTGGAAACAATCTAATAACCAAAAGGTATATTTTGGGAGTGCACATGGCTATTCAATAAGGTTTCTCCACAAAAAAATCAATTATTTGAGGGAAAAATTTATGCATTATGGGGTATAAGGTTGTAGACTTATCTAACGACATTGGGCTTTGATATTTGGAAATTTGTTGTGATTGGTAATTTAGCTCCAACCCATCCACCAATAGATTGTATTGGAAAGGAGGCTAGTGAACGTATTTCCATGAATTTCATATTATATAATCTATCATAATTTGAGTTTGTCAAGGTTATGCATCATGAACCACGAAAAAAAAAGAAACAAAAAAACAAAAAAACAAAAAACATATATGAAGTTGATGATAGGAATAATAAATCTAATCTATAAACACATATAAAGTTTTTTGAGAGTTTGAGAATGTAGGATGAATAAAATGTTTCTTTCTTACTCGATCATATGGGGAAATTGTCAACACTTTTAGAGGACTTGGAAAAAATATTTTGATCAAAATTCTGTGTATTATAATAAAGGTCTATACTTAGTTTTTTTCTTGCGGGTCTACGGGGATGAAAATTGCAGAAGGTGTTTCTCTATACTAGCTTTCCTTTGAACACATTGTCTGCACTCAATACTTAGGAAAATTCTAATGTTCAAAACGTTTTCATTGATACGTTCCCCAAACGGTCAAATTTATACACATCACTATCTTCCACATATTACAATGTTTTGTACCCATTCACTTGCATACACTGATTCAAGTGCATGAAAGTTCTCAGTATGTAACATGTAGAGTGGCCACCTCACCATTTCAACCCTTTAAGTAAAATCACCATCTTCTCATTTTGAGGTTAATTAAATCCCATTAAAGAAATTTTGATCCCTTGAGGTAAATGAAGCACTTTATATGGTACTATGTTAATCACTCTTTAGGTTCTTGATATCGTACTATGTGAATCACTCCTCATCTCCTCATCTAGAGAATAACCACAAGGATTAAATTCTCATTATTATTTCACATGGCCCAACCATTGTGGTATGAAATATGGTAACATCTTATTATTTGTACCAATGAATGAGGAATTGACAACTATGTTGCACTAAAGCTTCACTAATATCTCCTACATCTCTAAGTACATTTTGTAGGGAAGAGTGAACCATTTTGCAGGGATACAACTAATTTACTTTCCCACCTAGAAAATTTTAATAACCCCCTTATTAAAAATCCATGTAATAAAGTTAATAAAGGAAAGCTAAGACCGAGGTCATGGGACACTTATTCCAAGCATAATTATGTGAAAACATCCTACTGGGTGTCCGTTTGGTTTAATATGGCTATGGAAATTGGAAAAGGAAATCGAAAAGGACTTTGAAAGGGATAAGAGAAATTAATTGGCATTTTAATTATCAAAATAAAGGAAAATAGGAGAAGAGGAAGGTGAAAGGTCACAAGTTGCACGTGAGGAGGAAATTAAAGGAAAATTAGTGGAAATTGAAGAAAATTGAGTCCTCATTGATGAAAAGGCTTTTGAGGATCAGTGCACAATGTTTGTCATCCTAATTTTAGAGTTATCTCTCTCTATTCTCTCTCTCTCTCTCTCTCATACGCTTTCACGCTTAGATAAATCTTGGAGTACTCTAACATCAGAGAAAGGAAAACAAAGGAAGGACAAGAAAGTAAAGGGAAGAAAATATCAAGCAAGGAAGAGTTGGATCAAGTGGCTACACTAGGATTATTTGAAGGTATCGAGTTGCATGTATGATTTCCTTCCATGTTTTGACATGCATGGTACATGAATGTGAGTATTTGGTTCTCTTGTTGTCATTGACATGGGACTTTCTAGGTTGATAGTGGTTTCAGCTTTGTCTTGCGATTTCTAGATAACCATGGTGTGATGGGTTTCTTTAATTTGGTTGAGCATAGGATTGCCTCAAGAAAATTACCAGGGGCATAGCCATCCCTTGACCAGCAATGGGAGGATTGTGGTAAATCCTGAGGATGGAGACGAGAAAATTCCTCAATGTATTGATGAATAAATCTGCAGGCACCCAAGCTTATTTAGGGCCTAGTGATCCCTTGATCGGTTTGGGATGGATTGTGGTAAAGCCCAACAGTGTATATTTTTGTTTGGGCCTAAGAATCCCTTGATCAGTAATGGCGAGATTCGGGTAAAACCTGGTTGTCTAGGTGAGGGATTTTGTCCTATGAGTCCCTTTACTGATTTTGGCTGGACTACGATAAATGCTGAGGAAGTCCTAGTTGTTTTTTGTGAGTGCCAATTCATGCTTGGAATATGGCATGGGTGCGATTGGTTGAAAGAAAGATTTGGTTCACACCAATCTATGGTTAGATTGCACATGGAAGTCCTTGACTTGGTTGGATTTTAATCTCTTTATAAAAGCTATTTTCCTCTTATATTTCATGAGTATTTATACTTTTTTATTGTGTGGATTTAATCACTGTTCTATCATTGCTATTATTGTAGTTATATGTTGGTCATAAGCATGGTTTTATGACAGAATATAGTTATGGCTGTCAACATGTTTTGATTGGTAAATTAATGGTTAATGAATGCATGGGCTAATAGATGTTATTGTAGCTATTATGAGAGGGAATCAGACCTTCTTGATGATTTTCAGACAGGTATGGGACCCTTATGTTAAATTATGCATTTGTTACCTATAGATTACATCTTCAGTATGTGTTTGATGTTTAATGTATGTCTTGGTTAGGTCAAGTCCTTCATCAAGTTTTCTACTAAATGCTTTGTTATTATGCCATTTTTTATTCTGGAAAGTTTTATTATGTTTTGAGCAATCGTTGGGAGTCATACCCTCAAAAAGTGGCTCAAATTTTGGGGTCGCATGCACAAAACTATGTAATTTAGACTGCAGTCATTGGTAGACAAAGTTATCCATGCTACTAGAATGTTACATTCACTAGCTTGCCTTGTTATCAAAATGACATGAAGTCCAGATCACTAAAAACTCAAGTTGGCTCAGGGATTGGGAACCTAGAGTGGTTATTTGGCTCTTGGGTGTCCTTAGCTCCTAAAGAATGTCATTAAAGTTTTAGATTATCGATTCCACTTCCTAAATTGTACCTAGCAGGTTCATTCATATCTTAGTAACTCTTCGTCACATATTTAGCCTGGTGGACCAGTGAACTTGGGTAAGTGTGGGAGGAGGTGGTTATAGATAGATATCACAACATGGTTCAATACTTGGATCAGATGGGCAGAATGTGTTTTTCATGCATGCATATCAATTCAATATGTGTTTTTTATTTTCTTTATGCATGCATTCTTAAAGTTATGGTTTGCATGCATGAGGTTATGATATGCAGTTGGTATTGTCATGCATGATGTTAGTATATTGATGTGACTATAATTATACATGTTATGCTAATTCATATTGATCTTGTGGATGAGATAGCCTCCCTTGAATTTCACTGAGGTATGTTTATTATGTTTATGTTTGGTTTATTTGACTTGGTATGTTTATAGGAAGAATATCAAATATGAAAAGAAAAATGGTGGATTGCATTTCACGAGACTCACCTTACAGATAAGATGAGCATCCAAGATGAGAGTAATCTACGGACATATCAGACACTTTGAGAAGTTTGATGGAATAGATAAGAAGTTGTAAAGCAAATAATGACAATATCATTAAGCTACAATAGATACTTGCCAAGGCACACAAGAAACAAGCAGAAGTTAATGCAGTTATCCTTCAGAGTTTGTCAGACTTGTAGAGACATATATAACCATGGATTATTTATGGGCCATAGGAAAAGTATAATGGAACATATAGAAGTAGATCTCATGGTTTTCACAAGTTGGATAGAGAAGACACGGCTAGAGATTATAGATTCTTGGATACAAATAATATAAGAGGAAATGAACATGGGCTTTACTCTAGTTCTCATTTATATAGGTAACATGGTCATTGCCATTATAATCCTTATATGAGGAGTGAAAAGGGATATTTCATGGATAAGTTCAAGAAATCCAAGACACCTACATTTGATGGAGAATTGAATAGGTTGGAAGATGCAGAGGTATGGTTACTTGGGATGAAGAAGTTCTTTGAGTTGCATGACTACAAAGATAACATGAAGGCCAGAATAACTACTTTCAGCCTCAAAGGGAAAGAGAACATCTGGGAAGATGTGAAGTGATTCATAGACATCATGACATAGGATTTGATTTGGCCTGAATTCAAGAGACTCTTCAAAAATAAGTTCTTGTTAGAGAGGTACAATGAAAATAAAGTCAAGGAGTTCTATGAGCTGAAAATGGGATCGATGATACATGAGGAGTACATAACTAATTTTGTTGAGTTACTGAGGTGTGTACAATATGTTCAGGATGAGAAGGCTAAGGTTCAGGTATCTTTCACTAGATTTCCATTACCATTCAAGGATTAGATTGAGTATGATGAGCCCTAGTCACTTGAAGAAATCATTGGAAAGTTGAAGCACTATTATGAGAAATTGAAGGGTAAGACAAGGACTAACTAGAGTTGGAAAGGCAATGAAAATATGAAATGTAAATGACCACCGATGTGAAAAAGACCTCAGGTTGCAAGTTTGTAGGTCTACAGGAGTGGTGTTTTACTAGTTTGTAGGTTTGCAAGTTTACAGGTTATTAAAAGGTTTGCAGTTACATATTATAGGTTACAGGTTAGTGCAGTTGGCTATAGGTACTAAGAAGAGAGTCCGTCATTGGGTAACAACTTGTGTATTTGAGTTGAATGATGTGCCTACATTACCACATCTTAACGTAATTCCATTGGGATCATACACTATGATTTTTGGTATGGATTGGTTGTATCTTCATGAGACTAAGGTTGGTTTTTATGAAGAGGCCATTGATTGTTTGGATGACAATGGAGAATAGAGAATATGGCATGGTAAGAAGAAGGACATACTAGTCAGAATGGTTACAACTATTCAGGAGAAGCATAGTTGTAGGAAAGGATGTGTGTTATTTGTAGTTCATATCCCTAGTGATAAAGGTAAGGATATTGAGGATGCAGAAGTCTTGAAGAGGTATCTAGTTTTACAACAATTTCAGGATGTCTTTCTAGTAGATATTTCAAATTTTTTTCCTCATAAGGAAGTGGACTTTTCTATTGAGTTGGTACGAAGGGCAGCACCAGAATCGAAGCCATTATATAGGATGAGCACTTGGGAGTTGTGGAATTGAAGTTGCAGTTGAAGGAAATGCTTGACAAGGGATACATTAGCACAAGTGTATCACCTTGGGTTGCACCAGTGTTATCTGTGAAGAAGAAGGATGGTACTCCTAGGTTATGTATTTATTACAGGGAGTTGAACAAGGTAACAAATAAGAACAAGTATATGATGTCGAGGATTGATGACTTGTTTAACTAGTTGAAGGGAGCGACAGTGTTCTTAAATATTGAATTGAAATAAGGGTATCATCATATATGCATCAAAGAAGAGGACATCTGCAAGACTGCTTTCGAGACCAAGTATGGGAATTATGATTTTTTTTTGGTTCTTTTTGGTTTGACTAACTCTCCAACTACTTTCATGTGTTCGATGAATATTGTGTTTCATCCTTATCTAGAAATTTTTTGTTTGTATTCATTAATGGTATATTTATATATTCTAAGAATTAGGAAGAGTGTGTGGAACACTTAGGAAAAATATTGATGTTCCGAAGATAGCATCATTTGTATGCCAAGTTTAGTAAATGCAACTTCCTTCATGCAAAGGTACATTAATTGGGAAATTTTTTTCTAAGGAAGGCATAACAATGGATCCAAAAAATATAAGAGCTATTATGGAATGGGAAAATCTTAGAAATGTTGATGAGGTCAGATCATTCATGGGGTTAGTAGGTTATTATAGGAGGTTAATTAGGAAATTCTCACAAATTCCATGTTGTATTACATCGTTGCAGTGGAAAGGAATTAAATTTGAATGGACAGAGGAATGTGCAACAAGTTTTCAGTAGTTGAAGTAGTTGTTGACAAATGCTCTAATTCTAAATATTGAATATCCAGATAAAGAGTTTGTGGTGTGTAAAAATACTTGCAAGAGAGGAACTAGTGGAGTCCTAATGTAGGAGGGATAGGTAGTACGTTACAAATCAATGAACCTAAGTGAGCACAATGAGAATTATGTGACACATGATCTTGAGTTGGTAGTGATGATTTATGCATTGAATATGTGGAGTCACTATCTTCTTGGTAGGAGGCTCATTATGATGATTGATCACATTAGGTTGATGTACTTGTTTGAGCAATTGAATTTGAATGCTCGGAAAGATAAATGGCTGGGCACACTCAGTGAGTTTGACTTAGAGATCAAGTACATCAAGCATAAGGAGAATAGTGTTACAGATGCTCATAGCAGAAGAGTATAGGTAAATCACATAGAAACTATGAACTCATATGGGATAGATTTATATATGATCAGATTTACAAGAAGGACAATGGGATGCCAAGTACATAGAGCTTAGGCACAAATTATAGAAGCAGGGTATAGGTGAACATGATTTGGACAATCATCGCATGGCATATGGTTTGGTGAAATTTAGGGATAAGAACTATGTGCGAGACAATAGTGAGCTTAGGAATATTATCTTGAGGGAATTTCATGTTAAGCCATATTTAGGTCACTGAGGATATTAGAAGAAATTGAAAATGATTAAGAGGTTCTACTATTGGCCGAATCCGAAGAAGGAGGTAATCGAGTTCATCGCAAGGTGTTTGGATTTTTAATAGGTAAAGGCAGAGTATAAGCATCCACATGGTCTAGATTAACCGATTCTGATTCCAGAGTTGAAATGGGATGTCATTTCCATTGAATTCATTATAGGTTTGTCGAGGATATCTAGACAGCATGATTGCATCATGGTTATGGTTGATAGGTTGACTAACGTATCTCACTTCCTAGTGATTAAATCTACTTATTCAACCCTTGAGATAGCATCGGTCTTCATGAGGGAGATAGTGAGGTTGCATGGTGTTCCGAAGAAGACTGTGTCACATAGAGATGCCAAGTTCATTTCCAAGTTTTGGAAAGAATCATTTGCATGTTTGGGTATAGATTTTGCCTTCAATACATATTATCATCCACAAACAAATGGATATATAGAGAGGGTCAATATCATTCTGGAGGACATGTTCAGGTTGTATGTTATGCACTAGCAGAGGAGGCGGGATGAATACCTTCCACTGGTAGAGTTTTCTTAAAATAATGGATATCAGGAGTCACTAAGGATGATTCCATTAGAGGCACTTTATGGGTAGAGTTGTAATACTTCCATGAGCTTGAGTGATCCAATGAATAGGGTGCTCAGTCACACATAGATGCCAAGTTTGCTTCTAAGTTTTAGAATGAGTTATTTTCACGTTTGGGTATAGAGTTTGCCTTCAATACATATTATCCTCCACAAAAAAATGGAGAGATAGAGAGGGTCAATAGGATTATGGAGGACATGTTGAGGATTTATGTTATTCACTAGCAGAGGAGGTGGGAGGAGTATCTTCCATTGGTAGAGTTCGCATACAATAATGGATATCAGGAGTGACCAAGGATGAGTCCATTTGAGGCACTTTATGGGCAGATTTGTAATACTCGAATCAGTTGGAGTGATCTAGTGAACAAGGTAGGAATGGACATGTTAAAAGAGTTGGAACAGTAAATCCAAGTTATGAAGAATAATGTAAAGGAAACACAAGACAAACATAATATTTATGAATATTAACACAGGTCATTTAAACGTTGTCAAGTTGGGGACCATGTGTACTTGCACATCAAGCCCAAGAAAAGCTCATTGAGAATTGGGTCATCTGCTAAGCTACCACCTTGGTATTGCACACCTTTTGAGATCCTTCAGAGGAATGGACCAATGGCTTACAAACATGCACCACCTCCGAAAGTGAAACTCCATGACGTTTTCCATGTTTCATTGGATAAAGTATATGTGAAAGATGTTGATAATGTCATTGATTAGTCTATATTGCAGTTGGATCCAGTAGGACAATTTCAGTTGGATCCTCAATGAATTTTGCAATGGAAATAGCTCATGCTCTGGAACTGAGCAATCATGCAAGTTAAAGTGCAATGGAAGAACTTTGGGCAGGATGAAACTACTTTGGAGATAGATGACTAGACACAACCTATGTATCCTTTAATGATTAGTGGTTGAGGTAAAGGAGCTTGGTATATGTAGATATTTATGTATTTTTGTTTTTTTAAATACCACAATGAGCTGTGTTATAAAGCTCCAATAAGTAGTATGATTGTTATGTTGTCATTTTTGTCATGTTGGTTTTGCCTCTCAACACATGTTTCATTGTAAATACTGCATCAAGTGAGGTTATAAAGCTCCATGGGTAGTATATTTTGGTTTTCAGTGGTCTTGTTGGTTGTAGGTGTCATTGAACATTGAGGATGTCATTCCCCTAAGCAGGATGGATTTGTAACAAACCTTGCGTTAAAAATCCATTGAATAATGTTAATAAAGGAAAAATAAGACCAAGGTCATGGGACACTTATTTCAAACTAAATGTTGTGCAAAGCATCCAACCAGGTGCTCATTTGGCTTATTATGGCTCACGAAATTCATGAAGGAAATGAAAAAGGAATTTGGGAAGGCAAAGAGGCATTAATTGGCATTTTAATTATGATAATAAAGGAAAATAGGAGAAACGGAATGTGAAAGGTCACAGGTTGCATGTGAGGAGGAAATTGAAGGAAAAGTAGTAGAAATTGAAGAAAATAGAGGCCTCATTGATAGAAAGGCATATGATGATCAGTTCATAGCTTTTGTTAGCTTGGTTTTGGAGTTATCTCTCTCTATTATCTCTCTCTCATACTCTTGCACACATAGAGAATTCTTGGAGAACTCTAGCATTAGAGAATGAAAGGCGAAGGAAAGACAAGAAAGAAAAGGGTCAAAAGGATAAATCAAGGAAGAGTTGTATCAAATAGTTACATTGGGATTACTTGTATATCGAGTTCCATGTATTATTTACTTACTGGTTTTGGTAGGCATGGTAGATGCATGTGAATATTTGGTTCTCTTGCTGACATTAGCATGGGATTTTCTAGGTGTGATAGTAGTTTCAAATTTTCATTTCCATTTCTAGATAAAATGGTGATGGGGCTCTTTCATTTGGTTGCGCTTTGGATTTCTAGATGGTTTTCGAACCTGGTGAGCTGATCTTAGGAAAATTCCCGAAGGCCTAGGAATCCCTTGAATGGTAATGGCAGGATTGCTATAAAGCTTGAGGGTGGAGATGGGAAAGTTCCTCAAGGTATTGGTGAAGAAATTCAGAGGCATCCTATCTTGTGTAGGGTGTAGTGATCCCTTGACTTCTTTTGGTGGGATTGTTGTAAACCTTGGTAGTGTATGTTTTTGTTTAGGCCTAGGAATCCCTTAATTGGTATGGTAGGATTATAGTAAAGCCTAGTTGTAAAGGGGATGGTTTTGGGCCCAGGATTCCCTTAACCATTTTTGGTGGTATTTCTTAAATCCAACGGAAGCTCTAGATGTTTTGTTGTGAGACGCACATTCATGCTTTCTATATGGCACGGGGGTGATTAGTTGAAGAAAAAATTCGATCATCCCAATCTATGGTTGGGTGGTATGTGGAAGTACTCACTTTGTTGGAGTTTCATTTTTTAATAATAACTCTTTTCCTATTGTATTTCATGAGTATTTATACTTTTTATTATGTGGTTTTAATGCTTTCTCTATCACTGTTATTATTTTGGTTATATGTTGGTCATAAGCATGGTTTTATGACAGACTCTAGTTATGGATCTAAACATTATTTGTGGTAAATGAATGTTTAATGAATGCATGACCTAATATATGTTGTTGTAACTACAATGAAAGGGAATCAAACCTTCTTGATGATTTTTAGATAAGTATAATACCCCTATGTTGATCTATGCATTTACTACCTGTAGATTACATGTTCAATATGTGTTTGACGGAATGTTTATCTTGGTTAGGCCTGGGTAGGTCAAGTCCTTGATCAAGTTCCATGTTAACGACTTTGTTCTTATGTTATTTTTTGTTATAGAAAGTTTCATTAAGTTTGGGTAGTGGTTGCGAGTCAGGCCCTGAAAAGGTGGCTCAGATTCTGGGCTTGAATGCACAAAATTGTATAATTTAGACTTGAGCCATTGTGAGGAAGGGTTATCCATGTGACCGAATGGTAACATTCATTGGCTTGCCTTTTTATGAAAGATATTGGGAGTTTAGATCACTAAAAAGTGAATTTGACTCAAGGTTTGGGCACATGCAGTGGTTTTTTGGTTCCTAGGAGTCTTGTAGCTGCTAAGGAAGGTCAACAATGTTTTAGTTTGTCAACTCCACTTACTAAATTGTACTTAGGAGGTTGAGTCATATAATACTAACTCTTCATCACATATTTACCCCGGTTGACCAGTGAACTTGGGTACATGTGGGAGGAGGTGGTTACAAAAAGATTTTTTTTTGGTCCACTACATCCAATGGGTATTTGAATTTGTCCCCATAAGAAAGGAAAAACAACAATATTTGGACCACAAGGCTAGAGAATGATAAATATTTTCCTAAATTGTTTGAATACAAAGAACTGGTTTTTCTCTATTCCAGAGACTTCAGATTGAAGACTACAACTACCATGTTAGGCATTAAAAGGAATCTTATTCCCTGACTCCCAAAATCTTCAGGGAAATATTTAAATTACTAGAGCCCACTAGGAAAGTGAAGATGTTTGATGATGATTATTTTATTGATTCTTAGGGAAACACAATGAATATAATCCAATAATTGCTATGGAATTTAAGAATGGTCCTACCCAACATTTATTTTATTAATATCTCTATATTTGTAAAACCATATAGATATTTCACCTTGCTATTTACATGACTAATGGGATAAAAAATAACATCAAATATTCCTAGTTCAAGATAAAAAAGTTATCATGTGAATATGACTTGGAAAATAAGTGAAGTGGAATTTCTACATGGATGATATGTCAAAAACTGAGTGTGACACCGGGCAAGAAAAAATAGGGTTTTCCCCCAGCTAATGAGATGATGAAAATGTGGTGTGTGATAGGTACACGTCAGTTCCCAAACATGTGGAAGGAAGAAATGACATTTTTTCCCTACAAAAATAGATGATTGGTATGTGACATGTCACAGGTATATGTCAATACTCAAACACATGCAAGGATCTAATTATTTAAAATACATGACATGAAATGTGATTTGGAAGGTGATGTAGCTCACGTGGGGCCCTACACTAGGCTACCAGAGTACTAGAGTGTTAAAATGGATCGGCTGTATAATGATCTCATGAGATGTCTCTATGTAATAATAAATATTCCAGCAAGAACAGGTTTGGTAAATATGTTCGGATGCTCATATTAATTGATGTGGTACCAATGTATCAGACTATTGGAACACCAAAGTTAAGACTTGTGAATTGATTCGATACAAAATATTCCATTGTGATAAAAATATTGTCATTTATTGAACTCTATGGTGAAAAATGTTTTCATATAGAGTTTTGTCTATTGGGACTACATAGAAAATTCATGATTCTAGTTGTCTTGGTTTCACATAGAATGATAAGCTCTCAAAATGTGATCACAAGTGTTCGAGAGTAATAACTTGGAGTTAAAAGATCAAATGAAAGGGAATGTCTAAGCATTCAAGAATCCTTCCATTTGGATAATTCACAAAGAATCCTTATTAAAAAATTTCCTAGACTCTAGATTCATTAGAGAAAATCAATTAAAACCATGGTTATAACACAAGGTCACAAGGGGTTAATTTTTAGCATTTGGATTGAAGGGAGTGATAAGCAAGAATATAGGCATTTGATCATTTCGATGATCAATAAATCATACCCATTGAAATATTTAAAAAACTCCAAATTCACTTCAATGATGCTTTAAGATAGTGGTGTCAACACAAGGTCACAAGGCATTAACAAATTAGAACTTGGAGTTGAATTTCCTATGATGATAATCTATATTTTTTGTGTCTCTAGTGAGCTCAAAGATCACTTTTATGAATTGAAATAGACATTGAAATCACTACTACAATTGGTGAACGAAATGGTCACAACACGTGATCATGGAAAAAGGTAGTTAAAATTAGAATCAAGGACTCATGAAGGAAAAGTTAGTAAGGAAGGTTCAGAAGATATATTAAAGACTTGCACAATGTATACGTATGAATGATTGTTAAGAGAACATGAGTGAAAAGAGTGTGACAAAGCATATGATTGATATGAAAGCACATCGATGTATGTTTTGATCCTCCAAAATTACCTCTTTTTGATAGTTTATCACTCATATTTCACTTATTTTAACACTTATCTTCATAGAACATACATGTATTTTTATTTAAAATCTATAGAGAGCCATGCAAATGAAATAATACAGTAAACCTCTATTGATATCTCAAATCTATGTGTTTTTTTTAATGGAATTTATTTGAATAGGCATTAGTTATTGCATCTTACATATTCCATAACTCCACTAACATTTTGCATTTGATTCAAAGGATCTATAAGGCTCCGTAAGCTATAAATCAACCAAAGAATAAATGAAGTTATGAAATGGTGCCAAGATCATGATCCACCTATCAACTATAGTCCATGCATCAACCATAGCGGTAAAGTAAAAATCTTAGTCAAAGCACCACTTGGTGCATCTTTAGAAGGAAAAATATCAAACGAGTGAGATCCTTGTCGAGTGAGCAAAATCTTATGATTTAATAGGGCATCGATGATGTGTTCCTTTCATGATTAGCTTCTCTAGTAGTGAATTGTGAAGATGAAGAATTATGTTAGGAATAAAATACTGAGATGTCACTTGACGTAACTATATTTTAGCCAATAGACTCTCAAAATTTTTATTAGAAAACTTTATAAATGGCTTATAGATATAGTGTTGACAATTGATATGAACTCTAGTCTTATTATTATTTTCAAAACTTTGTGTACACACTCTGAGTAATATAATCTTATTTATGGAACTTTTATAAATATTGGTGGTTGATTTATGTCCATTATATGAACCCTACAATTTATCATGCATCTTAGGAGGGCCCTCTATAGAATTACGAGTTCGATTAGCTATATTTTCATTCATAATTAATTTCATTTCCAACACTCTATTTTATTTAGAGTTTTAGATTTAAATTCTCTGGTTTTATGCACTATTTTCATACTCTTTCTATTCTCATTTATTTCTTATACTTTTGTAGATCAAGTGCTTTGAATAAAAATAAAAAACAATCAAGATATTTATTTAGATGCATTTTTATTAGAATAGTCTAAAATTTGTATATAGTAAATAGACATGAATGGTTCTAGAATCCGAGCATGCACAAGAATAATCTCAATTTTAATTTAATTTTAGTTTAGTCTTTTTCTTACTGTCATGGAATAGACTACCATTATTTTCCATAACATATAATTCATTTTCCTTCTTAAAAATATAATTTTAATTGTCTTCTTAGAAGTATAATTCCATTTTCTTTCCTAGAATAGAAATAAACTATTTTTCTAAAAACAACATTTTATTGTTTTGTAGAATAGAGTTGTTAATTATTTTTTCATAGAATATATGCATTTTCAGGTTCATTAGATTAAAATGTAGAATAATAAATTTAAAAATATTTCATAGTATGCAATTGGTTCCATAAAATCACATTTATTCTTCCTAGAATAGAATTGTCATTTCAATTCAATAGATTAAAGATTTCACTGCCTTCTAGTTCAAAATTTATTACTTTTATTAGGTATTTTATTTTGAATATTTCCTTTTATTTATTATGAAGTGTGTGTGTGTGCTCATTTTAGATATATTTATGGATAGTATTTCATTGTAGTCCTCGTATTATTTTCAATAGGTTAGATTTCTTTTTCAAATAAAAATTTAGTTTCCTAGCATATACAGTGCACGTGTGATTCACAAGAATATGAACTCTAGATTGAAATTTGATGAAAGTAATTTAAGAGATAATTAAATTACCCTAAAGTATGCACATCTCTTAAGTGAGATAAGTGCATAAATTCTAAAAAATAAGAGGAGGAGGAGTGTGATATCTAGGCCAGTGAAAAGTGTACATAATTGTGCAATGTGCCAGAATCTTGCTAATTAACCGAGAAAGAGTAAATCAATGTTAAAGAAAAATAAAAAGGAAATTGATTCAAATTAAATATATTTGAATGTGTGAGAATTAAATATGGTGCCTCCAGATTTAGTTTGGAAAAGTGACGAAGTAGAGATATGACAAGAAATTATGGTTGAATTAGCAAATCTAATGGGGATTGGTGTATCTAGCAAGTTGGTGTTTGTAAATTTTAGGGACTAGTGTCTCTTGCAAGATGGTTCTTGCGAATCTAAGGGGATGTGTGTCCCTTGTAGGTCGGTTCCTGAAAATATTGAAACAATAGGTTGGTTCCTACTTAAATCAAATAATTAGAAGAATTTTTTTGGTTTTATTGTGGATGGGTTTCCACATATATGATGTGTTCCATGCTATCATGTGATTGGTGTATAAAATTGTGATTGAATGTATTAAATAGTGTAAAATTTTACTATACTTATTCACCCCCTCTCTCAGTATAATTGTCAATCCAACAATTAATATCATTGTTGGTTCCTTCAAATATGGTTTAACTACTATAAGGTAGATCTTAGTAGAACTAGCAACCATTTAATACGAATCATTTTCAAATGGAGATCCTCTCTTTGATGGGAAAAATTATGCATTATGGAAAGTAAGAATGAGAACCCATTTATCTTCTTATTGTCATTTGGATGTTTATTGAAGATGGATATAGAGTTCTAGTAACTCCCCAACAAATCTAGATGGAGGAAGTGCCTTTACAAACAATGCAAAGGAAATGAATGCAATTCTATATGGCCTTGATAAATATAAGTTTGTCAAGGTAATGTAATGTAAATATAACAATGAGTTTTGGGATTACCTCCATAGTAGCTACAAAGGAGATGAAAAGGTAAATAAAGCCAAACTTCAAAGACTAAAAATTAGGTTTTAATGTCTAAAAATGGATGAAGGTAAAAATATTGCAGGATTCTTCCTTAGAGTTGATAAAGTCATAAACACCATTAAAGAAATTGATGAAAAGGTTGAGTTCGTAGCTACTGTTATGAAAGTATTGGGATCTCTTCCTTTTAGATTTAGTGCCACAATTTTTGTCATTAAGGATATGAAGGATCTAGATGCTTTAAAATGGATTAACTACCTGGAATCCTCATAGGATATGAAACGAGGATTGGAAAAGAGAGGTTGGGATAAGATGTGGTTGGATTCAAATTAAAAAACAAAACTTCATATTCAAGATTTATCCAACCATGAATCATATCTACAGGTATCTCAATTCGTGAGGAAGCTAAAACGGGATTTGGAAAGTATAAAGATAGGTTACCCCTTAAATGCTTTGATTGTGGTGAAATTATTCATTTCTCACTATCCTTTTTCTAAAATAGAAAATCATGAGAAATAAAGAGAATATAAAAATAGAAGTAGATCTCAGAAACATAAGAAGGGAAAGTCTCTTAAGAAGAAAATATTATATTCTAAAGAAGACAATTTCTCATCAGGAGAGAGAAATGAATAGGTATTTGATGAAGAGCAAGGCAAATGTTCTGTCATGGCCATAGAAACTAAATATAATCATGAAGATAATTCCTATATCAAGGAAGAAGTTGAAGGGTAGGTAGACTTTGAAGGTCAGCTAAATAGTGCTCTAGATTAATTAAGGTTAGAAGAAATAATAGAATATTGAATGAAAATTTCCATAAATAGAAAAAGGAAATTTTAGCTATGGTTAAGAATCAATAAAAAAATATCAATGCATAAAAGTAAAAATAAAATAACAAACACTAATAAAGTAGTTAATGGACAAACGTAATATTCGTGAAAGACTAAAAGACAATAACACATCTTTGAGAAAGGAGGTGTCTAATAAATATGATAAGATAAATCCAAATTCAAATGACAAAGTGATCATCCTCCTGAAGAACCAACTTAAAGAATAAAGGAGAAAAGAGAAAATCCTTACAAATTAACTTATAGAATGGGAGAGAAATTGTGATAAGCTTGAAGTAGAGGTAGCTTCTTTAAGAATGGATCTAGAAAAACTTAATAAAGGGATTTAGAACCATTAACAATATCCTCAATAATCCGAGATCACTAGCAATACATATATGTCTGTGCTAGAAAGAACATGATTATATCTTGAAAGGAGAGTCAAGTAAAAAGTATCAAACAAGAACAAGAAGAAATAAGAAAATGACCTGAGTCGCAAGTGATACTAAGAGCATATCAATTAATCAACGAGAAGGAAAAACAAGTTTGAATAGAACCACCCTCCAAGAAGTACACACACATCCAAGTACCAATGCTTATTTTATCACAATTGTTTTTCTTGTAACAATTTTGGTCAAAATAAAATAAATAGTGAAATAAATGACTTTATAAGATGAGGGTATTTTCAAACTCTTATAAATAACTACTAGGAATCTCCCTATAAACAACCTATCAAAAATATCATATAAAAGTGATTCCATAGGAAATAATCCTTTTGTACCTTTATTGAATCACATTGAAGGGTACAAAAGGAATAATTTCATGCACAAGGAAAATGAATCAAGAAGAAAACTAATGAATCCTCCTTCGAAACAGTTTCCCATGCAGATCGAAAACATGAAAACACTAAGAGATGAAAAAAGAGGTAAGAAAACTTTAAAGAATGTGGATTTACATTATACACTCACAATCGAGAAGTTTAATTGTATATAAAAAATGGGTGCTCAAATCACATGACGATGGATAAGGGTAAATTCCTTCCTTTAAAAGGAAACACATGAAGAAGTTTTGCTTGTAGTAATAATGCACATTATGAGTGATAAATGGATTGTTATCCTTAATGAAAAGTCCAAGACTCAAAACATCATATAATTTTATGCTTTGAGGCACAATTTTTTAAGCTTTAGTCAAATGTGTGGCCAAGGATATGAACTTATATTTTATTCTAATGGATGTCAAATAATCGTAGTGGAATCTGGGAATGTGATAAGTAAAGAAAATAGAACTCGTAGCAACTTGCATATTGTTGGCGGAGATAAAAAAAAAATGTACCATGAGAAAAGTAGATTAAATATACTTATGGCAAAAAATAATGGGGAATATCAATTATGAAAAGTTGGTAGAAATTAGCAAAGCAAAGGTAGTGAGGGGCATGCCTAAGATATCAAATCCAATTGATTCTATATATAAATCATGTTAGTTTATGAAGTAGACAAGGGTCCATTTCAAGGAAAAAGAATATCCATCAACTAAGCCACTAGATCTAGATCATATAAATGTATGTGGCCCTATAAGAACCAAAACCTTAAGATGAGAAAGATACATTATGCTCTCTATTGATGTCTATACAATGGTAACATGGATTGTCTTGCTCAGAGATATGTCAAATACCTTTATCAAGTTAAAGATATTCAAAGCTCAAGTCGAGAATGAAATGGATCTAAATATCAATTTCTTTAGATATAAAAGAGAAGAATTGTTTACCTTGGGTGAATCCAATGAATTTTTTGAGAAGCATGGAATTAAAAGACAATAATCAATAGAAAGAAAGTCTTAATATAATAGGATAATTGGAATAAATAATTGAATGGTGCAATATATGGCATGAGGAATCCTATATGAAGAAAAGGATCCAAACACTTTTTGGGGAGAAGTAGTTAAAACAATTGATTGCATAATAAATCGAGCTCCTCTTAGGGTAAATAGTGGAAATACTTATTATGAGTAAGAATGTAAGAATGAGTACTAGAATGAAAAATATTTGTTGCTTTCCTAACTTTGGTTGCTAAAAAAAAGTCTACTTCAACAGTTTCTAGGAACCGTGTAGGCCCTCGATTAGTTGAGCCTCACTTAGGATGAATTTTGTGTCTATGTATAGTGAAAGGGATGTATAACAAGTGCATGTAAGATGGAAAAAATCCCCTAGTGCAAGCCTAAGACATATTTGTGTCCTAAGAGAACCTTAGAATTTCCTATCACACTGAAATCGTTTGAGGATATCACACAAAACCAAGATTGATAAGGGATCCACAAGAGATCTTGAATTCAACCAATATTCAGAGAGAGAAGTGAGAAACATAAGAACCAAAATCCATAGTCAACTAAAGTTATACAGTGAAGAAAAAATGACAACTTACTCCAACCATCCATGACCCAATGAGCTAACAAATTAACAAAATGCAAGAGTGCGAAAATAAGAGCAAAGGCCCGTGAACATGCACATATAATCAAAAGGTGTAAGGTGAAGTAGTCACTGGGGCTTCACTCAATGAACCTATGACATATCATGTGAATTCATGGAATACTAAACAATACCCTTAATTTGACTACATATTGCAAAATACCTCTAGAAATCACACTATTTAACACCCTATCAATACAAACCCAATACACCTTCCTAATTAAACAAAAAAAACTACTTTCACAAGATGTTGAAGGTATCAATTTTTTCAATAACATTTGTCTTACTCATTTATATTTTTCATTAACTTTGAGCCCCATTTATTGTACTTTCCAATATAAAAATCTTTACCCCCTATTACATGTTGAATATATTATGTAATTCTTTCCTCGATATATATCCCCAAGATTAATGCATGTGGTATGGTATTGCACCTCAACTTAAGACCTTGTGGAACCATTACAGCTCCATTACGGTGAGGAAAGAGAAATTATACTGAGGAGATATAGAAAAATCTAGGAACATACCAAGGCGGGATCCTCTGTGTTGGACACCTAATCCTAAATGGGTTAGTGTGGAAGCTGAATAGACTAAGTAGTCCAAGAGACCTTGGGATGTGAAACCCAACGGTCACTACATGTACTATAAATGTAAACCATTTGTTAATAAAATTGTATTTCATGTTTTATCTTTCATATCTCTCTTGCTGTCCATGTGTGTTTAACATGGTATCAGAGCAGGCGATCTCCTGCCCTGCTCAAATATGAGCCACTTGTTTTCTGTGGCCTTTCTTACATGCCAGTCCTGTACATTCATATAATTGTCAGTGCTGCTATTATGGAGGTAACGTACATTCCAGCAATCTGAAAATAGAGGCCTGGCTATTTTAAGAGTCTGTCAACTCTGCAAAACTTGCCTGCCATTCTCAGTCTAACGCTCCGTTGGTCGCTTTGCGCTAACCATACAAATGATGGCCCATACAATTACTGTCTCCGCTCTGCATTAACCACCATTGCTCCTACGCTCTTTGTTTCTCCTACCCTGTCAGAACCTTGCTATTCTAAGCCTGTGATTGTCTGAGTCACTGTATTATTCTATGCGTGATAATTTGGGTAATGCTTGGTATACCCATCGAATACCCCTCTCCTTACAGTCTGGCAGCCTGCTTGTGCATTGAGGGTAGTATATTGAATCTACGTTGAACAATTTAGAAGTGTGCTTTGAATGTTGCAGTGATTTCAACTCCCGAATGCAGTTTGTCCGAGGTCTGGAGAAAATTGATTTAAAGATTGCAGAGCGAGCTCAAATATGGAGTTGTGATTAAGTTTTGAGTTTCATCGCCGCGGTTGCAGATCTATGTGATTAACGCGATGATGGCAACAAGAGGAGGGGTTCTCTCAAATGATCCTTCGCCCAAATAATCCAAGACAGTTTACGCAATGAACTGACATTGGGGCTGTGGGCAACCCAGCCACAATATGGGAAATCGCCATTCTGCCAGAGCTGTTAAGTCAGTTGAACCGTCTCGAGTGTTATGCTCCAGGGATCTAAAAGAAACCATGAAACGATCACATTGCTGCTGAAAAGAAATAATGCGTGGTGGAAGAAGGCCACGAAGTCCAAGCCTGTCTCTTTCTGTCGCTGAAAACGCAGTTTCCTTGTTGAACCAGGGATCGTGAAGAATGTCGTTGCCGCGCTTGTGGACAATGCAGGGGCGGGGAACTTTTGCGCTGAAGTTACGCCAGGGCCCTATATTACGAACGAGAAGAGAAGCACACAGCTGAGCAAAGGAACGGTAAGCAGATCGTACCTGTGACATCCTGCCGTCCTGGATGGCTGGATCGCTTTCTCTCTCTAGCTCGGCTCACAGCTCGCTCGCTGCAGCTTCTTCCTATCTGCTTGTCTTTTATGTTTTTTACGAGGCCAACAGAGCATCCTGTGTCAAACGCCTGCACCTCTCTGATCATATGGGAAATCGCCATTGTTTTTAAATAGATAGAATTCATAGAAATGTTGATCAGATAAACAAGGTGGACTGTTTACCTGAAAGTAACGCTTATTGCTTTCCTGCAAGCTCAATCCCCATTTTTGTTTTGAATTTGTCTCTTCTAGAAATTTATTGTCTGCCAGGGGCCAACTGTATCAGAAATATCTTCTTCTGGCAATCTTACTCTGCCAGGGCTAACTGTATCAGAGATATAATGGGTTTACCAGCAAACCGCATCGAGTTGGATCATTTCAGAACCGATAGCTGAATGAGGTTCCTTCCATTCTGCGTGGAGGTCATTGAATAGATTTGAAGGGCTGCTCTATTTTGAAATCCGTGAGTTGATTTTCTGCCACCTGAAGATAAGTTCACACCTGAGTCTTTGAATTCGAAGTGCTGAGTCTGCTAGACCGAGTGCATCAGTTGAACGTGGCCAGATTTATTTCCTATGACTGAATCTCCAGTTCTGAGCTAGCCACGAGTTCTGAAAGTGACAGCAAGGGAGTCGTACACCACTCAACAACTACTTCTGGACCGAGTTTGCTTTCTTGGGGCTGTGTGTTACATCAGAGATAAATTCTGGGCAGATTGCTAGTGTAAAGAAGCCGAGTTTGAAGAGATAGACGGGCTGCAAATTAAGCTAAGCAACCAGGTTCCAATATTTTATCCACCTTGTTTATTTAGCCACTATTAGGAAGAAAACGACCTCTGTACTTCATACTCTCTTTGGAGCAGAAATTATAGTAAGTTATCAGTGAAGATAAGTCTCATGTTTAAAGACAAAGGAGTAAAGAAGCTATGAATCTTCCGAACGGAGTAGCATTCAACCACCTGTTCCAATCGTTATTTGTTTTTATTTATTCCTATCTTTCGAACAACCAATAATTTCCATAGTCGCCCTCTCCCTATTAATTAATGGAGTTGCAATTCCATCCGTGTGTGAATGTTCGTTTGTAGCAGTTAACTCTGTGTGAATTAGAGCTGGACCCAGTCTTCCTTTGAAAGGTTGTATTCATTTCTATGCCATTCAATGTATATGAACGCTTTCTACTGGATCGTGATGCTAGACGGTGTATTCCGTTTGTGATTAAAAGTTGAACAATTTGGAGATAGTGCGATGGTCATTTCAATTCAATTCTGGAATGTGCTTTGATCAAAATCCCGAGCTATAGAATCTGTTTTGAGTGTTAAAGTTCTGCGGAAAGACCGTGTAATGGATTGCGTTACTCCTGTTTTGAGTTGAAGGCTGTAAACATGAATCTGCTATGTATAATGGACTTAGTCTACTATGCGTTGGAATATTCAAAAAAAAAATATCACTGATCAAAATAGAGAAGAGTAACAACATTGCGGGTTTCCTTTGTTTGATACCCCATTGTTGTAAAGCAGCTGGATGTAAACATCGTGTATGAGATTTGCAGAACAACGAACGAGATTTGGAGCAGTGTGGTCGTGTTATACAAATATGTTGAAGATTAAAAACAGGTGCATTATTTAAAAACTGAACGTTGTTCTGTTGGATAAAACGCTATCTCTGTTGGATAAAACACTATCTCCTCGGCACTATTTTTGAGCTCAACAAAATTCCGCAGAAACACTTCTATTTCGGGTGTATACATTCAGTTAAGTGACTGTCTAGTGGACTAATTTTCTGTGTAGTAAAAAAAAAAGGGGGGGAGTGCATTTTCGGTCATTTGATTGTTTTTACAAATACATTGTTGATTTGATTGTCTGAATAATGGAGAAAAATCATGAATTATTAGAGTTATTAAGCACTCTAATCTTATCTACTGATGGAAGTACAGTTAAAGTCAACAAAAACACTCTCAGAGATATTCAAAAATCTTTACAATATGCACAGGAAAAGATCGATTTTTTGCAGCTTGAATCACAGCTACAGCAAGAAGAGCTACATCAAAATAGACATCATTCTGAACCTGATTTTGTTCAGAACATTGAGACAACCACCCATCAGCAGCAAGTCAATAATGTTACCGTTCATTCAAATAAAGCAACAGTTGTAAATGCAGATGTAGAAACTCAGTCTGCACTTCCCAAGCCCATCATCAGACCTTGGGAACATCTTGTCCGCAACAAGCACAGAACTGGTCTTGGATATGACAAGGACTTGTCCTTTCATATTCCAGACTATGCCAAGCCCATTCAGTTTCAGAGTGCTGGATTCATTCATGATAGTTCACTTGCTCCTCATGACAGTTCAGCTTCAGCTGTTCCAAATTCTGCCCCTCTTCCACAGCAACAACAACAACAACAAAAACAAGAGATCGTGAAATGTCAACACTGTGACCAAGTTGGCCATACGAAAGATCACTGTTTTGATCTTCATCAATGTAAGCACTGTCATAAAACCAGTCATTCTTCAAATAGATGATTCAGAAACAAACACCCTGCAAGAACGAAGATTCATCTTGGATGGATCGCTTCTTGGCAATGGGCATCAACAGCCAAGAAGATATTCCAAACACATGTCAGAACTTGTTCTAGAGTATTGAACAGTCTTGCAGTTGAGTTTTCTCCATCATCTCACCTTGTATCTGACAGGGGGGGAAATGATGGTCATCTACAAGCTTCAAAGCCACATCAAGCGAGCCTGAGCCACAACCTGCCACACCAGTTTCAGAGTTGTATCTAGAGACAAAGATGCCCCTGAGCATGCCTTCAGTTGGCAATCTGGGACACTTCCTCTAGCAGAAGACTTCAGCTTCTTACCAGTTTCAGATAAATTCGAAAACAAAATTGAGGACACTTCCTCTAGCAGAAGACACCAGCTTCTTGCTAGTTTTGGAAGAGTTCCAGGAATTGCATTAAGCATTCCAGAGTTGTTGGTCATACTTAAACCATCACAGGTTGAGACTTCCCTTTCAGGTTGAAGTTCTCCCTTTTATGCGGGGTGAGACCTCCCTTTCATGGTTGAAGGTTTCCCTCTTCAAAACAATAGGAGCACTTCCTCTAGCAGAAAACTTCAGTTTCTTTCCCGTTTTGGAAGAGTTCCGGGAACTGCACTAAGCGTTCCAGTGTTGGTGGTCATCCTTAAACCACCGCCCTTTATACAACCATTACATAGAGCACGTTCAGCCTAGTGCTGCCATGCATTTTTTGCACATTTTGTATTACAGCTCTCTTCTTGGACTCATACATAACCCTTCGGATTTAGGGGGGAATGTTGGACACCTAATCCTAAATGGGTTAGTGTGGAAGCTGAATAGACTAAGTAGTCTAAGAGACCTTGGGATGTGAAACCCAACAGTCACTACATGTACTATAAATGTAAACCATTTGTTAATAAAATTCTATTGCATGTTTTATCTTTCATATCTCTCTTGCTTTCCATATGTGTTTAACACTCTGTAGGATTATCCGTTGGAATGGAGAGCTTCCACCTGATACAGAGAAACCAGCTAAGTGGATAGACAATGATGAAGAGGTGAAATCCCAAAGGACCAGGACCTAAATTTTAGAGAGCATGTAGACATGGTCTGGTAGGGGACCTCTTCCAGTCCCCAAAGACCTTATTTAACTGTTCATAGACTACCTTACCTAAAGTTTCCAGAAAAAATTGCACTTGCCTCATTGAGAAAAAATGTGACGAGAAGTTTCTTGCACACATACAAATTATGGTTATAGGACATAATTTACAAAGGAGGCTAGGTGTTATTCTGATCCTATGTGTTTAAGGAACCATGAGATGGTGATGCCACCACCCTCCCACTTGTCATTTCTTCAACCATTATGCCAACTCCCATCAAGGAAATAATAATGTAAATGTTAATCACATGAATGTTATCAATAAAATTAAAAATATTGGTAATATTAAGATTGTTACTGATCCAAGATATTTTACTTATAAATGCATGAGAATTACATGAAACATAAGTTATCAACCATGGAACTTAAAATCACATAAAATAATGCATAAATAATAAGATAAGCATGAAACCATGACACAAATATTTTATTATAGAGTTCATCCAATTTGGGCTATGTCTCTGGGCCCTACTCAATAGTGGGAAGGACTTCATTCATTAAGTGGCATAAAAAGAGAAAAGTACAAGAAACATTCATTTACAATCCTTATACCTCCATGTTTAAAGATGGACCAAGAATGGAGAACCCAACTTCAGAAACAGACAGTACCACTGAAATCCTAGTGAAAAATCATGCATAATCACCTATCTGAACACCTAATTTAGACAAGAAGCTTTTGCACCCTCTCAGAACGTCCTTGTTTCTCAAGGTGAGGTTCCAGCCTGTTGCTAGGTCAGGTTACTACTGTATGCAATGATTTCTAAACTTCTATGCTAATCTCCCCTTTTTCCTTTGTGGACCATCCCACATATACCATTTATCGGACGACTCCTCAATCCTGGGATGTTCCAAGCAAATGACAAGTTTATCAAGCGGCGGTTCCTACACCTCACACATTAAACCCAACATATTTTGACATAGGTGCTTGAATCAACATTTTCAATCAGGGGTTTCTATCGGTGGATAGACCTGTGCCTTTACAACAAGCAGCCTACGATAAAGACAGGCTTGATGGGCTATTAGACCACAGTACATAATATATCAAGTCTGAAAGAATCATCACAATTCACAATCAGTGGAACCGAGGTGGCACTCTATGCAACTATTTCCCTTTGTGAACTATAATTGTGATATGACAAATCGCAACCTAACTTTGTGATTTTTATATATCGCATCGCAACCTGGCTTGCTCCGAGGCCGATTCTTTAGCTCTTCTCTCCTTTCAATTTGCGATTTTGATTTATCGGATCACAACCTTGACCTACATGGGGCTAATTTTCCTAGGCCACAACCTCTTCCTTCTATGATCTTCAAAATGCAGTACCAATGGCGACCTACCACTTGGTGCTTCCCCATTCACTAAGATTTCTATCATCTTCTCCTGCCACTTGTACATGTAAAACATTAACTTTGACTTACTCTAACTTCTTCTTATGAGCTCGCATTCGAGTGCCATTCACATTGTTGGAATCAGGACGACGAGCACTTCGATCTAATGCTAAGTTTATTTAGATTCTACCACTTTGAGTTTTCGGTCTTCTTACCACGCCACTGGTACTTTTTAGAGATCCGTCTTGATCAGTTATGAACATGTTTAACATTAATATTAGAAACATAAATCCACCATATTCCTTGATATATCAACCATCAAGAGGGATCAAAATACATCTATTAAAATACACTTCTCTAGTATACTAAGAAGTAAGAAGTAATTGAATATGTTATACGTGGTGAGCATGCATATATATATATATATATATATATATATATATATATATATATATATATATATATATATATATATATATATATATATATATATATATATATATATATATATATATATATATATATATATATATATTAGATATCATGGAAATTCATATGTTTTATTCAAGGTGTGCATTTATATACGAAGGAATTACACATAAGAAGACTATTTAATTTCTATTTGTTTATATTTCTAGGTATAAAGTTGATATAAAATTATGTTAATATAGAATTTGAAATATTTTATTTATGGTTCACACTAAAATGTCTTTTGTTTGAAATTTATGTTGAGCATGGAAGGAGTATCACATATCCTTCATAGTAGGTTTTAATATCAATTTTCTTTTATATTGTCACTTGTAAAATCTCTATTTTGTATTGAAGGAATTTTTCTTCTCCCTCATAGGAAAATTAAATTTAAAATTAAAACTTCTTTTACCATCAACTATTTTATCTCTCTTAATATATAAATTTGATGTAAAGTTATTTTATTTACAGTGGACTGTGAAGAATTTTATTTATGGTCGACATTCGAAGGTTTTTATTATTAACATTTATGTTGGTTTCTTAATATTTTTTTGTTAATAACATTTTTAAACTTTTTTGAAGATATGTTTTATTTTGTTTCTTTTAATGTAATGTTATGGGATAGCACATGTTTCATAGTAATCTCTAGATTGTTTTTGGTGTAAGTAATAACATTAAAATATAGTTATCGTTAATATTATTAATATATTTAATAATAGTATTAACATGGTTGACCATGGTCAACCATGGTGAATTGTTCAACCATGGAAAACACTTATACCATGTTTACCCATAATTGACCATTATTTACCATGGTTGAAAGTATCTGTTGGAGTGGGTGACCATGTTTAATTATCTTGTTTATGGTCGAAACTTATGTAGGGATATGTCCATCATAATGTGACGTAGGTCGATATTTGTCACATTGGGACATCAAGGTTCATTTTTAATTTTAGTGTTTTTAATAAATGTGAATATTCTTACTGTCATTAAAATAGAGTAAAAATTAATATTATGGATAGTATTTTTATTATTAATAACATTAATAACATGGTTAACTAGTGACATCGCAGGTCAAGCTATCAAGCATGGGAAAACTTGGAAATACATTAACCATGTTTGCCTATGATTGGCCATGTTTTCCAATGATTGACCATTGTTGACAATCTTCAATATGGTGGACCATTATTGGTTGTGGGTGACCATGATTGACTATATTATCAATGGTCAAAATTGATGTGGGGATATACTCATTAGAATGTGATGTAGGTAAATTTTAGTAGCATTGTGAAGTGGGGTTTTTTTGTTGTGTTGCAATATCAAGTTATTACATTATTATTATTATTATTGTTACTAATAATAATATTATCAATATTAATGCTTTTTGAATTCATGCTTCTGTGATCCATATTATGAATGTTGAGAGATATTTCGGTAAAAATCAGATAAAGAAACTTTAAGTCAACGTGTTTCAGACCATCAAGTGTGGTTCATCTTCAAGACAAGATGAAGAACTAGATCATGGCATTAGATTAAATAGATGAAGAGAGATGTTTTCTAGCCATTAGAATATAACAACTAGTTTTGACTAAAGAATTATCATTAATTAATAAACAATATTTTTTAATTAAAATGAAGTAATAAATGGAAACAGGTTGTAAATAAATAATTAAATTAATTTTATTATTATTATTATTTTAATAAAAATGAAGGTTAGTAATAATAAGGTCAAACTTAATTATTCTAAACAATAAAACTGAAAAATAGTAATAAGAAAATGAAAAAAATAATAAATAAATAAACAAACAAAATAAAAATAATAAGGCGAGATTTAAGTATTCTAAACAATAAAACTATAAATAGTAATAATATAATGAATAAATGAAATATAAATCAAAATTATGAATTAACTCATTTTTATTATTTAAATCCAGGAAATAAAATAATATAGATAAAAATAAAGAAAAAAGAATAAATAAATAAGAAATAAAGTTATGAGAAAGTCTAAGCCCCCTAAGAACAACCTTAGAAAGCCTTAGTTTGAGGCTTTCAAAGCTCTGAATAATAACGAGAACATCATTGTTCTTAAAGCTAACAAAGGGTGTGTTGTTGTTATCTTAGATAAGGAAGATTAGAGTAGAAAATTTTTAGATAATAGCAGGAGCTATAGAAAACTTAATAACAATCCCTTAAATAATATTTCTCAAATATTTTATCTAACCATAAAATATAGCAACAATGTTAGCTCCCTTATTCAGAATTTGATCGAGAGTAGCCCTCTCAATCCTAGGGTTTATGGTCTTCCACAGATCCATAATGAAGGGGCTCCCCTACATCCCATTGTCAACACCATTGGAGGGACAACCTATCTTCTTGTTATGTTTTTAGCTAATAAGCTTAAGCCTCTTGTTGATTAGACTGAATCCTTTGTCAAATATTCATCTTCGTGTGTCAACGGATTAAAGGGTATAAGGTTGGATCCTATATATAATTTGGTGAGTTTCGATGTGGTCTCCTTGTACACTAATATCCCCACTAAGGAGGCCATTGAAGTCATCAAATGCATTACAGACATAGAGACAACTTATTTGGTTGAAATTTGTCTTACTTCTACTTTCTTTAGTTTTGAAGGTGAATTTTATGAATAAACTTGTGGAGTTTCCATGGGTTCCACCCTTTCTCCAACAGTGGCTAGTATGTTTGTAGAGGACTTTGAAGCTGTTAATGACCAAATGCTATCAATTACCCAAAAGCACATCTGTATTAGTTTCTTGGTGGCTCAGCTCAGCTTTTGAACCCGAAATTAGCTAATGTACCTATAATGGAGTACCACTATGGAATGTGTAGGCTACTTCATGAAAGAGATTGGACTTGGTTTTGCTAGCTCAAATTCTAGTTGGGCGAGGTTAGGGCTAGCTATCACCATGACTTGACCCCTGCTTCGTGTCGCATCCATGTCTCCCACTAGTCATAGAAAATTTTCCAGAGGAAGCAAGAGTCATAGGATTGATCAAAAAAGGAGCATGAGAAAGGATAACCTTCACATAGGGAATTATAATTTCAGTCACACATCGGGCGACTAACTTAGGATCCCAGAACCCTGTCAAAATAGATAGACTTGTAAGGATATCATGGCATACATAGAGATTATGATGATTATTGTAGTGAACAACCCACCAATTATCAGGGAAAATGCAATGGGTTTGGCTTAGCAGGTGTATGACTACCACTCAAGTCTCCCCAGGTCGATGAAAAATAATATAATACAATAGCTAGGGGAGAAACCTATCCAGGATAACTCAAAACTTTTGAATTATCAGAACCAATAGAATTTAAAGGTAGTAAACGTACGCAACCTAACATGAAAGAGAAATTAAATACCAAACTGGAACATTCGAATATAGTCCCATGAACTTAGAAAGCAAGGTGACAAAATAACTAGAAACAACAAAGCGATAAGAAGGTGATCCATCATAGAAACCCATTTTTTCCTTCTAACATTCATGTGATAGCTTCCAACTAGCTCAAGCCATCATTATATAAACACTTCAATACTGAAAAGGAAGATAAATTGAGTGAACAACAGGGAATATAATAGAGAAACCTGCAAAACATACATACCCATAGAGGACAACTGGCGAGGGGAGGAAGTCTTCTCCATGCGAGTAGTGGGCTGCTTGGATTTCTGTCGTTTGCATACAACAATCTCCCAACCCACCTGATACCTTAACCTCTCACATATCGTAAAGTAATGTTTAATAATATTAGGGAGATGTCATCATAAAACTCTAGGACACAAGCAATCCTTCCACATTCCCCTTCACTATTAATGTAATACATGCACGTTGCGGCCTTTCTGGACAGATTAATTATCTGAGGGATGGGCTACTACCACCCTCCACTGTTACGGTCCATCATATTAATCATATTTGCAATCCCAATACAAGTGGCTCGCATCCAAATCAAGGATGTTGGGTCATGGCATGGATGGAATGCTTACGATCTCAAATTTCTTATTCCATGATGTAACTCAGATGAGTCATCTCTTCACTCTGGTTTCGGGGAGCCCATGCAGACTCGAGAGTCCTTGCGATTGAACATCGCCAATTTTCTAAGAAATTAGCTACTATATTTCGTTCTCGCCTAATGTCTGAAGGGATAATATATTCAAAAGAATGTAAGATATAATCTACGTCCTGAACCAGATGGGTAGTTCTCTAGTTGTGATAAAGCTTCTCTGGATTGGATGCATAGTTTAGGTTTTTTTATAGTCCCAATCACCAAGTTTGAGTCCCCTTCTACCACCATATTTTTGTGCCCTTCTCTTTTAGGAATAAGAAGCCATTTCTTCACTGCATTAAATTCTGCTTCATTGTTACTACCATAAGCATAGTCTGTAGTATATATGAATTTGGTTTTGTGTTGGGAATCTCGAAAAAGACCACCAAACCCTATTGACCATGGATTTCCTTTAGATGCCCCATCAAAGTTCATCTTCAAGAAATTGGCTGGGGGGAGAAGAATAATAAGAAGGAGAACATATAGGGGAAACCATGAGTTTCCATTAGGATGATGCAATCATTTACATAGATAAATTTAATAGATTGAGGATCCTAGCTTCTTGAGGAGCAACCGATCAATCATCTGGGTGCCAACAATCTACTAATATTATTTCTCTCATATTTTGGACGATCTCATTCAATACACCTTCCTGAGTGTGGCATTGATATTTTAAAATTCATCGATTCATTTCTTTCCATATAGCCCATAGGAGGAAATTGAGTGCTACTCGCTAAGAACGGTTTAGGACTGGGCCTGAGAAGATGCCTTTTCTCCAATTTTCTATGCATTCCTTTATATTATGTTGATCAGGATCTAGAAAACCAGAAAGGTAGCCTAGCTTATTCCATAGCCAATCTACAAAATGACATGAGTTCAAAAGGTGTTCCATATCTTCATTGTCGCAACCACATAAAAAATAGAATGAGGGGCCTTGTTATCCTCATTTCTGAAGCTTATCCAAGGTGAGGATTTCTCTTCAACAGAAAAACCATAAAAACATGAAACCTTAGGCGATAAATTCCCTATCGATATCTTCCTCCAGAGAGGACTAAATTATTCCTGATTTTCTTCAGTTGCTAAACTATAAGCTTCCTTAATTTTCTTATTTTTCTTCAATAGCCCCATCTAAGGATGTCATGACCATCCTATCTTGAAATCTTCCTAGATTGAAGATATTTATAAAAACAAATTCATTGGTTAGAATCTAATTGGCTTACCCAGTCCATGGGTCCCTTCCATTGTCACCACATCGAATACATATGAGGGTGGTGCCAAAATTGGTTCACTGAGGAACAATTTTGGTCATTTGTGAAAAGGAATAAATTTCCTAAATATTGTATGTTGAACATTTTCGCTTTTTCTTGCCATGAATATTGCCAAAAAAGGGTGCTCATCCCATCATGGAATTCCCAAGATATGTGTTGATCTATGAGGTTTTTGTTGATAGAAGCCAAATTCTAGATTGAGCATCCCTATGGAATATCCAAGTGTCTTAATTTTTCCTCTATAGAGATTGGCATGATGTATTTTCCAGTCCATATAACTTTCCACAACTCCAGGCACCCTTCTTTCCATCTCCACCAGAGTTTGGCCCCCATGACTTTATTCAGAATATATGGATCTCTGAGACCCAATCCTCCTACCATCTTCGATTTGATAACATTAGTCCAAGATACCAATGCCCATTTTATAATCTTCTAAGCTACTGCTCATCATAATTTTTTGAAGATTTGTATCATGGTCGTGCATGAGGCTTTAGGCACAACCATACCTAAGAGTTGATAAATAGGTAGAGATTGTAAAACAATCTTTAGGAGGATGACTCTACTAGCTAAATTTAGAGCCCTGAAGGCCCATCCATCGAGCCTCAATTGAAACTTTTGGAGAAGGTCTTTCCAGCAGGAAATTTTTAAAGAATTGACCACTGAGGGCATACCCAGATATTTGATAGGCAAGGATCTGATACCAAAACCCATGGAGTCAGAAAAGAAAGCTTAGATAGAGACAAGTGGTGTTAAAGAAGAAAATATTTGATTTGTCATTGTTAATCAGGGTTCTAGAGGCGAGCATAAAATTAGAGAGAATTTCTTTAATTTTTCTGACATCCCAGAGAGAAACTTGATAAAATAACGTGATATTGTCCACAAATTGTTGTTGGGTGATGGAGAGGTCATTACCCAAGACACGAAGGCCTTTTAGATGGTATGATTGAGCTATCGCTTTGAGATATCTTCCCAAGCCTTCGACTGCCATGATGAAGAGGAATGGGGATATAGGATCACCTTGTCTAATACCACAGGAAGGGTTGAAATTTCTGGAAGGGGAACCATTGAGAAATATTGATAAGAAAAGAGAAGAGATGAGGGAAGAGACCCAATTTATCCATCTATGGTAAAAAACTAAGGCATTAAGAACACTGAGAAGATAAGACCAGCTAAGTCGATGATAGACTTTTGAAAGCTCTAGCTGAATCAACATTTCAAGTGTTTTGAGTTGTTTAAGAGAGTGTACCAACTTATGTGAAGATATTATTCTATAAAGGATTTGACAACCTTCTACAAAATCATATTTTTCATGAGATATGATACTAAATAGGAGGGATTTTAGCCTTTTGACCATAACAATGGAAATGATTTTGTAAATAACAATGCGAAGCGTAATGGGGCAGAATCCTTACGGATCCTCAGAATGGTTCGATTTAGGAATTAACACAATAAATGTTGAGTTAATACCAAGGCTTACCTTTTGTGCTCACCAAGACTGGTCCACCACATCTAGGATATCTTGTCCTACAAAGCTCCAGGCCACTTGTAAAAAATCTGTTGTGAATCCATCTAGTCATGGCGCTTTATTTGTGGCCATCCCCTTGACAATATCCTTTATCTCCTCTAGAGTAAATTTGCTCATCAAGGGTAGATTATGATACCTACTAACTAGATTAATAATATGATGGGTTATTCTTTGAATAGATTCCAATCGATCTGGGGAAGGTTCCGAGAGGAAGGATTAAAAGGGTTCCACCGCTAGGCTTTCCATATTTTCATGCTGTGTGAGATGATTACTGGAGGCATCCTTGAAAGTGAAAATTTAATTGTGTTGTTGATGTTGAATCATGGACTTGTGGAAGAATCGAGTGTTCCTCTCCATTCCCTGAGCCATTGGATTTATGATTTTTTCTTCCAGAGGATAACTTCCTGCTTCGTCCTTTCCCCAAGTTGATTCACAATCCGACCTTCCTCCACAACCAGTTCCTCATATCTTCCTTCATTAATTATTCTTTGTTGTATTCTTTGTATCCTATCTTGAATATATCTTTGATCCTTCATAATATTTCCAAATCCCATATGATTCTAGCCTTTTATTTTTTGTTACAGATATCTTAATTTGAGTTGAAAGGTATGCCTGTAATTCCTACCTTAGACCGTGCTCCCCTTCCACCAACTGTCCACTTTACTCATGGAGGAAGGATTCCTAATCCAGAAGGATTTAAATCTAAAAGGTTGATTCCTAGGGGCTACGTTGAGATCCATTTCTAGTCAAATTTTCCAGTTATCAAACCATTGAACAATTGAGAATTGATGCTTCTAGAAAATTTTGCCTGCTTATCAGGTGTTCAGAAACTAGAAATCGGTCCAGGCGTGAGTATACCTGGAGAGATCCCCCTCATCGATTATTACATATATATATTCCATTGATGGTTTGAATATCTACCAGTTTCAACTCTTTGATTTTATCTTTGAATACTTCCATTTTTTCATCCATTCGACATATCCTGCCCTTCTTTTCCTCAATCAACGTGCTTAAGTGAGAATACCCTCCAATTAACTAGAGCTCTTCCACACATATACTTTTGAGCTTTCCTAAATTATGATGAAAAGTATCCTTTTCTCTCGAAATGTGAGGACCATACACTATTGACATTGACACATAATCTTGGGTTCCTATGTATCCGAAGTTCCTCGCAAAAAATTAAGGCAAGCTTATCCAATTATCAAAGATAACATCTGCGAGATTCCAAAAGACAGCTAACCCCCGATCATTGATGATTTAATAATTATAGTTATTTAAAAATAATAGAAGTGAAATTATAAGAATTGAAATGGAATTAAACTAATAATCATTGAAATTATATTAAATTAATAATAAGAGGGGGGTTTTGACCAATATAGTCCTCAAAGAAGTAGAAGAAATAAATCATTGGTAATAATTAAAAACAAACACTTAATTTAGAAATGGAAGGTTAAATGAAGAAAATAATTAAATAAACAAAACGAATAACAATAAATTAATTAAGTCAAATGAATAATAAATTAATGAAATTGTAATTAATGAAATTAAAAAAAAAAATTAAACAAAATAGCAATAATATTAAGGAATTATGTCCAAGCATAGGAGAAAATGAGATTATAAGTACTTGTTATTAATTATTATCAATGTTTTCTTTGTTTTCTCATTCTCTAACCAAAACCCCTTATTATTAATTAAACTTAATTTCAATATTAATCTAATTTAATTTTAATTCTTATAATTCTACTTACATTAATTTTTAAACTATTTAATTATTAAATTACTAATAATCATTGCCTAACCATTTATTATTTCTCTGTTTAATATTAATCTTACACTCTTCCTATCTCCATTCTTGACTTTTTATACTTAAAAATGAGTGAAATATTCACCAAAACATCTAACACCTCACCAAACGTACATCATACTCAAGAAAAAATTCTTAGATGAAGTCTTCAACCATGAAAATTTAGATACACAAATTCATTGCCATATATGTCAACAAATATAGTGTAACTAAATATATATTTAATAATAAAAAAATGATACCATGCTTTGTAAATTCATACATTGTACGTGGCATAGAATTACATACATTGTGCCCATCGTTAATTCTCTTCTTTGCGATCAATATACAAACCTTTACACGAACCCGTATGCCAACCTCTGGACTTTCACACTCTAGCGTCCTTCACACGACTGACTACCTTGACTGGACTGGTGTTCCTTAGACCTTGGCAAACCTCCGATGAACCTCAAGTGAACCTCTTGTCTCATAGATACTACCTCAACAGATAGTTTTAACACATGTGAAAATGAAAAATGTACTCAAGCAGAATGTATCATGCTCAGAAAATGGATACCCATATATTTATGCAAAAGTTTCTTACAAATTCAGAGAGAAATTCTGAAGCTCTTTTCCAGAGATAGATTGTTTAGGCATTTATCATATGTTGTGACTTGTCAAGAAAGAAGCTATCTGAAGGCTTCCTGGCCTTTCACAAACTCTGTCTTAGAACTTGAATTCTTATGAAAACAAACAAACTTCAAAAACCTAAGAATCTACCCACTTTAGGTTCTCACCAAAGTTCTCACTCTGATGCACAAGCTTCTTAGATTCAACTCTAAAGGGATGGAAGCAAGAACTTCCTCCTCGGACTCAAAAACTCAACAACATAACCACATTCACACTCCCACTTCAAATGCCCTAGAATGATCCTTACTCCTCCCTTGTATAGGAAAATGAGGGAACAAATATTCGACAATCACACAGAAAGATTCAGTACTATATTTCGTTAGTCGAAGGAATGTGGCTCAAAGCTCACCCAAATTCAGAGAACTACTCTGAATCTCGTGACTCAAGAATATTCATACTAAGTTACACTGTGGAATATTTGAACAAATGCCATGGAAAAATTTGTACTGTAAATAACTTCGACATAGTGGATGTTTTTAAATAGAAAATCCAACAAGAAAACTAGTCACACTGAGTCCTGTGACTAGAAATCATTATTACACTGTGGAAGCTTTAGGGACAAGCCCACGAGAACCATTAGTCCCCCAAGGGTGTGGCCCCTGGAAATCTTATCTCAGAATATCTACAAGAATTCCAATCCTTTGTATCAATTCTTCATACAATCATAGGATTTCTTAAGACGATTTGCTGTTTAATCCTAGTCATGACTAACCATTCATGGTGTCTTTTCATAAAGTAACCAAGAATTTGACTGTCTTGATAATTATTGACATGTCCAAAAATTTTACATGGAGAATGCCAACATTTAGTTAAAAATCCACAAGTGTCACATTCCTATTGAAAGTCACACTAGAAGAAAAGAGGATCCATAGCAGTCTTATTGAGGCTGAAGTCCTTGCACCATTGTTGAAGCCATTCACATTGTTTTAGTCTTTCTGTGTCCATGTGGCCCTGAATTTTACTCTTGTGTAGTGAGTTTCATTTTTCCCTCTACATTCATGATGTCCCACCACAACCTTTTGTATTCTGAAAAGTTGTAAATGGTATCCGGGAAGATAATGCTTGGATTACCCTGTGGCCACATTTTTGGCATGTTGTACCATCCCAGCCATCTGGTCTGATTTATGGCAAGATATTTGTTGAATATTCTCCTCTAGTTGCTTCCATCTATCCAGATCATATTGATATCTCTAAAAATTTTGGCTTAGGGATTCTTCAGCCAAATGTGCAGCCATCATATTCCTCTAATACACCATGTCGTGTATCCATTTCCTACCTTTGGGGTAGACTTTCATTTCAGGTACTAAGTGTTGAATAACATAATGATGTTGCAAGTTTACATTGAGAACTTTTGTGTTTCTTAGTTGTCATGTTAGTTTCCATTTCAAACAGTATTCTTCGCAGTTCTACATTTCAGAAATACTTTCTTTGTATGTTGGAAAGGGTCCCATTCTGTTACTATCACCATGGCAATGTCTTTCTGATTTAAATATTCTATGCTTAGGAAGTCGTGCAGACAATTCTTTTTTCCTTTGATGTGTTCGACTTCAAAGTAAAACTTTGCAAATAGAGCCTACCACCTTGAGAACTTAGCTTCTCTTAGTTTCGTTGTAGCTTTACTAAGGACTTTCTTTAGTGTAGAGGCATCTGTTCTTAAGAGAAACTGTTTGTGTATTAGGTGGATATCAAATTTATTAATGCAGTTCCATGCTTCTTTGACCTATTTTTCTATAGTAGAATAGTTTTTCTCTAGTGGGCTCCAATTCCCTGAGAAAAACTGAACTATTTGTTCTTCTCCTTCTTTCTTTTTCTTCAAAATTCCTCCCCACCCTTCATGCTGGCATCTATTTCAACAATTTTCAAAGAATCTTCATCAGCAATATGAAGAATAGGAAGAGTTTTCACCTTCATTTTAATTCTTCTAACAACTTCAGTCTGGGCCTGAGACCAAGGTTTTGGATGTTTTTTCATTCTTCAGTTGAGTAATGATCTATCTTTGGCGCAATCTTTGTAAAAGCTACTTACATAGTTTAAACATCCCAAGAATCTCTGTAATTGAGTTTTGTCAGTGATAATATCTGGAAATTTATCAACAAATTCCAGAGCATGTTTTTGTAGAGATATTTGCCTATATTTAATTCTATGGCCAAGAAACTTGATACTTGTCTGAAATAATTCAATCTTTTGCTTCCTAAAAACCAATCCATTTGTTTTGAAAGGCTGTACAGATTTCTGAGTATGTTTAAACTGATCATGGACATTTTTAGAAAATATAAGTATATCATTAATTTCTAGTAGTAACCAATCAAAATATGGCTTGAAAATATTATCCATAACCTTTTGGAATTTGGAGGGGGCATGCTTTAGTTCGATAGGCATGATGTTCCATTCATAGTGTCCTACTGGGACACTAAAGCAGTCTTAAACTTATCATATTCATTAATTTCCACTTGCCAAAATCCCGATTTCATATCAAATTTAGAAAATACTTTAGCCCCAGATATTCTTGCTAAAAGATTTTCTTTGTGAGGAATGGGGTAAGTATCATCTGAGAGGACAGTATTCAGAGGTTTATAGTTTATGACCAATCATGGGATACCTCTTAACTATTCCGAATGTTTATTAACATAAAAACCATAGCAGTTCCAAGGACTATTGGATTATCTAACCAATCTTCTTTCCAGGAGGCTTTCTATCTCTTTTTGACATAGATGTCTATATTCTATGTTCATAGAGGTTGCTCTACTCTTGCAGGATTTCCCTTTATAATGATCTTTGTAGGGAAATTCTACACAGTGTTATTTTCTATGCCAAAACTCATTTGGTTCTTTAACACAACATTCTTTATCTATCTGTGATCTCAGAGTTGAGATCGTTTGTTTAATTATAGGAGTCTAAAGATAGTATCCTATCTTTATGGTGGTCTTTAGCTCCTTGAGCTCTTCAATTTTATTTTTTTTATTTTTTTATTTGCTGCATTACTTGTACCATTATAGACACTCTAGGAGTAGAGACAAAGCATCACTTGATTGTTTTTAATTTTCCATTTTCACTTGGTACAGATATAAAATAACCAGTCTTGCGATTTTTCATTCTGGGTGATCCATGTGGCTCCAGAACTGCTAAAAATACATTCCCCAAAATATAGTCAATAGGAATGTCTGCAACAACAAATTTTAATTTGATGCAATTCTCTTTAAAACAAATAGAGGCCTAAGGGACTTCATATAATAGATATTGGTTTCCTAACCCAATCACTTGTCTAAAGGATTTTACATAGTACTTTGGAGGTACTATTTTTGAGTTCAGAATAATTACATCCGCCATAGAGTCAGTAAGTGTTCTTAGGGAAAGCATTTCACCATTTATACAAATATCTAGCATAACATGATGTTGCTGATATTGGATAGCCATTACTCTCATGTCGGTGAATCCTATAGTATCATCCTTTTTTCCTTCAAATATTTCAATATTTGGGTTAGTGTAGTATTCATCATATGCATCCTCAGTTTTCTTCCCTTTTTCTAACTCAGAGACATGTGCTTTTAGAGAGAAAATCTCTTTTTTGAGATGATGAATCTCTTGGTTGACTTCTCCTAATGTGAGGGCTCTGGTCTTAGATCTCTATTGGCTTTTTTAGAAGATATTGTATTTCTTTCAAATGACACATCGATGAATAATGCCTTTGGTTCAGTTTTAGAGGTAGTCTTTCTGTTGCTCCCCTAATTTTTGTGAATTGTGCTTAGAAAAGTTTCCAGTAACTTTTCCTTCATCTCTCCTTCTCCTAATGTTCTGATCTGGGCAAGTAGCTTTGTTTCTGCATCATCCATGGTTTGTGCCATGAGAACTTTCTCCTTTGGCTGAGAAACATGGTCTTCATCAGATGAAATTTTTGATTCAGTGCTTGATTCACACTAGTAGTTGTCTAAATCAGTGCAGTGACATTCATTCATGTGCATGTTTAATTCTTCATCATAGCATTCTGACTTAGAAATTTCAGAGGATTCAAATGTTGAACAGAGTTGTCGCTATTGTATCTATTCTCTAAATGAGATGTTTGGACAATTTTCAGATTTTTGATTCTTAAAACCACATTTATAACACAGGATTGGCACCATGCCTTCTGTTTTTACTGTCCTTTTCTTATTTATAGCTTCAAAGGATTTCTTTCCTCTATTTCTCTTAGATTCTTCTAATAAAGGACAATGATTGGAGGTACGTCTAGGTTGGCCACAGAGCCAGCAAATCAATTTATTCCATTGATCTTTCTTTTGTGTCTACAGATGAATATCCTTGGGTTCATAGTAATGTGTTTTTGGCACAAATATATAGTATCCTTTCTTGCTCCATTTTATTTTCCTCTGTGGATATTTTATGTATTCTTGTCTTTTTCCTTTCTTGGCCTTTTTTTAACTTTTCTTCTTTTCACTATGGGGTCATCTATAGCAAGACCATACTTTTTATAGATGGATTTGATGTCTAGTAATCTTGACATCGTCTACAAAGATTTATTAACTTTCATGCTATTGAATAAATTTACCAGAACTGCTGTTATGATGTTGTATATTTCTCCCCAAGTAAAGGATTCAAAAGGCAACTGAAAAGCATCTTGTTGTCTTAGATAATCTACAAATTTTGAAGGCAATGCTGCTAAGTAGATTTGTTTCCACAAGAGATTTTTGCTACCTTTAACATCATATATTCTTTGAATCCAGTATCTATGAAAATATTCATAATGATACATTTTATTACATTGGCAAGTTCAAGTTCTCCTCCACACCAATGTTCTAAACTTAATGAATTTAGTGCCCCAATCATATTTCTTTGTGGAGTTCCATTAGAATTATGAATGATATATCCTGCTTCATCTTTCAAGACCTCGTTTTCCATGTTTGCCACTATTGCTAGTGATGACCCTGTTTCCCACCATCTCAAGAACATTCCAGTAAAGCACTGAACAATAAATTTAGAAGCTTCTATTTCATTTTTTCCCCTTAGGCACATGAGCTTATATTCTGTAAACATAAGATCTCTAATTTGTCGAATCTGAGCAACACTTAGATTGTCAATATTCCATTCTCTGTGTGATTCAGGATGGAAGTTATGTGTTTCTAGAATTTTCCCTTTTCCACTGAGATCAGGTGCTGGATACTTGGTATATTGACTTTGCAGAGGCTCATAGATAAGGAATAGATGTGGTTATGAGCTTTCAAGTTTCTCTTCTTCTTTAAATAGTGAGGGGATAGTCATTGGTTCAGATTTTTCTTTGGTCATTTCTTTATGGAAGAGAGAAGGAAATCTATCAACAGGCTTAACAGGATGTTGAATATTTATAAATCTCTTGAATAGAGAAGAAAAATGAATCAGTTTGTCTATGGGGGCTATATGAAGTTTATCAAAAATTTTAGACAGTTCTTCAATAGGTTCCTAAGTATATTGTTTTCACATATCAACTTTCCTTTCAACATCTTCTATCCTTGTTAAGGATTCTTTAACAAAACCTTTCAATATAGTAGTGGAATATTTCACATCATTCAGAGTTTTGTTAATACTATTTACAAAAACTTGTATACTATCAAAATCCTTTTTAACTTCAATAGACATTGCACAATTCATTTCTAGCCCTTTAACTATTGTATTTGTCTATTTTATCTATTCACTCGCTTTCTCTATCCTACCATCAATGCCAAGGGAAATGTCATCTTTTATGACCAATGGAATGGCTTTAGCGTTGTTTTGTCCTTCTCCTAATACAATGCCTTTGTAAGGAGGGAATGTGGTAGGAGTTTCAATTTTCCTGCCATCTATGCCAGTCCAAGAATGTTTTGCTGAGGATGATTCAACATCTGCAATTTGTACATCTGTATTTTCTTTTTCCTCTTCCATTCATAAAAAGACAACCAGATGTTATTCTTTTGAATGTATGCTTTCCATTCATGGGATAATATGATTTTTTCTGGGTATGGAGTGGTAAGGTCAAAACTTTCAGCCTTAGGACGAGTGTATAAATCCAAATTAACTATATTTTTTATCCATTGATGATCAATTGTATGCTTCCTACATCCTTCCATAATAGAAAAGAGCTTGTGCATTTCTGGTTTTGACGACTTCTTACAATCAAAAGGCACAAAGTTGTTAAATCTGGATTGAGGGATTATCTCATCAAGATTTTCCAGATATCCTAGACCATAGCGAGGCATACTGGCAAGACGCATTTTATTAAACATGCCTTTGAGGCAGGGGTCTTCATTTTCCAAAGACGGAAGCTCATGAATCATTACTACATGATCAGTATCATGAGGGAAGGGTATTTCAGAACACTTAGGATTTGGACACAGAGTGATAGAAGTTGCAAGAAAAGATACTCTTCTGCTTGGATGGTGGCTCTGATGTATGATAGAATCAGCAAGGCTACTGAGATTTATCTTTTGATTGCAGCTTGGGCAAATGACTTGCAGGGATGAAAACTTTACAATCTGGGCATGTTCAAATAGATATATATGAGGTCAATTTACAGATGGTGTATAACAACTGGCAGTATCTACTACTTTTGGATCAATATACATGGATGATGCTTTCCAAGCTAAATCAATTCTTCTGCGATCTATTGTAGATCTTCTAGGAAAGGATACTACATTAGATGATGGTCCTTCTTATATATCAACAAAAGTTATATTTTTCATTCTTGGAGGTTTTGGGTTATCAACAAAACAATGTTATGGGAAACTTAGGTCTTACCATTTAATAATCTGATGTTCTAACTTTTGATTCTGGGTATCTGTTAGAACAACCACACTATATTTGGATTCTTTGCTGGGAGCATGGAGAACTGCAGGATAGAGGGTATTTGTGTGTCTAAAACAACCACGAGTTTGAATGGAAATATTATTTCCCTTTTTCTTCATATCAAACCCTGTTGTTTGAATTTGTAGTTGTAAAATATCCTTTATGTGCTCATCAAATGTATATATAGAAAATTTGGGATAGCAATCAAGGTATACTGCTCCATTTGATAATGGAGCAACCATTCCTCCTATGAGGGAATCCAAATACATGTTATGTGTCAAATCTCTGACTATGGCAAGAACAAAATTATTCAATCCCCTATGGATTGAGGGATTGATCCCTACCCTTATGCAACCCAGATGCAAATATTTGGTTCCCAGTCTTTTGGCTTCAGCCTGATGTTTCTTAGTTTCAAGAAAAGAAATTGTTTGTACAAAATTTGTGTTCTCTTGTATTTGACTAATACTTTCTCTGATAGATATTCGAGTTACAGCTTAAGATGGAACATAGATAAGGCAACATATACTTCTGATGAGGAGATACAAGGTAGATACCACTTAGGTCCAGGCTGACTTTCAAAATATTCAAGTTCTGTAGAATTTATAACCCTTTTGGATGATGAAGCAAACATATCTCTTAATGGGTTTTCTTCAGCTTGTTCTTTAGCTTCAAGCTCTCTAAAAGTGACTGATCTTCTAGAATTATTCATTTTAGAGACTTATAGATTTTGAGTACTAACCGTAATGAACCAGACGTTACTAGCTCTGATACCAATATGTTGTAGGGGCTTCAGATGCAAAGCTTGCTCTCGTTGAGTCTCTTCTCTATGATCAATACAAAAACCTTTACATGAACCCGTACACGTCCCAATGTAAATCTTGTCTTTTAAACCTTATTTTTAAATTCTAATCTAAATTTTTAAATGTAATTTTTTATATTAAAATTATTTTTAAAATCTATTCGCTTAACAAATATATAAATTTAACTTAATGTAAAAATTATTTCTGGGTAATTTTTTAAATGTAAGTTTCATTTTTAAATTCTAGATCAAATTAAAAAATATATATATAAATATTCATAGTTTCTGAATATTTCTTTACTATATCTAATAACAAATACAATATAATTAAATATATTTAATAATTGTTTGCTGCATACACCAACAATTGCTAAAAAAAATGTTTCTTTCCCCTCACATGAATTAAATATGTTAATTAATTGTTTTCCATATACGCCAATTATTGCCAATAATTATTTGATCCCAAGCCATATAGTACATGATTGTCCATAATTGTTTGATCCTGCTCAAATATTTATAGGCATAGAGATTCATCCATCTTCCGAGTAATTTTAACTATGAAACGAATATGGGAGTAGACTAACAAAAAATTCCCTCCGTTTTATTCATATAGGGTGTTAGAGAAGGAAAAGTGGAGAGGGTGTGGTCAATGAGGTGGGGGTGGCCAACTCTTTCTTGTGGTTTTAATTATAAGAAAGGTTGGAATTGATGCATTTGGATGGTAGTATAAGGTTTTACATAATATGTTAGCGTAATCTCATAGTACAAGTTTCATTATAATATGTCATGGTAATTTCACAACATAGAGTATGGATGTAACACCCTTCTACTACATTTACCCAAGCTAATCAGTCCACCGGGGTGAGCATGTGATGAAGAGTTACTATGAAATAATCAAGTCCTTAAGTATAGTTAAGGAAGTGGGATCAGCAAACCAAAACCAAACTAACCTTCCTCGCTATCTACACGGTCCCTAAGGGGCTAACCAACCACTCTAGGTGTCAAACCGCTGAAATGATTTTTACTGAACAAAACCCCAATCTCTCCCACGGCAAGCCCTCCATGCAACTAAAAGCATATGGTCATTCCCAAAATAATGAATCCATACGATTGTAGTCTTTTTTAGGCAATTCTGTGCGAGTGATGCCAAAGTTTGAGCCACTTTTTTAAGGACTAGGACTTGGGCCTCTACCCAAAACTTGATGAAATTCTCATAAATGATAAATAAAAAGAAGACAATGTCTCTAATCCAAAGCCTGAACAACGAATTAACCATACTCATCCTAACCATGACAAGCATTTTATCAAACACATCAGAAACATACAGGTCAGATAAACACATCTTAATATATGGAACTAATACTTATCTGAGATTCCTCAAGAAGGTCTGGTGCCATCTCATATTAACTTCATTATCATCTATTAGGTCATACACTCATTAAAATTTCATTTACTAAACAAAACATGGTGAGAGCCATTGTTGGGTCCCTATAATACTAGTGATTACCCCATTACTATTGTAGTTATACCCCTTATTTATATTGTTGTGCCCCTATTACCCCCATATTGTTATTTATGTGCCCCATAGAATCCCTCTATTGTTATTTTTGTGGCTTTATATTATTATTGTTAGGTCGGCTGGATTATATTGTGACTCCCTAGACTCCTATATATAGAAAGGAGGTTTTGTCATTTGTATCATCCAAGAATTGTTCATTTATGTAATGTAAAGGAGGTTGCCCCCTCGAAGAGGCTGAATTCTAAGGCGTGGATCTCTCTTTTCTATCTTTGTGTGAGCTGGTTTCATAACATTTGGTATCAGAGCTTTGGATTCTAGGGTTTCGCTGCTCCAAACAGGTCATCGTGGCATTTTCGCTATAACTTTTTTTCTGTGACGTTTCAGAAGTCGCAAAAAAAAACCCATTTGAGAAGAATTGGCGCTGAACCTTGGGTCCGAATTTCAGAGCTTTTCTCGCGATATTTTCGGAGATATGATCTGAGGAAGTTGGTCTTTTTGCAGACTCCTGAATTACATTCAAAACAGGTGACCTGGGGAAAATCGTCATAACTCTCTCTTTGAGGATCGAATTGAAATTTCGTAAAACGGTACAGAAATAGGACGGACTGTAGTTTCTTGTGCGTGTGTTTCAGATTCAAAGGTTGAAACAGTGACTCGTGGCACGTCGTACAAGTTCGCTCTACTGAACCAGTCTAAAAGCAAGTCACTGTGGGAGATTTCACATAACTCTTCCTTGGAGAATCCAATTTGGCTCAGACTTGTGGCATTGGAAAGAGGACGCAGAAGGCTACTACAGGTAGCAATTTCAGAATTGGATGATCTGAAATTACAGAGATACATCAGATTCAATATCAGGCTTCTATAAAGTGAAAAAAGGTGTGTAGTTTTTTTTTAATTTTTGTGTAAGCTTGGTTTAACGGAATTCAAAGGGCATAGTAAACATTATTATCGGTAACTGATGCCCCGAGGAAAGAAAATGCAAACACCTAGTAAGGAACCTGAAAGCTCTAGCATGACTCATGAAGAAGAGGAAGAAATGCTACATGATATATCAAAATTACAAGAACAAGTGCAACAAATGTCACGCTCACAAAAGCTAACAGAAGCTAAGATAAGTGGCGTGGAATCTAAGGTAAATGGCGTGGAATCTAAGATAAAGGGAATGGAAGCTAAGATGGATGGCATGGAAGCTAAGATTGACGCTAAATTTGATGGCATGGATGATAAGATGGATGAATTGAAGAAGTTGCTACAAGAAAGGGTCACTAATGGTGAAAAGGTAGTAAAGGAAACTCATGATGAGAACAAAAGAAATGTTAATCATGATTCCATAGACTCTAATGTTGGATCGAAGACTCACCATGTTCCAAAAATCGATATGAGGAAGTTTGATGGCAAGGATCCCGCCACATGGATATTACAGATGGAGCAATTCTTCGATCTCAATAATGTGCAAAACACACAAAAGGTACGTATGGCAACTTTATATTTGGAACCAAATCAGTTTGTATGGTATCAATGGCTTTGTTCTCGTAAACAATTTATCACTTGGGCAATTTTTACGGAAGAATTGATAGCACATTATGAGGATACAAAAAGCAACACTTTTTTTAGCCAATTGATAAGTCTCAAACAAAAGGGTTCAATAATGGAGCACATTGAGGAGTTCCAAAAATTGAACATAAGGGTAAAAGATATTCCAGAGGAGCATAGGATTGATGTGTTCATAGGGTCTTTAAAGGATAATATCCAACATGATGTGCGCCTTTGGGAACCTGATTCATTAGAGAAGGCATTCAGGTTAGCAAGAAAAATGGAAAGCAAAATTATGGCAACTAGGAAGCATACCATTCACAACTATAAAGACGGAAGTGTTGTTGCCCATAGTCTTCCACAACCTACAAGGTTGACACCACAACAATTGGAAGAAAAAAGAGCAAAAGGGCTTTGTTACAATTGTGATAGCAAATACACAAAAGGTCATAAGTGTGCTGAGAAGAAATTATTCTACATAGATTGTGAAGAGGAAGAAGAAAAGGAGCAAGAAAGGTCAAAAGAAGAGGATATATCCAGGAACAAAGCCTAGATGAAGAACAAATAAATCCGACCATATCTTGTAATGCATTGGCGGGAATTACCACTCCTCAAACCATCAAGATAGAAGGACAAATCAAGAAGAAAAAGGTAATAGTGTTGATTGATTCAGGAAGCACCCACAATTTTATTCATTGTAGGGTAGCAAAAGAATTGAATTGCTTCCTATATCCAGCACCAGAGTGTCAAGTGATGATTGCAAATGGAGGAACAATAAATTGTTCTGGAAAGTGCCATAATATCAAGCTATCCATGGGAGAATATGTATTGACTAGCCCAATGCTTTCCATTCCAATGGGAGGTGCTGATGTTGTACTAGGAGTCCAATGGCTACAATCCTTGGGTACAATAGCTTTTAATTTTCAAGAACTTTTCATGAAATTTTCTGTGGAAGGAAAGGAAGTTGAATTAAGGGGTATTGCAGGGAAACCAGGAAAGATAATCAGCTCTAATGGCATGACAAAGCTTCTAAAAAAGGAGCAAAGAGGTGTAATTGCACAATTATGTTCGCTAGATGTTTCCACATTGGAATCATCTATTTCTCCAGATCTCCAAAAAGTCCTGGACAATCATTCCAAGGTATTTGAGACTCCCAAAGGTCTCCCACCTATGCGTGATCATGATCATGCTATTCATCTGATTCCAGGAAGTGTTCCTCCAAACATCAGGCCGTACAGATATCCCTATGTCCAAAAAAGTGAAATTGAACGTATGGTTGCAGAAATGCTAGAGGCTGGTATAATTCAACCGAGTCAAAGTTCTTTCTCAGCTCCAGTAGTATTGGTGCACAAGAAGGATGGATCATGGCGCATGTGTCCGGATTATAGGGAGCTCAACAAGCTCACTATTAAAGATAAGTTCCCCATTCCTGTTATTGATGAATTACTGGATGAATTGCATGGATCAATTTACTTCACCAAGTTGGATCTTCGTTCAGGATATCATCAAATCAGAATGAAGATTGAAGACATTCCGAAAACAGCATTTAGAACTCATGAGGGTCATTATGAATTTTTGGTCATGCCTTTTGGCCTTACCAATGCACCTTCAACATTTCAAGGTTTGATGAATTCAATTTTCAAACCATTCCTTAGAAAATTTGTGTTAGTATTTTTTGATGATATACTAATCTACAGCAAGTCTTGGAAGGATCATGTTGAACATGTTGACAGGGTGCTACAACTATTGGAGGAGAAACAATTATATGCAAAAAGATCCAAATGTTTCTTTGGAGTCCAGGAGGTGGAATATTTGGGTCATATTGTATCTCATGAAGGAGTTAAGGTAGACCCTAGCAAAATTAAAGCCATTAAGGAATGGAAAATCCCCACATCCATAAAGCATCTGCGAGGATTTCTTGGGTTGACAGGGTATTATCGCAAGTTTGTTAAGAATTATGGGAGAATAGCAGCACCTCTAACAACATTATTGAAGAAAGATTCATTTTCATGGACTCCGGAAGCAACAAAGGCCTTTGAACATCTTAAAGAGGCAATGTGCCAAGCACCGGTCTTAGCTACACCGGACTTCACAAAAACCTTTATTGTGGAATGTGATGCTTCAGGAAATGGAATTGGTGCTGTTCTAATGCAAGATGAAAGACCCATTGCTTTTGAAAGTCGTCCAATCAAGGGAAAGTTTTTAAGCAAAGCTATTTATGAGAAGGAAATGTTGGCAATACTCCATGCACTTAAGAAATGGCGACCCTACCTAATGGGAAGACACTTCAAGGTAAAAACGGATCATGATAGCCTTAAATACTTTTTAGAACAAAGATTATCCTCTGAAGAGCAACAAAAGTGGGTCACAAAGATGTTGGGTTATGACTTTGAAATCATCTACAAAAAAGGGAAGCAAAATGTGGTGGCAGATGCACTCTCAAGAAAGGATGAGGATGTGGAAGCATTGTTGTGTGCCATTTCTATTATCCAACCAGATTGGATAAACGAAGCAAGGGAGGAATGGAAGAATGACGAAGAAGTGTGGGCACTTATTCGAAAGCTACAACAAGATTCCAGTACTTCTGATACATTTAGCTGGCAAAATGATTCGTTATGGTACAAAGATCGCTTATACCTCTGTAAGAATTCCCAGCTAAAACAAAAGATTCTTATGGAATTGCACACTTCTCCCTTAGGAGGGCACTCAGGATTTTTAAAAACTTACCACAGGGTTAAGAAGGAATTTTTTTGGGATGGCCTTAAATCAGATATTCAAAAGTTTGTGGCGGAATGTTTGGTTTGCCAGCAAAATAAAGTTGAAACAATTAAGACACCGGGTCTATTACAACCTTTATCCATTCCAAGCCAACGTTGGGAGGAGGTTTCAATGGATTTTATCACAGGTTTACCCAAGTCTGAGGGAAAGAGTGTCATCATGGTGGTAGTTGACAGACTTACCAAGTATGCACACTTTTGTGCATTATCACATCCATTTAAAGCCAGTACAGTTTCTACTGCATTTATGGAAACAGTTCAAAAGCTACATGGAAACCCAAAGATTATTGTAAGTGACAGAGATCCCATTTTCACTGGAAATTTTTGGACAGAATTATTTTCTTGTCTTGGTACTCAGTTAGCTCATAGCTCATCTTATCATCCTCAATCTGATGGGCAAACTGAGATAGTAAACAAATGTTTGGAAGGATATCTTCGTTGCTTTGTATCTGATAAACAGACACAATGGGTCAAATGGTTGCCTCTGGCTGAATGGTGGTATAACACTTCCTTCCATACAGCAACAAAAATGACCCCATTTATGGCACTTTATGGGTATCAACCACCATCCATCACATCATATTTAAGAGAAAATTCTAAGGTTCAGGCAGTGGAACATCACATCGAACATCAACAACAAGTCCTCCAACTCTTAAAGGATAACCTCGTGTTGGCACAAAATAGAATGAAACAACAGGCAGATCAACATCGCAGTGAAAGAAGTTTTGATGTAGGTGATTGGGTATTCCTACGGCTACAACCATATAAGCAAATGTCCCTAAAGCAAGCTAAGAAGGATAATAAATTATCACCAAAGTATTATGGTCCGTACAAGGTGTTGCAAAAGATTGGTACTATGGCATACAAATTGGAGCTTCCTGCAGCTTCTCGATTGCACCCAGTTTTCCATGTTTCATGTTTAAAGAAGGTTATAGGTGACAAGCTCCCAATTCAAACAATATTGCCAGAACTTGACGAGGAAGGAAAAATTATATTGGAACCGGAAGCAGTCACAGAAACAAGAACTCGACAGCTACGAAATCGATCAATTTCAGAGTATCTTATCAAGTGGAAGAACTTATCCGCTGAAGATTCCACATGGGAGGATGAGAATTTTATGCAGAAGTATCCAGAACTACTCAAGCGTTGAGGACAACACTTTTTTGAAGGAGAGGGGCATGTTGGGTCCCTATAATACTAGTGATTACCCCATTACTATTGTAGTTATACCCCTTATTTATATTGTTGTGCCCCTATTACCCCCATATTGTTATTTTTGTGCCCCATAGAATCCCTCTATTGTTATTTTTGTGGCTTTATATTATTATTGTTAGGTCGGCTGGATTATATTGTGACTCCTAGACTCCTATATATAGAAAGGAGGTTTTGTCATTTGTATCATCCAAGAATTGTTCATTTATGTAATGTAAAGGAGGTTGCCCCCTCGAAGAGGCTGAATTCTAAGGCGTGGATCTCTCTTTTCTATCTTTGTGTGAGCTGGTTTCATAACAGCCATAACCAAAGTTTGTTAGAAAACCATGTGTATAACGAACATATAACTAGAAAAATAATATTGATAGAACAACCATCAAAGGAACATAATAATAAGCACATTTACTCATGAAATATATTAGGAAAAGAGTTGTTATTAACATATGCAAAAGACAACCAAGGCAGGGACATCCACATACCACCACACCATAGATTAGGTTGAACCAAATATTTCTTTTAGTCAATCATCCACATCCCATATTCCAAGCATTAAGGTGGGACTCACAACAAAACCAACCAGGGCTTCTCTGGCTTTACCAAGCATCCTTCCATTACAGGACAAGGGATTCCTAGGCCGAAAAAAGAAACATACACTATAGGCTTTACCGCAATCCCACCATATACTGGTCAAGGGAACACTAGGCCCTAAATAAGAATGTATGCCTCCAGATCTCTCCACCTAAACCATGAGGAATTTTCCCATCTCCACCCTAAGGCTTTACTATGTATCTCACCATTATTGGTCACGGGATTCCTAGGCCTTTGGGAATTTTCCTGAGACCACCCCACTTAGTTTTGAAACCATCTAGAAATCCAACTGAACCATGTAAAATAACCCCATCACACCATGGTTATCCAGAAATGGCAAGGCAAGGCTGAAAACCACTGTCACACCTAGAAAAGTCATGCCAACGATAGCAAGAGAATCAAATACACACATGCATGTACCATGCATGACAAAACTAGCAAGGAAATCATACATGCAAGTCGATACCTACAAGTAATCCCACTATAGCCACTTGATCCAACTCTTCCTTACTTGATCTTTGCTTCCCTTTCCCTTCTTTTCCTTTCTTTTCCTTCCTTCCTGCAATGCTAGAGTGCTCTAAGAATACTATGTGTATGAGAGTATGAGAGAGATAATATAGAGAGATCTCCAAGTTAAAACTGACAAAAAGGTTGTGAATTGATCCTCATAATCATTTTTATTAATGAGGCCTCTATTTTATTCAAATTCCATTATTTTCCTTCATTTTCCTCCTCACATGCAACCTGTGACCTTTCATCGTCCTTTTCTCCTAATTGCCTTAACTTTCATAAATAAAATGTCAATTATAGTCTCTTTCCTTTTCAAAGGTTTTTCCATTGTCTTTGTCAATTTCCTTCGCCATAACAAAACAAATGAGCACCCACTAAGATGTTTTTCCCAACCTTCTTCTTGGAACACGTGTCCCATGATCTTTGTCTTATTTTTCCTTTATTAAATTTATTACATGAAATTTTAACGCAGAGATGTTACAAGGTTATTCATACCAAGGTGTGGTGACATAGGTGGTGGTTTCTAGATACGACTGTGCAATTCACTCCCATCCTTACGTGGAATCTAAATTAGTAATCTAAGTAGTGGAGAATCTACAATGGGGTTTCTAATTAGCCTTAGCATTCTTTAAATTCATTTTTCTGAGACTCACATGATTATTGCACCTTATTATCACTAATTATGGTTGTGGGAAGTTGGTTTTTGCTATGTTGCAGGTTGGTAACAAACATGGCTATAAATTGGATGGATAGTGTATCCTTTCTCTACTTTATGGATGTTTCCAATTGCATCTCTAGTCTGCTCTCGACTATCCATTTATTTTCTATAAATTTCATTCCTACTTGAAGGTTGGTTTCCCTTTTTTCCTTCCACGAGATCTCTTCACCAATTATTTCAACCTTGTATATTCTCCTTGCCTTACATAGCCCCTCTTTCTTCATATCCTGAGTATGTTATTCTCCCTTAATAGTTCTCTCAGGCATTCGGGTGGCCTTAGTTAAGCTCTTATGGTTTTTTTTTTAATCTCCCTAACTCTCACCTCACTCACCCCTGTTTCCTTCTTTCTACAATAAATTCTCACCTTCCTCTCCCAATCTATATGATTAACACCACCATCTCTATACCTTGTCCATTCCTCACCTCTTCATGCATCTACATTGACCCCCACATTAGGTGGTATTCTACTATGACTTGATAATGTGCAAGGCTACATCCATAGAAGCTTATTAGAAGGAAATGCACTCTTATTCCTAGAAATGAGAATTGAATTCTCCTTAAATTTATAGAGACTACACATGGTCTCAAATTTAAGACAAAATAACTAAGCCATGGAATCTATGTAGAGAGAGGATGTTTTTTAGATATTTATGTTGTTGGTGAATTTGTTGAGTGGATAACAAATATTAGTAGTAGTAGAGGAAGTCTTAATCAATACTTACACATGATTGATATTTAAAAGCACATGAAAATGTTGTTGGAGAGAGTTCTACTCAACAAAAAGAAAACTCTCTTGATGATGCTAAACTAGCTCCAAATATTGAGTAAATGTTTTTGTCTAAGTCTACAAAGAATAAAATGCCATCTCCAAAAGCAGCATAAGGACTTCTGCCTATGTTATTCATGGTTACTTTTATACTAATCTCTCTAGTTTCCTTGAAATGCTTTCTTTAGATGGCCTGCGAATTGTTATGTCATGATTTTCATTTACATAAATTCTTTTTGGATGGTGAAAAGGTTATAATTCCACTAATAGTATGGTCTCCTAAGTGGCTAACCATGAAAACTTTATATGCACACTTTCTTTAGTCTATAATGAAGCATAGTTTTGTTTACCATATGGTAAATTTATAATCATACTCACTAAATATGAAACTTTAAACATAGTTTTGAAAATACATGGAAATTAATTGTAAAAAGTCCATTTAATCTAAACAATATAATAAGAATATAAAATATGACAAGAATATATCGACGTCTGTAATTCTATACGATGTGAATAAATATTTTTAATTAACAAAATAAGGAATGAATTTGAAAACGTTAAATCCGAGAGAAGCCTATCAACATAATAACTAAGTATGGTTCAAGTCCTACTTAACATTTAATAATGCACACTCACTCAATTAATATTGATCACATAAAATTACATATACACATGAGGCATTGTCTCAAGATAGGGAAACTAACCTGGACACACAATCACTTGGTTGAGAGAATATCTCAACCACAAACCAATATAGGAAATATCTAGATCTTAACAACTCCTAAGTAATATGAACAAAGTCCTTTACATAGAAAGAGTTGCAGCTGAGATGAGTAGGAATTAAATTTCCAAGTCACCCCCTTAACGACTACTTGTCTCAATCTCAATATGAAAAGTCTATTTGTGGTCAAACATGACAAAAGAATATGTCAACGTCCATATAAAGGAATAACCATGTACTAGAATGCATGGGTGTCCAACCACTGCAACTTCTAGTCTACTAGGATGACCTTCGCATACATGGTTTTGTAAATCGTTATAATTGCATACTGGTACCTATACCTACAAATCCCCCTCCATCATCACCATCATGGGCTTTCTCGGATTACCCATAACCATGCTCTCAGTTTTATCATCTTACCCTCAACAATGCCCAAGGTTTTCTTGGCTCACCCTAAACCATGCCCAGGGTTTTCTCAGCTCAGCCTAAACCATGCCAAGGGTTTTTCTCGTTGACCCTAAACCATGCCTATAAGAATCTTTATCGAATTCACTCTCACACATGGTTTCCGGCTTACCACAAACCAACACTGCAAAGTGGTTTCCAGTTTACCACAAACCTACAAGTGGTTTTTGGCTTACTACAAACCTACACTTACATAGTGGCTTTTGGATAACCACAAACCTACAATTACAAAGTGGTTTTAAGATTGCCACGAACTTTATGCAGGTACAAATGCGTCATCAAGCTTACATTACACACTTCAACTTTTGGAGTTACCACGTGTTAGGACTCCAAATTGACCACTTTTGACCTTGTATTTTTGCTATAATATTACCCTCTTCAGTCCATAAGTTGAAAGCCTTGATTATATAATGACCTAATCATTCCAAGGTATGAAGGAACTCTCCTCATTACTATATGTTTAATCATTCATTATATATTCATGTTATCTTTATAATTAATCTTTGGAGAAGTTAACCAAGTTAATAAGTAACCGTTAAACTGTCTAAAGTCTGCAGAAATTATAGTTCGTAGTTGCTGCAACACCAGAAATAGCAACTACGTAGTTGCTGCAACACCAGAAATAGCAACTACGTAGTTGCTGCAACACCAGCAACAGCAACTATCTAAAGCAGGGAAAATGTTATTTTGCAACAACTGGAATACCGGAATTGGCAAGTGGAAATATCAACTATCAGAAGATCGGCAGAGCTCCATGCTGACACAGCACAATCAGCAACTGTCCAGAAAGGGTAAAACACAGTTACAGTTGCTGAAACACCAGGAACAGCATGAGTTTACTAAATCAACAACAATGGTGAAGCGGCAAAGGATAGTACGAGGATTCCAAGAAGACGGTTGAGGTTCGTTTACCAGCTGTGTAACAGTAAGAGACCCAAGAAAGAATACACCGTCACACTGTTGTAACGGCATCCTGTAACAAGGATGGATTTCTTATTTTTGACAAAAAGGTTAAACTGAATGAACTATGACGGTCTATTGTAATAGATGTCTCCTCTATAAAGAGGAGACATCTACATTAGAAGGGGGGAGGGAGAAATAAAACAAGTTGTAAGGGAAATTTTGAAAAAAAAAAGCAAGTTTGAATCTTCATTGTAACTAGACATTTTGGCAGATGAATAAAAGGTTGTTCTGAGCATCTAATTCGACAGTTGTGTTCTGGGGAATCTTGTGAGAGGGTGTTGAGGGCCCCGAGATCAGGTCGACAACAAGGGGGATACCCACCTGGTCGGGAACCTGGTTGGCGGCTCCTTGCCCATTTGGAATAGCAGGTCCGACTGGGGATAACGGGACCAGCTTCCCGATGCATGGGATGTGTGTGTGTGTAGAGTTTGATTATGTTGATTCTGGAAGCATTCTAAAACTACTGTAAATCTAACTTGCAAACTAACTCTAAGCTACTATAAGCTAATGGAAACAACATATAGAATCTACACTAACCCAGGATATATCTTTTCCATTATGCAATCTATAAAGATTTCATACAATAACTGGTAATAAAGATTATTCAGCTATCATAAGAAGATAAACCATTTAAGATGAACTGTTCTGCATAAGAAGTTAAACAAAACAGTTGTGAACAGCATATCGCATAATTAAATCATTCATATGTCAAGCATAAATAAATGAGTCCACCGTACAGAAGTGCCAAATGATATCCCATATGCTCATACATTAACATACAAACAATATCAGCTGTATATCACTCTAAGAATATAAGCAGAAATTCGTCAAGAGATAAAAGTACCATTTATGACTAATTTTTACTCACAGACTTCAAGCAATAACGATCTATCTCTACTTGCTCTAATATCTACCAAGAGTACAGAAGTGCAACATCAGTAGCAGACATTAAGATACAAACATAAATAAATCTCGATCCTTCCATTCATCAAAACCTCCTCTGAGGGTGCAGAAGTGCATGTTCCGAGGACAAGTTTTTGACAAATTTCTGGACCCTTCTCCAATGCAATGAGAAGGGTTGAAATACTACTACCTAATCCTAATAATAGTATTATTACAAAATTGAGGATACGGTTCTCAAATGACCGCCCTTTTTCTAATTCAGTAAAAAGGAAAAAACAACATTCTAAATGAAATTACTTCTTAATTTGGTCTCTGAAGTTGCAGCTGTCAAGCATAGGCTTGAGAAGAGTAGGCTGGCTGATTTCTGTGCTTAGCTGGGCTGCGAAAACAGCATCCATAAGAGCTGGCGCTACTTTCTTGGCTGCGTTCATGATGCATCTTATTGTCATGCATTGGCTGTGAGGCTTAACTAAGTAAGTCCAGTAACTTTCCCAGTTTAGTCTAGCCAATGCCTAGATTGTCTTTCCGTTTGCCTGTGCTTTCTGCTTCCATTCTGCCTCCAGTTGCGACGCGATTGGTAGGTACCCCGGAGTGGACTCTGAAATCAAATTGGCCCTGTGTAAATTTTCATTTACACAGTCGATAAGTATGCTCGCCTGTGTCGCCGTTGACTCTGCTGCTTGCTCTGCCTGTGTGATTTGTTCGTCCCACTTATTAAAGAGCAGTTCCTTATGATTTTCATTAATCTGGGTTGCCCCTGCTCTTTTCCCTTCCTCGTCACTTTGCCAAGCTAGATATTCTGTTACTCTTTTGTTGGTCTGGTCATAGTCATTCCGCAATTCCACCACCTGGTTGGTGATCTTGTCGCTTAGTTCACAAAAATGCCTCCACTGTGATATTCTGCGCACCATATCTTCCTGTTGCTGTGATAGTTGGTCGTTCAAGCCAATGGATTTTGAAATAAACTCTGTCAGCTTAGGTTCATCTTTATGCATTTCTTTCGCCATCTGCAGCTGCTTTTCCTTTTCTTCAATACTTCTTTGATGGTTCACCTGCATCTGGCAAAAGTCTTCCTGTAGCTTTTCGAGCTGCTTGGAAGCTTCAGCATTCTCATTGGCTTGTCGCAACTGTTGTTGTAGCAGTTCTATTTGACTTTCACGTTCTTTTAGAAGTTGTTGAACTTCAGAGGCCTTGTCGATAGTTGCAGAAGCATATGCTCCTGCAATCTGAGACAATTTCATGAGATTCTCGGTTGGATTGTTATTCGGGTCTTTCCACAAGACATCTAGGTGTTCAGCATCTTGAGACAGTGCATCTTCAAGTTTCCTCTTCTTTCTTTGTCTCCTTACAACTGCCCTGTGCTGTGGACTGTAGAATACGTCCAGTGGAGGAATTTCTTCTACGCTGAGTAGAAGTTCTGAGGATGGAGTGATAGGAAGATGCTCCGTTTCTGCGGCACTACTGACTATGGTCGAGATGACTTCTTGCACCACCTGTGTATTGCTTACAGGTGTCTTCGGGACTTGACCTTCAAGATTTATTAGTTCATTGAAGGTCTCCCATTCTTTATCCAATTCTGCTGTGACAAGAGGTGTTTCAGCGATGAGAGGGGGAACTTCTCTTGGTGGCGAGGCGATAACTTGCTGCTGAGCCATCGTACTTGACTGAGCCGTGTCTTTGATTGTTTCTTCGCTCTTCTTTTCTTTGTGCACAGACTCTTCAGGATCTTCGGATATTTCTTTTACGGCGCTGGAATTAGATCTGGAAGTGCTGGAGTGTTCACTGAGGCTGATGCTCGGAGTCGGTTCTCTGGTAGCTACTCGCAATCTTTCCAGTGGAATGTTAGCCAGCCTTCTTTCTCTATACAACGTGAATTTCCGGAGGTCGTCTGGGGACAACCTCGACTGAGCTTCTTGCAAAACTTCTTTAAGCGAGTTCTTGCTCTGAAAGAGATCATCAAACGGATCTTTCTTCCCAGAGAACACACTTATCTTGACGTTGGTTGTAAATTCCTGGGCCACTTTATTTGGGTCGAATGGTCTTGGTGAGAACTTAAATAGTTGGAGACACGTCACATTCTCCACCTTGCCAAAAGCGTGTCCCACATCGAACAAAGAGAAGGCCCCACATGTGACGGGGAATTGAGGCCAAATGGCCTTCTTTTTGTTCTTTAGGTCCTTAGTTAAACCGCCTTCAGAACAAGTCTGATAAGCGATCTCTCGGGCCAACAGTTTATCCGGGATATACAAGGGTAGGACATGCGGAGGTGCAGTGCTTCCAAAAACTCGAATGTAGGTAAACCATTCTTCTCCAAACCATCTTGCTATGGGGATGATATCATTTTGTGCCTCGGGAAAGCACCTTGGGGGGTCCTTATCATATATCATTCTACGTATGGGCAGTATGAGCTCATGGCAAATCTAGTAAAAATGGGGGGCAAACTGGGAATCCCACAAGACTTTATGATAGACATGAATGGGCAATGGGTCCTGGGTAGTCCATTGCCAGCCCATAGTAGGGAATTTCGATACAAGACAGATAGAGTCCATTATATAGGCAGACAAATAAAAAGGAGGATAGACCCTTTGGGAGAAGGATCTCTTAGAACGGTAGTGGAGAACCGCCGTGTATAGAGTGTCAGAAAGGATTTTGGCCCAATCCACTATCTCTGAGTTAGTCACGGCATCAATTAATGGTAGCCATTCAGATGAAAATTTATTGATATCGGGCTTACCAAATAGCCTACAGAGCATGGCTGCAACAAAACAATAAGGAGAGGTAAGAGAACCAGTGCTATACATACCGTTCTTATCTTTTTTCAATGGTTCATCTCTTCTTGACCATTCCTTAGTGGTGTCTGATAGGTCCGGATTTTCTGCTACGAACTTCCTAACAAACTCTGCATTGTAGGTCGCTTGTGGTTCAGGAAGATGACACATGAGCTTCAGGTCTTGAGCCGCAAACGATCCCACGAGCCCATGCCCCTAGACTTTGAACTGCCTATGATGTAACTCCGCATCATCTAAAATCCACTTGATCATGTCTGTATACGGTAGGATCTTCGGCCTTGCCGCTATTCTGTGGAGGAAAGAGCACGCTAGGTCTTCCAGGGATGCCTCTGAAGGACGTGATGCACCTGCGACGGCAACAGTTTCCTTGATTATTCTAGGGTTCTCTTCTTCTAACAGCCTATACATGCCTTCCCATGTTGAGATGCCTGCATCTTTATTGCATGCAGTATCTGTGTAGAGGGGTGCCATCTCCTTGGTCTTTTCTCTTGTCTCTGAGCTCTGAGCTTTTTTCTTCTTCCCCATCTCGCGTAGCGTTTCTGCAGGTTATGAGTGAAATGGAAAGATTGATCAGAAAGGTGATGGGAGAGTTTTAAATGCAAGAGATAAATTAGATACGCCACCTTACGTGAAGCAAATCCGCATTAAGGCACGCGTCTTTATTCCACTTAATAACTGACAACCAAATTTATTACTATCATTAAAAGCGCATAATTTCCAAGTCAGGTTATAGTAAGTGGATTTCCTTTGGGTGGCGCGCCCGAAGGAGTCGTACTAAGGTGCTTTTATGACTCGCCAACGTACCCTTGCATGTCGCACGATCGCAAGTGTTAGTGATCACGACATCGCAGATCGCCATATCGCAGATCGCAATAATTCTGTGTTTCCCAACGTACCCTGCCTCATTTCTGCGATATGCGATCGCGTGATCGCAACATCGCAGATCGGCGGACTTGTAAGCCTTTTATTTTATTTTATGGATGCTAGTGTATTGCGACGCAATGTTGTCCACTAACACCGAGGAAATGCGCATATTGGCCTTTAGAGGGGAAATGAAGGCGTTTCTTATCTTTTTGTGATGCAACCTTAAAGATTTGCTTTTATGAACACAGGTTTAGGCTTAAGTCATCCAAGAAACCTTTCCTAAGCTTATGCTTGTAATTTCAAAAGAAATCTTTGTTTTTTCAAAAATTAACTAAGGGTCCCCATTCATTCTAGCATCGTGGCTGATACTAGATTGAACGAGGGGGGTTGTTGTTGGCCACAACAATTGGCGATTCACTTGGGAGAACCAGTTATCTCTGCTCTTTTTCTATTGACGTTTTCAGACTTTTTTTTTTTTTTTTAATTTTCTCAGGGAATTCGAACTTTATTATAAAAAGATAAAAACAAACAATACTTCAAAGCGTCAATGATGTTTTGTTTTAGCCCCATTCTATTCCAATTACTTGCATTCCCAGGTTGTTTTCGAGTTTAGATCAGTTATTACTTGGTCTTGTAAAACATAAAAATAAAGTGTTCTCTATGTATCAACCCTTTTTTAAGAATGCCCCTTTGTCGCAGGTAGAGCCACTGCTGCCAGCAGGCGTCCATAGCCTCGACAGGGTTACCTATTATCCAGGAATGATCCTTTATCCTGCTTCAGGTTTTTTACAACTTTTTTAGAAAAATTATCCCTTTCTTGATGCTTTTTTCTTTTTTATTCTCTAAAGAACAATGTCTTGGTTTGGTGGCCAAATTATGACACAGTCATTCACTTGATTTACACTTTTGCTGAACAAGTTGGCTCGTGATGAGACCCCTTGTCTTTTGATCGCAACAATCTTGAGTCGTTGCCCTGTTTTGGTAGACAGTTTTGGCAAAGTCAGCAAGTTATAATATCTGTGATCATGATAAGTCGGCTCGTGATGAGACCTCTTATTCTTTGAGATATAGCATCTTTTTAGGTTATTCTCCTGAACGTTGCATTTTCCTTTAGCAGGGAGGAAGTCAAATTCTCTTTCCTTAAGAAAGTTCTGGACGACAATGATAGGGCTGCTTTTGATAATGGCTGTTTTCACAGAGAATCTTTATTCTAATATTGATACCTTTTATTGTGCTGATCTAAAACGAATTCCTCACTGAGATAGCTTCCTTTAAAATTTTCTGGGGTTGAACTTATCATCATTTCTGGGTTAAAGATCTATCGATAATAAAGATTAAATTCCCAAAAGATTTGCCGTTCATGAGAGTCGAAGTTCAAAATCTTTAACAGAGACACGGTTTCTTTAGCAAACGTCAAATATTGTTTAGCCAGAACAAACTTTTATTTGGGAGAGGCAACTATTCTCTAGGGTCATGTAGAGAATATAACTAACTTTGCCTATCAATTATTGGAAGCAAAATTAATAACCTAGCTAAATTGCTCCTACTCCTATTCTAATTATATACAGGAAATAACTAAGTAAAATGATATTTCCAATGGAACCAACGATTCATTATTATTCCTAGCCGTATGAATCTTCTAAGCGTTAAAAAGAATTGAATTTCCCTTGGATCGAAATTGTTGGCTAGGGAATAAGAACCTATAAACTCAATTGGAATTCTGTCTGATTTTATTTTCTCATGATAGGTTCCTTCCAACTGGGTACCTATTGGATCATAGAAATTGAGATGGATTTCTTTTGTAGATCGGTGATCTTTCAATAGGAGGGATAACAAGCCAAATTGTGAAATGGGTTTCTTAATCTCGATGGCTTGTAACCCGTAGTTTGTTGACGTTAAGTTTTTAGCGATTTCGTTTGAAATGAAAGTGTTTATATATAAATCGCTAAAATCTAATCTATCAAAAATTTGAAAATTTAAACAGAAGTTCGATTTTGTACAAGATGAACGCGAGTGAGAAATAAATGATTGGGTATGTATACACATAGTGGTGTCGCACGTCTGGGAGTTACTTGTAACTTTTTCCTTTTCACAAGAACTGGCTGGGTTTTGTGAATCAGGAACTAAATCATGATTGCGAACAGGGATGGAGCTTTCTTCTTGATATGAATCATAGATCGGAGCATCGTCTTAGATAGTAAAATTATTCAATTGAGATTTCGCTTTGAGATGAGGGTTAGATGGAATAGTTTCTGATCTAAGACGTTTCTTATCATCTGACCCTAGTTGAGTTACTTGTGACAACTCAACATTATCATAATTGTAAAAGCAACTATCACGAAAGACTTTACAGTTTTCCCCAGGTTCCTCTTTTTCATTATGTGTTTTCAGACAAGGGAGATGAGGCAGCTCTCGTTTGATATGAATCGTAGGCTGTGTTAAAGTGGTCTCTTTATTTTGGAAACCTAGTGATGTTTCGTTTGAATAACCCTCTGTTGAAATATGCTTGATATCATGAGGGGAAGAATTGTCATTACTAAAAACATCGGGGTAAAGAGAAAAATGTGAATCTGGAACAATGCATTTAAGAACATCAAACAAATCTCGTTCATCAGATTTACTATAAGTATCGGGCTTTAGATCATACCTTTTTGTGCCGATACTTTTTGAAAGAGAAATAGTAGGTGGATCTAACCTTGGCATCAACATTTGTTGATTTGAAATGATATTGTCTGACTTTATGTCAAAGTCATCTTCTGGTGCCAGGGTATTTTCCCTTTCAGTACTTTCGCCTTTGTTTTCTGGTGTTAGAGCATGCAAAACTCCTAGGCTAAATTCTGTTCGGTCAGGTACAGGAGGTAGGAAATACTCATCATAATCTGAAGATTCTTCATCTGTGAGCTCATTCTCGAGATCATATTGTAGACATTTAAGGTGAAATCGCATATTGAAATCCCTTACGGGTTCGTCTTGTTTCCGCAGATAGTCGATTTCATCGTATACCTGGTCGTATTCATAGCAATCAAATTCCAAGATGAAAGCTCTAACGAATTGGTCCCAGCTGTGGACTGATGCAACTGGGAGGTTTCTGCACCATCTTCTAGCTTCCGCTGTGAATGTAAGAGTAAAAATCCTGCACAAAACGCCTTCGTCAATTTTTTGAATATCAGCACTCGAAACTCTTTGAATGAACTGCAGGGCGTGATGAAATGCAGAAGAATTATTCTCACCATTGAATTTTACCTGAGATAATAGCCTTACCACATCTGGTGGAGTGTTGGAAGAGGCAGGAACGTGGATGCAACTCCAGATGGGAATTCTGTGAGCAGACATCCTTTTCCAGGATTTCTAGTTTAAAAACATTCCAACAGACAATATGCTCAGGCCCTCCTTCTAGCGCCAGAAATGTTGAGGGCCCCGAGATCGGGTCGACAACAAGGGGGATACCCACCCGGTCGGGAACCTGGTTGGCGGCTCCTTGCCCGTTTGGAGTAGCGGGTCCGACTGGGGATAACGGGACCAGCTTCCCGATGCATGGGATGTGTGTGTGTGTGTAGAGTTTGATTATGTTGATTCTGGAAGCATTCTAAAACTACTGTAAATCTAACTTGCAAACTAACTCTAAGCTACTGTAAGCTAATGGAAACAACATATAGAATCTACACTAACCCGGGATATATCTTTTCCATTATGCAATCTAGAAAGATTTCATACAATAACTGGTAATAAAGATTATTCAGCTATCATAAGAATATAAACCATTTAAGATGAACTGTTCTGCATAAGAAGTTAAACAAAACAGTTGTGAACAGCATATCGCATAATTAAATCATTCATATGTTAAGCATAAATAAATGAGTCCACCATACAGAAGTGCCAAATGATATCCCATATGCTCATACATTAACATACAAACAATATCAGCTGTATATCACTCTAAGAATATAAGCAGAAATTCGTCAAGAGATAAAAGTACCATTTATGACTAATTTTTACTCACAGACTTCAAGCAATAACGATCTATCTCTACTTGCTCTAATATCTACCAAGAGTATAGAAGTGCAACATCAGTAGCAGACATTAAGATACAAACATAAATAAATCTCGATCCTTCCATTCATCAAAACCTCCTCTGAGGGTGCAGAAGTGCATGTTCCGAGGACAAGTTTTTGACAAATTTCTGGACCCTTCTCCAATGCAATGAGAAGGGTTGAAATACTACTACCTAATCCTAATAATAGTATTATTACAAAATTGAGGATACGGTTCTCAAATGACCGCCCTTTTTCTAATTCAGTAAAAAGGAAAAAACAACATTCTAAATGAAATTACTTCTTAATTTGGTCTCTGAAGTTGCAGCTGTCAAGCATAGGCTTGAGAAGAGTAGGCTAGCTGATTTTTGTGCTTAGCTGGGCTGCGAAAACAACATCCATAAGAGCTGGTGCTACTTTCTCGGCTGCGTTCATGATGCATCTTACTGTCATGCATTGGCTGTGAGGCTTAACTAAGTAAGTCCAGTAACTTTCCCAGTTTAGTCTAGCCAATGCCTGGATTGTCTTTCCGTTTGCTTGTGCTTTCTGCTTCCATTCTGCCTCCAGTTGCGACGCGATTGGTAGGTACCCCGGAGTGGACTCTGAAATCAAATTGGCCCTGTGTAAATTTTCATTTACACAGTCGATAAGTATGCTCGCCTGTGTCGCCGCTGACTCTGCTGCTTGCTCCGCCTGTGTGATTTGTTCGTCCCACTTATTAAAGAGTAGTTCCTTATGATTTTCATTAATCTGGGGTGACCCTACTCTTTTCCCTTCCTCGTCATTTTGCCAAGCCAGATATTCTGTTACTCTTTTGTTGGTCTGGTCATAGTCGTTCCGCAATTCCACCACCTGGTTGGTGATCTTGTCGCTTAGTTCACAAAAATGCCTCCACTGTGATATTCTGCGCACCATATCTTCCTGTTGCTGTGATAGTTGGTCGTTCAAGCCGATGGACTCTGAAATAAACTCTGTCAGCTTAGGTTCATCTTTATGCATTTCTTGCACCGTCTGCAGCTGCTTTTCCTTTTCTTCAATACTTCTTTGATGGTTCACCTGCATCTGGCGAAAGTCTTCCTGTAGCTTTTCGAGCTGCTTGGAAGCTTCAGCGTTCTCATTGGCTTGTCGCAACTGTTGTTGTAGCAGTTGTATTTGACTTTCACGTTCTTTTAGAAGTTGCTGAACTTCAGAGGCCTTGTTGATAGTTGCAGAAGCATATGCTCCTGCAATCTGAGACAATTTCGTGAGATTCTCGGTTGGATTGTTATTCGGGTCTTTCCACAAGACATCTAGGTGTTCAGCATCTTGAGACAGTGCATCTTCAAGTTTCCTCTTCTTTCTTTGTCTCCTTACAACTGCCCTGTGCTGTGGACTGTAGAATACGTCCAGTGGAGGAATTTCTTCTACGCTGAGTAGAAGTTCTGAGGATGGAGCGATAGGAAGATGCTTCGTTTCTGCGACACTATTGACTATGGTCAAGACGACTTCTTGCACCACCTGTGTATTGCTTACGGGTGTCTTCAGGACTTGACCTTCAAGATTTATTAGTTCATTGAAGGTCTCCCATTCTTTATCCAATTCTGCTGTGACAAGAGGTGTTTCGGCGACGGGAGGGGGAACTTCTCTTGGTGGCGAGGCGATAACTTGCTGCTGAGCCATCGTACTTGACTGAGCCGTGTCTTTGATTGTTTCTTCGTTCTTCTCTTCTTTGTGCACAGACTCTTCAGGATCTTCGGATATTTCTTTTACGGCGCTGGAATTAGATCTGGAAGCGCTGGAGTGTTCACTGAGGCTGATGCTCGGAGTCGGTTCTCTGGTAGCTACTCGCAATCTTTCCAGTGGAATGTTAGCCAGCCTTCTTTCTCTATACAACGTGAATTTCCGGAGGTCGTCTGGGGACAACCTCGACTAAGCTTCTTGCAAAACTTCTTTAAGCGAGTTCTTGCTCTGAAAGAGATCATCAAACAGATCTTTCTTCCCAGAGACCACACTTATCTTGACGTTGGTTGTAAATTCCTGGGCCACTTTATTTGGTTCGAATGGTCTTGGTGAGAACTTAAATAGTTGGAGACACGTCACATTCTCCACCTCGCCAAAAGCATGTCCCACATCGAACAAAGAGAAGGCCCCACATGTGACGCGGAATTGAGGCCAAATGGCCTTCTTTTTGTTCTTTAGGTCCTTAGTTAAACCGCCTTCAGAACAAGTCTGAGAAGCGATCTCTCGGGCCAACAGTTTATCCGGGATATACAAGGGTAGGACATGCGGAGGTGCAGTGCTTCCAAAAACTTGAATGTAGGTAAACCATTCTTCTCCAAACCATCTTGCTATGGGGATGATATCGTTTTGTGCCTCGGGAGAGCACCTTGGGGGGTCCTTATCATATATCATTCTATGTATGGGCAGTATGAGCTCATGGAAAATCTGGTAAAAATGGGGGCCAAACTGGGAATCCCACAAGACTTTATGATAGGCATGAATGGGCAATGGGTCCTGGGTAGTCCATTGCCAGCCCATAGTAGGGAATTTCGATACAAGATAGATAGAGTCCATTATATAGGCAGACAAATAAAAAGGAGGATAGACCCTTTGGGAGAAGGATCTCTTAGAACAGTAGTGGAGAACCGCCGTGTATAGAGTGTCAGAAAGGATTTTGGCCCAATCCACTATCTCTGAGTTAGTCGCGGCATCAATTAACGGTAGCCATTCAGATGAAAATTTATTGATATCGGGCTTACCAAATAGCCTACAGAGCATGGCTGCAACAAAACAATAAGGAGAGGTAAGAGAACCAGTGCTATACATACCGTTCTTATCTTTTTTCAATGGTTCATCTCTTCTTGACCATTCCTTAGTGGTGTCTGATAGGTACGGATTTTCTGCTACGAACTTCCTAACAAACTCTGCATTGTAGGTCGCTTGTGGTTCAGGAAGATGATACATGAGCTTCAGGTCTTGAGCCGCAAACGATCCCACGAGCCCATGCCCCTGGACTTTGAACTGCCTATGATGTAACTCCGCATCATCTAAAATCCACTTGATCATGTCTGTATACGGTAGGATCTTCGGCCTTGCCGCTATTCTATGGAGGAAAGAGCACGCTAGGTCTTCCATGGATGCCTCTGAAGGACGTAATGCACCTGCGACGACAGCAGTTTCCATGATTATTCTAGGGTTCTCTTCTTCTAACAGCCTATACATGCCTTCCCATGTTGAGATGCCTGCATCTTTATTGCATGCAGTATCTGTGTAGAGGGGTGCCATCTCCTTGGTCTTTTCTCTTGTCTCTGAGCTCTGAGCTTTGTTCTTCTTCCCCATCTCGCGTAGCGTTTCTGCAGGTTATGAGTGAAATGGAAAGATTGATCAGAAAGGTGATGGGAGAGTTTTAAATGCAAGAGATAAATCAAATACGCCACCTTACGTGAAGCAAATCCACATTAAGGCACGCGTCTTTATTCCACTTAATAACTGACAACCAAATTTATTACTATCATTAAAAGCGCATAATTTCCAAGTCAGGTTATAGTAAGTGGATTTCCTTTGGGTGGCGCGCCCGAAGGAGTCATACTAAGGTGCTTTTATGACTCGCCAACGTACCCTTGCATGTCGCGCGATCGCAAGTGTTAGTGATCGCAACATCGCAGATCGCCATATCGCAGATCGCAATAATTCAGTGTTTGCCAACGTACCCTGCCTCATTTCTGCGATATGCGATCGCGCGATCGCAACATCGCAGATCGGCGGACTTGTAAGCTTTTTTTTTTTTTTTTTTTATGGATGCTAGTGTATTGCGATGCGATGTTGTCCACTAACACCGAGGCGATGTGCATATTGGCCTTTAGAGGGGAAACGAAGGCGTTTCTTATCTTTTTGTGATGCAACCTTAAAGATTTGCTTTTATGAACACAGGTTTAGGCTTAAGTCGTCCAAGAAACCTTTCCTAAGCTTATGCTTGTAATTTCAAAAGAAATCTTTGTTTTTTCAAAAATTAACTAAGGGTCCCCATTCATTCTAGCATCGTGGCTGATACTCGATTGAACGAGGGGGGTTGTTGCTGGCCACAACAAAGGGACAGGGCCCACCTTCTTCACAAGATTTACCCATTTATTTTCTGTTAGTGTGTGAGTGTGTTTGAATTCTTTAGCATTACCTCTGATAATTTCCTTTTGCTGATACTCTGTTTTGTTAGTTGCTTGATATTGAAAAAGAGTACTTCACCAGTGATTAGGAATTGCAGTGTGTATTGGAAACTTGGTTACAAGGGCAGGTGCTGAACATCCTTACCCAGAAGATAGGGTCCTGATCCTCTGCTAACAGAGCAGCCATTATTTTTCTTTGCAGATTTGTATTCTTAGTTAACTGCTTTCATTTCATCTCTGCAATATATTTTAACTGCTATAACGCAGAGTAAGGAGTTTGACAGAAAATAGAATTGTGTATACTACAACTTTTAATGCTTTTAGAGTTAAGTACATACAGTACGAGGTCACCTTTGAAATAAAAGGACTTTCCTGGGTTGACAAATTAATGTGGTACTCGACTGTTTAATCAATAAACAATTCAAGTAGCCAACATTTTGGCGCCGTTGCCGGGGAAGGCAACTAGAGATTTTAAAAGCATTAATGATTTCCTTTTAAGAATAACAGGTGCATGAGAGGACGCAGGAAACCTAATTTCACAGGCGGCAAAGGCGGGGGAGGAAGAAAGACCTTCATTGACGAAATTATTTCAAAGGTCGAGACATCACTGAGGACGAGTTCCCGAAGACCTCAGATCCAGTATTCCTCACAAACAGATCGACAGATGGAGGAAGTACTAGGACCTGAAAGGAAGCTGGAAGTACCAGAGCACACTGAGGAACCGGTAGAAGAACCTGAAGAGATAGAAGATACTAAAGATAGAGCAAGCGATTCAGGAAAAAGACCAATGGAGGATAACAGAGCAGAAGGAAGGGGGGAAACTCACTCTCTACCCTGGAGTTCCCTATTGGGGAGCTCCCGAGAGGGGCAACCCCTATGAAGAACATTCCACTTTCAGCATTACCCAACTTTCATGGGTTATCCTCAGAAGACCCGGATGAATTCCTCTTTGAATTTGATATACTATGTAGGAGTTATGATTATGTGAGCCCTAATCAGAAACTAAAACTGTTTCCAGCAACACTGAAAGGGAATGCGTTAAGGTGGTTTATGAGCTTAGGAGCTCAGGCAATCACTACCTGGGATCAGATGAAAGAAAGTTTTCTGGCCAAATATCAGGATTACTGCCGAACAAGAGAGAGGAAGGAAAAAGTTGTTTAAAATGGTTCAGAAGGAGGACGAGAATCTGGAGGACTTTGTGGAAAGACTGTAGTATAATCTGCAGCGGTCTGACCACCCTACCATGAGTAAAGATATTTTGAAAACAATACTGTTGAAAGGGGTACGAGATGACTGCTTGGACATGTTGAATATGCTTGGAAAATGGGATATCTCCAAGGAACCATTTGATGAAATTATCAACCTCTGTATGAGATGTTCAAGAGGAGCAGTAAGCAGACCGAAAAGCAGGGACAGCGTATATTCAAGAGTCCAGAAGTCAGCAAGTGGAGGAGCAACAAGGGCTGAAATAGGTAATTTGTTGGAAGAATTTAAAACTGAAATGTTAAGCTCTTTTGCTTCACAAATTGATGCTCTGCAGGTAAAAAAGAAACAGGCAGAAGCAGAAGCTGCCCTAGCTATTTTTTGTTCTAAATGCAGAGAAAAACACCCACTCAGGGAATGCCCACTAGATAAGGTACCAGTCTGCACGATCTGTGAAAAGGACCATGAGACCCAGCAATGCCCCTCTCTGCCGGGAATAAAAGCAGCACTACAGTCAACTGAAGAAGAGGCTGAAGCAGTGTACCTGATGACACAGAGGAGGTGATGGCGACAAAGAGAAGGTATGAATTCTAACACAGCATTTAGTCGTTGGAATAATCATTCTCCTTTTCAAACGAATTACCCACCCATGAACCAAATGCAGTACCCACCCTTTAATATGATGAATTTTTTACCCATGTAGCAACCAAGTCTTCCTTTTCCTGATCCTACCATGTGGAATCCTTGGGCTCCCCAGCAATCGTATTTTAATCAATGGAGTCCAAACTGGGCAGCCCAGTAGATGCCATTTCCTCAGCATCAACAATCTCTTTCCTTACCATCCAATACTCCTCCGAATAACCAAGCAATTAGACCACAGCTGCCTATGCAACCTAACCCCAACCCAAATAACAATAAAGCTCTGCAAGTAATTGATGTTCAAAATCAGCCTGTCTCCCCTATGCAATGTAACGATATCCATCTTCGTTCAGGGAGAATTGTTGAACCCATCATTGATGACATTACTGACTCTGATAAAGAGGAAGTTGGAAAAGAAAAACCAGCTAACAATAATGCTGAAACAGTTGAATCAACATCTAACAACAATGCTCAAACAATAGATCCGCCATTCCCTGAACGTCTGGCTCTCACCAAAATGCTTGAGCAACCTGCTTTTAACCTTTTAGGCGAACTGCAGAATTTATATGTTAAAATTCCATTGTTGCAAGCACTAAGAGATGTTACCATTTATGCTAGGACTGTTAGAGATATCTGTATAAAAAAACTTGGAAGAAAAGCTAAGGACCCCCTCACAGTTCATGTGATGGGACAACTGACTACTTTAATGATAGAAAAAGATCCTCCTGTGAAATATGGTTACCCTGGTCACCCTACAGTAACAGTTCAGGTTGGAAAAACCTTTGTCTCTAAAGTTCTAGTAGATTTGGGTGATGCAATAAACATTATGATGCTTGAAACAACACAATTACTGCAGTTAAAAAACTTTATTAGGGAAACTCCAACCATTCTAGAGCTGGCTGATCGCTCTAAAATTAAACCTGAAGGAGTCATTGAAGACCTAATAATTTCTATAGAATCCTGGAATTACCCAGCTGATTTTGTGGTGTTACAAACTAAAGCAAAGTTGGGGGGTCATCCACTGATTCTAGGAAGACCTTGGCTAGCTACAGCAGATGCTTTCATCAGCTGTAGATCAGGATCAATGACCATCTCTAATGGGCAGGAAACCAAACAGCTTACCCTTTATCCTCATGCTACACCCATGATTAATAATGACAACTCTGTATGGGTAGATTATGAGGATGAAGAAACCCAACCTATCTTGACTATCGGACAAGCTTTAACTTTCAAAGATTCTTCCGAAGATGAATTAATCAGTAGCTTCATTTCTAAACCTTCTTCGGTCAGCCCAGAAATGTACAATCACTTCACTGCAATCTTGGAATCTGAATCTCAGCAGAAACTGAAAACTAAAAATTTATCTCAGACAATAGTAGGCAACTCCTCCAAAAGTACAACAATAGAAATTGAGCCTGGCAAAACATTAAATATAAATCCTAACTTAACTGATAATGAAAAACAGCAATTCATAAAGTTACTCCGGGAGAATAAAGAAGCATTTGCATGGGATTATACAGACATGAAGGGGATTTCTCCTGAGCTATGCACCCACCGCATTTATATTAAAGAAGGATCCCGCCCAGTCTGTCAACCCCAGCGACGGATGAATCCCAATTTAAGGGAAATTGTGAAGGAAGAACTTCAAAAACTGTTGAATGCAGGATTTATATATCCTATATCTGATAGTGAGTGGGTTTCCCCACTTGTAATTGTACCCAAGAAAAATGGCAAATGGAGAGTATGTGTGGATTACAGAGCTCTAAATAAAGCCACCCAGAAAGACCATTTCCCTTTACCATTCATTGATCAGTTATTAGATAATTTGGCAGGTAAGAAATTATTTTCATTTTTGGACAGATTTAGTGGATACAATCAGATTAAGATTGCACCCCAAGACCAGGACAAGACCACGTTTACTAGCCCATGGGGGACCTTTGCTTACAAGGTTCTTCCATTCGGGCTATGTAATGCTCCAGCAACATTTCAAAGAGCAGTGATAGGGATTTTTTCTGATATGCTAAATGATTCCTTAGAAATATTTATGGATGACTTTACTCCTTATGGAGTGACTTTTGAGGATGCACTGCAGAACCTTGAAAAAGTACTTAAGCGATGTATAGAAGCACACCTTGCCTTAAGCACTGAAAAATGTCATATGATGATGAATCAAGGTATTGTATTGGGTGACTTCATCTCATTCCTAGTAATTCAAGTCGACCCAGCCAAAATACAGGTAATTCAGACCCTCCCTATCCCCAAAACACAAACTGATGTAAGAAGCTTTTTAGGACATGCTGGATACTATAGAAGATTTATCAAGAATTTTTCCAAAATAGCTTCTCCTCTATTTGTGTTATTAACAAAAAATGTTGAATTTAGGTGGACTGATGATTGTGAAAAAGCATTTAATGAACTTAAACATCAGTTGTCTACAACTCCCATTTTGAGAGGACCTAATTAGGCACTACCCTTTCATATATCCTCTGATGCCTCAGATACTGCAATTGGAGCTGTCTTGGGCCAAGAAGAAAATAGTCTTCCCTATGCTATTTATTTTATCAGTAAGAATATGACACCAGCTGAACTGAATTATACAGTCAGTGAGAAGGAATTCCTAGCAGTCATTTATGCTATCAATAAGTTTCGACATTATATTACTGGCTACATTACTTTTGTGCATACTAATCACTCATCCATTAAATATCTAATGAATAAATCAGTTACAAATGCTTGAGTTACCAGATGGTTATTATTATTACAAGAATTTGACATCACAATTGTAGATAGGCCAGGAAAAGAAAATGTAGTTGTTGATTTCCTTTCTCGATTGAAAACTGATGAAAATATTCCAGTAGATGATTCTTTTCCTGATGAATATTTATTTGCAGTATCTGCTGACTCACCTTGGTATGCAGACATTGCCAACTATTTAGTTGCAGGAAAATTACCATCGCACCTATCACACAGGGAAAAAAGAAAGATCATTCAGCAAAGTGCTATGTATAACTGGATAAGCGGGTGTCTTTTCCATACAGGACTCGATCAAGAAATCCAAAGATGCATTGGTGAAGATGAAATTTATGATGTGTTAAAAGCTTGTCACGATGGACCTTGTGGAGGGAATTTTGCAGATAAAAGAACAGCACACAAGGTACTCAGAATGGGTTATTATTGGCCCTCACTCTTCAAAGATGCAAGGAAATATGTGAAGGCTTGTGATAGTTGTCAAAGAATGGGCCAGCCTAATCACAGGGATGAAATGCCACTCAATCCCCAGGTAATTCTTGAACCTTTTGAGAGATGGGCATTAGATTTTATAGGTCCCATTAATCCCCCATCCAATCAAAGAGTGTACATATTAGTGTGCACAGATTATATGACTAAATGGGTAGAAGCTAAGGCACTCCTTAAAGCTAATGAAGAATCAATACTAACATTTTTATTTGAAGAGATCTTTGTTAGGTTTGGATTACCCAGAGAACTAGTCACGGATGGAGGACCTCCTTTCAACTCTCATGGCTTCAAGGATACACTTCAGAAATATCATATTAAGCACAAAATGACTACACCTTATCACCCCCAGGAAAATGGGCAGGTAGAAAGCACCAATAAAGTCATAGAAGCCATCTTGACAAAAACAATAAAGGAGAATAGAAGGGACTGGTTTCAAAGGTTGCCTGAGGCATTATGGGCCTATAGAACTACTTGGAGGAATACTACGGGCTTTTCACCTTATGAATTAGTTTTTGGAAAAAATGTTGTTTTCCCTATAGAGTTTGAAATCAAAACTTTAAGAACTGTTTTAGCTGTTAACCTTGACTTGACTGATGCACAGACAGCCAGGTTGCAGCAGCTTCAGGAATTGGACGAGAAGAGACTAGATGCCATCCATCAAACAACCATGATACAGCAACAAAGAAGTAGGTGGCATGACAGAACCATCAAGCAAAAGCAGTTCCAGAAAGGTAACTGGGCTCTACTCTATGACTCCCGTTTTGAGAATTTCCAAGGTAAGTTAAGAACAAGGTGGTTAGGGCCTTATGAAGTAGATGTTGTTTTTCCAAATGGGACAGTCATACTTTTAACGATTGATGATAGCAGAACACCACTACTAGTGAATGGGTATCGACTCCGTTTGTATCAACGACCTGTTTTTAAAGAATATTTTAAAGCTACTTGCATGACAGATATACACTATGCTTTCCTGGGGGAACTTGTTGTCCCTCAAGGCACTTAAATTTCTATTCATTTATTTATTTTTTTAGATTAGATATTCTTTTCAACTAATAATCCCTGCCAAGGGTTGCCATATTACAATTCATTATTTTGCAGATCTTAGTTTTGGAAAATGGCTGAGAACAAAAACTTCAAAAGAATCACTTTGAGACTTGGGAACATTTTTTGGACCATAAATCAGTCTTTCACCACTTTCCATTGCTGCAACACCAACTCTTGTTGCTACAACACCATTTCCTGTTGTTGCAACACCAACTCCCATTGCTGCAACAACAACTCCCGTTGCTACAACATCAATTCCTGTTGTTGCAACCCACTCCCCGTTGCTGCAACACCAACTCCTGTTGCTGCAACACCACTTCCCGATGTCGTAATGCCTTTTTCAGTATTTCTCTCATTTATACTAAAAAAAAGCACCAATTTCTCCACTTCAGTTCCCAAGAAATGAATTATTATTTGCATAAAACATACCATTTCCTACCAAAAGAACCAGCCATACACTATGATGATTACAATCCTCCACTATTACTTCTCGTCAGTAATAAAAACCGCCGGTATTCTCATACTTTTAGACCCGCTTTAATCATTATTAATCCAGCAAAAGACAAGATAAGACTTTTCGACGCAGCAACTAAGAAGGTAAAATATAAAGGTACGCATGATTATGCATGGATATTAAATAATAGTTAATGTGGAGACGTTGATAGGACTACCGAATAATTGTACTTCCAATCATATCACTTAGCCGTAGCTTTTGGGGGGGGGATTACCAAAGCACTGACATAATTGTATAGCACGCCAACTGCCACCACCCTTAACTCTCCCGGTAATATGTAAAAGCCACCTCCTTGTGTCATGTTACCATTTGCAACGGTTTACTCTGGACTGAACTCGGAAACTCGGCTCTGTACTGAGAATTCTCACTGAAACAGCAGCTATGGGAGGAAATCTCATCACATACAAACCTGGCACAACAGCACTTCTTGAGCTCTATCTCGAGGCCTACCAAATCTTCCTGCAAGCGGGATGGCTAGATTATTTTAGGAGACTTCCAGATTTCGACACACAACAAGTCCTTGAGTTTGCATGCAATTTAACAGAGGGGTTTTCCATCGTTCAGGGAGTAAAAATTCCAGTCACAGAGGAAGTCATAGCCCAAGCTACCGGGCTACCAGCTAATGGCACGTGCTGGTTCAGTAGGAAGCATCTGATCCTCAACGCGCAGCAGGATTTTCTTCAACTAGGCGACTAGGTGGAACCCAAGGGCAGAGGCGTAGCACTTCAATCACTGCCTCAACCATGGCCGAAAGTTGCTGAGTTTGTAAAGCAATACCTGACGTGCGAAGGCCGGTACCAGGTATTTTACCAACACGATTTCGTCTTGTTGAATCACTTGAGGCATGGTAAGTTGATAAATATGCCATACTATCTATTGGGATGTCTTAAAAATATGTCACGTTACACTGTCAACGCAAAGCATTCGCTCCATTCCTTGAAACACCACCGTCTAGCTCAATTATTAATAAATAAAGGCCTTGCCTCAAATAACCCCCCTCCCCTCATTAATCCCCACCAAGAGGAAGAAATCCCTCAGCCAGAGCAGGAAATTCCTCATTAGGAAGAGGAAATTCCTCACCAAGTTGAGGACATACCTCAGCAGGATGAAGAAATTCCTCAGTAAACAGAGGATACCTCAGAGCAAATACCCCAAGAAATTCCCCAGCAAACTGAAAAAACTCCCCCACAAGTTGCTGAAAATGTACAATCAACAGTAGAAATACCCGTGCAAACAACCCCATCCCCCAATAAAACCGACTCATCCACTCCCATACTTGGTATTTCTACCGACGAATCTGATGATAACATCCCTATTACCCTTCTCAAACGAAAGAAGCAGCAGAAAAATGAAACCCCACCGAAAAGAAGAAGAACTAGGGCTTCAGTCAAGGCAGCTGCTATTTCCGCCACTGCCCCTATTTTAAAGGAAGCTAGCCGAAAAAGAAAAATATCTGAATTCCCTGCTTCTCTACCCAAGCAAAGGACTCGGTCGTCTGTAACAGCTAAATCCCCTAGCCCCACTCTCCCCAGCTCTCCACCCATCATGTTAAGAACCCGTACTCCCACCAGCCCTGAACTCTCCCCTTCCTCACCCTCTAGGGCTGAGATGCAGAGTGTTCACAGTTTCGTGACATTATCTTTTGAGGCAGCTGTCACACAAGAACCAGCTGCCGACACCCAAGGTAATATTGGCCAAGTGGCTGCAACACAAGAAACAGCCACTACCCCACCAGGTGACACACAAGAACCACCTGTTGGGGGTATAAATGTTCAAATGAATGCTGAAACACAACCTCTGCCTCCACTAGAACCTGCAGTTCCACAAACTTAGCCTACCATATCTACCCTGCAAGAAGAAATTGAATTTCTGAAATCCCAAATTCAGGATTATTAGGAGGAAATAATAAGGGTCAAAGAAGCTTATCAAAATGAACACAACCTGCACATTTTAGCATAGGTAGCATCTGCAGTGGAGAAGAGTAAAGAAAGTGAATATATGTACACTAAGTGTGGTGAGCTCTACACTCAAGCAGGATACAAGATAACTGCAGTACCAGTGACTGGAGTCATTCCAGAACCTTTTGTTGTTGTAGTTAAAATGAAAGAACCTGCTGTTATACAAATTGCAGAAGCAAAAACAGAACCACCACAACCCTCTGCTGATATAGAGCAACCTGTTGTAACACAAGAACCAGCAGGCTCTCCAAAAAATATGCAGGAGGAAACAGAGCAACCTGTTGTAACACAAGAACCAGAAGGCTCTCCAAAAACTGTGTAGGAGGAAACAGAGCAACCTGCTGCAACACAAGAACCAGCAGGCTCTCCAAAAACTGTGCAGGAGGAAACCGAGCAACCCGCTGTAACACAAGAACCAACAGGCTCTCCAAAAATTGTGCAGGAGGAAACAGAGCAACCTATTGTAACACAAGAACCAGTAGGCTCCCCAAAAATTACAAAACAAGAAAGAGAAGAATTGGCTGTTACACAGGAATCAGCAGGAGATGGAGAAGAGGACACAGAATCACCCCGGCCTACCCAAATTGTTATGGAACAAGAAGAAGAAGAATTGGCTGTTACACAGGAATCAGCAGGAAATGGAGAAGAAGACATAGAATCACCCCGGCCTACCCAAATTGTTATGGAACAAGAGGAAAAAGAATTGGCTGTTACACAGGAATCAGCAGGAAATGGAGAAGAAGACATAGAATCACCCCGGCCTACCCAAATTGTTATGGAACAAGAGGAAAAAGAATTTGTTGTTACACAGGGATCAACAGGAAATGGAGAACAAGACATAGAACCACCCCGGCCTACTCAAATTATCACAGAACGGAAAATTCTTGTTGATGCCTATACACAAACTGAATCTCCCTCTGTCAGCGATGCATGCATAGAGACCGCTAGTTTTCAGGAATTAAAGGGAATATGGTGGAAAGAATATGAGATGTCGCAAGGGAAAGCATTCCAACAGCAAAAGGGAATCTGGTTCAATTATGCATATAAGAATTGGGAAGCACTTGAGCAGTCTAGAGCTCAGTACAAAGAAATTAAGGAACTAAAAGCTAGACTGTCCCAGATTTTTGATTTGGTTCAAAGAATACTTGCTACAAGAAAACCTTCTTTCAACTATGCAGCATTTTTGAGGGAACGACTAACATTCTTACAGATAAAGGCAGTTAGAGATGGTAGACCTCATCAGGTGATCACATCAGAACAATTTATTGAAACCTTTGCAGAAGCACCCAAGAATGATCAGAATTTGTTGTGTGAGCTTTATCTCCACAACGAAGCTATGTCTGAAGACAGAAAAATGAATATACTCCCTCTTGTTGGTGACATACAACTCAGAGCTTTCATTTCCTTTCTAGCTAACCAACTCACTTGGCAAAACGCTTTCATCTCAGCACAACACAATGAACAGAACTGCCTCCTTTGGATTAGGGTTGAACCCCAAAATGCAGCTACTTTTATTGCACAGCACCAAAGAATGTTAAGTGAACCTGGAATGACTGATCATATTAGGCAACTACAAGCAGTGGTCTTGCGAGATTGCCAACACTATGTGAAAACAAAGGCACCTTTGGCTATTAAAGCCAACAACCTATTCTGGGAAAACTGTCCCAAGGAAAGACAGGAGTATCATCCCTACAATCCCCCTAATCTACAGGCAGCAATTTCAAGGGTACCTTACTATGTTAGATGTATGGAACAATGTGCTGAAAAATGGATTGGCTACAGATTTAAATTTCCCCTCTTATGGTTATCTGGTCAGCAATACAAGGGTCAGTTTAGATCATCCAAAAAGGAAGAGGTGGCAGCATGGAGGCAACTAGAGAGTGTCTGTGGGTTTAGAGACAGGTTTGATAACACTTTCCATAGCTACTGTATCAGTAATTTACACTCTTCGTCCCAGTACTCCGACTCAGATTCAGAGTAAGCATTGCAGGAGGCCATGCAACCCTTTCAGTTGGGGGGGATGTTAGGACTCCAAATTGACCACTTTTTACCTTGTATTTTTGCTATAATATTACCCTCTTCAGTCATAAGTTGAAAGCCTTGATTATATAATGACCTAATCATTCCAAGGTATGAAGGAACTCTCCTCATTACTATATTTTTAATCATTCATTACATATTCATGTTATCTTTATAATTAATCTTTGGAGAAGTTAACCAAGTTGCTAAGTAACCGTTAAACTGTCTAAAGTCTGCAGAAATTATAGTTTGTAGTTCCTGCAACACCAGAAACAGCAACTACGCAGTTGCTGCAACACCAGCAACAGCAACTATCTAAAGCAGGGAAAACGTTATTTTGCAACAACTAGAATACCGGAATTGGCAAGCGGAAACAACAACTATCAGAAGATCGGCAGAGCTCCATGCTGACACAGCACGATCAGGAACTGTCCAGAACGGCTAAAACATAGTTACAGTTGCTGAAACACCAGGAACAACATGAGTTTACTAAATCAGCAACAATGGTGAAGCGGAAAAGCATAGTACGAGGATTCCAAGAAGACGGTTGAGGTTCGTTTACCAGCTGTGTAACAGTAAGAGACCCAAGAAAGAATACACTGTCACATTGTTGTAATGGCATCCTGTAACAAGGATGGATTTCTTATTTTTGACAAAAAGGTTGAACTGAATGAACTATGACGGTCTATTGTAATAGATGTCTCCTCTATAAAGAGGAGACATCTACATTAGAAGGGGGGAGGGAGAAAGAAAACAAGTTGTAAGGGAAATTTTGAAAAACAAAAGCAAGTCTAAATCTTCATTGTAACTAGACATTTTGGCAGATGAATAAAAGGTTGTTCTGAGCATCTAATTCGGCAGCTGTGTTCTGGGGAATCTTGTGAGAGGGATAGGGCCCACCTTCTTCACAAGATTCACCCATTTATTTTCTGTTAGTGTGTGAGTGTGTTTGAATTCTGTAGCATTACCTCTGATAATTTCTTTTTGCTGATACTCTGTTTTGTTAGTTGCTTGATATTGAAAAAGAGTACTTCTCCGGTGATTAGGAATTGCAGTGTGTATTGGCAACTTGGTTACGGGGGCAGGTGCTGAACATCCTTACCCAGAGGATAGGGTCCTGATCCTCTGCTAACAGAGCAGCCATTATTTTTCTTTATAGATTTGTATTCTTAGTTAACTGCTTTTATTTCATCTCTGCAATATATTTTAACTGCTATAACACAGAGTAAGGAGTTTGACAGAAAATAGAATTGTGTATACTACAGCTTTTAATGCTTTTAGAGTTAAGTACATACAGTACGAGGTCACCTTTGAAATAAAAGGACTTTCCCGGGTTGACAAATTAATGTGGTACTCGACTGTTTAATCAATAAACAATTCAAGTAGCCAACAACACGTACATACTTTACAAAGACCACCATAAAACATCCTAGACTTTCTTACAGTTAAGATGTGTGACTCATAATACAACATAATATTGAGTCTACTTTATTTTAACACATAATATTTTACCTTTTTTATCCTTATATTATTGCTTCAGCCAATTAATATCCACTTCTTCAATAAACTTCTTCTAAAATCATATCCAAGCTTGGTGTCTTCATCTTAAATCTTTCTAGCTTCAATTCACAATTGTTAGAGTGGTCATTTCTAACAAATAGCATATACATGTTAAGTTGATCAAGCTCAACATGTTTTAGTTACAAAATCCAAAAAAAAATCAAGAACACAATTCATTTCACCAAGCATATACTAATTTGCGGCATAGTCAAAGTGTTGGTTCCATCTTCACCCATGTAGGATGAGTTTTCCTCTGTCTTCCTTTAGTGCTATTGACACATCATCATGAAAATGACTTGCATTAAGGCGACAAACCATTTGTGACAATAAACCTTACTAAACATATCAACAACCGAGATTGACAATGTGATGGAAATCTCCATTAACATGTCATCATGAGAAGTAAGTAATAAATGCCCAGAATTTCTTTAACTAGAATATGAAAGCAAAATGATGAGCAAGTCTCACCAAATTTCCTATACCCATACTTTGGGCTCCAATGGTTGCTTTGTATTAAATAAAATCAATCCCCAGGGTCAAGGAATGACAAACCAACACCAGACTCTATCGCCACTCCTCCACCATTGAAGGACCTCCACTCCTCCAACATCGAAGGACCTCTCACTTTTGTCAGCAGACCTACGAGAGGTAACCGAAGAATTGTCATTGGTAATTTTCACGTTATTGTTCATGTGCTGCAACAAATTCAATAGAACCCCAAGCGTTCGAGACACCATTTTTCCCCTCATGGAATCTATGAAAACCTCCTAAGACTCGATCCCTAGTGACAGAAGCGCTAGGGTTCTCACCTTGTGCAAATAAAAATCCAGCGGGTTCTCTCCTCCCATAGTAGGTTCTAAACAATGAAACATATTCTGAAATGGAGTTCCAAAGAGGCAAGTTCGACTAGTTTGAATTTCAAAGTCACAGATTTGCAACTAGGGCAGGTCGTGGAAAAAACACAACTCCCTAGCTACCTAGCTCTTCAAGCTCACAACTCCAGTGGAGCCAACTCAAACAGATCTTTAACCACTCTTTCAGACGCATGGGTTTCTCACAACATTCTTTCTCGTCCATACTTCGCCAAGCTTCACTTGAATGAATGGACAAACAAAAGACAAAAAATAATACATATATATTATTTTATTTCCCTCGGCCCACGAGGGCGAAGGCCCCAGGCCCAAACAGGCTCTGATACCAACCTAAAATTCAATAATGCACACTCACCCAATTATATTGATCAAATAAAATTACATATATACATGAGGTGTTGTCTCAGTATAGCGAAACTAACTTGGACAGACAATCACTTGGTTGAGAGAATATCTCAAACACACACCAATCTAGGAAAGATCTAGATCTTAACAACTCCTAAGGAATAGAAACAGACTGCTTTACATAGAAAGAGTCACAACTGAGACATGTAGGAATTAAATTTCCAAGTGTCCTCACAAAACTAATTGGCAATAAGAGAGGCATGGATATTTGACAGGTCTACATTTATATGGTCCAAAATCTAGTTCAAAAAGGAAAAAAATAAATCTTTAAAGAAATAGTCGACTCCAATGGTGTAGGATTGTGGGATCCCATTCAGATTATTCAATTTACATATTATGTCTTTCTTTCTTTTTTTCCTTAAATTTTATGTAGATTTATATTGATTATCAAGAAAAATTTCACATTGTAAACTTTTCAAAAACAAATATCCATAAGATTTCCAAAAAACTTAGTAAACCCTATTATTGGCATATGTATTTTGAAACGCTACTAACTATTCATAGCTAAACTAAGATTCTTTAGTATTATATTTGTTGATAGCTAAATGTTTTTCTTTACCAGTCCTACCAAAAACTATAGTAAGTATCGTGTTACATATATTTCTCTAAAATACTCTAAGACTTTTCAAAACATTAACGATCATGTTTACGAAAAAATGCAACTTGTCACCAAGATACCCATATACCAAATGTTCAAGTAGAACTTGTAAATCTAGGATGATTGCTGGGACGTGGCAAAAGAGTTGGCATGCGGAGAGGCTAGATCTAGATCGTTAATGACCAGTGACATGTCATAATGTTCATTCATTTTCTAAATTAAAGACCACGTAATATTCCATTTGAGACAACCTTACTACTATATCATCCAAATCATATCTAATGTTCTGTAGAATTCTCTTTATCTCGTCCTCGCCTTCAAACAACTTGTTATTGTGAATTTGCTTTTCTTTGAAGGCCATGCTTAGAAGAGTTTCTAGGTTATGATGATGGGTGATGGAGTGAAGGAAATGAAGGCTTCTCTTGTAGAACTTTTTCGGGTCTCGAACCCATTTGAGACTATTTCCGCCAATCTTTGAGTGAGAGAAATAAACACAATTCCTAAAGTCTTTTTCCTCGAGATGGAGGGTTTCCTTTCAGACCCCTATGGGGGCTACGTCAAATAAATTTGTAATTTATTCCATTTCAAATAAATGTGGACCTGTTAAAGAAGATGTGTGAGTAGTACTTATGGCCTTGGAACTAGGAAGATGTTGTCATGGAGCCATATGACCAATTGACCTACAAATCCAACAAGGAAGGATTGTGGTTAAGTGACCCACTATTATGGGCTGAGACTCTATATATCTATATTCAAGATAAGACATACACTCTAAAGAAAAGAAAACATGGACAAGGATATCAATTAGAGGCAAAAGACATAAAAAGCCCATACTTGTGAAGAAAGGCAGTTTCTGGTGCCCCCAAATTTTTGTGACACTGTATAAGAAAGGAGCTAAAGCACATAATTAGACTCTATAGAATTGATGAAATACCAAAAGAATGACCCAATTCAAATGAAATGGAGAAGTTTCCTTTGTACCACAATGCAAAAACCAAGACTGGACAATTGAAAGATATTCTTACAGGGTTTGAATCTTATGGATCCATCGAGGGTGAAACTGCCACCAGCTCAAAAGTCGAAACAAACCTCGAATTATGGAGGAAGAGAAGAAAGAGCATTTCCCTTGTGATTAATGAGCAATGTAACTAGAGAGCAATGGTTAGATCAACCATTCCAGACTCTACAACAAAGAGATAACCTTAGTTTCACACATCTATGACACAAACTTACTCTAAGAAGTTTAATGGAGCACAAGATTATTATACCTCCCTCCAACCTAAGTATAACTAGTAAGTCACAACCTTAACACAAATGTTTCGTCACCCTACTTCCATGACCATGTAGATATAAGGAGCCAAGGACCTGAGGGATGGAGAGGAGCTAGGGACATGAGAGATATAACGTGCAAAGTGAGATAACAAAATTAGATGTTGTTTCATATGCAATATCTTGTATTTCCTAACCTTTTGTTGTTTCAAAACGTTCTCGCATTATTTTCTCATAAATGAACTTACCTCTCAAATATCCAATATTTCCTATTTTCAAATCATTATTTTCTCATAAATGAGCTTATCATTTTTGTGAGAGGTGATGGTGCTCCCAACCGATCCGCCATATGATGAGAAACGAAGCTGCATAGGGAAAAAACAAACATTTTAATGCAAGAATTAACGTACCTCCCAAAACCACTTCCCACAGGTTGGTACGACTTATTAAAGTGTGCATAGTCTAGGGATCCGATGTCTTGGGACGTGAAGGGCATGTTACTCCAGTTGTGGAGCATAGCACTCTCACAAAGGGCCGTCACCGTTCTCACCAATTTGATAGTAAGGTATAAACCTTCACACGAGTGTTGGGCCATGATCACAGTTCACTCGGCCTTTAAAGCATTCCCCGATATTTTACCTGCGAACTAAAGCTTTCCGACTTTTAATTGGCGAAGTGTACTCTAAATGTATGTATGGAAATCTTTGAAAATATAGATTACAGCTTTTAAGTTTCCCAATTTTGGGAGTTTCGGTGGCCAAATCCAATCCCAAACAAATTAAAACACTCCTATCTAAGCGAAATTTTGCCACCTAGTTAGACAACGCAACTACTAAGCAGGAGGTCTTTGTATAGGAAAGTTATGAAATTGGTCAGTTCACTAACCGACTATATTTTGCCTGTTCGATCTTATGTCAGTGCATGCCATGCAAAGGGTATATTTATGGAAATTTTGGAGTATGAAATCGGTCAGTGAAGAGTCCTCTTAAAACTTCTGAATGCAACCTCTTTATTTCTCCGATCGGTCTTATCTCAGCGCATGCCATGCAAGGGGTATATTTATGGAAACTTCGGAGTATTCGATCAAACTGACAGTAATTATACATCAATTCTTTTCCCTGGAGTGAAGTCTAAATGCTTTTGTCAGGTATATTTATAAGTTGAATGAAATTGAGAAAACAATTGTCGAAATTTTATGCGGTGTGGTTTGTATATACGTTTAATAAAAAATTATTAAACTGTATTGTTATATTTGGAAATTAACCGACCAAAACATTAAATAATTAAATTGGTCAACCACAAAAATCAAAGCAAAATATTTTTCAAATCATTCAGCATCTTTCAAATAGTCCTAGATCTCCTAACTGGAAGTATGATTTTGTTTTGTTTAAAACTCCAGGAAAAATATATTAGCTTTTCATAAAAATATTAGCTTTAGTTTTTGATAGAATCTAGTAAATATTTTTGTAAATTTAAATTATGATTGTTAAATTTTAAGGTTTTTGGTAGCTGATTTCTGATGGTGTTACATCCATTTTCATTAATAAAAATTTAATTCAAACATTTCTGCAACAAATTTTTTGAATTTTCTTTTTACAAAATTCTGAAAATTTTATAATTTTTTTTTTTTAAATTTTAACTGAACAAGAAAGGTAAATCAATCAATTTCAGGTAAATCAACTTCTTATATCCTAGTGCCAACAGTTAGATATTCTGCAGATGAAATATTGGCTGACTTTCATCTGGGGAGAAAAGTGGAGGTGAAGCACTTCAATATTGAACTGATTACATCTCTCAATCTATTTACAAGGCCGTTACTTCTATTTAACTCATTCTTATTTTATTATTCATTATTATTAAACTTATTCTAAAGTATAATTTTAATGGTTGGTTTTCCAGAAATTAGTATATGGGCCAGATGTTCTCACATAACATTACATTAAACAAATTTAACAAATATATGTGAGTTAATTAATGAAAAATAAATAATAATACTGAATATGTTGGTTCAATTAAACTTTTTAATGCATCAAGAGGTACTCTACAACTCAGTATATGAGGGAGATGTTGTCATGTAACTTTATGTTAAACAAATTTAAAGAATATATGTGGATTAATTAATTAAAAATAAAGAATAGTATTGAATATGTTGATTCAAGTAATTTTTTTAACAAAAAACACATATACATAACAATATTATCATTCACAAAACAAAAACAAAATAAAGCGTAGACAAAAAAAAAAACGAGTATAAAATTCATTTATCAAAAGAGGATCAGTGCTGAAATCTTAAATTAAGATATGTCTGTTCTTCAAAAAAATCTTCAACTATATAGTTTATAATGTAGAGCCATGAAATACAATTATTTGTTTGTAAATTATGTCTCATTTCGCATTGGAAAACAAACTCACCTATCTATAAAACTTAAACACCTCATTCCTCAAAAATATTAAATTAGATTTTAGCTGTAATGTGAAAAATGATATAAGATTATTTGCCAAAATGTGAAACTGAATAAACATAATTAACTCTTATTACATGTGAAATTGTTGCATGCAATTAGAGTACTTGCAAAACTAAAATGCTACCTACAAAAATTAGGTAAGTGAACATCATAGTTAAATGTGTTTATGTGAGGTAAATTTATCAAAGTAAAAAAAATAATTAGTATTTCAGATATATATAAATTAGGAAGATTAATAAGATAGTTAAAAATGATTTTGTGTGAGGTAAATTTTCTTAATGTAAATATAGTGTGCTAAAATATATCTATAACATCCCCTAATAAACCTGTGTAAAAATACATAGGATTAGAATTTTTTTACGGAATATACTAGCATGTAATATTTTGAATCACTTATTCCATATTCCTTAAGTGACCATTAGATAAAATTATTGGCATTACATAGAGTAACTTTAGAAAGGCAATAGCAAGTCACATAACGTACTAACCTGTTGTAGTGGCTACAACCACCCTTGAAAATATTGGCTCGCATGCAAATTTCGGAGCCTACCTTGGATCCTGTGATCGATCAACCTTGGTCGCTTGTTGTCAAGCTCATGATTTCAAGCTCCCCTCCTTGATCCTACAAGTTGTCTGCGTTCTCATCTTTATATAGCATGTGTCATTTTAGGGCATAGGAGTTGTTGTTTGTCATGCAAAGGGAATGTTGTTTTGCTTCAAGGGAAAGAATGTGCGCATGAGTGGTTGTCATCACATAGACATGTTTCACACTCACTTCATGCACTCTTGTCACGAAGGTTGTTGCGTCAAGCAAAGCATGTATTATGTATTCTGGATGGCCTACGTTGTGTCACTAAGTGTCCATATGCGATCAAAGCCAGTCCTATCAATGTTTACATATGTTTCACTGATCTCACACTTAGCCATTTTCCCGAGCATCCTAGCCTCATCTAGCCTAAAACTATGCACTTTTCTTCTGCAACCATCAAGTTTCCTCCCTTGCCAACTGAAACCCCACAGTGCATAGAGACAACAACCTACCTTGCATGTTGAAACCACGCAGCCCACAGAAACCCCAGCCAACACTACTCTCCAAAAATGCATAGAGTAGTCAGGTAGCCAACACTACTCTCCATAAATGCACATAGTAGTCCAGCTACAATGCACTCAGAAATTGCGCAGAGGTGTCCTCCGAGAACCCCCATCCTGCAGTAGTTTCTTATTCCTCAAAATTGTGCAATTTTGTCCAATCTACCCTATCTGTCTTTCACGCAGAGACTGCGCAGACGGGCCTGCTAGGGCTTCAGTACAACAACAATCACTATCTACTGAAATTGCGCAGATCTACCTCTCATTGACTATAGGAAACGGTGACATTCAGAGATCACTCCCAAGGAGTTGAGGCGAAGGACCGAGGAACCAAGTAATGGAAAAATTAGGACCGTATGCAAAGTCTGTCAGATGCATGATCATCTTAAGGGTAAGTATGGTAAGTAAAAAACATCTTTCGAGGTACACCTCTTAGTTAAGTTTGCAAGACTACTTTTCATTCTCATATCATCCTTTCCTTAGTAACATCCATGTGCGCAAACACGAAAAGTCATTTTTATGTGTTTCTTGTACATGTCTTGGTTCCTTTTCATTTGTTTGACCAAATATCGTCTTCTGCATGTTGATTGCTATGTCATACTTGCAACCTCATTTTAGTGATGTTGAACATTGTGTTTGAGTTGTGCTCACTATATAAACATCTATTGCACTAACACATGATGTTGTAAGCACTATCACACAAGTGTCATCGCGGTCACTTAATGATCTATCACAAGTGCCACGCTTATCGCTCATACTCGTCGATTAGTCACACTTAGGGTATGTTGTCTTGATGGTTTGAGGTGTCTTGTTGTCAAGTCATTTTGAGTGTGTGTTCGCAAGGTCATGCATGTACAAAGTCACTCATTCACACACTTAGTCATTTTGCTAAAACTTTTTCGACACAACCACCCTTTAACAGTCGAACCCTCGCTGAACTGCACTGTTCAGTCTCAGCTCTCAGTGATCATGTGCTTATGCCTAGAATTACACAGAGCTTGAGGCTTCCTCCCAGGAAATATGCATTGCTCAGTCCTGGAGTTGACTCGACTAACTGTCACTAAGAACAACGCAAAATTGTCTTAGCAAGCCATCTCAATCTACGGTGCCCACAATCAAAGCCATCAAGCCTCCAGCTGGTAAACCAAAGAGTTTGACTGGGCAGTGACCTCAGGCCTCTCTCCTCTAGAAAATTTCGAACAAGCTGTCAGCATGCTTGGTAGCGCTAAATGAAGAAATAATGCAAACATGCTTGACAAGCACCCACTGTATGTCACTACACTATGCTCAAAAAATGCAAAGTTATGTAAGCCAGTCACCTAGTCAGTAGGCTTGCTGCACCTCATGAAACTGTACAATTTTGATGGGTTGTATCCCAGCTACCAGAAATCCTACTTAGCCCAGCAATGGCACAAAGGTGTCCTATAAGCCATGCTTCTAGCTATGTGCAGTTTTTGCCAGCAGCTTCCCACATCACGCTGCCAGCTTCCTCGGAGAATATATACACAGTTTTCACTTCCAGTGTCCCCCTACTGCCTCCACTGTCTCCCTAGAATATTTGCACGGATCTGCCCTCCAGCTGAGCCAGATCCTATAGACAGTCATTGTTGACCCATATTTCCCATCTCAGTCTCCTAGTGACCTCTGTGTAATTTTCCTTGATAGCACCCAGAGCCTACATTCTAGCCTAAAATGTGCTCTCGATAGTTTCAAAGCCTTGTCCTCTCTCCAGGTCACTTGCATCCGAAAGTTAAAGATAATGCATTATGGTAGAATATGAGATTCCTAGATTTGATGTCGTCTCGTCATGGGTGATTGCAGATATAGGTACATGGATGAGACATGGTGCGATGACGAATGTGATGAACAAGGAGAGCACGCTAAGAGACTTGTTTGTGAATGGACGAACACATGGAGCATGCTATGTACAGGCGAAGGAGAGACATGCTCGTGCAAACATCAAGAGAACACCAAGACCATTGAAGACTCTGCACACCTTGCCATGTGGAGGTGAAGCTATGATACACCAAGAGAACATTCATCACTGAGCAACACTGCAGCTCGACATGAACACCACCAACAGCATGAACATACCAACACTATCGTGTTGAGTCATGTCATGAGTCATCTCGACCACCTCACTACTGTGGGCCATATTGTTATAATCAATGTAATATAACATGTAAGTCAAAGAGACCCACATGTAAAGTTGAAGAGTAATGTAAGTCAAACAGTCATGAGGGAAGTTGAAAAGTCACAAGGGTTAGTTTCACCCTTAGCTATATATACCCCTCATTTGTACATGCAAAAGGAATTTTCACCTTGGCTCCTCCCAGATAGCCTTGAGAGTCTGTAATCTTTTCTTTGAGGAGTGAGCAGTGGCTCTAATATCCCACTATTTGGATTAGTGATTTAATGGTGGACGGATGTGTTTTGGATCTTTTGCTTAATTCAAAAGCTTGTTAATAGGCCAACAAAGTTTCACAGATGTATTTTATTCATTTGTAAGACTATTCTTTGGATGCTTGTAATGCATGTTGCTTTAACCTGTATTAAGAAAGTTGAACTATTTCGGTTGCTTTAGTACATATGCTATTGGAAATGTGATGTGATAGTTGTTAACATTATCTCACCCGTGTGGGATATCCCACCAAAAACTCGAGAGATTCATTCTTGTAAACTTTTTATAATGCTTGTGGCACTTTTGTGGACTATTCCGCTGGGTGTTGTGTGTGCTATCTGTTCACTTTTTGTTTGTGATTACCAAATCCATGTGGAATACTCCACTAGAATATTTGTAGGTCTTGCTACAGTTTTGTGTGTCTCTAGCATAGTTGGGACTATTCCCTCTCAACCTGAGCCTCACTTCCACCCTCTCCCTCTACAGTGAAAGAACTCAGACACAAGTGGCACTAAGCACTCACGAGGCATGCAAACCTCGTTGTTCAAAGACAAAGTAAACCACTCTCACGTGCTGAAAAGTAAGAGCTAAGGTTAACATAATGGCAATTGGGACATCATATCGGATGGGACTCCTACACCAAATTGTTTGAGATCTAGTTGGGACTTCATACCAGGGAGATCCCCTGAATGTTGGTGAGTCCAGCACTATCAACATTTTTGGCACTAGAAGGAGGGCCAAATGACAAGCTGAGTCCCCACAATCTTTTTTGAATCTCTACATACTTATCATGACTGAACATAGAATTTCTCTTCTGGAGTGTATGTCTTATGGAAACGACTTTGAAATCTCAGAAGAGCTCTAGAATAACTTGTCATGTAAAACATACGATGGTGGAGGCCAAGTAACCATGGTTATAAACAAGATTGGCATTGTACGCTCCTATGAAAGGCATGAAATATTTGAAGATTACATGACCTGGGCCTTGTTTGCATACACGCTTCGAGGGTACCCACTACATTCGTATGCCACGCTACCCAAAAAATGTATTCACTCTTTCCGTCATTTGATAGCAGAGATAGACCATGATTTCAATCATTTTGATTGTAAAGCACTCAACAAAGAAATTATGGAATTACAGAAAGCACATGATGAATTCGTTGAACAATTTTACATGCACTTTCGTAATCTTGCATATCGATTTCCTAAAGATGAAACTGATTGGGAACTCCTCAATGGAAGATTTAACCATCTTCTTTACATCTCCAAAATTTCGCAATTCTTGGAATCATTTGAACCCCTCCCAGCACACCTCAGTGTTAGAGCTGCCAAATCTAACATGAACGAGGTAACTATCACAAGTGATTGGCTGTCTTCTTCTCATCAAAGATCTCTAGGTCCACAATGCGAGTTAGGACAAGCTGCACACACATCTATTGAACTGTCACATCCTCCTACCCCACCTACTCTTGATATCTGTGAAAAATTGACTTGCAGGCCTACTGGTTGTCATGTGGACTTGTTACCTCAAACTTCATCCCCATGTTTTGTTGATCCTCCCAACTATACTATCCTATATTCTTCCATTCTAGACTCCACACTTACTATGAACGAGCATCAAGTTGTTGACAGAGTTGGTGTTGTGAAGCCAACCTGCGCTATCATTGATGATGAGTGTGTACAAGAATCTAAAGAAGAAGCCGTGGTGAAGGTGATGAGCCTCATAAATGGGTAATTATATAGGCCCATTTTACCTCCTAACCTAGTCAAATAAACCATTTTCTTAGCTTATTGTATGATTTTCTGATTATATTTATGCTTATAGGGTGAGTTGAGTTAGTTATTATGCCATGTGATCTAACATGTATTTAATGCAGATTGTTAATGGATTTCGAGGTCAAAGCAAGGATATAGTGGCAAAAATGCAGAAATAACTTGAAGTGGACAGAGGAAAGGACTTAGAGGAGGGAATCTCCCTCATTTATTTCTCTTCACTTTGAATTCCCGTTCATTCAGCTTAGAGTACAAGCAGACGAATCATGCACTAGAAGGCAACTAAGCAAGTGGAAGATGATTGAGAGTTATCTCGAGTTTTGGGAGCCAAGCCTCCCTAATTTTAAGAAAGTTGTTGGTAGATTTAGATGTATAGGCCTAGGGCCTCACTAGGGTCGAATTTTTGTTTATGTAAACTCTGCTCAAATTTCGAGCTTACTATTTTATGACAGTTTTATGTAATATTTTGATAATGAAGATGGAATCCTTTTTCAGCTAGCACTGAGTTACCTCAGAGGGATGGAGCTCTTGGGTTAGGTCCCAATACAAGCAGCCAAGCTCCTCTTTACTTTTATTTGTATGATTTACTTTAGTTTGTAGATTAGTTGCCGTTAGATGTATTTCTTTCATGGTTAAGAATAGGTTGCTTTTGATGATTTAGTAGTTTGATTCAATTTGTGCTTTCTGTAGCAAGTTAAGTAGTGATCAGAAAAGATTCAAATGGCTAGAAACAGTGCCTTGGCCTCTCTTCCTCCCTCTGGGACCATGATTTGAGGCAAAGGCTCTCTTGCTGCCCCAAAAACACAGATTTTCCTCATTCCTAGGGCATCTAGTGCTTGTGGCTCTCTAGTAGGTTGATACTCAAGTTTTTCTTTACTATAGATCTTCTTTCTCATGTTCACTTCCTAATTTACAATATTCCTCTTGCATGCTTTCCTTTCTTATAGCATTTCCCAACATTTCTTTCCATGCATCATAGTTTAGGCCATCTTAATGCAAAACTCTGTTTTTCCTAGATGCACTCATTTCATTAGTTGCTTGATTTTCTTGGTTGACTGTTAGTTTCCATGCAGCAAATCTCTTCCAGTAGTAGACTAGCTTACCAACAATCAAACCCTCCATCTGATCCATGCCCTATAAGTCTCCCAAGCCTCACCTCAATTCTGCCCTAGTTTCCTTCATTTTTCATAGAACTTCTTCCTCTATCCTTGAGCAAACCCAATCATCTTTCTCTCTTATGGTGGTTCATGGTAGACCTTAGGCACCCTAACACCTCATCCCAACCTTCATCCACCTTTTCACCCACTCTCACACCGTCAAAATAGCGGAAATTTCTCTCGGCCTCCTCCTACAGGCCTCTTATAGTTTCCCTATTTTCCTCCTATAGTTTCCCTATGTCCTCCTGTAGTTTTTCCTGTAGGCTTTTTTTTAGAGGCTGAGTGTGGGAAAAGCCTCCAGAAGGCCACCTAAGACCTCCTAGGACCCATCCACACCATCTTACATCCTCCCAAGTTCCAAAACTACCCTCCAATGCCACCTGTTCACTGCCACACTCACACACAATAAATTAGATGCATGTCAAGTTCACATAAAAAGACATAAAAATCCAAAAATATCTTCTTTGCTTATTTACTTCCAAAAATAGGATGGTTAGGTGTTTTTTACTTCCTTGAGTAGGTAATGGCATTTATTTCATGGTTTTCATAGTGTTTTTGGCAAAAGTAGAATTACCTTGTTAATTAGGGTTTACTAGGTTTTTTCTTTACATTCCAGTCTTTCTCCTCTCTGTAGTTAGAATAGCATCTGTAGAGTAATATTTATTTCCTTTCATCACACATAGAGCTTCTTCTGAAATCTATAGAAGTTGGCTTGAGCTCCTTGTGATCTTCCGCCCACTAACCAAGTGACAACCTGTAGTGAGAACTAGTACTTGTGCATACAGCACCAACGCTTCCAAGTTTGTTACGAACTACTGGGTTGATAAAAGTAAAGTTGGAAGCCTAAGAGTTGCAGAATTCTTGCTGTAATACTAGCGCTCACCACTTTTTGGCATCGTTGTCGGGGAAGCGTCAGATTATTCTGTGATTACTGCTTTCTTCTATTTCCTATTGCAACATTCTGCTAATAGTTTGTTTCAGCAAAAGTAGACTAGTCATTTATTTTCTTTCAATTCTGCATTTCCTTGCTTTCCTTTTCAATTCTACAAATTTTCATTCGGCAAGTTTATTTCGGCTAGATGCAATTTGTTTTGTTCAATCACAATTTTAGTTTCTCTAGGTACTTTCAGTGTGGGGGAAAGGAAACAAAATCCAACCAAAAATATTTCCTTTCATGCCTCATAGGAATAGTGATAACTCAAGAAAATTTTTGCCCAACACCCATGCTGCCTCACACAGCCAACCTTCTCTCTTCTTCGGTGGCTGTAATCAAGAAGAACCCTTAGGTGAACAACCATACATATTTGAGGAACCTATAGGGGAAGAAGAAGAAGAAGAAAACATTCCTCCTCAGCCAATGGATCAAAACAGAAATGCTAGGGGGAATGGAGAGAGAATAGAGGGTACCTTTCCCATTCGGGAGACCAATGGGGACACCAAAATGAAGAATATAAGTCCTTTAACCCTACCTCACTTCCATGGTCTGACTATAAAAGATCTTGAAACCTTCTTGTTCAAGTTTGCTATCATATGTCGAACTTATGACTATGCAGAAGACAAGAAAAAGTTGAAACTGTTCCTTTCTACCCTCAAGGATGCAGCACTGTGCTGGTTCATGGGATTATGTGGAAATAGCATCACAAATTTGGCTCAGATGCATCAGGCCTTCAACGATGGGTATCGAGAGCATTGTAGGTTAGAAGATACTAAAAAAAAAATCTTCTGAATGACCATGGGAAGTGATGACTCCTTGGAAGACTATGAAGAGTGGTTCCAGCTCAGTTACAAAAGGGCCAGGTGTACACTTGACCCTGAGTCTCTAATGTTGGTCCTTCTCAGGGGAATTCGGGAAGACCTTTTAGACACCCTCCATCTACTGGCCAGGGGAGACATCTACCAACTATCCTATGAGGACATAAAGACTGTTTTTAGAAACCACTCTAGAGCAACCATAAACAAAGGTAGGGGGAGTCAACCCATAGCTAGCACCTCTTCTTCCAATTCATCCATTAAAGGTGAAATTGGAAACACGCTAGAAGACTTCAAGAGTGAGATGCTACAGAATCTTGCCATGCATATGGATACCTTACATATCAAAATAAAACAAGAGGAAGCAGAGAGGGCTTTGGCCATTTTTTTCCCTAGATGCACCAGGGGGCATCCTAGGAATGAATGCCCATTGCACTCTATAGAGGTTTGTTCTATCTGTGAAGAAGATCATTCTACAGATAAGTGCCCTTCCTTGCCCAAACTTAAAGCTATATACCAAGGGGTCGAAGGAGTCACTGAACAGATCTATTACATAAACTAAAGAAGCTCACATGGACCTAGACCATACTAGTAGGGGATGCAAGGGACATCTCAGGCATACTACAACCCCAACCAAGTCACCTCCATACCTTCTTAGGGCCCCCCTGCTCATCCTTCCTGGTCCACGCCTCCTCCTTGGTCCTTCACATCTTAATATCATGCCCAACCAACCACCCATTCATTTCAATCCTATGCTCAGCCACAACCTTAGTGGAATGCACCTCATCAGGGGTGGAGGCACTAATACAACTCTCTTCCCACTCTTTTTCCTCCACCAGCTGCCCAACCACAATCGCTACCTTCTTCTCCACCAAGGCAACCCCAAATGCCTACCTAGCCAAATCTGAACCTAAACAACAAACAGGCTCAGCAAGTGTTTAGTGGGGAACCATCATGCCAAACTTATGTTGTGGAGATTCAAGAAATTAACTTGTGATCCGGGAAAGTTCTCCCAGATAGCCAACCTCCACCCATAGAGATTGAGGAAGATAAAGAGGAAAGCGAACCTAAAGAAAATCCACCCTTTCCTGACAGACTATCCATGATAATCTAGCCTACCCCAGAAGAGAGTGAACTCCTGGGAGAATCGAAACATTTATGTGTAAAGATACCACTTCTCCAAGCCATAAAATATGTGCCTATCTACAACAGGTTGACCAAAGATAAGTTCTTTAGGCATCCAGGAAGGCGCAAGAGAGATGCCCCAACCATCAATGTCATAGGACAATTCTCCGACCTGATGTTTGGGTAGGTAATATGTCCAAAATATCTGGACCCTAAAAGCCCAGTAGTTGATGTCCACATCAATGGCACAAGGATCCCACATACCTTGACTGATCTGGGAGCTTCCATTAATGTGATAACAAAGGACATAATTCTCAAACTTAACCTCTAGTGTTCCTTGAGGAAGACCATAACAGTGCTACAGCTAGCAGACCGCTCCGCAGTGACCCCTGAGGGGATTGTGGAGGATGTGATGGTATCCATTGATTCTTGGGAGTACCCTATCAGTTTCTTAGTTCTCCAGCCAAAGGAAAAGCTCATTGGGTATCCTCTCATTCTGGGAAGACGCTGGTTGGCTACAGCCGATGCCTACATCAGCTGCCGAGCTAGGAACATGACCATAAAGAACAGGCACATGTCCAAGCAATTAATCATATATCCTCCTACCCAACCCTTGCTAGAACACGATCTATCTCTCTAGTTGGAGGAGGAAGATGAGGATGAAGTTTATTCTCCATCACTTTGTACATTAGAAATCACTGTGGGGGGGAAACCGCAAGATGAGGATGATATGATTGAAAATTTGATTCAGAATCCGCGTTCCAGTGTATCACCATTAGAAGACATAGTAAGAGAAACCCAAAACAACCCCGCAACTGATCTCTGTGTGGCCAACTCCACTTCTCTCCATGTTAAAAATATAGAGTTCGGCCTAGAAAGAACATTGAAAATCAATCCATCCCTATCTACTTCCCAGGAGAAGGAGCTATGTAGCATATTGAGAAAACAGCTAGATGCCTTCGCCTGGAGTTATAAGGAGATGAATGGAGTGCACCCTTCAGTGTGTACTCATCATATATACATCAAGGAATATTGCAAGCCAGTTAGGCAGCCTCAAAGGAGGATGAACCAAGCACATAAAGATATTGTTAAGGAAGAACTGCAGAAATTGCTTGATGTAGGATTCATCTATCCCATCTCTGACAGTGAATGGGTCTCTCCTTTGGTGCTAGTTCCAAAGAAAAATGGTAAGTGGAGATTTAAAAAAGCCACTAAAAAGGACCATTTTCCTTTACCTTTCATAGATCAAGTGTTAGACGGTTTGGCAGGGAAATTTTTTTTCTCCTTCCTAGATGGGTTTAGTAGATAAAATCAAATTCAAATCAGACCAGAAGACCAAGATAAGACCACTTTCACTTGTCCTTGGGGTACATTTTCATACTGGGTCCTTCCTTTTGGTTTTTACAATGCTCCAGCCACTTTCCAAATAGCGGGATTGAGTATATTTTTGGCACTGGTTCATGATGCAGTAGAAATATACATGGATGATTTTACTCATGGCTCTGAATTTCAGGAAGCTTTATCTAACCTAGGAAAAGTTCTAGAAGAGTGTATTGAGATGAACCTATCCCTCAATATAGAAAAATGTGAATTTTTTATGGTTGAAGGGACCGTGCTAGGTCCTGCAATATCTCAACAAGGACTGCAGGTGGACCCCAACAAAATTACCATCATCCAAAGGGTCCCACATCCTCAAAAGGTGAGAGATGTCAGAAGCTTCCTAGGATTAGCTGGATATTACAGAAGATTCATTAAAGACTTCAGGAAGATAGCCTCTCTTTTGTCTGGCCTCCTAGATAAAGATGTTGAGTTCATATGGTCGGAAAACTGTCGAGAAGCCCTAGATACCTTGAAGAGAAAGCTAGTGACTGCCCCAATTCTCAGAGGCCCAAACTGGGCCCTACCCTTTCACATTCACACAGATGCCTTGAACAAAGCATTAGGAGCAGCCTTAGGACAAATTGATGAAAAGTTACCTTATGCCATATACTTTATAAGAAAAAACTTTTCAAATGTAGAGTTAAACTATACAGTGGCCGAGAAGGAACTCCTACCTGTCGCGCATTCCTTAAACAAATTCAGACATCATATCATAGGCTATCAAACATTTGTGTACACTGATCATGCTGCAATTAGATATTTAATGAACAAACCAGATGTAAATGCTCACATTATTAAATGGTTTCTTTTACTACAGTAGTTTGATCTGACCATTATTGATAAGCCTGGTAAAGAGAATGTTGTTGCTGACTTTTTGTCTAGAGTAAATTTGCCTACAGGTGAAGAAGGAATGGTGGATGATCAAATTCCAGATGAACACCTATTTACTATATCAGTACTCTCTCCATGTTGTGCTGATATAGCAAAATACTTGGTTTCAGCACAATTCCCACCACACCTATCCTCAAGAGAGAAGGGCAAGATAGTAAGGAAAAACACCCCTTTCACTTGGATTGGAGGTAATATCTTCAAACTTGGCCTAGATTAGATCTTGAGAAGGTGTGTCAGGGAGGATGAAGTCTTTGACATCTTCCTAACCTGTCATGACGAGCCTTGTGGAGGTCATTTTGCAGCAAAAAGAACCACCTTCAAAATATTGCAAGTAGGCTACTACTAGCCCACTCTTCATCAAGATGTGAGGAGATACACGAGCCAGTGTGATCGGTGTCAAAGGATGGGGAAACCCACTCCAAAGGATTGAATTCCCATGCAACCTCAGGTGACTTTTGAGCCATTTGAGAAGTGGGGCATGGACTTTGTGGGGCCTATCAACCCCCCTTCAAAGAAGAAGCAGTACATCATTGTGTGCACCGACTACCTAACAAAGTGGGCAGAGACAAAAGAAATCAAAGTAGTGACAGAGGAAAAAGTAGCTGAGTTTTTGAGGGAAAACATATTCTACAAGTTTGGGTATCTGAGAGAGTTGGTCACAAACCAAGGTAGCTAGTTCACTTCCAACCTGATTGAAGACCTGCTCACACAACATAAGATCAAGCATAGGACTTCCACTCCTTACCATCCACAAGCCAATGGGAAAGTGGAGGTCACTAACAGAGCGTTGGAAGGGATCCTAACCAAGGTAGTGAGCAGCAGCAGAAAAGACTGGGCGAACAGATTAGTTGAGGCCACTTGGGCCTACAACACAACATGGAAGACCACCACCGGGTTCACATTCTATGAACTGGTCTATGGGAAGAAGGCTTTGTTGTCAATAGAGTTTGAATTCAATACCCTAAGGATGGCAGCTCAGCTGGACCTAAACCTCAGCCATGCACAGAAAGAGAGATTACTTCAACTCAATGGATTCGATGAATACAGATTTCAAGCCCTTCTCCATACAGAGGTAGTTCAGCTTCAGAGAAAGATATGGCATGACAAAAATATCAGGGAGAAACAAGTGAAAGAGGAATATTGGGCATTACTATATGGTTCAAGATACAAGGATTTTGAAGGCAAGCTAAGGACAGGATGGTTGGGACCTTACACTGTGGAGAAATGCAATGACAATGGTTCATTTTTCATTAGAACCATTGATGACGAAGCCATCCCCATGCTTGTCAATAGGCATCGGTTCAAAGTCTACAAGAAACCCCTCTCGAAGCAAGAGTTTATTGAAGATTTGAATAAAATAGTGATGGTAGTGGAGCATGTCTTAGCTTCCACTTCACCCATTCACTCAAGAAAAAAGAAAAATAAGGACTCAAGTAAAAACCTCCATGAGGCACTTAAGTCCCATCATTGGGTTGAAAACCTCTTATGAGGCAGACCATTGATGTAAAAAAAGGAGGAAAAAGAATAACATCCCTGGGTGAAAACCTCTTTTGGAGCTGCCCAAGGCAGGCAATTAAGGTGAAAAACTCTCTGAGGCACCCTAGTTGTTTTCAAAAAAAAAAAAAAAAAGAGAAAAAAGAGAAGAAAAAATGAATTTTTATTGAATTGTAGGTTTGTAGGATGACTACAGGGAGCAGAAGAAGGTGCCAAGGGGACCCTGACATTCACACCAGCATTAATCTCATCTTCGCCACACCTTCCTTCATCATCTCTAGCATCTCTTTCACCCCACTGTACCTTTTTCTTTCAAAACTGTGTTTTCTACACGAGGCTCTATGTTTTCTACAAGAGGCTCCTGTAGGAATGACAGAGAGTTAAAAGTGTCTACAGAAGGCACATTGAGGGACAAGGAAAGCTTCATGAGGAACCTATAATCCCTCCTACCCTCTCCAAACCTCCTTGCCATCATTTCCAAGCCTGCATCACACTCCAAGAATCATTATTATTTTTTCCATGTCCAAGAAAAAACACAGAAAACCAGTTTTTTTTACTTTTGAAAAAAACAAAAATAAAAGGGAGGAAAAGGCACCATTAACTTTACTTGAAGCTTACCTACTATCCCTCCATCATTCACCTCCACCTCTAGCATCATTCTTGAGCTTCAAGAAAGGGAAATAGTTGAAGTTTCAAGGGGCGAAGCAGCTATAGGAGCTCCTGTAAGAATTCATGTAGCAGCTGATCCATAGAATTCCAGCACTAGCACCAAGGGACAGCACATCTGAAGGTTGAAAAGGCACATTCATCTCAGCTCTAGAAAAGGAAGAACCTACAAAATTACACAACAATGCATCAGCAAGTAGAGATAGCATGCATGAAGGAAATGAAGGCATGCAGCAAAGAAAGCCACAACACCTCACAGTTGATGGCATCAAATACACTCAGATCACAGGTAAGTAGCTAAGTCACTCCTCTATTTGCATTTGTGTAATTAGGAGTCATACAAAGGCAACGAGATGGTTGAGATAGAACAAGGGAAAGGTGTCCAATTAACTTGGCCACCTTCATTTAGTTGACACCACTTACCCGAGATGTCACCCACACGTGCACATAGTCAACTCAAGCACAAGATGCCAAGGACAGGTAGTGGGAGGAAGAGTTCACTCCGATGGAATAATGAGGGACGATTATGAGGGAGGGTCATGATGACCAAGTAGGTGGGGACAAAAAGTCCTAATTTTGGCAATGTACACTTGCTCAGCACTCATAACCAGAAATATCCATAAAGGGTAATGAGCACTCCTCCTTGCGCATTCTCACCACCTTTTCTTCATTTCCTATTTGTAACTCAGCCACACAGTAGTCCTCTTGTGCCCCCACAACCTCGTAACCACCATCCTCCATAAATTTCCTCCATATTCTTTCTCTTGGTTTTCTCTACAGGAGCACATACAGGAAATCTACAAGAGCACCTACAGGAAATCTACAGCAGGGATAGCAGGCTTCTACAGGAGGGGCAGTGAGTCATTTTGAAGGGAGAAAATGTGATTTTTGCCACGAATTCCAGTCTGAAGAGGTATGGTTCATGAATGGCCTCTAATTATATATCAAAATTTGAAAGAGTGGTCTCAAATTGAAGATAAAACAAGTCTTTAAGAGGGTAGAAAATACATTAAAAAAAAATTATGTTTGTTTAAAAAAAACACAGTCTCCTCTGTTTCTATGTTTTTCTCAAAATTCTATCTCCACCTCCATATTTGGTTTTTCAAAAGAAGTATAGGGAGTATGACAAGGGGGTTTATGAGAAAAGAGCCCACTAAGTCCAGTAGGCTCCATGCACATCCTCATGTGGTGGAAATATCTACAAGGGAAAACTGGATGAATTTCTTTGAGAAGCTTAGAGGGTTTGATGATGAAATTTCCCATGAATTTTCTCTCTCTATAGTCCCTCAAACAAGAACTCATGCTACTGTAACCTTTAGGGGCCTCTCCATTGAAATAACCCCTAAATTCATTAGTACTTGGTCACTATCCTTCCTCTTGGGCTTCCTTGGAGTAAATATGAGAAACCAATTGGCTAGGCTACCAAGAAGACATTTTTCCAAGATAACGAAACCACTATTGAAGACAAAAATGGAATTAGGAGGGCTAGTATACCATATCCCTAGGATGAGGCTAGTATACCATATCCCTAGGATGAGGCTAGCTACCAAGTGATCAAATACATTTCTTGTGAGGGAAGATACAACATTTTTTATGGATACCATTTCAGAATCCTCTAAGACTTTAGATATGGCATGGATACCCCAGCACATCAAAAGTTCAATATCCCTTATTTTCTCCTTCAATCCCTCATTGACTCTAGCACCAAGGTGCAAGAAGGAAATTCACAGCAGCTAGCTCACCATGGCCTAATCAAAATCCTAGTGGAAGAAGCCCTCCATACCCTTACACTCCTTATAGCATGGGAAGTTTTCATAAATATGACAGTTGAGGATGACATCAAGGCATTAACCTATGATGTCAGTCCTGCTGTCAGTGAGGAGGGAGAATAGCAAGGAGGAGAAGATGAGGCCAATGGTAACATAGTAGAGCAAGAAAGGAAGGAGGTAGAGAAAGATACAGAGAGGGAGGATGAAAAAGAGACAGAAGAGTGAGAAAAGGAGGCAGAGAGGGAAAAGCACAGAGAAGAATACCCTAAAACTTTGGAAAGGGAAGTAGTAGCTGCCCTCACTACCCTCAGGACACCAAGCAAGCAGAATCAGAAGAGGAAAAGAAAAACCTCCATGTATTTTAGGGAAAGGAAGAGTACTAGGATTAAAATAGGTAAGCCCTAGCCCTCATCAACAACTCCCATTCAAATTGAAGATTCACCATCTGCCAAGGTGAAATAATCTCCTTCCAAGACACCCATAACCTATGAAAGAGGGACTACAAGATCTTCCACATGGAAGGGGAAGGCAATTCTACAGGACCAAAATTTAGAGCTACAGGAGGCTGAAGCAGTCCTACAAGAGACTCAAAAACTTGAGGAAAGGATAGGAGGACAGACATAGGTGAAAGAAAAAGCACAAGTGCTACAAGAACCTAACCCCCAGCCTAATCTTGTCTCCTATTACAGAATACTTGAGGGAGGCCAGATAATCCCACAAAAATTTGCAATTCCACTGTTTTTCGAATTAGAAAAGGAGAGAGTGTGAAAACATAGGTGGATGTAGACAGACAAATCCAAAGGACTTCAGGATATTGGCCACATGGAAAACAAACTCAAGGAAACGGGCAGCGAATTGAGTGCCCTCAGAGACAGGGAAGCCATTACAAGAAGCCACCTTGAGAATGAGAATGAAATACTAAGGAGGCAGCTGGAGGAGAAAGAGACACATTTGGCATACATGTCTAGCTTATCCATGGAGGCATTACAATGCAGAACACCAGCCAAATCTCATGGCCTCTATTTGAAGGATCAATGGCTTCAATTCCAAATAAAAACTTTGGCACAAAGAGGCACAATGCCTTTCCAAGATTATACGCATTTCATGGATTTGTGTGACCAAAGCACCTCCCAGGACAAAGCAAATATGGCAGAGTTCTATCTACATAACATGCCCCTCACAGACCTAAATGTGTGGGACCACAATGCCAAGCTAGGGGATCTATAATTAATGGCCATGGCATCATGGATGAACCATGAAGAATTGAGGGCAGGAGAAATGAAAAGATTGATGATAAAATAGCATAATGAGCCATTAATGATAAGAGATGAGCCATCAGATCCTATGGCACTCATTATCACACACAACCTACTTGCCAATGACCATCAGATCACCCCTAAATATCTAGACAATTAGGAACAAGCCATTGCACACTTTGAAGATATGAAAAGGCTACTTGGAGATGAATGTGTGCATGCATGATTGAGAAGATGGAACACCCTACCCCACAGCTTGCAAATCAAAGAATACAATTCTCCCATGAGGCTGAGGGAGGAACTGAAAAGAGTTCCAATGCACAAACACTCCATGCAAAGGTTGAAGTTCAACTAGATTGGCCTCAAACTGAGTCCTGCACTCCTATTAGGCATGCTGAAAGGTAGAAGGGAAGAAGAAGAGAAGGAGCAGTGGAAGGACATAGATAGAAAGGCAGGATTTTATGGAGAACGTGAGCAGACCACAACAGAAGCCTAGAATGCTAGGGAGGCCACCATGGCTATAAAAGATGAAGAGATTGACTAGGTTGCTCAGAGGATGAGAAACACCTTCAGTAGGGGGGTTATGATGAGCCTAAAAAATGGGTAATTATATAGGCTCATTTTAGCTCCTAACCTAGTCAAATCAACCATTCTCTTAGCTTATTGTATGATTCTATGATTATATTTATGCTTATAGGGTGAGTTGAGTTAGTTATTATGCCATGTGGTCTAACATGTATTTAATGAAGATTATTGATGGATTTCGAGGTCAAAGTCAAGGATCTAGCGGCCAAACTGTAGCAATAACTCGAAGTGGACAGAGGAGAGGACTTATAGGAGGGAATCTCCATCATTTATTGCTCCTCACTTCGAATTCCCCTTCATTCAGCTCAGAGTACAAGTAGCTGAATCATACACTAGAAGGCAGTCGAGCAAGTGGAAGATGCTTGAGAGTTATCTCAAGTTTTGGGAGCCAAGCCTCCCTAATTTTAAGGAAGTTGTTGGTAGCTTCAGATGTATAAGTAGAGAGGCGTAGGGCCTCACTACAGTTGACTTTTTGTTTATCTAAACTCTGCTCAAATTTCAAGCTTACTGTAATCTTGCTATTCTTTGATAATGAAGATGTAATTCTTTTTGAGCTAGCACTGAGTTACCTCATAAGGCTGAAGCTCTTGGGTTAGATGTATTTCTTTTATGGTTAAGAATAGGTTTCTTTTGATGATTTAGTAGTTTACTTCCATTTGTGCTTTCTATAGTAGATTAAGTAGTGATTAGAAAATATTCAAAAGGCTAGCAATAGTGCCTTGGCCTCTCTTCCTCCCTCTGGGACCATGATTTGAGGCAAAGACTCTCTTGCTACCCCAAAAACACAGATTTTCCTCATTCCTAGGACTTCTAATGTTTGCAGCTCTCTAGTAGGTTGATAGTCTAGTTTTTCTTTGCTATAGATCTTCTTTCTCATGTTCACTTCCTGATTTACAATAGTCCTCTTGCATGCTCTCCTTTCTTATAGCATTTCCCAACATTTCTATCTATGTATCATATTTTAGGCCATCTTAATGCAAAACTCTATTTTTTCTAGATGCACTCATTTCATTGGTTGCTCGATTTTCTTGGTTGACTATCAGTTTCCATGCAGCAGATGTCTTGCAGCAGTAGCCTAGCTTACCAGCAATCACACCCTCCATCTGATCCATGCCTTATAAGTCTCCCAAGCCTCAACTCAATTCTGCCCTAGTTTCCTTCATTTTTCATAGAACTTCTTCCTCTCTCCTTGAGCAAACCCAATCATCTTTCTCTCTTCTAGTGGTTCATGGTAGACCTTAGGCACCCTCACACCTCATCCCAACCTTTATCCACCTTTTCCACCCACTCTAACACCCTCAAAACATTGGAAATTTCTCTCGCCCTCCTCCTATAGGCCTCCTGTAGTTTTGCCTGTTTTCCCCTTGTTGTTTCCCTGTGTCCTCCTGTAGTTTTTCTTGTAGGCTTTATTTTGAAGTCTGAGTGTGGGAGAAGCCTCCAAAAGGCCACCAAAGACCTCCTAGTGTTATAGAAAATTTTCGGCACTGCAACCCCAATCATAAATGTCCATAAATTAAGGGCTCCTAAGTCCCTAAAGGTGTTGTTCCAACCTCTAAAAGAACAAGGTCAACTGATTACAGCATCTCCCAGAAGTTCTCCATGAAAAACTACTCAGAACTGGTCAAAACTGGACCATTTCACCTGCCCCATGGTCAAAGTGCGTTGCATCCCACCTGAATACACACAGTAGGTGCGATGCATGTTGAAAAGATCTTCTATGGGGTGCGATGGGCGAGAGTGGACAAATGGCAGGGTCAATCCACAAGGTGGAGGAGCATGGAATCTTCCAGAAACTTCTCCTGTGACACTTGCCTCTCTGCATTCGACCATGGATGAGTAAGAGATCATCAACCTCCAAGTGGAATCAAGAACTATTAGAGAGAGGACACTAATCAAATCTCAAAAGCTGACTCATTCCCCTTGCAAACATCTATATATGGATCCCTCATCCCAGAGATCGAGAGGCTAGAATTTTGTATCTTGTAAGGAAGTGCTGTTGGTTTCTGGGTGCAATATCATAGTGTTGGGTGATCTAAGTTTTTCATGATGTGAAGAAGGGCTTTCTTTCTGAGAGGATGATGCTGGGTTAGAACAATTGGTTGTAATCCTCTTTTCTCTTTCTTGATTATCAATAAAGCTATTCAAGTTTTTCTCCACATTCTTGTATGATTGATGATTTATGCATTTGTGTGGTCAATATACATCTCGTCCTATATTGTTTATGATAATAGATCTATGTTCTTGGATAGTGTTATGCTGATTTGATTCTATAGGTACTCTTTGAAGCTGGGTAGACAAGGAAGCGAGTGGGAAAGACCTATCAGAAGAGAGAGGAATTGAGCAAGGAACCAAGCGTAAGACAGAGGTTGGTCTCCTTATTCTTCTCTCACCTATTTCTCATAAAGGAAAACGAAAGTAGTTTTTAATTTGTTTGTTTCTAAGGTAGCTACCAGCCTTAGTGGGACTAGCAGCTCTGCATAGACACTAGTTTTCCTGATAACAAAATGGCGACTCCGCCGGGGAGTGAATAGATTGTTTGTTTATCTACATTTGTTTACTTCATAAACTTATAGACGGAGCCTGAAGTCAAGCCAGCTAGCCTTCGAACTGCATTTGCTATGCAAGTGCAAAGTAGATCAATGGTGCTTCAGTCTATCTTCGGGTTTTGTTTATGAATTAAACGATTGATTTACAAACTCTCTAATTGCCCTCGTGGATGCTCTAGTAACCTCTTTAGATCTACCCCTATGATTGATTTACTGATTACCACTTACTCTGCCTAAATCCCTGAACTAAGCTACAAACTGCGACCCAGAACCCAGCTAATGTCTCTTCCCTGGTCCATTGCACTGTGTCTTCTCTGAAACCTGAATGCATCGCACTTCCTGAGTGTAGTAGGTGCGTTGCATTTCAGTTTCCCTGTGCTACAGGTGCGCTGATCATACCTCCTCTGCTCTTAGATTTTGGCTTCTGTGTTCATAATTTTCAGCTCTATTCAGGAGTTTTGTTGCCTGTAGTTAGTACACCTCTGTTTGAAACCCCTTTCCTTGCTGTTATTCCGCCTCCATTGTGCAAAGAACTGTAAATGTTTTTATGTATTTTTGAGTCATTTTCAATTCTCCTTTACAAAGAAGTAGCGTAATTGTACTGTCGTTTTCAGTCATAGAAGAGAATCTGATTGTTCTTGATAGTCAATTACATTGTTACTCTTGTATTTGATTTCAATTAGTAGTTTTTCAAGTGTCGAAAGCAAGTTTTCAATTCCAAATAACAAAGTGTCATCATTGTCCTCATTTTGTTTTGAAAATAAGCTTGTTAGTAATTGTCGCTTTGAAAAAAATAATTTAGATTTGCGCTTAGCTTTCTTTTTATCATTCACACATTAAGAAGGCTGAAAACAAATACATGCATGTGCATTTGCATTTAGACTGTTTGTTGGTTTGATTTAGGACAGTGCATTTAGTGTGTGCTCTCTGCTCTTTGTTGAAAGAAAATCATCTCTCTTTCCTTAGTAGCTAGGATTTTCATTGAAAAAAGAAGATTAAACGACTGTTTACCATCTTAGATTTCATTTTAGGAATTGTATATCTACATCACGCGGTGAACCTGAAAGGCAAATTTCTTAAGCAAGATCAACTATAAAATAAATTTAATGAATCTAAAAACGCTTTGGAACCTAATGCACAACATCTAGAAGTCTAGGCTAGAGACGTATTTCGGCGTCGTAAAGCCTGGTAACTGTTGTTTTCACTGTTGGTTGGGCGATTCCTCCACTTTGAGACGACAAGTGCCAGTACGGACTTGTGCTCCCACATACCATCAAGTATATTTGGGGAGACCATAATAGGCTTTATCCTTTATCTATAGGAAGCTGTGTCTGCTGCCCTATCGATCGCAATGCACTGAACACAACATTCGGGAAGATTGACTACTGTACCGTAAAAAGCATTCTGCAGTTTTGCGATTGGTTTGGTAATCCCTCTGTCTAGATTTCCAGAGCAGTCCCTTTCATTCCTTTTCAGACTCCTTAATGGAAAAGGTCCATATGAGCACTTGTCACTTCAGGCTCATTAAAAATCGAAGGCGACTAGAGTCATCTTTTGTTTTTTCTCGACTCTTAAAAATTGAAAAAACAAGTTCTGTCAAAGCGTCTAAAATTTATTTTAAATGGAATAAACATCACCTTTCCTACGTTGGTCTTAGGTTGAGAAAAATGGAGTCCACCAACCAAGGAGTTCCCCTTGGAGGAAATCCTAGTCCCTTCTCCTCTTGGGGAGATGTTGGTGTGCCCCATATGGCCACATTGTCTCTCCCAGGATTGAGAATCGGCTTGCTCGTATGGCTCTTCTCAACTATTGTCATTCAGAACACCGTGATTCTTGAACAATCAAGTCAGAAACTAAACGATACCGGAGCTACCCCCCAACCCTCTACTTCGTCCAATTCTTCCTCTCCTCCTTCCTCTTCGCTTGATGAAGCTAGTAAAGCCCAAAATCAAGTAACTTAGAAGAAGAAGGAGAAGAAGAAGAAGAAAGAGAAGAAGAAGAAGGAGCTAAAGGTGAAAAGGGGCAACCAAGCATTGTCTAGCAAAAATCCACACACTGCACCGACCAGGCCTAAATCGCCATGTGTCATTTGCAAAGGAGACCACTATCATCGAGATTTTCCTTGCATCCCTCAGATCTTAAGGGACTGGTCTCCTCGTTTGCACAATCTGATGTCATCAACCTCTGACGATCATGTTGAGCATACACCATCAACTAGTGAAAGTGAAGCCCCTGGAAAAAAAGAAAAATATAAATTTCCTTGTAAATTATGTGAAGGCGATCACGCCATCCACCGTTGTCCCTTCTTAGACGAAGCTAAAAGAGTTTTAGACAACCTTCCGGTTTCACCGTTACGGCTTCCTCCTGGATACAAGAAACTCTTGCCGAGTCCATCACTAGTTGAAAATCCGGCTGACACGCCCTTATGGTCGGCCGAAGCGTATATCATTGAAGATAAACCATATGAATCCACACCAGACGAAAGTCAAAAGGTCGAGGCGGAAGTTGACCCGGTCATGCCCTTAGAGGATCAATCTTCAGATGATACAGTCACCGAATAGAACAAGAACAACACCATTCAAATTCTCTTCATAAGCACAGACTCTGATGAACATGGGGGCAGTCTACCTGTTCCTTCACCGCAGGAAGGAAGTTCGTTAGAGTCGTATCCGGCCGTCTATTCGGTCCCACCTCCAAGTAACCTGGTTGTTTCCTTTGACTGGAATCTACTAGGCAGACCTCGTTTACCGGCCAGTGTACCATTTCGAATCATTTCTCAAATATATAGAATGGTCATGGCTGGTACCATCATAGATGAAGGGGATTCTGTGAGTATCCTTTTCTCAATTGCTTGGAAAGCGCTTGCTTTGCCATCGCTTTTTCCTAAGATGAGAAATCTAACAGGCTTTGACAAAGGAACCAGTCGACCGTTCGGGATCCTTCCCGATGTGCCGATAACATTGAGAAGGAAAATCGTTCACATGAACGTAATGGTAGGCCAAGGACCCCTAGGTTATAATCTACTCCTTGGACGAGACTATATTTATTGCATGGGAGCCGTCGTCTCCTCACTCTTTAGAGTAATGTGTTTTCCGCATGAAGGAAGAGTGATCAAGCTCATAGACCAGCTTTCATTCCTCGGTTCAGACATAGCAAATAGTCATATACCAACCCTGAATGGTCTTTTCATGCAAGGAATGTCTCATCAATCCCCAATTCGTCCTCCTGATGAGTGCGAGTGATTCAGAGGACATGACTGAAACCCAGGGGGCATGCACCCTAGTCTGCTTCGGTAGGAAAACCTTGGGTATAGTGAGGGTTTCCGCGAAGGATATATGACTAGTCTGACACACCCATCCATTTAGGAAAATGGGATTAGGCTGGAATAAGATTCCCTTGTCAAAGTTATGTGAGTGGGGCGTCTGTGCCACTCACCTTTGTCTATATCGATAGACATCACCGAGGAAGTGTTTTGTCTGACACACGGATGGAACAATCTTTGGTAACCTAGAAATTTTTCGCTATACCTGGGGGCATGCAAACCTTTTGGCATGCAAGAAAAGAGCAACCATTTATTTTTTGAATTTGTAGGTCCTCTAACCCTTTAAACTCGTAGGATTGGTCATTTCCTAACTTGCATAAAGAAAGGATGCAGAGAAAAGCTTTGTAAGGTGCAAGCTTCTTAAAAATGGCATCTTAGATGAGACATCCTTATTATAAGACTGGATCGAGCAGTTTTAACGCAAAATTCAAGCTCGTTAAAAAATAAACATAAGCAATGAGCAAGTGTTTCCCCCAGCGTTTAAGCTCATTAAAAAATGAACCATTTTCTGGTAAATAACCATCGTGAATGTATTATCATCAGCCTTTGAAGCCTTGGTTGTGTTCTCATCATCACCTCCACTCTGTATTGGCCGATCATTCACCTCCACTTGATTGTTTACCCCTTTTGAGGAATAGCTGCGAAGAGTGATCCTGTTAGCCATCCTTGTGACACTGTCATGATTGGAAAATTCCAACCCTTACCTGGAATCAGCTGCTACCCGAATCTATCACTCGTTCCTCAAAGACGAGTCTCCTTTAAGCTCTTTTCAACTGACTCGTAAAATATGAAAAGATTGCCGAGCCATTGGCCTCTCTAGCTCGTTAAAGTGACCGGAAGTGCTATCCCTCCTTTAGATTTTAATCTTTTTGGACCTGAGGGATTATTACACAAGAAGATCAATTTCTTGTTTTGTTCGGCTCGTTAAAATTACCGAAAATTCATCCCTTTTGTATTATTTTATACTTTTTTGGACTTAAGGGATTAGATGATGAAAAAGGATTTTTGGAGTTTCCTTTATGTCCCTTTTTAGACTCTCTAAAGTTTAAAAGGATCGAGTTATCTTTGTCGTTAAACTCGTTAAAACCGAATAGCGACAAACTTGTCCATAACAGACAAGAATGAGTTTCACTATAGCTAGGCTCGTTAAAACATAGCGATGGGTTTGCCCAAAGGGAAAATTATAGAACAACCATATGTTATCCTCCTCAAGCTTGACAAAAATAAAGAGGTACTGGTCAGCAATGACTGGGGAAAATTTGGGAAGAAAACTTGAAGAAGCTTTGTTGGTAGCAAGTCGCTCTTGAACATGACACTTTCACTCCGCATCCAAGTCAGGTTGGGTTGTTCGATTCACTGGTCACATCACCATGGTTCCATCACACCATCCACATTTGCAGTTAATGCTACCAATCCATCAGGTCAGTGTCGCCGATATGTTCAAGAGAAGTCACTCAGACAATTCACCTGTGTCTCACCGACTGCAATACATTTACGCTCCATTCTTTCATGACCGCCACCCTGAACCTTATATCACCAGATCGTTTTCACCTCCATTAAAATTATTTGCTTCGTTTCGTGTCAGTGATGTGGGATTCACTAAGGCCCTCTTATGATGGATCGCTTCTTGTCGATGTCAACTCATTATCCAAGAAGTTGGTCTAGGAACAACCCTTTTAGTACTTTGAAGCTTGCATGCCTCAATGGCAAGTTTCTCACTTCCGGTGACAGGTTTACATCAATGGCCTTCGACCAAAAGATTTTGCATGGTGTTCAAAAGATTTTGCATGGTGTTCGACACCAAGTCCCTTATTCACACCACGTGAATTGTACTGTAGTACCTTGAGGGTCATCATCATTATCGGTGATTCCTCTTGCACCTGTTGACAGCTTACATCATTGGCTAGTAATCAGGCAATGTCTTTCCATGTTCGACTTCAGAACATCTCTCACATGGATCGACTTGTACTTTGAGTGAAGATAAAACGAGATTGAATACCTCGGATCTAGTTTCATCCATACGGGCTACGATATATATTAAGGAAAATAAAGACTTCAAATGTACATCATTGCTGCACAAATAATCATCCAATGTAAGGGATGATGGCTCTACGAGAATCATCAGTCTACACTCAGACGATTGTCTGTCCTATGTACATGAAAATGAATTTATAAAGCTGAGCATGGGAATGCCCACCTCAGCTAGATCATGAAAATATTATGAAGATAATGTATTGTGTTGTATCTTATTACAGGTCGCCTTCTAGCTTGAAAAAACTTTGGATCCTCATGATAAAGCATTTCACCCGACATCAAAAGATTAAAGACCTCATGCTTTAGGGGGAAACTGTTATAGACATTTTTGGGCACTGCAACCCCAATCATAAATGTCCATAAACTAAGGGCTCCTAAGTCCCTAAAGGTGTTGTTCCAACCCCTAAAAGAACAAGGTCAACTGATTACAGCATCTCCCAGAAGTTCTCCATGAAAAACTACTCAGAACTGGTCAAAACTAGACCATTTCACCTGCCCCATGGTGAAGGTGCGTTGCATCCCACCTGAATACACATAGTAGGTGCGATGCATGTTGAAAAGCCCTTCTATGGGGTGTGATGGGCGAGAGTGGACAAATGGCAGGGTCAATCCGCAAGGTGGAGGAGCATGGAATCTTCCATAAACTTCTCCTATGACAGTTGCCTCTCTGCATTCGACCAGGGACGAGTAAGAGATCATCAATCTCCAAGTGGAATCAAGAACTATCAGAGAGAGGACACTAATCAAATCTCAAAAGTTGACACATTCCCCTTGCAAACATATATATATGGATCCCTCATCCCAGAGATCCAGAGGCTAGAATTTTGTATCTTGTAAGGAAGTGCTGTTGGTTTCTGGGTGCAATATCATAGTGTTGGGTGATCTAAGCTTTACATGAGGTGAAGAAGGGATTTCTTGCTGAGAGGATGATGCTGGGTCAGAACAATTGGTTGTATTCCTCTTTTCTCTTTCTAGATTATCAATAAAGCTATTCAAGTTTTCCTCCACATTCTTATATGAATGATGATTTATGCATTTGTGTGGTCAATATACATCCGGTCCTATATTGTTTATGATAATAGATCTATGTTCTTGGATAGTGTTATGCTGCTTTGATTCTATAGGTTCTCTTTGAAGTTGGGTAGACAAGGAAGCGAGTGGCAAAGACCTATCAGAAGAGAGAGGAATTGAGCAAGGAACCAAGCGCAAGACAGAGGTTGGTCTCCTTATTCTTCTCTTATCTATTTCTCATAAAGGAAAATGAAAGTAGTTTTTAGTTTGTTTGTTTCTAAGGTAGCTACCAGCCTTAGTGGGACTAGCAGCTCTGCATAGACACTATTTTTCCCAATAACACCTAGGACCCATCCACACCATCTTACATCCTCCCAAGCTTCAAAACCGCCCTCTAATGCCACCTGTTCACTAGCACACTCACACACAATAAATTAGATGCATGTCAAATTCACATAAAAAAACATAAAAATCCAAAAATATGTTCTTTTCTTATTTACTTCCAGAATTAGCATGGTTAGGTGTTTTTTACTCCCTTGAGTAGGTAGTGGCATTTCTTTCATGGTTTTCATAGTGTCTTTGAAAAAAGTAGAATTATCTTTTTAATTAGGGTTTACTAGGCTTTGCTTTACATTCCAGTCTTTCTCCTTTCTGTAGTTAGAATAGCATTTGTAGAGTAATCTTTCATTCCATTCATCACATATAGAGCTTCTTCTAAAATCTATAGAAGTTGGCTTCAGCTCATAGTGACCTTGTGCTGGCTGACCAAGTGACACTTGTGCATATAGCACCGCCACTTACAAGTTTGTTATGAACTACCGGGTTGATAAAAGTAAAGTTGGAAACCCAGGATTTGCAGCATTCTTGCTGAAATATTGCTGCTCACCATAAGGATGACTCCCTTCCATACGTGCCTCATTTGCTCTATCCTGACATCCCTTGTGATTCTTCTACTGTTGATTTCCCCTTTAAAAACTCATCTACGGATTTTTCAACTTCTGATTTTTCACATGACACACTAGATGTCAACATGTCATTACATTGCAGAGATGACATATCTTCCTCTAAAAATCCATTCCATCTATCATATGTCATTTCTCAAAGAACAGAGGGTGAACATCCTTGTTTCTCATCCACCCCTCTGTAGGATTCATCAAATCATGAGGATGCCGATGAACATCCTAAATTTTCTGATCGTGGTATCCATGATCTTTGTACTTCTTCATTTGATCATGAGGTTGATTCACTCGTTGTTAATTTGTCTAAGCCATTGGTCTCCAATGATCTATCTATTGACAGAGTACAAACCCCGCAAGTTGTCAAGGCACTTCAGCTTGAGCTGATGGTTCTATCAAGCCATCACTATCGTGAGGTTTGTTACACTTCCAATCAAAAAAAAATTGAAACACCCAAGGCTCCTCATCACTCTCTGCTTCGCATTGAAGATCAACCAAACACCAAGATTTCGCTTCCTCCACTCGAATCACATGATCCCATCACTCAAGCCTTGGAGGAATCTTACACAACGAGTGTGCTTACAAAGAATAAGTTGTTGGTCTTTCTCATGTTTTCTCATATGTTACAATCCAAAGAGTGTGTATGTTTACCGTGTACATGCAGTGTGTCGCAACACCATGGTATGTCTACAGAATGTTTTTTTTTAGCATTCACTCTTTTCTATTCTGTGGATGTTTTAGAACATTCAGCGTGTTGGTCTTCGTTGATCTATCTTTTTTGTTGGCCATGCCTTTACCAACATGGGCCAGCCAATGCATTGATGGCTACATTGGAAATATGACTTCACATGAGTAGGCCCATGCACTGTTTAGCATAGAAGTAGGAGTAGTCTTTGCTTCTTGCTTTGCCTTTCTTTATGGTTTGCATGTTCATTTTCTTACTGCCTTTTTTCGGCTTTCTAACTTTCTTGCTTTTATTACTTGTTTCTCTCACTTAATTCTAACTTTTTCTTTTTTCTTTCTTTTCTTTCTTGTACCCATAGGTTGGCCTCTCGTGAAACCATGTTTGACTCTCAAGACATGTTGGGAAAATAAAAGAGGACTTTTATAGCTATCAACATCTAGTTATATGTTGTCCTCTCTCTTTATGAAGAACTCGTTGTCTTCAGTTGATGATTCCTTAATGGAAAATACGCTATGTTTAAAGTTAGTCTTGGTGAAAATACGTTATGCAAATTTTAGAGCCTACCTTGGATCATGTGATCGATTATCCTTGGTTTCTTATTGGTAAGATGATGATTTCAAGCTCCCCTCCTTGATCCTAAGAGATTTCCACGTTCTCATATTTATACATAATGTGTCATTTTTGGGCATAGGGGTTTTTATTATCATGGAAAGGGAATGTTGTTCTACTTCAAGGGAAAGAATGTTTGCATGAGTGGTTGTCATCATATAGACATGTTTGACACTCGCTCCATGCACTCTTGTAACGAAGGTTGTTCCATCAAGAAAATCATGTTGTATGTATTCTGGACGGTCTATGTTTTATCACTAAGTGTCTGTGTCCAATCACAGTCAAGTCCTATCAATGTTTACATATGTTCCATTGATCTCAAACTTAGCACATTTTTCCGAGCAACCTAGCCTCTTCCAACTCCTAGAACTTTGCACTTTGCTTCTGTAACCATCAAGCTTCCTCCCTTGCCTACTGAAACTCTCCAATACATACAGACACCAACCTTCCTTTCCTGTTAAAACTCGGTAGTGCGCAGAGGCACCAACCTCCCTTGCCTGTTAAAACCCCATAGCCCGTAGAGATCCCAGGCAATAATACTCTCCAAAAATGCATAGAGCAGTCACACAGCGAGCACTACTCTCCAAAAATGCATAGTGTTATCACCTATATTGACCTCAGGCTGAAGGGAGGCAATTTCTAGGGTAACCACAAACCACGCTTAACCTAGTAGCTAGCCCTACTAGCTCGGGAGAGGGCTCTCTCCTAATGGATCTCAATCAAGATGACTAGATCAGGAAGAAGCTTTTATGCTAGCTATATTAGCTCAAAGGTTTTGATTGAAGTTGTTGGTGTTTTTTCCAGATCAGGAGGAGCTGGGAAATTTTGGGTCTGGGAAACTAAGTCAAAATCACAGGGGATTTTATGGGACAAGGTAGGTATGATCTTCAGCACCTTAAACTTGATGGGGCGAAAGGATAGACTGATGAGGAGCTAAGAAGGGCCTGAGCAAATCAAGAATCCTTCCTAAACAAAAGAAAACTTGAAATACTGGTGTTTTCCCAAGGCAAAGCATTAAAACCTAATGTATTCCACTTATTTGACTTGAAAACAACCAATCAGAAGTAATTATATGAAAGAGGCATAAATAGATAACATGATAACATATGAATAGAAGAAGAAACACATGTTAAATTCCATACCATAGGGATCCCATAAAAGTAGCTGCAACTTTATCATTTTCCTACCAAAACTGCTATAAAATGATAAGTGTTCAATACATGAGCATCCAGCTGAATCCAACCTCTACAAATGACTAAAAAAATACATAATATAGGCATCAAACAACTCATCCTGACCTTCAAGAGTAGAATCCATGAGAAGAGTGGTTGTTTCAACCATTTCCCAACAAACAACTGGAATATAGGCAGTCAAACAACTTGCCTCTAAAAGAGGGGAAACTGATTCATTTGACTCAAAACCACCTCTAACTAATGAATCTGCCCTCTAACACTATTTTACCATTACATTTACATGACATGTCATCAATTACATCAGTGAAATCATCCATGAGGAGAGAGAAATAAAATTCACAGTCAAAATAGGTGAATTTTTATTTTCTGAGCAAAATGGTCAAAAGCGCAGTGCCACTAGCTCAAAGCGTAGCACCACTTTCAGCACACTTTTGTAGGCCTCCCCCTTAGCCAAATTGAGCCCATGATAGCTCACTGGAAAGGTCTTCAAGTCTAGTTTTTGGAACACCCGAAATTTTTTAATTTGGAGGTAATTCCTCCCACACCACACCCACCCCCCACCCCCCCCCCCCCCAACCCAAAACTTGAATCTCCCAAGACTGCTTTTATGTGTCCAGGAAGAGGCAGAAAGGTCATTTTTTGGTAGCTTTTGGACCTCTTGGTGGAGCAGATCTGCTCCAAAACTTTTGAAAATTTCTAGGGTGCATTTCCTCATCATTCTAAATCCAAAAATGTAACTTTTTCTCCAATGGATGCCCCAGGAAAAAGCGCAGCACCGGCGGTGTTGTGCTTCTGGGCAAAATTTCTGTGTTATAAATTTCAAAATTTCAAAAATGAAAAAACTTCTCAAAATTTTCCCAAATTTGGCATGGAGCACCACCATCAAGTGCTTTGGTTGGCCAAAGAAGCTTCAACCAATATTTTGAGTATATCTTCCTCCCTTGTGTGGTTTTCTTTGTTTCCTAGCTCTGCCTGTACTGAGGTGTCACTGCCTGTGTTTTCCTCCTCCTTATAGTCTCGATCTTCTTGGTCCATATTTGCAAGGTTGAGGTGTATTAAGGAAATGAGTGAAAGTGTTTTTAGGAATGAGGGGATTGGAGATGAGCTTATGGGCTAGAAAATGAATGAGGGAGTAAGAATCATAAAATGGGAAGGAGGGGTTGGCTTGTTTGAGAAATTGCCCTCTGGGAAGAGGGATAAAGGGATAGGGATGATATTGAATAGGGATAAAGGGTTAAAGGGATAGGGAAAATTTTTAGAGCTGTAGTGATAGGTGATAGGAGTAACAATGGCAGTTTTAGGGTTTAGGCATAACCAAGGGAGATTTTTAGGGTTTCACACTTGCCATGGGGAATGATGCTAAAAAGTTTGAAATGAAAACCAAAAATGTAGTAAGGGATGTTAACTTACTTGTATTCAAGGGAAGAGAGGAAAATCTTGAGGTCTCTTGAAGTTTTGAGGCCTTTTTGGCTCTCCTGCCAAAAACACAGCGCCACTGCCAAAAGCATAGCGCCACTGTCAAAAGCGCAATGCCACCCTACCAAAAGCGTAGCGCCACCTTTAAGACAATTTTTTACTATCTTCCTGGTATCCAAATTAGGTGTGGGATAGATTGCTAGAAATCTTGTCGAATCTACATTCCAGAACATCTTGAATTTTTCAATTTGTAGTTCACCTTCCCTGTTAATAGCTCATCCCACCTGAATACACATAGTAGGTGCGATGCATGTTGAAAAGCCCTTCTATGGGGTGCGATGGGCGAGAGTGGACAAATGGCAGGGTCAATCCGCAAGGTGGAGGAGCATGGAATCTTCCATAAACTTCTCCTATGACAGTTGCCTCTCTGCATTCGACCAGGGACGAGTAAGAGATCATCAATCTCCAAGTGGAATCAAGAACTATCAGAGAGAGGACACTAATCAAATCTCAAAAGTTGACGCATTCCCCTTGCAAACATATATATATGGATCCCTCATCCCAGAGATCCAGAGGCTAGAATTTTGTATCTTGTAAGGAAGTGCTGTTGGTTTCTGGGTGCAATATCATAGTGTTGGGTGATCTAAGCTTTACATGAGGTGAAGAAGGGATTTCTTGCTGAGAGGATGATGCTGGGTCAGAACAATTGGTTGTATTCCTCTTTTCTCTTTCTAGATTATCAATAAAGCTATTCAAGTTTTCCTCCACATTCTTATATGAATGATGATTTATGCATTTGTGTGGTCAATATACATCCGGTCCTATATTGTTTATGATAATAGATCTATGTTCTTGGATAGTGTTATGCTGCTTTGATTCTATAGGTTCTCTTTGAAGTTGGGTAGACAAGGAAGCGAGTGGCAAAGACCTATCAGAAGAGAGAGGAATTGAGCAAGGAACCAAGCGCAAGACAGAGGTTGGTCTCCTTATTCTTCTCTTATCTATTTCTCATAAAGGAAAATGAAAGTAGTTTTTAGTTTGTTTGTTTCTAAGGTAGCTACCAGCCTTAGTGGGACTAGCAGCTCTGCATAGACACTATTTTTCCCAATAACACCTAGGACCCATCCACACCATCTTACATCCTCCCAAGCTTCAAAACCGCCCTCTAATGCCACCTGTTCACTAGCACACTCACACACAATAAATTAGATGCATGTCAAATTCACATAAAAAAACATAAAAATCCAAAAATATGTTCTTTTCTTATTTACTTCCAGAATTAGCATGGTTAGGTGTTTTTTACTCCCTTGAGTAGGTAATGGCATTTCTTTCATGGTTTTCATAGTGTCTTTGAAAAAAGTAGAATTATCTTTTTAATTAGGGTTTACTAGGCTTTGCTTTACATTCCAGTCTTTCTCCTTTCTGTAGTTAGAATAGCATTTGTAGAGTAATCTTTCATTCCATTCATCACATATAGAGCTTCTTCTAAAATCTATAGAAGTTGGCTTGAGCTCATAGTGACCTTGTGCTGGCTGACCAAGTGACACTTGTGCATATAGCACCGCCACTTGCAAGTTTGTTATGAACTACCGGGTTGATAAAAGTAAAGTTGGAAACCCAGGATTTGCAGCATTCTTGCTGAAATATTGCTGCTCACCATAAGGATGACTCCCTTCCATACGTGCCTCATTTGCTCTATCCTGACATCCCTTGTGATTCTTCTACTGTTGATTTCCCCTTTAAAAACTCATCTACGGATTTTTCAACTTCTGATTTTTCACATGACACACTAGATGTCAACATGTCATTACATTGCAGAGATGACATATCTTCCTCTAAAAATCCATTCCATCTATCATATGTCATTTCTCAAAGAACAGAGGGTGAACATCCTTGTTTCTCATCCACCCCTCTGTAGGATTCATCAAATCATGAGAATGCCGATGAACATCCTAAATTTTCTGATCGTGGTATCCATGATCTTTGTACTTCTTCATTTGATCATGAGGTTGATTCACTCGTTGTTAATCTGTCTAAGCCATTGGTCTCCAATGATCTATCTATTGACAGAGTACAAACCCCGCAAGTTGTCAAGGCACTTCAGCTTGAGCTGATGGTTCTATCAAGCTATCACTATCGTGAGGTTTGTTACACTTTCGATAAAAAAAAAATTGAAACACCCAAGGCTCCTCATCACTCTCTGCTTCGCATTGAAGATCAACCAAACACCAAGATTTCGCTTCCTCCACTCGAATCACATGATCCCATCACTCAAGCCTTGGAGGAATCTTACACAACGAGTGTGCTTACAAAGAATAAGTTGTTGGTATTTCTCATGTTTGCTCATATGTTACAGTCCAAAGAGTGTGTATGTTTACCATGTGCACGCAGTGTGTCGCAATGCCATGGTATGTCTACAGAATGTTTTTTTTGAGCATTCGCTCTTTTCTATCCTGTGGATGTTTTATAACATTCAGTGTGTTGGTCTTCGCTGATCTATCTTTCTTGTTGGCCATGCCTTCACCAACATGGGCCAGCCAATGCATTGATGGCTACATTGGAAATATGACTTCACGTGAGTAGGCCCATGCATTGTTTAGCATAGAAGTAGGAGTAGTCTTTGCTTCTTGCTTTGCCTTTCTTTATGGTTTGCATGTTCATTTTCTTGCTTTCTTTGTTTGGCTTTCTAACTTTCTTTCTTTTATTACTTGTTTTTCTCTCACTTACTTCTACTTTTTGCTTTTTTCTTTCTTTGCTTTCTTGTACCCATAGGTTGGCCTCTCGTGAAACCATGTTTGGCTCTCAAGACATGTTGGGAAAATAAAAGAGGACTTTTATAGCTATAAACATCTGGTTATATGTTGTCCTCTCTTTATGAAGAACTTGTTGTCTTCAGTTGATGATTCCTTAATGCAAAATACGCTATGTTTAAAGTTAGTCTTGGTGAAAATACGTTATGCAAATTTTAGAGCCTACCTTGGATCATGTGATCGATTATCCTTGGTTTCTTATTGGTAAGATGATGATTTCAAGCTCCCCTCCTTGATCCTAAGAGATTTCCACGTTCTCATATTTATACATAATGTGTCATTTTTGGGCATAGGGGTTTTTATTATCATGGAAAGGGAATGTTGTTCTACTTCAAGGGAAAGAATGTTTGCATGAGTGGTTCTCATCATATAGACATGTTTGACACTCGCTCCATGCACTCTTGTAACGAAGGTTGTTCCATCAAGAAAATCATGTTGTATGTATTCTGGACGGTCTATGTTTTATCACTAAGTGTCTGTGTCCAATCACAGTCAAGTCCTATCAATGTTTACATATGTTCCATTGATCTCAAACTTAGCACATTTTTCCGAGCAACCTAGCCTCTTCCAACTCCTAGAACTTTGCACTTTGCTTCTGTAACCATCAAGCTTCCTCCCTTGCCTACTGAAACTCTCCAATACATACAGACACCAACCTTCCTTTCCTGCTAAAACTCGGTAGTGCGCAGAGGCACCAACCTCCCTTGCCTGTTAAAACCCCATAGCCCGTAGAGATCCCAGGCAATAATACTCTCCATAAATGCATAGAGCAGTCACACAGCGAGCACTACTCTCCAAAAATGCATAGTGTTATCACCTATATTGACCTCAGGCTGAAGGGAGGCAATTTCTAGGGTAACCACAAACCACGCTTAACCTAGTAGCTAGCCCTACTAGGTCGGGAGAGGGCTCTCTCCTAATGGATCTCAATCAAGATGACTAGATCAGGAAGAAGATTTTATGCTAGCTATAGTAGCTCAAAGGTTTTGATTGAAGTTGTTGGTGTTTTTTCCAGATCAGGAGGAGCTGGGAAATTTTGGGTCTGGGAAACTAAGTCAAAATCACAGGGGATTTTATGGGACAAGGTAGGTATGATCTTCAGCACCTTAAACTTGATGGGGCGAAAGGATAGACTGATGAGGAGCTAAGAAGGGCCTGAGAAAATCAAGAATCCTTCCTAAACAAAAGAAAACTTGAAATACTGGTGTTTTCGCAAGGCAAAGCGTTAAAACCTAATGTATTCCACTTATTTGACTTGCAAACACCCAATCAGAAGCAATTATATGAAAGAGGCATAAATAGATAACATGATAACATATGAATAGAAGAAGAAACACATGTTAAATTCCATACCATAGGGATCCCATAAAAGTAGCTACAACTTTATCATTTTCCTACCAAAACTGCTATAAAATGATAAGTGTTCAATACACGAGCATCCAGCTGAATCCAACCTCTACAAATGACTAAAAAAATACATAATATAGGCATCAAACAACTCATCCTGACCTTGAAGAGTAGAATCCATGAGAAGAGTGGTTGTTTCAACCATTTCCCAAGAAACAACTGGAATATAGGCAGTCAAACAACTTGCCTCTAAAAGAGGGGAAACTGATTCATTTGACTCAAAACCACCTCTAACTAATGAATCTGCCCTCTAACACTATTTTACCATTACATTTACATGACATGTCATCAATTACATCAGTGAAATCATCCATGAGGAGAGAGAAATAAAATTCACAGTCAAAATAGGTGAATTTTTATTTTCTGAGCAAAATGGTCAAAAGCGCAGTGCCACTAGCTCAAAGCGTAGCACCACTTTCAGCACACTTTTGTAGGCCTCCCCCTTAGCCAAATTGAGCCCATGATAGCTCACTGGAAAGGTCTTCAAGTCTAGTTTTTGGAACACCCGAAATTTTTTAATTTGGAGGTAATTCCTCCCACACCACACCCACCCCCACCCCCCCCCCCCCCAACCCAAAACTTGAATCTCCCAAGACTGCTTTTATGTGTCCAGGAAGAGGCAGAAAGGTCATTTTTTGGTAGCTTTTGGACCTCTTGGTGGAGCAGATCTGCTCCAAAACTTTTGAAAATTTCTAGGGTGCATTTCCTCATCATTCTAAATCCAAAAATGTAACTTTTTCTCCAATGGATGCCCCAGGAAAAAGCGCAGCACCGGTGGTGTTGTGCTTCTGGGAAAAATTTCTGTGTTATAAATTTCAAAATTTCAAAAATGAAAAAACTTCTCAAAATTTTCCCAAATTTGGCATGGAGCACCACCATCAAGTGCTTTGGTTGGCCAAAGAAGCTTCAGCCAATATTTTGAGTATATCTTCCTCCCTTGTGTGGTTTTCTTTGTTTCCTAGCTCTGCCTGTATTGAGGTGTCACTGCCTGTGTTTTCCTCCTCCTTATAGTCTCGATCTTCTTGGTCCATATTTGCAAGGTTGAGGTGTATTAAGGAAATGAGTGAAAGTGTTTTTAGGAATGAGGGGATTGGAGATGAGCTTATGGGCTAGAAAATGAATGAGGGAGTAAGAATCATAAAATGGGAAGGAGGGGTTGGCTTGTTTGAGAAATTGCCCTCTGGGAAGAGGGATAAAGGGATAGGGATGATATTGAATAGGGATAAAGGGTTAGAGGGATAGGGAAAATTTTTAGAGCTGTAGTGATAGGTGATAGGAGTAACAATGGCAGTTTTAGGGTTTAGGCATAACCAAGGGAGATTTTTAGGGTTTCACACTTGCCATGGGGAATGATGCTAAAAAGTTTGAAATGCAAACCAAAAATGTAGTAAGGGATGTTAACTTACTTGTATTCAAGGGAAGAGAGGAAAATCTTGAGGTCTCTTGAAGTTTTGAGGCCTTTTTGGCTCTCCTGCCAAAAACGCAGCGCCACTGCCAAAAGCATAGCGCCACTGTCAAAAGCGCAATGCCACCCTACCAAAAGCGTAGCGCCACCTTTAAGACAATTTTTTACTATCTTCCTGGTATCCAAATTAGGTGTGGGATAGATTGCGGAAATCTTGTCGAATCTACATTCCAGAACATCTTGAATTTTTCAATTTGCAGTTCACTTTCCCTATTAATAGCTCATCCCACCTGAATACACATAGTAGGTGCGATGCATGTTGAAAAGCCCTTCTATGGGGTGCGATGGGCGAGAGTGGACAAATGGCAGGGTCAATCCGCAAGGTGGAGGAGCATGGAATCTTCCATAAACTTCTCCTATGACAGTTGCCTCTCTGCATTCGACCAGGGACGAGTAAGAGATCATCAATCTCCAAGTGGAATCAAGAACTATCAGAGAGAGGACACTAATCAAATCTCAAAAGTTGACGCATTCCCCTTGCAAACATATATATATGGATCCCTCATCCTAGAGATCCAGAGGCTAGAATTTTGTATCTTGTAAGGAAGTGCTGTTGGTTTCTGGGTGCAATATCATAGTGTTGGGTGATCTAAGCTTTACATGAGGTGAAGAAGGGATTTCTTGCTGAGAGGATGATGCTGGGTCTGAACAATTGGTTGTATTCCTCTTTTCTCTTTCTAGATTATCAATAAAGCTATTCAAGTTTTCCTCCACATTCTTATATGAATGATGATTTATGCATTTGTGTGGTCAATATACATCTGGTCCTATATTGTTTATGATAATAGATCTATGCTCTTGGATAGTGTTATGCTGCTTTGATTCTATAGGTTCTCTTTGAAGTTGGGTAGACAAGGAAGCGAGTGGCAAAGACCTATCAGAAGAGAGAGGAATTGAGCAAGGAACCAAGCGCAAGATAGAGGTTGGTCTCCTTATTCTTCTCTTATCTATTTCTCATAAAGGAAAATGAAAGTAGTTTTTAGTTTGTTTGTTTCTAAGGTAGCTACCAGCCTTAGTGGGACTAGCAGCTCTGCATATACACTATTTTTCCCAATAACACCTAGGACCCATCCACACCATATTACATCCTCCCAAGCTTGAAAACCGCCCTCTAATGCCACTTGTTCACTAGCACACTCACACACAATAAATTAGATGCATGTCAAATTCACATAAAAAAACATAAAAATCCAAAAATATGTTCTTTTCTTATTTACTTCCAGAATTAGCATGGTTAGGTGTTTTTTACTCCCTTGAGTAGGTAATGGCATTTCTTTCATGGTTTTCATAGTGTCTTTGAAAAAAGTAGAATTATCTTTTTAATTAGGGTTTACTAGGCTTTGCTTTACATTCCAGTCTTTCTCCTTTCTGTAGTTAAAATAGCATTTGTAGAGTAATCTTTCATTCCATTCATCACATATAGAGCTTCTTCTAAAATCTATAGAAGTTGGCTTGAGCTCATAGTGACCTTGTGCTGGCTGACCAAGTGACACTTGTGCATATAGCACCGCCACTTACAAGTTTGTTATGAACTACCGGGTTGATAAAAGTAAAGTTAGAAACCCAGGATTTGCAGCATTCTTGCTGAAATATTGCTGCTCACCATAAGGATGACTCCCTTCCATACGTGCCTCATTTGCTCTATCCTGACATCCCTTGTGATTCTTCTACTGTTGATTTCCCCTTTAAAAACTCATCTACGGATTTTTCAACTTCTGATTTTTCACATGACACACTAGATGTCAACATGTCATTACATTGCAGAGATGACATATCTTCCTCTAAAAATCCATTCCATCTATCATATGTCATTTCTCAAAGAACAGAGGGTGAACATCCTTGTTTCTCATCCACCCCTCTGTAGGATTCATCAAATCATGAGGATGCCGATGAACATCCTAAATTTTCTGATCGTGGTATCCATGATCTTTGTACTTCTTCATTTGATCATGAGGTTGATTCACTCATTGTTAATCTGTCTAAGCCATTGGTCTCCAATGATCTATCTATTGACAGAGTACAAACCCCGCAAGTTGTCAAGGCACTTCAGCTTGAGCTGATGGTTCTATCAAGCCATCACTATCGTGAGGTTTGTTACACTTTCGATAAAAAAAAAATTGAAACACCCAAGGCTCCTCATCACTCTCTGCTTCGCATTGAAGATCAACCAAACACCAAGATTTCGCTTCCTCCACTCGAATCACATGATCCCATCACTCAAGCCTTGGAGGAATCTTACACAACGAGTGTGCTTACAAAGAATAAGTTGTTGGTATTTCTCATGTTTGCTCATATGTTACAGTCCAAAGAGTGTGTATGTTTACCATGTGCACACAGTGTGTCGCAATGCCATGGTATGTCTACAGAATGTTTTTTTTGAGCATTCGCTCTTTTCTATCCTGTGGATGTTTTATAACATTCAGTGTGTTGGTCTTCGCTGATCTATCTTTCTTGTTGGCCATGCCTTCACCAACATGGGCCAGCCAATGCATTGATGGCTACATTGGAAATATGACTTCACGTGAGTAGGCCCATGCACTGTTTAGCATAGAAGTAGGAGTAGTCTTTGCTTCTTGCTTTGCCTTTCTTTATGGTTTGCATGTTCATTTTCTTGCTTTCTTTGTTTGGCTTTCTAACTTTCTTTCTTTTATTACTTGTTTTTCTCTCACTTACTTCTACTTTTTGCTTTTTTCTTTCTTTGCTTTCTTGTACCCATAGGTTGGCCTCTCGTGAAACCATGTTTGGCTCTCAAGACATGTTGGGAAAATAAAAGAGGACTTTTATAGCTATAAACATCTGGTTATATGTTGTCCTCTCTTTATGAAGAACTTTTTGTCTTCAGTTGATGATTCCTTAATGCAAAATACGCTATGTTTAAAGTTAGTCTTGGTGAAAATACGTTATGCAAATTTTAGAGCCTACCTTGGATCATGTGATCGATTATCCTTGGTTTCTTATTGGTAAGATGATGATTTCAAGCTCCCCTCCTTGATCCTAAGAGATTTCCACGTTCTCATATTTATACATAATGTGTCATTTTTGGGCATAGGGGTTTTTATTATCATGGAAAGGGAATGTTGTTCTACTTCAAGGGAAAGAATGTTTGCATGAGTGGTTGTCATCATATAGACATGTTTGACACTCGCTCCATGCACTCTTGTAACGAAGGTTGTTCCATCAAGAAAATCATGTTGTATGTATTCTGGACGGTCTATGTTTTATCACTAAGTGTCTGTGTCCGATCACAGTCAAGTCCTATCAATGTTTACATATGTTCCATTGATCTCAAACTTAGCACATTTTTCCGAGCAACCTAGCCTCTTCCAACTCCTAGAACTTTGCACTTTGCTTCTGTAACCATCAAGCTTCCTCCCTTGCCTACTGAAACTCTCCAATACATACAGACACCAACCTTCCTTTCCTGTTAAAACTCGGTAGTGCACAGAGGCACCAACCTCCCTTGCCTGTTAAAACCCCATAGCCCGTAGAGATCCCAGGCAATAATACTCTCCAAAAATGCATAGAGCAGTCACACAGCGAGCACTACTCTCCAAAAATGCATAGTGTTATCACCTATATTGACCTCAGGCTGAAGGGAGGCAATTTCTAGGGTAACCACAAACCACGCTTAACCTAGTAGCTAGCCCTACTAGGTCGGGAGAGGGCTCTCTCCTAATGGATCTCAATCAAGATGAATAGATCAGGAAGAAGATTTTATGCTAGCTATAGTAGCTCAAAGGTTTTGATTGAAGTTGTTGGTGTTTTTTCTAGATCAGGAGGAGCTGGGAAATTTTGGGTCTGGGAAACTAAGTCAAAATCACAGGGGATTTTATGGGACAAGGTAGGTATGATCTTCAGCACCTTAAACTTGATGGGGCAAAAGGATAGACTGATGAGGAGCTAAGAAGGGCCTGAGCAAATCAAGAATCCTTCCTAAACAAAAGAAAACTTGAAATACTGGTGTTTTCCCAAGGCAAAGCATTAAAACCTAATGTATTCCACTTATTTGACTTGAAAACAACCAATCAGAAGCAATTATATGAAAGAGGCATAAATAGATAACATGATAACATATGAATAGAAGAAGAAACACATGCTAAATTCCATACCATAGGGATCCCATAAAAGTAGCTGCAACTTTATCATTTTCCTACCAAAACTGCTATAAAATGATAAGTGTTCAATACATGAGCATCCAGCTGAATCCAACCTCTACAAATGACTAAAAAAATACATAATATAGGCATCAAACAACTCATCCTGACCTTCAAGAGTAGAATCCATGAGAAGAGTGGTTGTTTCAACCATTTCCCAACAAACAACTGGAATATAGGCAGTCAAACAACTTGCCTCTAAAAGAGGGGAAACTGATTCATTTGACTCAAAACCACCTCTAACTAATGAATCTGCCCTCTAACACTATTTTACCATTACATTTACATGACATGTCATCAATTACATCAGTGAAATCATCCATGAGGAGAGAGAAATAAAATTCACAGTCAAAATAGGTGAATTTTTATTTTCTGAGCAAAATGGTCAAAAGCGCAGTGCCACTAGCTCAAAGCGTAGCACCACTTTCAGCACACTTTTGTAGGCCTCCCCCTTAGCCAAATTGAGCCCATGATAGCTCACTGGAAAGGTCTTCAAGTCTAGTTTTTGGAACACCCGAAATTTTTTAATTTGGAGGTAATTCCTCCCACACCACACCCACCCCCCACCCGCCAACCCAAAACTTGAATCTCCCAAGACTGCTTTTATGTGTCCAGGAAGAGGCAGAAAGGTCATTTTTTGGTAGCTTTTGGACCTCTTGGTGGAGCAGATCTGCTCCAAAACTTTTGAAAATTTCTAGGGTGCATTTCCTCATCATTCTAAATCCAAAAATGTAACTTTTTCTCCAATGGATGCCCCAGGAAAAAGCGCAGCACCGGTGGTGTTGTGCTTCTGGGCAAAATTTCTGTGTTATAAATTTCAAAATTTCAAAAATGAAAAAACTTCTCAAAATTTTCCCAAATTTGGCATGGAGCACCACCATCAAGTGCTTTGGTTGGCCAAAGAAGCTTCAGCCAATATTTTGAGTATATCTTCCTCCCTTGTGTGGTTTTCTTTGTTTCCTAGCTCTGCCTGTACTGAGGTGTCACTGCCTGTGTTTTCCTCCTCCTTATAGTCTCGATCTTCTTGGTCCATATTTGCAAGGTTGAGGTGTATTAAGGAAATGAGTGAAAGTGTTTTTAGGAATGAGGGGATTGGAGATGAGCTTATGGGCTAGAAAATGAATGAGGGAGTAAGAATCATAAAATGGGAAGGAGGGGTTGGCTTGTTTGAGAAATTGCCCTCTGGGAAGAGGGATAAAGGGATAGGGATGATATTGAATAGGGATAAAGGGTTAAAGGGATAGGGAAAATTTTTAGAGCTGTAGTGATAGGTGATAGGAGTAACAATGGCAGTTTTAGGGTTTAGGCATAACCAAGGGAGATTTTTAGGGTTTCACACTTGCCATGGGGAATGATGCTAAAAAGTTTGAAATGCAAACCAAAAATGTAGTAAGGGATGTTAACTTACTTGTATTCAAGGGAAGAGAGGAAAATCTTGAGGTCTCTTGAAGTTTTGAGGCCTTTTTGGCTCTCCTGCCAAAAACGCAGCGCCACTGCCAAAAGCATAGCGCCACTGTCAAAAGCGCAATGCCACCCTACCAAAAGCGTAGCGCCACCTTTAAGACAATTTTTTACTATCTTCCTGGTATCCAAATTAGGTGTGGGATAGATTGCTGGAAATCTTGTCGAATCTACATTCCAGAACATCTTGAATTTTTCAATTTGTAGTTCACTTTCCCTGTTAATAGCTCAATCTACCAAGACTGGTCAAAATGTGCAGAATGAGGCTGCCAAAATGCATATTATTGTTGAAGTCAACTTTTGAAGGTCTTTATCAACTCCAAATTGAGCTCATGATAGCTCATTGGAAACAACTTTTTGTCCACTTATCAGTTGATGCATCAAGAAAGTCATTTGGTCATTCCATCTAGGAGAAAAAATTATTTTACCAAGGTCACTCCAGAGGTGCATTAACCCTCCTGAGGCAAATGATGGTTTTGTAATTTCTCCCAAACCATGAAACCTGTGTAAAAATGTAATATTTTTTTCTTCTTGGGTCAATGATGGAGAAAAACCTCTCTCACTTTTGTCAAATTCATCTTTTCTTTCTCAGAAACATAGTTTGAAGAGAAACTGTCCCTTATGTGTGGTGAATGGCCTGTTCCTTGGAATGACTTCTTGACAAATGATGGATACCTGATGTTTGATGATATGAAATGGCCTCATACATTCTGACATCCCTTATGCCTCCTCTTCTTAGATATCTCCGATCCCATAGCCAACCCTGGCTCAGTGGGAGAGGAATTTAGGGTTTTAGTGCTTGTTTCTCTTTTGCTTTTGCAGGTGAATTGGTGTGCATAATGACTTGATTTTTGCAGTGGCAGGTGCTTTCCAACATCGTCAGATGCTTAGGAGTAGCTCGGAACCAATATTACATATGGAAATATAAGAACTACATTAGGCTTTCAATATGATAAAATATGGCTTTACCAATCATTATTGGCCTCTTCATGTCCTTGTTGATCATTATTTGCATGTAATTATTAGATTTGACCATGGTGGGACCCTAAAACCTAATGAGACCAAACCCTAAGACCTAATGAAATGAATTGCAAACTGAACATGAGCCACGACTAAAATATATGAAAGGGGATCAACGAGTACAGTTTTGAGGGAAAAAATTGAAGAAAACCCTACCATCAGTGAATCCACGACCTAATGGAATGCAAACTCATCAGTATGGGAATCCTACTATGAAATGCAAAAGAGTAGATTTTGATCACTGATGGCAGTGTGAAACACTGACACTAACATTGGCTCCAATAGGGATGGTAGCTGCTTTTAGGTGCCAAGAACACCGTAGACCTAGTAGCCTTATCCATTGAGCATGAAGTCAAAAAATAAAACTGAAATGCATGGCTAAAAACTGACGACTTAAGGACACAAACTGACTTTTACTCAACTAAAAAATGACTCGATACTAAAACACAACTGACAAACTAGAAAAGATACTCAAAATGGAGCTTATTCAATAAAACCTACTCTAACTGTTCCATTCATCACCTGATCAGGTGAAATGAAACAACCAATGCAACCAAGTAAGAATTCTGGCTGCGATTTGAATTCTCTGCAAGTGCTTTCTTATGAACAACAAGAGAGAACTACTGAAATCCAACTCCCATGAAAACTTGTAAACATATCCAAATTTTTCCAGATTTAATAATATGGATTCTCTATCTGACTCCAAAATTACTGCATAAGGATCTCAAAATTCATGTACACTAGGACTTAGCTCATCCAATGGATTACTTTTCTTCTCCTCATACCATGAATGGAACTTTCATGTGAGCTTTGTGACGAGACTCCTACTAAAAATGACAAAGAAACCGACTGCCGGATCAAGTTTGTATCAATATTTTTTTCAAGCTCACAGTTAGCTAATGGAGAAGGACTTTGACTGTAGACATCATCCAACACATCAGCTATTGGATCATGAAAAACTTGAAAAGACTGTTGCAACCCATTTTCTTTTGGTTCCAATGATATTGTGTGATTTTCGACAAGCTCCTCATTTGAAGATATACTATGCAAAATTCCTTTAAAAAAATGAAATGATTCAAAACATAATGGTATGGAATCATCTTGCATCATTTGATCATATGTTCCATATTTTGAGTCTTCATCTGCAACTTGACAATCAATGGCATTCGGGGGCTACAAATCTAGATATGAGAAGTCTTGAACAAGGATTTCATTGCCCTCTAGATGGTCTAGATCAAAGCTCATCGACGGTTGTCTTCTGATTGCATGACATTTGTCTCTAATGAACTAAAATGAAGTAAAACAAAAAGGCAAAGATCCTTCACTTAGATCAAATTTGTTGCACTTTCCTCCTCACTTCCATAGTTGATATGCAACGACTAGTCAAAGTATTCGAGTTACTGAAAGTGAACTTCCTCCTTCCACAAACTAGCTGCTGATTCTTTTGCAAGACTAGCTTCTGTTTTAAGAACATAATCATCATCATACTGATCAAACTTAGGGAAATCATCAGTATAAAACACATCATCAAGCATACATGTCAGGTCAATAGATCTTTCTTCTCCAAGATGGTTTATAAAATAATCATTATCAAATCTATGACAACTGGGATAAGAACCAAAATGTTTTGGATTGGCCACTTGTTCTTGTTCAATCAGCGAGCCATGGTCTTGAACATTGTATTCATTCCTTATGGTGATATTTTGCATCATCTCTTCCACTTCACATACCAAAATGTCGAGCTTTACCTCTAAATATGTCAACTCCTCTGGATCTATGTTCTTCATCTCTTCTTCCTTCAACTTTGCCCTTCTAATTAGTAGATTAGCCTCTACATCTATTGCACTGTTTTGCATCTCTTCAAGTGTTGCAAGGTTCCTTTCTCTCAACTGAAACTCCATTTTCCGATCAAATGCATCCAGGTAGTGCAAGAGAGCAGATCCAGGAGTATGCCTTATATTTGCAGGCATTGAAAAATACACTTGGTTAAATATGGCAGAAAAATGTTTTACTATCTCCCCTAGTTGTATTTTCAGTTGGTTGTACTCTTCTAGAATCAAGAAAAGGTTTTTTTTGACCACCCACTTGTCAAGGAAAACTTTGACGAACAGTTGGAAATCTGAGATGCTTGCATTAGGCAGGGTTTTGAACCAGCTCTTGACTTTGCCTTGCAAAGAAAGAGCAAAAAGCCTAATACTGACATCCTCTTCATCAACTTCAAAAAGGTCAAGAAAAGACTTAAAATTCAGTACATGTCTCTCAGCAGTGATGTTGTCACATTCACCATCAAATCTTGGTAGATATAGGTAATGATTTTTAGGGAAAGCATGGGATATAGGAGGTAAAATTAGAGGCTTGTATCTATCTGAAATATTACAAGGTAGAGGAGTATATAAAAATGTTGTAGAATCAGTCTTGGTCTCTTTAGGCTCATTAGTTTGAAGATGGTCATCATAAGATTCAGAAGAAGGGTCTTGATCAAGATCAAAGGCATGCGAATATTTGGTATTCACAACCTTCAAATGGAAAGAATCAAATGCAGGTCTAGGATCTCTTCTCAAATACAATATACTTTGTAAAGCCTTCTTAACATGCTAAGGAAAAGAGAAGAAATAATTTATAACAAAGAACATAATATCTTGCATGAAATTTCAGCTTGAATACCTGATCTTTCCATATTGTCCTTTCATGTCTCTGCTAGTCAGGTTCATCCTCCAATGGAATCCTTGCATCTGATCTCGAAACTGATTTAGAGTGACTTGGTGAATGATTTCAGCCTTCCAGTGTCTGATCATTGTCCACCATCAACAATCAGATCTGAACTTGGTATTTTTTACTGAGAAACATAAAACTAATTCCCTAGTATGGTTGCCACTATGTTATCACCCAGATTGACCTCAGGCTGAAGGGAGGAAATTTCTAGGGTAACCAGAAACCATGCTAAACCTAGTAGCTAGCCCTACTATGTCAAGAGATGGCTCTCTCCTTGTGGATCTCAGTCAATATGACTGGATCAGGAACAAGATTTTATGCTAGCTATAGTAGCTCAAAGGTTTTGATTGAAGTTGTTGGTGTTTTTGCCAGATCAGGAGGAGCTGGGAAATTTTGGGTCTGGGAAACTAAGTCAAAATCGTAGGGGATTCTATGGGGCAAGGTAGGTATGATATTCAGCACCTTAAACTTGATGGGGTGAAAGGATAGACTGGTGAGGAGCTAAGAAGGGCTTGAGCAAGTCAAGAATCCTTCCTAAATAGAAGAAAACATGAAATACTGGTGTTTTCCCAAGGCATAGCATTAAAACCTAATGTATTACACCTATCTGACTTGAAAACAACCAATCAGAAGTAATTATATGAAAGACGCATACATAAATAACATGAGAACATACTAACAGAAGAAGAAACACATTCTAATGGCCATACCATAGGGATCCCATAAAAATAGCTGCAACTTTATCATTTTCGTGCCAAAACTGCTATAAAATGATAAGTGTTCAGTACATGAGGCCAACCTCTACAAATGACTAAGAAAATACATAATATAGGCATCAAACAACTCATCCTGACCTTCAGGGGTCGAATCCATGAGAAGAGGGGTTGTTTCAACCATTTCCCAACAAAGAACTGGAATATAGGCAGTCAAACAACTTGCCTCTAAAGGAGGGGAAACTTATTCATTTGACTCAAAACCACCTCTAACTAATGAATCTACCCTCTAACATTTTTTTACCATTACATTTATATGCCATGTCATCAACTATATCAGTGAAATCATTCATGAGGAGAGAGAAATCAAATTCATAGTCAAAACAGGCGAATTTTGATTTTCTGAGCAAAATGGTCAAAAGCGCAGTGCCACTGGCTCAAAGCGCATCGCCACTTTCAACACACTTTTTGAGGCCTTCCCCTTAGCCAAATTGAGCCCATAATAGCTCATTGGAAAGATGTTCAAGTATAGTTTCTAGAACATCTATAATTTTTGAATTTGGAGGTCATTTTCCCCCTCAAAACTTGAATCTCCCAAGACTACTTCTGTGTGTCCAAAAAGAGGCAGAAAGGTAAATTTTTGGTAGTTTTTGGACCTTTTGGTGGACCAGATCTACTCCAAAACTTTTGAAAATTTCCAGGGTGCATGTCCTCATCATTTTGAATCCAAAAATGTCAACTTTTTCTCCAATGTATCCCCCAAGAAAAAGCGCAGTGCCAACTTCTGGGTAAAATTTCTATGTTATAAATTTCAAAATTTCAAAAATGCAAAAACTTTTAAAAATTTGCCCAAATTTGGCATGGAGCACCACCATCAAGTGCTTTGGTTGGCCAAAGAAGCTTCAACCAATATTTTATGTCTATCTTCCTCCCTTGTATGGTTTTCTTTGTTGCCTAGCTTTGCCTGCTGAGGTGTCACTGCCTGTGTTTTCCTCCTCCTTATTGTCTCGATCTTCTTGGTCCATGTTTGCAAGGTTAAGGTGTATAAGGGAATGAGTGGAAGTGTTTTTAGGGAGGAGGGGATGGGAGATGAGCTTATGGGCTAGAAATGAATGAGGGAGTAGGAATCATAAAATGAGAGGGAGGGCTTGGCTTGTTTGAGAAATTTCCCTTTGGGAAGAGGGATAAAGGGACAAAGGGATAGGGAAACTTTTTAGAGCTGTAGTGATAGGTGATAGGAGGAACAATGGGGGTTTTAGGGTTTAGGCATAACCAAGGGAGATTTTTAGGGTTTCACACTTGCCATGGGGAATGATGCTAAAAAGTTTAAAATGCAAATGAAAAATGTAGTGAGGGATGTTAACTTACTTGCATTGAATATAAGAGAGGACAATCTTGAGGTTTCATGAAGTTTTGAGGCCTTCCTGGCTCTCCTACCAAAAGTGCATCACCACTGCCAAAAGCGTAGCACCAGCTTCAAGACTACTTTTGACTACTTTATCGGTATCAAATTAGGCATGGGATAGCTCATTGGAAAGCTTGTCGAGTCTAATTTCAAGGAAATGTTTAAGTTTTCAATTTTGAGTTCACTGGCTCTACAAAAAGCGCAATCTCCCAAGACTAGTCAAAATGTGCAGAATGAGGCTACCAAAATACATAGTGCTGTTGCAGCCAACTTTTGAAGGTCTTCCTCAACTCCCAATTAAGCTCATGATAGCTCATTGGAAAGATATTTGTGTCTAAGTATTATTTGATCCATCTAACAAGTCATTTAGTCATTCCATCTAGGATAAAAATGCATTTTACCAAGGTCACTCAAGAGGTGCATTAACCCTCCTGAGGCAAATGTTGTTTTCGACGTTTCTCCCAAACCATGAAACCTGTGTAAAAAATGAAAGAGGTTTTTCTTCTTGGGTCAATGATGGACAGAAACCTCTCTCATTTTTGTCAAATACATCTTTTATGGCTCAAAAACATAGTTTGAAGGAAAATCGTCCCTTATGTGTGGTGAATGGCTTGTTCCTTGGAATGACTTCTCGAAAAATGATGGAGACCTAATTTTTAATGATTTTAAATGGCCTCATACCTTTCGATATCCCTTATGCCTCCTCTATTCAGATATCTCTGATCCCATAGCCAACCCTAGCTCAGTGGGAGAGGAATTTAGGGTTTTAGTTCTTGTTTCTCTTCTGCTTTTGCAAGTGAATTAGTGCTCATGATGACTTGATTTTCGTAGTGGCATGTTAGGCCCCTATACTACTAGTGTAACCCCTTATTGTTATTACTACAATCCCCTTATTATATTGTTGTACCCATATTGTTACTATTGTGCCCCATAGAAGCCCACTATTGTTATTATTGTGCCCTTACATTATTATTGTTATGTCAGCTCTGATTATATTATGACTCCTTAGACTCCTATATATTGAAAGGAGGTCTTGTCATTTGTATGATCCAAGACTTGTTCATTTATGTAATGTAAAGGAGGTTGCCCCCTCGAAGAGGCTGAATTCTAGGGCGTTGATCTATCTTTTCTATCTTTTCTTGAGCTGGTTTCATAACATTTGGTATCAGAGCTTTGGATTCTAGGGTTTCGCTGCTCCAAATAGGTCATCGTGGAATTTTCGCTATAACTTTTTTTCTGCGATGTTTCAGAAGTTGCAAAAAAAACCCATTTGATAAGAAATCGTGTTGAACCTCGGGCCTAAATTTCAAATCTTTTCGCGCTATATTTGTGGAGATATGATCTAAGGAAGTTGGTCTTTTTGTATACTCCTCAATTACATTCCAAACAGGTGACCTGGGGAAAATCGTCATAACTTTCTATCTGGGGATCGGATTGAAATTTCGTAAGAAGGTATAGAAAGAGAATGGACTTTAGTTTCGTGTATGGATTTTTTAGATCCAAAGGTCGAAGCAGTGACTCGTGGCACGTCGTACAAGTTCGCTCTACTGAACTAGTCTATAATCAAGTCACTGTGGGAGATTTGGCATAACTCTTCCTTGGAGAATCCAATTTGGATCAGACTGGTGGCATTGGAAAGAGGACACAAAGGGATACTGCAGGTCGCAATTTCAGAACTAGAAGATCCGAAGTTATAGAGTTACAGTCATTTCAAGATCCAGCTCCTAAAATCAAGAAAAAGCGAGATGAGGAAGTTTGATGGCAAGGATCCGGTAAATTGGATACTACAGATGGAGAAATATTTTTATCTACATGGTGTATCACTGTTACAAAAGGTATGTATTGCATATTTATATTTGGAACCGGATCAGTTTTTATGGTATAAAGGGCTTTGCTCTCGTAAACCGCTTGTTACGCGGTCAACTCTCACGGAGGAAATGATAGCACATTATGAGGATACAAAGAGAACCACCTTGTTTAGCCAATTGATAAATGTCAAACAAGAGTGTTCAATGGAAGAACACATTGAGGACTTTCAAAAATTGAATATAAGGGTAAATTATATTGCAGAGAAGCAAAGGATTGATGTCTTCATAGGTACTTTAAAGGATAACATTCAACATGAACTTCGTCTTTGGGAACCTGATTCATTGGAGAAGGCATTTAAGTGGGCAAGAAAAATTGAAAGCCAAATTATGGAAACAAGGAATCCAACCACTCAGGGCTATAATTATGGAAGTTTTTCTTCTCCTAGCCTTCCACGACCTACAAGGGTGACACCACAACAATTGAAGAAAAAAGAGAAAAAGGGCTTTGTTACAATTGTGATAGCAAATGCACTAAAGGTCATAAGTGTGCTGAGAAGAAATTATTTTACATAGATTATGAAGAGGAGGAAGAAGAGGATCAAGAAACATCAAAAGAAGAGTATATACACCAGGAACAAACCCCAGAGAAAGAAGAAATCAATCCAACCATATCTTGTAAAGAATTGGCAAGAATTACCACTCCTCAAACTATCAAGATCGAAGGACATATCAAGAAGAAAAAGGTTCAAGAAGTGAAAGATCACATCGAGAAAGAAGAGATGAATCCAACCATATCTTGTAATGCATTGGCCGGAATTACCACTCCTCAAACCCTAAAGCTAGAAGGACATATCAAGAAGAAAAAAGTTCAAGCAGTGAAAGATCACATCGAGCATCAACAACAAGTTCTCCAACTTTTAAAGGATAATGCCACTTTGGTGCAGAATCGAATGAAATAATTGGTAGATCAAACTAACAGTGAAAAAGGTTTTGGTGTAGGTGGTTGGGAATTTTTACGGCTACATCTCAAGCAAGCTATTTATGAGAAAGAAATGTTGGCAATACTACATGCACTTAAGAAATGGCGACCTTACCCAATGGGAAGACACTTCAAGGTAAAAATGGATCATGATAGTCTTAAATACTTTTTAGAAAAAATATTATCTATAGAAGAACAGAAAAAATGGGTCACAAATATATTGGGTTATGAGTTTGACATCATCTATAGAAAAGGGAAGCAAAATTTTGTTGGAGATGCACTCTCAAGAAAGGATGAGGATGTGGAAGCATTGTACTATTTCTATTATCCAACTAGATTGGATAAATGAAGCAAGGGATGAATGGAAGAAGGACGAAGATGTGTGGCCACTCATTCAAAAGTTACAGAAGATCCCAATTCAAACAATATTGCCAGAACTTGAAGAGGAAGGAAAAGTCATATTGGAACCTGGAGCAGTCACAGAAACAAGAACTCGACAGCTACGAAATCGATCAATTTCATAGCGTCTCATCAAGTGGAAGAACTTACCCGCTGAAGATTCCACATGGGAGGACAAGAATATTCTATAGAAGCATCAAGAACTACTCAAGCGTTGAGGACAACACTTTTTGAAGGAGAGGGGCATGTTAGGCCCCTATACTACTAGTGTAACCCCTTATTGTTATTAGTACAAGCCCCTTATTATATTGTTGTACCCATATTGTTACTATTGTGCCCCATAGAAGCCCACTATTGTTATTATTGTGCCCTTACATTATTATTGTTATGTCGGCTCTGATTATATTATGACTCCTTAGACTACTATATATTGAAAGGAGGTCTTGTCATTTGTATGATCCAAGAATTGTTCATTTATGTAATGTAAAGGAGGTTGCCCCCTCGAAGAGGATGAATTCTAAGGCGTTGATCTATCTTTTCTATCCTTTCTTGAGCTGGTTTCATAACATGGCAGGTGGTTGGAAACATCATCAAATGGTTAGGAGCAGCTGGGAACCAATATTACGTATGGAAACATAAAATTACATAAGAAATGAAGATAAAAACAAAATACTATGTTTTCACCTCAAAACAAGTTTTGAGGTGAGAACTACATTAGGCTTTCAATATGATAAATTATGGCTTTGCCAATCATTATTATCTTCCTCATGTCCTTGTTGATAATTATTGGCATGTATTTATTGGATTTGACCATGGTGGGACCCTAAAACCTAATGAGAACAAACCCTAAGACCTAATGAAATGAATTGGAAAGTGAACATGAGCCATGACTAAAATATATGAAGGAGGATTAGCAAGTACAATTTTAAGGGAAAAAATTGAAGAAAACCCTACCATCAGTGAATCCATGACCTAATGGAATGCAAACTCATTAGTATGGGACTCCTACTATGAAATGCAAAAGATCATATTTTGATCACTGATGGCAGAGTGAAACACTGAGACTAACACATAGATCAATCACTCAGCGAGCACTACTCTCCAGAAATGCATAGAGTAGTTTAGTTGCACTGCACTCAGAAATTACGCAGAGGTTTCCTCACACGACACCCATCCTACAACAATGTGTTGTGCCTCAAAACTACACAATTTTTTCCAAGATTCCCTATCTATCTTGCATGCATAAACTACCTAAACGGGCCTCCTAGGGCCTCAACCAGCAGAAGTTATTATCTGCTGAAATTGCACGGATCTAACTCCCAGTGGCTACATGAAAAGGTGACATGCACTCTAAAGGAGTTGAGGAGAAGGACCAAGGAACCATGTAATGGAAAAATAAGGACCGCATCTAAACTCCGTCGGATGCATGACCATCTTGAGGGAAAGTATGGTAAGTAAAGAACATATTTCAAAGTACACCTCTTAGTTAAGTTTGTGGGACTACTTGTCATTATCATATCGTACTATCCTCATGTTGACATGGCAACTTTTCACTATACCAACAAGGGGAACTAACTCGATCACAAGCCCCAATCAGACCGGCTTTCGTTTGGAATGGATAATTCCAATGGGTTTTAAGGGATCCCGTAAACTGTTAAATGAGTTGAAATATTGCTTCTGGGAAGAAGGCTTCAATTACATCAAAAAAATAAAATAGATAACCACTATGTATTAAATCCTATCTACACTATTCTAACTACTCTAGTCTATGTCCTAACTATCCTAATCTATCCTATAGGAGATTGACAAAAAGAGGTTAAACATCATATATGAATTCCAAGTCTGAATGAATCAATTACTGGTTCATGTAACAACAAGGCTACATTCATACTTAATTACAACCCAATCATTCACACAGGAATACAAATTCCATTTTATGGAAGAGAAGCTTGCAACTGATGTCCAACAGAGTTTTGAGTCAGCAACCTTTCATGATTTAACCCTAATATTGAATCATATTCAAATAACCAGGCATAACCATGAAATGAAAGTCATCAATATGCACGAAACAAATATGCATTTGCATTTATATCAACGACAATATTCAAATCAAAACACATGATAAAAGAGGAAAATAAATCTAAAACACCAGCTCCTTGTTGAGCTAAACAGTCTCTCTTTATTCACAATAATCAAAGCTATCCATCTCAAAACCCCAAAAAGCACATCTCTCCTATCCGGAGGTACTACTTATGTACTCCTAAATGACCCTCCGTCTTGCATGACTTTTCATTTACCCTCTTTTCATTACGCAGATCAACATATACAGATGAGAACAGTTGGTCAAACTGCTGACAAGCCGAGGTTACCTTTGGTGGAGTGTTCTACTTCCTGGGGGAATGAGTGGATGCATTTGGGAACAGAGAAGGACTTCGTATCATTTCTTTGCACTTGTGTGGAATGGCCATCATTATTTGTCATTTCCTAAAGGAAACTGAAGATGCTATGCTCCTCATCCCACATCTGGCATGCTTTATGATGTATCTGGCAGTGATGACATATTGATGGATCGGTGCAGTCATGAATGCTTCTACTGAACTGAAGGAGTGCCTCCATCATGCGCTAAGGCAGTCCGTCTTCCCTTTCACAGAGTGTGTTTTGCAATACTAACACCGGTGGAGCAGAGGTGTCATCTTAACATAACTCACATTTATCCGTTACCGGGTGTGCTCAGATTTGCCTGCAAAAATAATTTATATCAACTATGACTATGCGAACTATAGTAAACATGCTTGCAAAAAATGATTCTTGCGTTTATATTATCGAATGTGAAAGAATTCCCCCTTATTTTAAATTTATGCACCAATTAAGTCCCATGAATGTAATTCCGATGTACATGGAAAATCCTCGCAAAACACATAGCAGAAAGCAAAACCCAGACTTGAAATGCTATAGGCAGGAGCTTATACCCTATCGGGTTTACCATATCGCAACGCATCACCTTAATGGGCTTTCCCTTTTAAAAACTGAGATTATGGCATTTTATCGAATACATAGGAATACATGAAAAAGTCTGCATTTGACCACAAGGTCAGATTTCAAAATTTATAAGACCAGACACATAGTTATTGGTGGGTCTACTAAATCGAATTGGACCTTATGTATAATCGATAGTCCTCGCCGATAGAGATTTAGCGATGGGGGAGGTGGACCTGATAACATATATATTCTATTTAATAAGATCAGCGAGTCTGCCAAATCGCATATTGCAATGTGCGTAGGCCTAGGACCCCACCAATTGTGATATGTGATTCGGCCGGACCCAATATCTATATATATATATATAGGTTGTATTTAAAAATGCAGCAGGTCTGCCATATCACATTGCGTTTTGTATATGATCCCAGGATCTGCCGATATGCGATATGTGGTGGGGACTCTGGACCTGAAATTATATACGCTATGGTTAATGACCCCAGCAGATCCGGTGCATTGTGGTTGCGTTATGAATAACCCTTGGCTCTTGCTGATTGCGATATGTAATGCGATTGAGGACTTAATCTCATCGCAATTATTCATGATAAAGAAACCTTTGCCCTTGATCAAGGCAACGTACGATAAGTGATGAATGGGTATGTTAAACGTGTTTTATGAAGCATTTACCTTGTCAAGAGTTAAAAGGGGGATAAAGACGCGATAGGAGGTTTTGCATGTTAAGTGCACGAATGGCCATAGTAAAGGTACGGGCGATTATATGTGCGGGCATAAATGTACCATGAATACTTATGAGGATTGAAACCCCTGATGAAGGGAATGAATAAAGGGCTAGGCTAGGTTATGAATGAACTATCCAGTAGAGATTTATTAAGGGGGCCTTAACCATTTAGACATTGAAGATTTGGCTTGGAAAAGAGTTAAAATCCTTGGGATAAAACAGATCATTTGGAGGAGTGCAAGATCAACCTCTAGGGGACCCATTCAAAATTGCTACTAGGGAAAATTTTAATAGGTTGGTGGTTGTGGCCACAACAAATGGCGAATCGCTGGGTGAACCAGTTTTCTCTGTTTCCAAATAAACCTTGGATTCATAAAACATCAGGGTGTTAAGATAAACTCGAAATGCAAACAGTATAGAAGAACAGGCATGGCTTCCACTTCAACATTAATTGTTTCAGGTGGGATAAAGACCAATAACTTCTTCTCACTGATAAGGTTTTGAAAAGCATTCTCCAATGGTCATATTATGGAGTTTATTGACCTTCCTTTACCTATTTTCTACTTTCAAGATCCTTTCAGGTCTATCACTGGTTTGTCAATACCCGTTTAGGTGTGTACCTCAACTCTTTATTGCTCATCAAACTTGATGTAAATATGTTTATCTGTACTTTATATAGAATTTTTAGTGTTATACTTTCATATTATTGAATGAAGCACAGTCATGGATCTTGCCATATTTTTAAACCGCTTAAGCAAGGTTGGGCTTGTTGTATCAACCGGTACTCTGAGCCCAGCAACAATCCCTACTCTAAACAGCTTCCCAAACAACCTGTCCTTCCAGTTTCAGGCACAAGGACTACAGCACAATTGAATTTTCCATAGGTATATGATAGTGAGTTTAGCCCATGAAAGGAGGTTTACTTGTAGATGACAGGTATTGGACAATTTAGTGCGGTGGATGGGACCAATGGAGAATGAATGTAAACCTTATAGGCAAGTATGTGTTAGGTCTGAGTGGGATTTATTCAAAATGCAACATCCCTCCATCCTAGTCCAGCTATAGTTACACATTCTTATTTTATAAAGATTCCTCTAGATGCTCCAAATATCCAAGTTATCAACAACTCTTACCCAGTTCTCAAAAGATGCCAATGAGTGGCTTGCTTTGAATTCTACAACTGATTTTCAAGTTCTCATGGGCTAATAGAAAGTTTTATTTATTTGCAAGGTAATGATGGATTTAGGAACAACAAAATCATCAACAGGTTAATGAGGAAGGGAAAGGCTGAATGTGGTGAATGAGGGCAAATTCTAAAGGTAGAATGAGACTGGAGGACCGAAATCAGCTGACTGAAACATACTGCAATTCAAAATAGAAGGAAGATAAAATTTGTAGGTAACAAAAGAAAAAGACAAACAAAACTAAGCTAACAACAAAACTAAAATGAATTCTAACCTACTAAGGGGGTAACCACCATGTGGTGGCTACTGCAAATATCTCTTCAAATGTTGGCCATTAACAGGGAGTTTTTCAGTTTCTACCTGCAAATTTTTCAACCTATAAGTTCCTTGACCAATTTTTTCCACAACTTGGAATGGGCCCAGCCATAAGTGTTGGAATTTCATGTGTTTACCTTTTGGCTCATTTAACTTGTCCCATTTTAGGAGTAGCTCTCCTATTTGGAAGTCTTTATCTCCTGCTAGATGATGATCAAACCATCTTTTTACAATCATTTGGTGGTTTTTTAATTTAATTCTGGCTTTATCTCTTAATTCCTCCAGCCTCATCAGTTGATTGATCCTTTCTTGAAGCAAGGTTAAAGGGGTTCCTCTTGAAGCTTGGGAGAGCTGTAAGGAGGGAAGGGTAATTTTTGGAGGCAAGATGGCTTCCTGTCCATAGACGATGAAGTATGGGGAGTTTTCTAAGGCCACTTTAGGGGTGACCCTATCGGCCCAAAGGGCATTTGTTAGGGAGTTGTGCCAGTTCCTCTCATTGTCAGTGACAGACTTGTGGATTATGCGGATAAGATTTTTCTTTGAAGACTCTGCAATTCTGTTTCCCTAGGGGTAATAGTTTTTTGCATACCTTATATGGATTGATTTATCAATAGAAAACTCAGTCAATTTCAGTGATGAAAAGTAAGAAGCATTATCAAATATTATAGCATCAGGGATGCCATACCTGTTGATAATCAATTTCTCAATGAATGATATTACCTCATGTTCGTTCACCTTCCAAAGCGGGATGGCTTCAGCCCATCTGGTGAAGTAGTCCATCACTGTGAGTATATATTTATGCTATTGTGAAGAGTTTGAAGTGATCTCGCATATGACGTCTAGGCCCCATTGCTGGAACAGTCAGTAAATCATAAAAGGCCTGAGGGGAACAACATGCTTTCTTTCTCGTCCTGCGGTGGTTTGACACATCTTGCATTTGCGAGTGTAGGTATGCGAACCTCTGAACATTGTGGGCCAATAATACCCAGCTCTTAATATTTTATGAGCAGTGGTCTCTTCGCTGTAGTGACCACCTACTGGGTTGTCTTGCATTTCTTCCAATACATGGTTGGCATCATCCTTTTCCAAACACCTCAGCCAGATTCCATCATGATTTTTTCTATATAAGACGTTGTTGGCCAAATGATACTAATTAGATTTCAATCTTAGCACTCTCCTTTGTGATGCATCCATGTGTTCAGGACACAATCCCCGTACTAGATAGAAGCATATGTCATAGTACCATGACTCAGGGTCCAAAAAGGCTTTCAACATTTCTCACTCATACATCAACGCTTCGTTAATCCATAAGGGATCCTCCCTAAGTTCCATTTGTGCATATTGCATGCTCAATGTTTCTGGTTCTTCAGACGCCCTTTTTTGTCAACCAAGGCTTCTGCTGCTAGCCTTTAAAGTCCTTTCCCTTGAACTATATCTTTCGGCTTTATCTCGAGGTCGAAATCTTGAAGGGCAGTTATCAAATTCGCTCTTCGTTCACCCATTTCCTTCTGCACGAATAAGACTCTTACAGTAGGATGGGGGATGATTACTTTGGTCCTGGCCTTCAGTAAATAAGATCAGAAATGTTTTACAGTCTTGAAAACTACATAGCCCTATTTCTCCACATCTGGGTAGTTGAGTTCTGCCCCTTGGAGATTAGAGCTCATATAAGAAATAGGGACTTTGTTGCCTTTGTTATTTTTCTGAGTGAGTATTATGGCATATGAAACATCATAAGCAAAAGTGTACAAGAAGAATTCCTTGTCGAAATTGGGGTTGACCAATGCAAGAGCTTCAGCTATGGCTTCCTTGATTGGCCCAAATTCTTTCTTGGCTTCATCATTCCATTTATACACACAGTCCTTCTTCATCATTAGCTACATGGGGTGCACTATTTCCGCAAATCCTGAGACAACTTTCCTAACGAAATTAATCCTCCCAAAGAAAGATTGCATGGCTTTTAATGGTAGGGGGTTGTATTCTCATGATGGTCTCTATTCTTTCAGGCTCAATAACAATCCCTTATTTAGATAGGATATGACCTAATAGTTTCCCCTCTGTGACTGCAAAGATTCTCTTCTTAGGATTCAATGAAATTCCATACCTTCGGCATCTTTCGAAAATCTATCTCAGGTGATAAATATGATCCCTTCTGTGATATGAATACACAGTGATGTCATCCATGTAAACCACTACTGATCTGTTAATCAACCATCGGAAAGCTATGTCCATAGATCTATGGAATGTGGCGCCCGCGTTAATGAGTCCAAAAGGCATTTTACGATATGCGTAGGTGGCCCATTTAGTGTTGAAGGTTCTCTTAAGTTGATCCCCATGAGATACCGATACTTGATTATATCTTGAATACCCATCTAGACCCAAAAGTGCACTGAAGGATGTGTTCCATAGAAGGGACATGATAGTTATCCTTTTTAGATGCTTTGTTCAGGTTTCTGAAATCAATACGCAGCCTGATATCTCCATTTTTCTTCCTTACTAGCACAAGATTGGCTACTCAGCGTGTGTGTCTGATAAGAAAAATGATTTTAGCATCCAACATTTTGTTTAATTCTTTCTTCACCAATGGTTATATGCTTGGATGCATCTTACGCAGCTTTTGTTGGTAGGGCCTAACCTCCTCTTCCAAAGGGATTACATGCTGCATAACACTGGTATCAAAGGTCTTTAGGTCTTCATATGTCCACGCAAAGACGTCCTTGTATTCTTTAAATAGCTTGAAAAATGCAGCCTTTTCTTGTGGAGAGCACCCAAGGCCCAGATTGAAATTTTTTGGGTCTTCTTCAGTCCCAAGGTTGACCGTTTCATACTTCATGGATGATCTATGTGTTTTGCAGTTGGTTGACTTCTTGAATTTATCATGCAAGTCATACAAGTGCTCCATCTTAACAACTGATTTGGGAATCAAATTGGGCTGATCCTTTCACTCATCTTCCCTCTTGTTCATAAGCCTGTCGTGTTCTCTCTCATCAATGACTGCATTCTTGAATGCCTCCTCGCAATGAAAGAACTCAAGGATTTGCTTGTCATGTTCAAACACCTGCCAATTTGAGATGTTATCATGCACAAATGGTCTAAAAATCAATTCAACATAGCATTTATTCTTCTTTAATCTGAAATCAGGCAAAAGTTTAGCAACCATACTAGCCATCAGATTAGCATCTTGGTTTTGCCTTCGAGGTATGTGTGTGATATTAAAAGAATCAAAATTGTCAATTAAGACCCATACCTCGTGCTGGTACCTTACCAGGTGTGGCGAATTGCAGTGTATCCTCTTACATACCTGATCCACAATTATCTGTGAGTCACTAAAAAAATTAACGTTTTTCACCTCCATATCAATGTCTTTCTTCAGGCCCTGAAGCAAGCCTTCATATTCTTCTCTGTTCTTGGTGCATGCAAACTCCAACTAGCTGGCCATCAAATGCTGGCTCCCTTGCGGGTCAATGAGAATACTCCTAGCACCTGCACCTTCAAGGCAGTTAGAGCCATCAAAATAGAGTGTCCAGAATATAGAATATAATGTTACATCAATTGAACTACTATCTAAGAAATTAGTCTTATCATTTATGATAATACAGGACAGTTCACGAGTTGGATTATGGAGAGGGAATTTCCAACTATGTGTATGTCAAGGTTTCTTCAACCGTTTCTACATGGAATTCTCCAAAACAAGTTTTTGTGGCACAGACATTGAAACTATAATTCCCAAGGATGGAGTTGGTAAACATTACAGTGTCATTGGAACCATTTAGTTCCATTACCACATACTTCTTGTATCTTTCTCAATCAACTCTCAGTATATCACCTTTTCCCTTCTGAGGCAACAAGAGATGGGACCAATCAGTTGAGAAATATCCATTGAGTTTTGTTGACCAATCCCTACTAAGAAGCATTCCATAGGCCTCAGGTATATCGACTACCACTATATCAATGACTTGTGTGTACTATGGTTTAGCAGCCATCTGAATCAACACGTCTTTCAATTCTCCAATTACTTTGACATTTTTCCTGTCCAATTACATAACTCGAGTCCCGGTTTTCTCAAGTATTGCATGTAGTCTTTTAGCAATAGCATAAGGCATCACAGTGGACAAGGCACCGAAATCTACCAAGCAATTGTGTACATTCATGTTGAGGATTTCAAATGTGATAAGGAAAGGTGGGGTCATGGATTTTGATTTTCTCCCTATCATGGCTACACTGACATCTTGGGGGTTTCGATTCATTTTGGATAGAGTGGCTTCCATAGCTGATGGCATTTGGGCTGCAATGGAGGTGTTGACAGGTCTGGACATTGACTTCTTGGTTTGGCTGCTTGGGATGGTGGGAGTTTTGGAATTTCTCTCATTCATAGCTTTCAAGAGCAAATCTCTTTGCTGCGTTAATTTCAACAAATCAAAGTATGTGATATTAGCCCTAGATTTCTTAAGATCATCCACAATATTGTAATCAATGTTATAAACAGGATAGGGTAGAGTAAACATACCGGTTTTTCCATTCTTAGGTGGGAGTTTACCATCTTGAGTAGCCTTCGTTGCAGTGGGAGATGCATTTTCTTTCTCTGGATGGTTTGCAACAGGGGTATTCTTGGATTGACAACTAGGTCTACTCTTCTCAACAGAAACTCTGGGAGCAAGGGCCTTCACATGGCGGACATCTCTCTTGGTCTGATCTATAGGCTTCAGCACACTTGCAAGTGGCCCTTTGCTTCGTGTGTGGATTTCATTAGTGTGGATTTCTGCCATACTGTCTCCTTGGTCATCATCATTCTCATTTGTATAGAAATCCCACAGTACGTTGATTTGGGATTCTTCTTCCAAGGGCTCTTCTACTTGGTATTCTTCCTCATCTTCTTGTTCTGGCTCTAGCTCCACTATAGATTCTTCTCGGTTAAGGAGCAATATGATAAGAACTAGCTCTTCTGTGTTTAAGTTCCCTTCATTTGGTGGAGCAGGCAGTGCAAGTGGACTAGGACTACCTTCTATCTTCTTACGATTGAAAGGTTTTCGGTTGTTATACTCTCCTCCACTCCCACTCGTACTCTCTCCAAAATTCCTTTTCATATCGATGACTGTATTTGTCAGCTTCTTAATCATATTATGCAAAATTTCTACATATGTGGTATCCTTTTCTTTGGTTTCAACCCCTTTGTTATCACTCCCATTAATTTTTGTGTATGCTTGAGAGGCTTTCTTTTCTCCGGTTGTATGGTGGCATGCTGTGAGACTAAGCATTTCATTCTCGACTTTTACTGCTTCATATATAGCACCTTGTAAAGTCTCTGCACCCACATCACAGTATGGACAGGTAGAGCGGTGATGTAGAATTCCATGAGCACATCCTTAGTAGGTCTCGTGGTGGTCGGGATTCATTTGAACAAGGTGTTGAACCGAATGTTAAAATCCTTGACCTTTTCTTTGGTTTCCATTTTCAAACGGTGTAGATCTAGAACTAAGGCTGTAGGGGTTTTGTCATTGCCATATTTGTCTATAAAGGCATGTTGAAAGGTAGCCCACAAGGTGATTGATCCAGTTCTCAAGCTAAAGTACCATGTGGAAGCTACACCAATCAGGGTAAAAGGGAATAGGCGACAGAATATATCTTCATCAGCTACCCCCAGCATGCGCACGACTAAGAAGAACAAATTGATATGGTTTTTAGCGGTGTCTCCCCGCTCAGGGTCGAATTTAGGTAGTACCTTTTCTGCATTCTTGGGTAAGGGATGTTACTGCCCAGGTATCACCATGGCTTCCTGAGCGAGCCAGGGAGGAAGTGCTTCCTAGAGGAGGTGGGAGTTGGTTCCCACCCAGCTGAGGAATATTAGCCATATCAAGGACACGGATGTTCTGTTTGAGGGTTTCTTCGTTAGGATTTTCCAAATCAGGCCAAGGATTGCCCTCAAATGGGGAATCCTCAGGGATTTATTCCTAAGGAGAGTTGATACTCTGTAAAGAATCAAGCACAATATCTTCAAGAGAAGGGGTTGCAGACGTTTTGTCATTTATATGATAGACCCTTAGCTTTCTTTTTGCTATCGAAGGTAAATATTGAAAGATAGGGAGCTATGATAGGGAACAAGCATAAGCTCAAGTAAGTCTTCTGACTGATTGTTCCTGAGTGATAGGATACTCCCATAGTGTCTCTTCTTCAAAATGAGGTTTTTCAGAATGAGAGGAAGGGTCCTTTCAATCTTCACAATCCATGTATTACTCTTTCTGAATCCGTGAATGGCACTTATAGATGAAATCTTGAAAAGTTGTGGACGGCGGTTCAGGCCCTCCTTCTAGCACAAATTTGTTGACATGGCGACTTTTTGCTATACCAACAAGGGGAACTAACCCAATCACAAGCCCCAATTAGACTGGATTTCATTTGGAATGGCTAGTTCCAATGGGTTTCAAGGGATCCCGTAAACCATTAACTGAGTTGAAAGATTGCTTCTGGGAAGAAGGCTTCAACTACATCGACAAAATAAAATAGATAACTACTATGTATTAAATCCTATCTACACTCTTCTAACTACTCTAGTCTATGTCCTAACTATCCTAATCTATCTTGCAGGAGCTTGACAAAGAGAGGTTAAACATCATATATGAATTCCAAGTCTAAATGAATCAATTACTGGTTCATGTAAGAACAAGGTTGCATTAATACTTAATTACAATCCAATCATTCATACAGGAATACACATTCCATTTTATGGAAGAGAAGCTTGCAACTGATGTCCAATAGAGTTTTGAGTCAGCAACCTTTCATGATTTAACACTGATATTGAATCATATTCAAATAACCAGGCATAACCATGAATTGAAATTCATCAATATGCACAAAACAAATATACATTTGCATTTATACCAGCGACAACATTTTGATCAAAACACATGATAAAAGAGGAAAATAAATCTAAAACACCGGCTCCTTTATGAGCTAAACAATCTCTCTTTATTCACAATAATCGAAGTTTTCCATTGCAAAACCCCAAAAATCCCATCTCTCCTATCTGGAGGTACTACTTATGTAGTCCTGAATGACCCTACGTCTTCCATGACTTTTCATTTCCCCTCTTTTCATTACATAGATCAACATATACAGATGAGAACGGTTGGTGAAACTGCTGAGAAACTAAGGTCACCTTTGGTGGAGCATTCTACTTCCTGGGGGAACGAATGGAAGGATTGCATAACATTTATTTGCACTTGTGTGGAATGGCTATCATTCTCTGTCATTTCCTGAAGGAAACCAAAGATGATGCGCTCGTCATCCCACATCTGGCATGATTTATGATGTATTTGGCAGTGATGACATCTTGATGGATCGGTGCAGTCATGAATGCTTCCACTGAACTGAAGGAGTGCCTCCATCATGTGCTAAGGCGGTCTGTCTTCCCTTTCGTAGAGTGTGTTTTGCAATACTAACACTAGTGGAGCAGATGTGTCATCTTAACATAACTCACATTTATCTATTATCGGGTGTGCTCGGATTTGCTTGCAAAAATAATTTATATCCGTTATGACTATGCAAAGTATGGTAAACATGCTTGCAAAAAATGAATCTTGCATTTATATCATCGAATATGAAAAAATTCCCCCTTCTTTTAAATTTATGCACTGATTAAGTCCCGTGAATGTAACTCTGATTTAGATGGAAAATCCTCGCAAAACACATAGTGTAAATCAAAACCAAGACCTGAAATTCTATAGGTGGGAGCCTATACCCTATCGGGTCCACCATATCGCATCGCATCGCTTTAATGGGCTTTCCCTTTGAAAAACTGCAATTATGGCATTTTATCAAATACATAGGAATACACAGAAAAGACTGCATTTGGCCACAAGGATGGATTTCAAAATTTATAAGCCCAGAAGCATAGTTATCAGTGGGTCTGCTAAATCGAATTGGACCTTATGCATAAGCACTAGACCTCAGCGATAGTGATTTAGCGATGGGGGAGGTGGACTCGATAACATATATATTCTGTTTAATAAGATCGGTGGGTCCACCAAATCGCATATAGTAATCTGCGCAGGCCTAGGACCCCGCTGATTGCAATTTGGCCTGAACCGATATATATATATATATATATATATATATATATATATATATATATAGATAGATAGATATAGATATATATAGATATAGGTTGTATTTAATAATGCAGTGGGTCCACCATATCACATTGTGTTTTGTATATGATCCTGGGCTCCACCGATACATGATATCTGATGGGGGCTCTAGACCCAAAACTATATACACTATGGTTAATGACCACAGTGGATCCGGTGCATTGTGGTTGCGTTATGAATAACCCTTGGGTCTTGCTGATTGTTATATGTAATGTGATTGAGGACTTAATCGCATTGCAATTATTCATGATAAACGAACCTTTTCCCTTGATCAAGGCGACATGCAATAAGTGATAAATGTGTATGTTAAACATGTTTTGTGAAGAATTTCCCTTGTGAAGAGTTAAAAGGGGGATAAAGATGCGATAGAAGGTTTTGCGTGTTAAGTGCAAGAATGGCGATAGTAAAGGTAGGGGCAATTATATGTGCGGTCATAAATGTACCATGAATACTTATGAGGAATGAAACCCTTGATGAAGGGACTAAATAGAGGGCTAGGCTGGGTTACGAATGAACTACGCAGCAGAGATTTATTAAGGGGGACTTAAGCATTTAGACATTGAAGATTTAGCTCGGGAAAGGGTTAAAATCCTTGGGATAAAACAGATCATTTGGAGGAGTGCAAGATCAACCTCTAAGGGACACATTCAAAATTGATACTAGGGGAAATTTTAATAGGGTGGTGGTTGTGGCCACAACACCTCAATAACATGCATGTACACAAACATGAAAAGTCATTTTATGTGTGTCTTCTACATGTGTTACTTCCTTTCCACTTGTTTTACCAGCTTTCGTCTTTGGCATGTTGATTTCTATGTCATGCTTGCGACCTTGTTCTAGTGATGTTGAAGGTTTTGTTTGAGTTTTTCTCACTATGTAAACATCTATCGCACTCACACACAATTTTGTAATATTGTCACACAAGTGTCGTCATGGTCGTTCAACGATCTATCACAAGTGTCGTGCTTGTCACTCGCACACTTAGGTCAGTAAAAGTCACTATATGTTGTCTCTATAGTTCGAGCTGTCTTGTCATCAAGTCATGTTGAGTGTGTATTCACAAGGTCATGCATGTGCACAATCACTTGTTAACACACTTAGTTATTTTGATGAAACTCTGTCGATTAGACGACCCTCCAACAACCGAACCCTCACTGAGATGCACTACACAGTCTTAGCTCTCATTGATCGTGTACTACTACCGAAAATTGCACGGAGATTGAGGCTGCCTCCAAGGAAATCTGTATTATGAAATCCTAGAGTCGACCAGACTGACTATCACATAGAACAATGGAAAAATTTCTCAACAATCCATCTCAATCTACATTGCCCGCAAGAAAATAAATCAAGCCTCTAGCTGATCAACCAGAGAGTTTGACCAGGTAGTGGCCATGTGCCTCACTCTTGCAAAAAAATGGCACAGAATTTTCCAGCATGCCCATTGCCACTGACTAAAGAAAAAACAAAAACATTTCTAACAAGAACCCACTGCATGTCACTACACTGTCACCGAAAAATGTGGAGTTATGTCAGCCAGTTGACCTACTACTCCTCTTGAAAACTGTTGAGTTTTCATGGGCTTTCTCCTAGCTGCCCGACATCCTTCTCAACTTAGAAACTATGAAAAGGTGTCCTCCAGACCACCCTCCAAGTTTTGTGCATCTTTTCCAGAAGCCTCCCGCAGCCCCCTACCAACCTCCCTGGAAAATCTTCGCAGATTTCACTACTTGTGTTCTCTTGCTGCCTACACTATCTCCATGAGAAGCAAAGCTACCCTCTAACTAAGCTAGTTCCTGCAAAAAGTTAGAGGGGACCCAGTTTGCCCATCTCAGCCTCTGAGTGACCTCTGCACAATTTTCCTTGACAATTCCTGGAGCCCTCATCCTGACTTGAAATGTGCTTTGCACACTTTTAAGAACCTTGTCCCCTCTCCCACTCTATCACATCCAAAAGAGAAATATAATGCCTCATAGTAGACTAGGAGATTTCTAGATTTGATGTCGTCTTATCATGAGTGATTGCATATATAGGTACATGGATGAGACATGGCACAACGATGAATGTGATGAAAAAGGACTGCATGCGAGGACATTTTTTCATGAGCAGATAGAGCATTCCAAGTACAAGCAAAGGAGAGACATGCATGGGCAAACATCAAGCGAACACTAAGACCATCGAAGACTCCACACACCTTGCCATGTGGAGGTGAAGCTATGATACACCAAGAGCACATTCATCACTTAGCAACACTACAACTCGACATGCACACCACAAATAGCATGAACGTACTAGCACTGTCATGTCAAGTCATGTCATGAGTCATCTTGGCTACATAACTATTGTGGGCCATACTATTCTAATCAATGTAATATAATGTGTAAGTTTGAGAGACCCACCTGTAAATTTTAAGAGTCATGTAAAGTTCAAGAGTCATGTAATTTAAACAGTCATGAGGGAAGTCAAACAGTTACAAGGGTCAGTTTCAACCTTGGCTATATATGCCCCTCATTTGTACATGCAAAGGACTTTTCACCTTGGCCCCTCCCACATAGCCTTCAAACTCTGTAATACTGTCTTTGAGGAGTGAGCAGTGGCTCCAACACCCCGCTATAGCGGTTAGTGATGTAATGGTGGAAGAATGTGTCTTGGAACTTTTTCTTAATTCAAAAGCCTGTTAACAGGCCAACACATTTTCACACATGTATTGTATTCGTTTGTAAGACTATTCTTTGGACGCTTGTAATGCATGTTGCTTTAACCTGTATTAAGACAGTTGAACTATTTCGGTTGTTTTAGTACATATGATATTGGAAATGTGTTGTATCATTTGTTAACGTTGTCTCTCCTATGTGGAATATCTCATCGAACACTCGGCAGATTCATTCTTGTAAACTTTTTATAACGCCCATCGCACTCGTGTGGACTACTCCATTGGGTGTTATGTGTGTTATCTGTTCACTTTGTGTTTGTGACTGTCACATCAGTGTGGATTACTCTACCGAAAGTTGTGTAGGTATTTTTGTGTTGGTTTCTCTAGCAGAGTTGGGACTATTCCCTCCCAACTTGTGACTCACTTCCACCCTCTCCCTCTACAGTGAAAGAAATCTGACACAAGTGGCACTAAGCACTCACGAGTGTTATAGACATTTTTGGGCACTGCAACCCCAATCAAACATGTCCATAAACCAAAGACTCCTAAGTCCCTAAAAGTGTTGTTCCATCCCCTAGAAGAACAAGGTCAACTGATTACATCATCTCCCAGAAGTTCTCCATGAAAAACTACTCAGAACTGGTCAAAGTTGGACCATCTCACCTGCTCCATGGTCAAAGTGCGCTACATCCCACCGAAATGCACACGGGAGGTGCGATGTATACTGAAAATCCCTTCTATGGGGTGCGATGGGCGAGAGTGGAAAAATGGCAGAGTCAATTTGCGAGGTGGAGGATCATGGAATCTTCCAGAAACTTCTCCTATGACACTTGCCTCTCTGCATTCACCCAGGGATGAGTAAGAGATCATCAATCTCCAAGTGGAATCAAGAACTATGAGAGAGAGGACACTAATCAAATCTCAGAAGCTGACTCACCTCTCTGCAATCATCTATATATGGATCCCTAATCCCAGAGATCCAGAGGCTGGAATTTTGTATCTTGTAAGGATTTGTTGCTGGTTTCTTGGTGTAACATCATAGTGTTGGGTAATCTAAGCTTTTCACGAGGTGAAGAAGGGATTTCTTGCTGAGAGGATGACACTGCGTCAGAAGAATTGGTTGTAATCCTCTTTGCTATTCTTGATATTAATAAAGCTATTCAAGTTTTCCTCCACAATCTTGTATGATTGATGATATATGCATTTGTGTGGTCAATATATATCTGGTCCTTTATTGTTTATGATAGTAGATCTTTGTTCTTGGATAGTGTTATGCTGCTTTGATTCTACAGGTGCTCTTTGAAGCTGGGTAGACGAGGAAGCGAGTGGCAAGGATCTATCAAAAGGGAGAGGAATCAAGCAAGGAACCAAGCGCAAGAAAGAGGTTGGTCTCCTTTGTTCCCCTCTTATCTACTTCTCATAAAGGAAAATGAAAGTTGTTTTAGTTTGTTTGTTTCTAAGATAGCTACCAGTCTTAGTGGGACTAGCAGCTTTGCATAGACACTAGATTTCCCGATAACAAAATGGCGATTCCACTGGGGAGTGAATAGATTGTTTGTTTGTCTATATTTGTTTGCTTTATAAACTTACAGACGGAGCCTGAAGTCAAGCCAGCTAGCCTTCGAACTGCATTTTCTATGCAAGTGCAAAGTAGATCAATGCTACTCAGTCTATCTCCTGGTTTTTTTTATGAACTGAACAATCGATTTACAAACTTTCTAATTGCCCTTGTGGTGGCTCTAGTAACCTCCTTAGATCTACCTCTATGATTTATTTACTGATTATCACTTGCTTGGCCTAAATCCCTGAACTATGCTGTAAACTATGACCAAGAACTGGATCAAAAATCTCGCACTGTACCATCGCACCCTCTCTTCAAGGATATCAGTATGCATCGCACTTCCCGTGTGCTATAGGTGGGATGCATACCAGAATCCCTGTGTAACAGGTGTGCTGATTAGAGAAGGCTAATTTTGCCTCCAGACTTTGGTTTTTCTTCACTCTTTCCAGCTCTATTCAAGAGTTTTACTGTCTGTAGTCAGTATACCTCTGTTGGAAAAACCCCTTCCTTGCCATTATTCCACCTCCATTGTGCAAAGAACTGTAAATGTTTTTATGTATTGTGAGCCATTTTCAGTTCTCTTTTAAAAATAAGTAGCATAATTGAACTGTCGTTTCTTGATTTGGAAGTGTCGCAAGTGTCGTTTTCAGTCATAGAAGAGAATCCAATTGTTCTTGATAGTCAATTACACTGTTACTCTTGTATTTGATTTGAATTAGTAATTTTTCAAGTGTCAAAATCAAGTTTCCCATTCCAAATCACAAAGTGTCGTCATTGTCTTCATTTTGTCTTGAAAATAAGCTTTTTAGTAATGTCACTTTGAAAAATAATTCAGATTTGCGCTTAGCTTTCTTTTTATCATTCACACATTAAGAAGGCTGAAAACAAATACATGCATGTGGATTTGGATTTAGACTATTTGTTGGTTTGATTTAGGACAATGCATATAGTGTGTGCTCTCTGCTCTATGTTGAAAGAATATCATCTCTCTTTCTTTAGTAGCTAGGATTTTCATTGCAAAAAGAAGATTAAACGATTGTTTATCATCTTAGATTTCATTTTAGGAATTGTATATCTACATCACGCGGTGAACCTGAAAGGAAAATTTCTTAAACAAGATCAACTGTAAAATAAATTTAACGAATCTAAAAACGCTTTGGAACCTAACGCACAACATTTAGAAGTCTAGGCTAGAGACGTATTCTGGCGTTGTAAAGCCTGGTAACTATTGTTTTCATTGTTGGTTCGGTGATTCCTCCACTTTGAGATGACAAGTGCTAGTACGAACTTCTTCTCCCATGTACCATCGAGTATATATTGGGAGACCATAATAGGCTATATCCTTTATCCATAGGAAGTTGTGTCTACCACCCTATCGATCGCAATGCACTGAACACAGCATTCGGTAAGATTGACTGTTGCACCGTAAAAAGTATTCTACAGTTTTGCGATTGGTTTGGTAATCCCTCTGTCTAGATTTCCAGAGTAGTCTCTTTCATTCCCTTTCAGACTCCTTAAAGGAAAAGGTCCATCTGAGCACTTGTCACTTCCGGCTCATTAAAAATCGAAGGCGACTAGAGTCATCTTTTGTTTTTTCTCGACAATTAAAAATTGAAAAAACAAGTTGTGTCAAAGCGTCTAAAATTCATTTAATTCGGAAACATATTCCCCCTTGATTTTTAGTTGATCGAGTAATCCGCAATTGTGGAAGAAATTCAATTGAAACCCCGTTGTTGCGGAGACTTACGAGTCAACCATCTTTGTCTCCAGAATCAAAACTATTTCGGATAAAGCGAACTCATTTAACCGGTTCGAAATCCCCTGGTAAAGTTGGAACAAGTGTTCTGACACCATAGGAGACTCCGGTTACTCCAAACATTTCTGGAATCCCTACCTCTATAGAAGACGTTTCGCAGCCACCAAAGGACAGTAGAGCTGATCCTAGTGTAAAGCTAAACACTTGTATTACTGAACCAGCTCCATCTACAGCTGATTCGGAAGGTGTTATTCCCCAAACATCTGTCACTGTAGAATCTATACCTTCTTCGACACCGGAAATATTTTACGGACCTGACGGTCTACCTCTTCCACCTAGTCTGATTGCTATAGAAGAGATTGTGGAGGATCCTCCATCTAGTACTCCATCGCAATTTGGAGTCGGGATCACCTTATATCCTTGTTAATCAGAAATTAGTCTACCATTATCAGAAGCTCCTATAGAATCGCTAGGAAATCTTTTGGATAGACTAGAAATGTCTGAACAACTGTCGACATCTAGGACTATGTCATCTGACACAGCGACGACAAAACTTCCTGCTGTCACTCCAACAATGTTCGTCGGCATACCATCTGTCCCAACTAGTTCTCAATCGCTAGATGGGGCCCACTCAGGGGCTATTTCGACAATATGGTCCATTCTCGTTTGTTCAGCTGGAGTAATATCCAGGAGCTCTTATGTTGAGTCTCAGCAAATTGATCCTTCACGGTGTCAATTTGGGCAGTCCGGTCCTCAAGGGAAAATCATTCCTTTGAGTACCGGATTACTGCCGTATAGGTGGCAATATACTCTTTCATTGTCTCCTCCGGGAGAACAACCATACGAGAGTTCGCAACAAAACTCAGGTTGTGCTGGAATTACATCTACTGGTTGGGTGCCAATACTGCCTCAACAACCAAGAGTTGTATACCCAATGCAACAATGTTTACCTATGTCAAATATACCAACTACGCCGGCTATTGTGATGGTGTCGCAGGTACAAGCATTGCCTGTTGTATGCCAACCTCAGGTTTCTCAGGTCATAATGCAACAGCCTCTTATCCCTGTGACTCAACCACAATCACCAACTAGTGGAATGACACAGGCCACAATGGGTACAATTACCCCTCATCTTGGTCAAATGGCCAGTATTGGACAATAGCACATGGCGTCACAACCATGGCTGGTGCAATATCAACAACCACAATTCCAACAAGTTTACCAAGGATCTGATCAACAAATCTTTGCAAATAATGGGCAACCGTATATTCAAAACGGTCAAAATCAACCAGTCTATAATGGTTATGCCCATCAACCTTACCAAAGTTACCAACAACAAATGCATTATGCTAGTATGCAAAGACCAACTGCTCAGGCAATTCCATCTTATCCTGGGTATGCTTCGCCAAACCTGAATCAACAGTTACCCTTCGTGACGACTTTAGAGTTACCAGATCTAAATCGGCTAACGAACGATCCAATTGTTTACAGCCCTTGGTGGCCAGCAATTCCGCGTAAACTTCCGTCAGATATTCCTAAATTTAATGGAAATCCAGGTGAAGACCTGTCGAATCATGTGATGACCTTTCATCTGTGGTGCTCATGAAACACCGTAAAGGATTATTCAATTAGGCTTCACCTTTTTCAGAGAATGTTAACTGGTCCGGTAGCGAAATGGTATATCGAATTACCTAGAGCTTCGTTTGATAACTTCAGTACCCTAGCCACAACCGTTTTAACCCATTTTCAGTTACCCATAAGGTACAAAACAGGAACAGAACTTCCTACCAATTTCAAGCAAACAATGGCCACTCACATATCAGATCATATTCACGAGTGGCGACGTTGTCGCAAAATGGTAAAAACGTACGTTCCTGATGAGATTTTAGCTGAATGGTTTATTAAGTCATTATTACCTTCCATTATAGAAGATGTGGCAAAGGGAGGAGTCATCATTGAAGAGCAAGTTATTGCTCGTGCGCAATATTTGGACTTGATTTATACTCAGTCTGGCATGCTCTACGATAAAATCCCCGATGCTCCCAAACCAGAATTTTTCGTTCCTCCTCCTCCTAAATCGAACAATGACTCTCATGCCGGTAATGGCGTGACTGGTATGACAGACACGAAATCAACAAAGGCTACATCTAAAAAGGCCCGTAATATTTCTAGTCCAAATGCAAAAGAAGAACTTCTCGCCTCGGAAGTAAATGCCATCTCAACAGACAAAGGCAAAGAAACCAAGCAACCAGGAGGCAAGAAGAAAAACAAAGGGAAGAAGAAGAAAAACGAGGAATCATCACCTGAAAAATCTTCTGGAAACCCTTCTGGAGATAAGAAACCAAATCGTCCATGTCTTATATGTGATGAGGATCATTGGGTAAAAGATTGTCCATATAATGCTGAGCTTAAAAAGTTCTTCAAGAATTCAAAAACCTCGGCGGTATTAACTGATATGTTTCCAAATCCAGGAACAAATCTGGTTGCCAGCGACAATGCTTCCCCATCCCAAGTGCTGATGTTGTCAGTTTCAAAGCAACAAAATGATGCTTTGATAATGACAAGAAATAAAGATTACGGGAATCCACAGCTGTCGAACAACAAGGATAAAGATCAACCTAGTAGTTCGACAACAACTTCCACAGAAGTTGCGCCATCCATCATTCCAGAGCTAACAGTAAAACCGCCAAAGGGAGTAGTACACAAGTTGACATTTAATCCTTGTGCCAGAGTAGCACAACATTATAACATAGTGGAAGATCTGGCCCAATCGCCATCCGCTATGTCGACACTTGAGGTACTACAAAATTGCCCCTCCCAAAAGCAGGCTTTATTATCAGCAATAGGTGGGATTGACCTAAAGGATTCTAATCTTGTGCCCTTTAATCATAAAGGATATGATCCTCAGTTACCATCTCAACTAGCTTTCCTCATTCAAGTGAAAGCCCTCAACAAAACTGTTCATCGAACAATTATTGATGAGGGGGCATATACATGTATTATGTCGATGAGTTGTTGGTAAACTTTAGGATCTCCAACCTTGTCGTGATCTTCAATGACATTAAAAGCATTTGATGGATGAACATATACCCCATATGGGATTTTAAGTAACTTGCAAGTTAAACTGGGGGGGAAAACAGTAGAAATAGATGTTGAAGTAATCGACAGAAACCTTGATTACAACATCCTACTAGGAAGGCCCTGGATATATGCTATGGCTGCGGTTGTGTCGACCTACTTTAGAAAGATTACATTTCACTTTCAAGGGGGGATTACAATCATCGACCAACAAACATTTCTCCCCAATAGTTCCCAAGTTACGGGAAGCATTTTGATGATCCATGGAAGCCCCCATTCGCTTCAAAATATCAGAGTAGGCCTACTAAAAGACCCTATATTAATGGGGACTTTTGCCCCCCCACCTCCAATCAATCTGGCGGAAGTGGCAACGGTAGGAACCTGCAATATGATATCTTCTATTCAAAGATCTCAGAAAACGATATTAGCATGGATCATTTGTAGGTATTGCCTCCAAACCCAATAGAAATATTGTAGCAATCAATGTTTTTGGCATGGGAGGCAAACCCAAATCAACGCTCATCAAGCGTTTGGATAGATAGGTCTAAGGAATATGACACCCCTTTAGATCCTTGGTCGCAAGTGCATTACACTGATGAACGAATTGTTCAGTCAATGAAAATTGACGGGGTGCCATGGGAAGATTACCACCATCGTTCCCGTCTTCCGGATTGTCAAGAAGATATTCTTGATGACCTTCATCATCCTTCAGTTTTTGATTTCCTATCAAATACTGTAAACACGGTGGATTCCAAGTGAAACTTGTCCAATATAAAAGAGACTATCACCATAAATATCTCGACCAAAACAGATGTTGTAGAGAATATTTATGTTGGCAAATGTTGTTCTCCTTCAGAACTAGAAATATACAAAGTTCTTTTTCGCAAATTCAGAGATGTCTTTGCTTGGTCATATGATGAAATGCTAGGCATTGACTCGAGTATAGTTGAACATGAAATAAATATGTATCCAGATGTCAAACCAGTAAGACAACAGCTACGGCAGGTGCACCCCAAGAAAGACGCTGCCATCAAGGCAGAAGTTGAAAAACTTCTCCATGCTGGTTTTATTTACCTAGTTCCTCTACCCGATTGGGTATCGAACATTGTTCCTGTAATGAAAAAAAAGGAACGATTAGAGTGTGCATTGATTATAGGGATGTAAATCAAGCTTGTCTAGAAGACAACTACCCTACACCCTTTATTGACCAGATAATCGATGAATGCGCCAGATGTGAAATCTTTTCATTTATGGATGGATTCTTCGGGTATAATCAAATAAATATCCGCCCACAGGACCAGTCAAAGCCTGCATTTATTTGTCCGTGGGGAACATTTGCATATCACAAGTTACCCTTTGGTTTAAAGAACGTAGGGGCAACATTTCAGAGGGCAATAAATTATGCCTTCCATGACATCAAAAACATCATTCAACCATATCTCAATGATCTTCTAGCTCATTCGCGAAAGCGGACCAATCATCCGTAGCATTTGAGAGCGATATTTCTACGCTGCCGACACTACAAGATACGACTCAATCCACACAAATGTGTGTTCTGTGTCAGTTCTGGTCGTTTGCTTGGCTTTGTAGTCTCAAAGGATGGGATTCGTCTCGACCCATGTAAGGTTTAGGCAATCATAAATTTGCCGCCACCTTCAAATTTGCTTCATATTTAGAAACACCAAGGGAAAGCAAACGTTTTGAGGAGGTTCATTCCAAATTATGCCGAACTTGCTAAAGGTTATACACGTCTATTGAAAAAAGAAGTACCCTTCGTCTAGGATCAAGTTGCACAAGCTTCCTTTGATGCTTTAAAGGAATCCTTAATAAAAGCATCATTAATGTACGCTCCTGATTATCAAAAAGACTTTAACCTATATCTGGCTGCAGCGGATACAACCGTCGCAATGGTTTTAGTTCAAGAAGACAATCGAATTGAACATCCTATATATTATTTGAGTAGAAACTTAAATGAAATAGAAATCAAGTATTCCTACGTTGAAAAGCTGGCTCTCGCAGCTGTTCAAGCGATACAGAGATTTTGACACTATGTCCCCTTTCAAAAAACTACCATTTTGTCAGATTGCAACCCCATGACTTATATATTGTCGCAACAGTTGCTGGGGGGCAAATATTCAAAATGGATGGCAATTCTTCAAGAGTTTGATCTCGAATTTGTAAATTCCAAATCGAAAAAATCCCTGGTTTTCGCAGAATTACTATGCGATCTCCCATCGTCATCAAACGATGAAACATCTGAAGAAACCATCATGGATGAATCTTTGTTTCTGATATCTTCAAGCAATTCGTGGTATGGAGATATAATCATCTATCTCCAAACCCAAAAATATAGGTCTAATACCTCTTGCACGGAGCAAAGACGTATTCGATACCAATCAAAAGACTACATGATTGTCGGTGACACGCTTTACTGTCGTGGTGTCGAGACAGTTCTGAGGAGATGCCTCACCCATGGGAGGCCGAAAAAGTCCTGAATGATTGCCATTCAGGCGCGTGTGGGGGGCATCAATCTGGTTATGCTACAACGCAAAATTTTTTACGAGTAGGATACTTCTGGCCAACAATGTTCAAAGATTGCATAACTGCAATCAGAAGTTGCCATGCGTGTCAAATTTTCGATAGCAAAACCAGAAGACCACCCACACCCCTGCAACCAGTAGTTGTTGTTGGGACATTCGCCAAATGGAGCAGAGATTTCATGACATGTAACCCCACCTCGACTGTGGGGCATGGGTATATCATACTCACGGTAGACTATTTTACCAAATCGGCCGAGGCAATGCCTACATTAAAAAACACCAGCGAAACGACTGCCCTTTTCTTTTTCAATCATGTAGTTGCCAGATTTGGCGTTCCACAGGCCATAGTCACAGATCATGGATCGTATTTTCGCAATCACATGATGGTTGAATTGGCTGCCAAATTGGGGTTGTCCCATGACAACTCTACTCCATATTACCCGCAGGCCAATGGACAAGTTGAAGCAATCAACAAGGTCCTGAAGCGGATGCTGCAAAGGATGATTGGAATCCACAAAAGGAGTTGGCACCTAATCCTGTACTCAGCCTTGTGGGCATACCGAACATCGGTAAGGAATGCAATGGGGTTTACACCCTTTCAACTAGTGTATGGCCTAGAAGCAATCTTACCAGTTTAGTGTGAGATCTCGTCCCTCAAACTCACAGTCGACCTTCTCCCTGGAACTTCAAAGAGGAGGCTCGTTTCTTGGAAATAATCCAATTGGATGAAACCCGTCGTGATGCCGCTTAGGCTAGCGAAGTCCATAAGAAATGAGTCAAGGCACAATTCGACAAGAATGTCAAACCCCGTGTCTTCTCAGAAGGTGACTTGGTCTTACTTTACAACCAGGAATCCGATAAATTGGGAGTAGGTAAATTCAAATCCTTATGGATGGGCCCCTATATTGTTAAACATGTATTAGTGAAAGGAGCCTATGATTTAGTGGATTATGATGGGATTCCACTGGCGCAACCCCGTAACGGGTTGTACCTTAAGCGTTACTACACATGATTCAGTGTAGTAACCCCTATGCTTTTGTTACATTTTTGTTTTCGCTAAGGGTAATTGTTTTGGTCAAGTAATCCACTTTTTATAATTGTTGCAGATTTTGAACCTATTGGAATCATTTGTTGGATATGCTGACGGAGCGAGTCGTAGTTCGTGGAACCTATCTTCTGCGGCCTGGGCCATTTTTTATCCAAGCGGCGAGTTAATAAGTTTTAGAGGGGTATGTATTGGTCGATCAAAAAATAACATCACTGAATATAGCATATTGATAGAACTCCTCTCTAACGCCATCACACATGGCATACGCCGACTTGTCGTCAGGCTAGACTCACAACTCGTCATCCTACAACTCACTGGTATCTACTCCATCCAAAATCCAGCTATCTATCGCATGTTCCTTACGGTCAATATTTTGGAAAGACAGTTTGATTTTATTCAATATCACCATATTTCGAGAAACTTAAACACATTAACAGACTCATTGGCAAATTATGTGTTAGATAGACATTTGCAACATTTATAAAAGAAGCATTTCATCAATATTTGCATCAGGATCATAACCAAAATAAAGCTCTGAAAATCAAAAATATATATAACTATTTGTGGTTTACACATAATGTTCTGTAACCTAGACAAAATTGGTCAGATAACCCAAAACTCAAAATGCTAGGGGGCACCCTAGTCTAATGGTGCTGATGATAACAAGTCACCACCTGTGTAATCATGCGTAAAATCCGAGTCCATCGAGGCATGCCAGTAGTATGTTGCTGCAGCCTAAGAGGCAGCTCGTCGATCCTCACATCCGGAAAACCAAGAGTGAGACTGTCGACCTGATCGTGCAATGCTGAAAGAGTCTCGGCCACATCAAGGTCGCGAAGGATAGCCCTCCCCACAGCCTCTCCTACCGGAGCAGAAGCTGGCGCTCTCGGACGTACTGCTTGTCAGACTGGTCCAATTTCTGCATGAGCGCAGGAGTTTTGATTAGTCTTGAGTAAAGAAAATATAAGAACATTATGAAAAGCAATAAACAGGAATATGGTCAGAGAATTTACCTATGACACCCCATTGCTCACCAGCTGACAGTATTAAATCCAGATCACCCCGAAAATCCATACCAGCGTATGGACACTCAGTAAAAACCATCTGCTGACAGTTGAACCACTCAAAGAAGGTATCAGAGAAAGAAATTCGGGACTGACCTGCATGTCGGGCCATGAAGTCAACCCATCTCTGCATCTGTGGCTCAGTCGGTGGAGGTAAGCCAAGTGGAATATACTGTGGCTACATCAGTGGGATCTTTTCCAAGGCAAAAGTGGTCAAAATAGAACCATAACCAAATTTCTTCAATCTTCCACTTTTTACCTTGGTCAGTTGTTCTTTCATCACAGAGAGTACTACATCACACCAGTTGAACACCTTTGGTTCAAGGCATTCCAAGGCATACTGCATATAAGACCTGTTGGCCACATGAAGAGCCACACTACCAGCCAGACTAGAAAAAGTGAACAGAATGGTCCTCAAGGGCCTATCAGTGACATCTCGGATATTGATCTTGCCGTCCTTATTCAGCTGAGATCCCTCTCTGCAATACCGGCGAATGTAATCTCTCACGGATTCAACCCCACGGGCCGAACCTAATAATGAGATAGGGGCACCACGCCTCGATAAACCGGTCAAAAAATAGATGTCCATGACAGTCAAGGGGATGGATGTGCCCCTAATCTAGAACACCTGGTCGGTAGGAACCCATGCATTGAGAAAATATTGCAACAAGTTGATTTGTTGCCTCATGCTAGAGATGCGAAAAAACTTCAGCAGGCCACAGTTCCGCAGTGCAATTACCGTACCCGGATCATGTAAAGCAAGCATGTCCTCTTCTTCATGCTCACATTCTCGCCATGTAACAGGCATTTTTCTCTGATGAATCTTTGAAAACAAACAAGAGAAGAGTCAGGATCCTGATTTGGTTAAAAACAAGCAAAAAATTCCATGAAAAACTGTGCACAAGTTTCCCTCCTTGCACCCATTGCACCCCCAGCAGTGTACTAGGTGGGATGCATGCTGACTGGCCAATGGCCAAGCCAGCATGCATCGCAATTTTCGATATAGGAAAGGTGAGATGGAGCCAGGGTGAATTCTTCAAACCCCAGGGGCTCAAAAAAACCAGGAAACATGCTCAGAATTCAAAAAGGAAAGAATGAAACTGAAGAGCTCAGGTTTAGCTCTTACCTGGTCTAGAGGGTGCCAAGAATCATCCATAGAATCTCCCGGAATCATCTAGTGAAAATCAAGGGGGAAAGCACCTCCAAAGCTCCAACAAACCAAAGTTCAAATGAAATGGTAAAATGAGTGGTAAAAACCACTTTTAAATTACTTTTCACGTAATTCAAGTAAAATATTAGTGTTTTGACTCATTTTTCAAGCATATACTATTCATTTCTAACTAGTTTGATGAAGCAATTGAGTAGGTAGTACAACCTTTGAAAGAAAAAAGTTGTTAATGGCAAAATCAAGGTAATCAATAACCATTGTATTGAGCAATTTTTATGTGGAGTTCAAGCTCGTTAAAAAATAAACATAAGCAATGAGCAAATGTTTCCCCTAGAGTTGAAGTTCATTCATTAAAAAATGAACCAATTTCTGATAAATAACCATCGTGAATGCATTATCATCAGCCTTTGAAGCCTTGGTCGTGTTCTCATCATCACCTCCACTCTATTTTGGCCGATCATTCACCTCCATTTGATTGTTTACCCCTTTTGAGGAACGACTGCGAAGAGTGATCCTGTTAGCCATCCTTGTGACACTGCCGTGATTGGAAAATTCCAAACCTTACCTGGAATCAGCTGCTACCCAAGTTTATCACTCGTTCATCAAAAAACGAGTCTCCTTTAAGCTCTTTTCATCTAACTCATAAAATATGAAAAGATTGCCGAGTAATTGGCCTCTCCAGCTCGTTAAAGTGACCGGAAGTGTTATCCCTCCTTTAGATTTTAATCTTTTTGGACCTGAGGGATTATTACACAAAAAGATCGAGCACTTGTTTTGTTCGGCTCGTTAAAATTACCAAAAATTCATCCCTTTTCTATTATTTTATACTTTTTCGGACTTAAGGGATTATATGACGAAAAAGGATTGTTGGAGTTTTCTTTACGTCCCTTTCAGACTCTCTAAAATTGGAAAGGACCGAGTTATCTTTGTTGTTAAACTCGTTAAAACCGAATAGTGACAAACTTGTCCATACAGACAAGAACGAGTTTCACTATCGCTAGGCTCGTTAAAACATAGTGATGGGTTTGCCTGAAGGGAAAATTATAGAACAAGCATATTTTATCCTCCTCAATCTTGATAAAAATAAAGAGGTGCTGGTCAGCAATGATTGGGGAAAAAGTTGGGAAGAAAACTTGAAAAAACTTTATTGGTAGCAAGTCACTCTTGAACATGACACTTTCACTCCGCATCCGAGTCGAGTTGGGTTGTTCCGTTCACCGGTCATATCACCATTGGTCCATCACACCATACACATTTGGGGTTAACGCTACCAATCCATAATGTCAGTGTCACCGATATGTTCAAGAGAAGATGCTCAGAGAATTCACCTGTGTCTCATCCACTGCAATACATTTATGCTCCATTCTTTCATGACCGCCACCCTAAACCTTATATCATCAGATCGTTTTCACCTCCATTAAAATAATTTACTCCGTTCCGTGCCGTAGATGTGGGATTCATTAATACCCTCCTACGGCGGGTCTCTTCTTGTCGACATTAGCTCATTATCCAAGAAGTCGACTTAGGGAAAACCCTTTCAGTACTTTGAAGCTTGCATGCCTCAATGGCAAGTTTCTCACTTCTGGCAATAGGTTTACATAAATGGCCTTCGACCGAAATATTTTGCGTGGTGTTCGACGCCAAGTCCCTTTTTCACACCACGTGAATTGTACTGTCGTACCTTGAGGGTCATCATCATTATCGGTGATTCCTCTCGCGCCTTCTAACAGCTTACATCACTGGCTGGTAATCAGGAGATGTCTTTCCATGTTCGACTATAGAACATCTCTCACATGGATCGACTTGTACTTTTAGTGAAGATCGAATGAGATTGAAGACACTGGATCTAGTTTCATCCATTCGGGCTGCGATATATATTCAAGAAATTAAATACATCAAATGTACATCGTTGTTGTGCAGATAATCATCTAATCTAAGGGATGATGGCTCTACCAGAATCATCAGTCTGCACTCAGACGATTGTCTGTCTCATGTACATGAAAATGAATTTATAAAGCTGAGCATGGGAATGCCCGCCTCAGCTAGATCATGAAAATATTATGAAGATAATGTATTGTATTGTATCTTATTATAGGTGACCTTCCAGCTCGAAAAAACTTTGGATCCTCATGATAAAGCATTTCACCTGACATCAAAAGATTAACGACCTCATGCTTTAGGGGGCAACTGTTATAGACATTTTTGGGCATTGCAACCCCAATCAAACATGTCCATAAACCAAGGACTCCTAAGTCCCTAAAAGTGTTGTTCCATCCCCTTAAAGAACAAGGTCAACTGATTACATCATCTCCCAGAAGTTCTCCATGAAAAACTACTCAGAACTGGTCAAAGCTGGACCATCTCACCTGCTCCATGGTCAAAGTGCGCTACATCCCACCTAAATGCACACAGAAGGTGCGATGCATACTGAAAATCCCTTCTATGGGGTGCAATGGGTGAGAGTGGACAAATGGTAGAGTCAATTTGCGAGGTGGAGGATCATGGAATCTTCCAGAAACTTCTCCTATGACACTTGCATCTCTGCATTCACCCAGGGAAGAGTAAGAGATCATCATTCTCCAAGTGGAATCAAGAACTATGGGAGAAAGGACACTAATCAAATCCCAGAAGCTGACTCACCTCCCTGCAATCATCTATATATGGATCCCTCATCCCAGAGATCCAGAGGCTGGAATTTTGTATCTTGTAAGGAAGTGTTGCTGGTTTCTTGGTGTAACATCATAGTGTTGGGTGATCTAAGCTTTTCATGAGGTGAAGAAGGGCTTTCTTGCTGAGAGGATGATGTTGGGTCAGAACAATTGGTTGTAATCCTCTTTGCTATTCTTGATATTAATAAAGCTATTCAAGTTTTCCTCCACATTCTTGTATGATTGATGATATATGAATTTGTGTGGTCAATATATATTTGGTCCTACATTGTTTATGATAGTAGATCTCTGTTCTTGGATAGTGTTATGCTGCTTTGATTCCGTAGGTGCTCTTTGAAGTTGGGTATACAAGGAAGCGAGTGGCAAGGATCTATTAGATGGGAGAGGAATCAAGCAAGGAACCAAGCGCAAGATAGAGATTGGTCTCCTTTGTTCCCCTCTTATCTACTTCTCATAAAGGAAAAAGAAAGTAGTTTTAGTTTGTTTGTTTCTAAGATAGCTACCAGTCTTAGTGGGACTAGCAGCACTGCATAGACACTAGATTTCCCGATAACAACCAGGGATGTGAACCTCGTTGTTCAAAGACAAAGTAAATCACTCTCATGCGCTGACAAGAAAGAGCTAAGAAAAATCTTTAAGGTAATGGCAATTGGGCAAACATATAGGATGGGACTCCTACACCTAACAATGTGAGGTCTATTTGGCTCCATAACAAGGAGAACCCCTGAATGTTAGTAGGTTCAACACCATCAACATAACCATTGATGCAACAAATTGACATAAAGCTCCATGTCTTAAACTTACATAAATATCATCATTCATTTAATTAGGCTAGTTAATCACATATTGATGATGTAAGTACCAACATCATGCAAGGAAGCAACATCATTAGAATTGCATAATAGACGAAACACATTAATGGACAATATAAGCTCGAAACACTGAAGGGAACACCAACAGATGTTTATTTTATTAAATGTTTTGTGAGGGTGTTCACCCCTCACTCAACGGCTGTAAGCACTGAGTCCATCCCTTTACCATTATCCAAATTCTTACAAACAAATATCATCTTAAATTTAGCATGACTAGCTATAAGATATTAAATCAATCATGATGTCATTTACCTCACAATTCCATGAATAATATCTCTTTGTGTCCTGGTTATTCCCTACAGTGGATTATCGTATGTTGAAAATCCTTAAATCTGCATGAACGATTAGTTTATTTCCTGCCAAAATGTTAAATATAATGAATTAGTTGGATAAGTCACCATCCTTTCTAGCAATTACTAATGTCATCAAACTCTAACATCATCATTATATAAGATATTAATCAAACCCATAATAAATCATTACTCGTGATGCTTCAAACATCTTTTTATGTCCACAAATAAGATTTATACAAAGTATCCAATCATGCATTTTTTATTGACACTGCACATGCATTAATTAAAAGAACATAACTACCAAATCACGTTTCTTTATCTTTACATGCAAATGGTTATGACACATATCCACCCATCCAAATCTAACAAGCATAAGGTAAAATACATAGATATTACCAACGCATGCTCATTTTTCCATACTTCACATGTATCATGAAAATGTGAAATAGTTATATTATACTTCTGCCCACAAGAACACTATAATAATTAAAAGAGTCTCCATGGTATCACCATCTCTTCAAAGAAGAACAGGGAAAACTTTCCAAAGATAAACACCACAACAACTATTATTTTCTCTGCACACGATAACATAATTTTCCAAAAGGAATGCCACCACAACTACCCATACTAATTTAGAGGAAAAATAGCACATAGTTATTATGTTTTTGCATCCAAATACATATTATTCTTTGAATAGGAACTAGCCTGAAACTATTATATTTGCATGGAAATCAATACCATTTTCCCAAAAGAAAACTAACACCATAGTTATTATTTTTGTGCATGAAAGTTGATATTTTTCCAACACAATAGCTATTATTATATGTATGCAATCCAATTAGTTGTTCTTTCATGCATGCAATACATATTTCTTTCTCAAGAAATCTATCACAATTAGCTATTTTTTTTCATGCAATACATATTTATTTCTCCATAATTATAGCACAATTAACTACTCTTTTTATGTATACAAATGCATAATTTTTTAACCAAAAGAAAATTAACACAATATCTATTGTTTCTATGCATAATCACACTTACTCTTTCTCAAAAAAACTAACATGGTAGCTATTGTTTATATGCATAAAGACACTAATTCTTTTTTTAGAAAAAACTAACACAATAGATATAGTTTCTATGCATAAATGCACTTCTTATATTTCATGTAAATTTACCACAACAAATGCATATTCCTCTTCAATAAAATTGACAATAATAATTACCTTTCTTGCATATAACTTGATGTGAATTCTTCTCATTTATGCACTCATATTCTTTCAAACAATCATATTTCTTTCTCGTTACAGTATATTCTTTCATTCGGTGGATCGAAAGAGTGTTTGGAACCTTGGATGATAGAGGAGGCTATTAAATATTCATACACACTGTAGCATGTTGACTTAGAACCACATAACCTTAATCATTGTCATTTCAAATTGCATTGGTCTATTAAGCCCATGGCTTCGACGCTCATCAAGTGTAATGCCGATTTTGGCCTTGTAATTTCCATTGTAATACTTATCTTGGATCTTGATCATGAGATATAAAAATGTTAAGGTTCACATAACGATCAACTTCCAACACATCTATTGAGATAAAAGGGTTGATCCCTTGCACTCGGGCCTAGCGTGTTGCTCAAAAAAGATCTACATCTAGAAAAAGGAATGAAGCATGCCTTCTTAAAAAATGTTGGACTAATGAATGTAACGCAATCGAAAGGATGTGAAAGGAAAACCTACGAAGGAAATGTTGTCTAAATATTTCACAGTAGAAATTGGTTGCAAAAATATGTGTAGAAACATCTAAAGGTGTGGCATACTTCCTCATGATTTTTTCATGGAATAGATTGTAAATTCGCTGAAATCATTACCAAGAAACCGAACTCATTCTTGATGAAACAATTTGTTTCTTGTCAAGTTGTTTGTGATCCTCCAGGCTTGACCTTTGGCTTGAAAAGCCATGACCAAGGGGCATATAAGCCAAGAAAGTCACCGGGGGATCGCACTCGGCCTAGGCCACATGAGCCCTTAGCTGACGAGATCTTTTAGCATGTCTCCTTCCCCTAGAACAAGGCACAACCACCCCACGTGAGGTTTTATCCTGGTTCACCTTACTGATAAGGCCCATCCTCAACTGGTTGTGCTAGTGGGATTTGACAATTCTTGATGAAACAATTAAACATATATTAATTTAGTAATATTTTTATGAACTTTGAGAGTAAATGTGTAGTTATATGGATATTACATACCCTCCCCCCTTAAACATACCACTATCCTAGTTATTCATCATTAACTTTTAGTCATGGAATTATAGTCAAAACAATCAAAAGGGGATACTTGCCCTTCGAAATGAAATATTTTATTTCCAGGAAATATGTTTTCATTTTTTTGTAATGTTGGTAGATCCTTCCACATAATAGATAGTTAGGTGGCCTCCACTTGCCTTCAGGGAAACCAAGTCTGTTGGCCACCTAATAGTGTGATTTGTCATCCAATAACAAAACATAATTAGTCTTTCTAACCATGCTAGATAAGTCTATGTGTATTTGCCTTGCTTAGATACTATTTCTCTATAAACAAAAGGAGCAACATTTTGGAAATTAAAATATTTTCGCATACAAAAGAAAACAAAAACTAAGAAACTAGCTAGCAGACTACTCTTCTCCCTCAGCAAAGTAGACTCCACTAGAGTCGGGGTACTTAACATTGGATCTTGGAAGCTCTCCTTGTGAGAGAATGGAAGGGATGTGATCTTCAATTTGATGAAGGAAGCCATCCTGTTTTTTCATCTTAAACTGGAGCTTCAAAAAATATTGTTTATAATTAGGGAAGTCTTGCACCATTGTTTCCATGCTTATAGAGACATGCTCATAGGCCTTTCCCAATATACTCTTCGTGGACCACTACAGGTACAAGGTTTGTTTGAACTGAGTAACATGAAAATGAGTGTGCCTTGGGTCCAGCACCATAGCCCGCCAATCCTCCACCACAATTTCCATCGATACAACCTATCACTTCAAGTCTACTTCCCATTCCTCGATTAACTATTGGATTTCATCAGTCTTTCCTTCATGGTATATTGTGGCCACATAATTTATGATGTTGGCAACCGTTTTGTGACCCCTTGATTTTCCCCTAGAGGAGATGAGTTGCTATGCCTTTGTTGTCCCCACAATTTATCAACCACGACCTCTTGCAGTCGTCGTTTGATCCATTTCCCTGTACTTATAGTGTGCAATGGAGACAATGGTAGGGCGAATTGCTTGCATAGGTGGTAGCCCAAGCCTAGAAGCTTCCCACTTCCAGGTGACACTAGCACCTGCACACCTGCCAATGGAGAAGTATTAAACGATGATTACCAGTACAGAATCTAAGGGACTTCCTCCCTTCTCTTCCAATGCATGCCATCCTTACCATCCAACCCAAGAAGAGAAACCACCTCCATAACCCAGAGCCCATTATCATAAGAGTTAGAAAAAGTTTTGAAGAAAACAACTGCGCTTATAACAGAAGAACTAACCTAGTACCCAAACCATCACAGAGACACATCTGTAAGCCCGAAAAGACTCCCACAGGGGCAGAGGTCATGAAAATCAAATCTAACACAAACAATTCAGCTCCAGAATAAATAGAGAAAAAACCTTTACCATTTCCTTGAAGATACCGTAAGACAAAACCTAGGGTGGCACGATTGAAAACCCATCCCTGAGCCCCAGTGATTCTTGGCCGAACCAAAAGGAAGTTCTAGGGGCTGAATATTAATATACAAACCCCATATAACCCCATGCTAGATAGGATAATTCCAAACCAAATAGACACAGAGATCATGTCAGGCAAAAGGACCTGCTATAGTAGGAGGACATACGTATCCAGCTTCATGGAACCTGACTTTCTCAGAAACCTGGACAAAACAACACTTAGAAGTCCCAAATCCCTTAAATAGATAATTTGATGCATGGAGGAGACAAAGGAATGATAGGTCACGTACCAATTTACCCTTGCACAAAGAGGACTAGCCCACCACCTCGCTTAGATCTGTGTCATTCCACTGAGCTCTGCACCACCCTTCCTCATACCTTTACTATGAACAAAACACTTACCATGTTCTCTCAAAGAATTTAACAAAATTCCAAACCCAAGAATCATTGTCGCTGACACCTCCTGTAGGAGTATTTACCACCTTCATTCATGGAGCCACCACACCAGTTATCTCAAGCATGTATAGGGTGATGGGTTTATACCCCAAGGCCATTATCATTAAACTGTCATGATGGGAATGTTATCTGGCTTACACCTCGATTGGCTGGTCTGATCAGAGTTTTGGAGACTTTGTAATCTGTGTCTCCTTTCTTGTTCCAGGATCCCTTTCAGGGAGTTAAACCTACTTTCTATGGATGGAGTTGGCCAAGTCAACTCAAGAGGTTTGATTCAATGTGAGCAACCCCAATTTGCTAGGAAATTATTTGCTCTATTTCCATCTCTTCTAACATGGTTAGAGATGATATAGTCAAAATTTTGGAGAAGTTCACCTATCTCTTGCACCATCCTAGCAGTTTTCTAGCTATGGCTAAGCTTGTCCCATTTATCCCCCTGACTCAATTTTTTAACTATGTTAATTACTAGACTAGAGTCTCCTTCCACCACTATATTCTTGTACCCTAATTTAATATCCATGACAAGATCTTGTTGTACTGCTACAAATTTTTCTTTGTTGTTACTTGCATAGTCACAGTGGTCAACATATATTAGACAAGCTTTCACCCCAGAGTCTTGGAAGAGCCCGCCCAAGCCTACATGACCTGGGTTTCCTTTCGATGCTCCATCAAAGCTCAACTTCATGAACCCCTCTATAGGTGTCATGAAGTGTTGCTTTGAGTCCACACCACTTGTGATAAGTTTCCAGGAGTTCGGGGAAATCATTGAAGGCGAACGGTTTAGATGATGAAGGATTTTAGCCTCTTGGGGAGAAACTTGACAGTCATCCAGATTCCATTTCTCTACCAATATTGTTTCCCTGATATTCTAAATTATCCCTTCATATACTACTTCCGGAGATATTTGGTTATTATTAAAAATATTATGGTTCCTTTGTTTCAATATCACCCAAAGTGTTGCACCTAGGACTAGTCCCTAAGCCCAGTTAAGGACTGGGCTAGAGAATATGCCTATCCTTCATAGAAGGATGGTTTCTCTAATGCTCTAGTGGTATCTATCCATTCTTACAAAGAGGCCTTGCACCTGGAAATATTTTTTAATTGCAAAAGGAGAAGAGTTTAACAGGTGTTCCAGATCCTCATTATAATGGCCACAAAGGATACAATACGAGGGTCCATAGGTACCTATTTTTTATAATTGACCCCAGGTGAGTATTCTACCCCTGCAAAATAGCCAAATAAAGTAGGCAACTTTCAGCCACCACCCTCCTTTAAATATCTTCTTCCAAATGGGATGGTGATTCCCCTGCTCCCATCCTACCTTTAGACTATAAGCCTCCTTAATGGTGAAGGTTCCCTTTGTAGTATATCCCCATCAAAGAATGCGTGGTCCATTTTGGACTGAGAGCTTCCTAGATTCTAGCTCTCTGTCCAGCTGTTTCCATCGATTCAATTCAAGGGCTTGAGGTCAATCCTAGTGTTCCATCCATTTCCTCCATCCATAATTGGTTACAACATATTTCCAATATGGATCCATTGTATAGAAGTTCCTTCCAATTGTATACAAAAAACGTCACTCAGATCTTGTCTCTCGAATAGTTTTTCTCTCTGCTGCCATGAGTCCTACTAGAACAAAGTTTTTTTCTAGTTTCTGATCTTCAAAAAACATGTTGATGGATGAGGTCACTATTGTATACTACCAGGTTCCATATTGCTAAACATTTGGGAGGGTCACAATATCTGAGGATCTATTTAGTGTCAATTGGCATGCCATATTTGCGGGTCCAGATTTGTTTCCAAAGTTTGTATTCTCCTCATAGACAATGCCACCATAATTTGGCTACCATTATTTGATTCAGAGTGTAGGGGTCTCAGAGGCTAATTCCCCCTTCCATATTAGGCTTTGTTAGGTTGGGCCACGAGACTGATGCCCATTTCTTCACCTGCTGAGTTTCCCCACATAAGAGCTTTTTAAAGGTTTCCAGCATCTTTTCAAAAGAGGTTTTATGGGATGCATCCCTGAGAGCTGGTAGATCGGTATGGGTTGAAGAACAACTTTAAGAAGGATAGTGCGGCTAGCAAGATTTAGGAATCTCAAGGCCTAGTTTCGGAGCTTCGATTGGATTTTTGAAGCAAAGATTGAAAAGAAGAGGTTTTTAATGAATTCAAAGATAGAGGCATACCAAGATACTTGGATGGGAGAGAATTGATGCCGGAACCCAACATCCTAGCCAGGAAGGTCTAGATGTTCACTGGGGTATTGAAAAAGAAGATGCAGGATTTATCATTATTTATCATTACCCCTGATGCATCCATAAAGGCTTTGAGGATGTATTTTTTGCATCATGCTTCGCACATAGATACATGACAAAACAAATAATATCATCCATAAATTGTTGTTGCATGATTGGAAGGTCGTTTTCCCACAATATCATACCACTGATATATGAAGCTCTAGCTTCCAACTTTAGGTAACAGCCTAGACCTTTAGTTGGCAGGATCAAAAGGAAAGGAGAGATAGGGTCACCCTATCTCAAGCAATGCGATGGGTTAAAGGTTATAGTGGGGGAGCCATTGAGAAAAATGGAGTACACAAGGGAGGAAACCATGGCAAGGACTCAATTAATCCATCTCTGGTAAGAAACATAAGACTTTAGGATGCTAATGAGTAAATCCCAATTTAGATGATTGTCAGATTTAGAAAGATCTAGTTTTATCATCGTTTTTGGGAGTTGATGATGCTTCAAGGAGTCCACTATCTCTTGGTAAGTGACCAATCCATCGAGGATCTAGTGACCTTCAACAAAACCAGTCTACTCAGGGGAGATAAGATTCGGGAGTAGGTGCTTAAGGCGCTTGACAATGACTATGGCTATGATCTTGTAGATGACGTTGCAGAGTGCAATAGGTACAAATCCTTGGGGTTCTTCAAACCTAGAGGTTATAGGAATTAGAGCAATGAAAGTAGCATTTAGACCTAGACATACCTTTTGGTTGCGCCGAGATTCCTCCATCACTTCTAGGATTTCATGTCCTATGAAGCTCCAAGTCGCTGGAAAAATTCTGTCATGAAATCATATGCACCAGGGGATTTGTTTTTTTCCATTCCTTTGACCACCTCCTTAATTTATTCCAATGTGACCGCCCTCATAAGGGTGAGGATGTGATCCCTTGAGATAATATGTGGGATGTTTTGAGTGATTCTCTGAATGGCCTCCGACCTATCCTGAGCCATTTCAGAGAGGAGGGATTGGAAGTGGTTAAAAACCAAGTCCTCCATTTCCTCATGTTGGACCAATCTACTGCCTTCTTCTTCCTTTAGTGAGTAGATCTTTTTGTGTTGGCATGTTGAATCGTGGGTTTATGGAAGAACCGTGTATTGTGTTCTCCTTCACAAAGACATATAACAAGGGATTTCTGCTTCCATAATATATCTTCCTTTTTCCTTACTTCCTCCAGTTGGTTGATTAGATTCCATTCCCCTTCTACTAGGTCTTTAGATCTACCATGATTGATGATATTTTTTTGGAGTTCCTGCATTTTGTTGGTCAGCTGATGTTGGTCTTTCATAATGTGCGCAAACTCTTCTTGGTTCCATTTCTTGATCTTTTTCTTGAGTTCCTTTAGCTTTAGTTGGAAAGTATGCATGTGTTTTCTTTCTTATTGTTCACTTCCCTTCCACCATCCTTCTAGTTTCTTTATGAAATTGGGATTCATTATCCATAATGATTCAAATCTAAAGGGACGTTCTTGAGTCTAGGTTTTAGATCAATGTCTAGTTGGATTGTCTAGTGGTTTCATCCCATGCATAGTAGGATTGAAGCCTCAAAGAAAATATCCTGGCTGATCACCTGCTTTGAAGTCAGGAACAATTCCAAACATGATGTAATTTGGTGTACTCCCCCCTCCTATTTTTCCAGGTATAGACTCAATTTTTCTTTGGCAAGTCCACAAGGTGCATATCAACAATTAGATCGTCAAATGCTTTCATGTCTACCTATGTTCATCAGATTCCCCCTTTCTTCTCATCCAATGATGAGGTCATGCTAAAGTCCCTACCTACTATCAAGAGATATTATGGATACATTTTTCTCAATTTTGCAAGGTTTTGCAGTAAAAACCCTTTTCCTCTTGGAATTTGAGGCCCATAGACTCCTGACAAAAACCCAATGTTTGAATCTAATGTGGCAGAATTGTATGGAGATGTTTCTTCATAGGATGACCCAATCCTCTAAGATTATTCCACAGAGTTCTAGAGGATAGTGATATGAAATGATCATATATTAAACTGAAATAGAATTGATTATGCAAATAGTGAACTGAATGTTAACTTAAAATGCTTAAACTGTGAGAACTGCTTCAGAAGAAAGACTTTTCGAAAGATGATAAGAATAAAAAAGATGTAAAATATAAGTGAAAAATAGAAAAAATAGAGCCATACTAAACAACGAGATTGATTACTGATTTCATCGCTAATCGCCTATGTCTCTGGGTTTGCTCTCAAGATGGGCGACCACTTTATTAGGATTGAATCTGAGGAGGTCAATTACACAGAAATTTGACCAGAATTATTTTGCATGCAGGCACTTTTGGTCACTGTCATAAGAAAGCTCTCTGAATTAGCTTTCCAACTCCTATTTTGGTTCCCAATTCCAACTCCTGATGCCCCAGTTACACTGAAAAAAAATTCGCCTATATCCTCGAGAATCTGCACTCTAAAACTCAAAAGTACTCTCTTCCATCTTCAATGAGAAAAACTAGTTTTATAGCCCTCCAGATGCATTCTAACTCCTTAGGCTGAGTTTAAGGATGCATAAGCTGAAATTAGGGTTTTTTTCCCTTGGTCTTGTCATTAATTGACACCTTAGGATAAACTTACATGGTGGTTTTAATTAAATATCCAAAACTCAATGAAAAAAAACCCAAAATAAACCTTATAAAAGCCATAATATATTGGTGGTCAAGTTGACAGTGCAGAGGTCGGATGGATCATATGAATGGTGCGGTCAAACCATAAGCTGCACCCTACAAGTTAGGCCTCATTGTTCCGGCTAACAGTTAGCCACCTGCCATGTGAATGTAACTTCTCCAGGCAGTTTTGGTAACATGCTTACCTGGCGGTTCCCCTTATCCGTTCACATGCTTCAGTTTTCTGAACACCCCGATGGTTATGCTGACATTTCTGTTGTGGTCTAACTGTAATGACTGCGCGGTGCTCACACGCTGCAATCCCACTGTAGTTTATGACTAGCGGTTAACTGCTAACCCTGACAACTTGGCACCATAGCCATTACTCCCTTTTCCATTTGCATGAACACAGTCCCTGTGGTCTTCTCCCCACACAGTTTAACTGCGGTTTAGCACTGTTTTATGTTTTATATTGTTTTGAATGTTTATTACATGGTTTTGTAATGTAACATGGTTCGAGAGGGTATAACACTTCGGGTTAATGCCTTTTAATACATGGCTTTAGGAATAAGGTTAGGGTTTAGGTGTATTAGGGTGAGGGACTTAGGTTTAGTGTACTTTAATGCATGGATTTAGGTTTTGTATTAGGTTTTAGGTTTAGGACTTAACAACATTTGTCCTAAAACCATTTTATTCAACTTGTCACAATGCAAAATTTGTGACAAGCGTCACATGACGATACCCATGAACCAAAACATTGAATTGACACTGGATACAAATGAATATTTAACACTGACGACGAACATGAGTCGGAAACCAAACCCCGGCGGAACTGACAACAATCACATGTCGACAACTAGGTACAAAACCCTATCCTCCAAACACCATGAAAACCATTGACATCACCGAATGACTTGAACCATAAACATCACTATTGAAGCTGAAGACACTAGACACTAAATATTGACGACGAAATTGAACCTCTGCAACTGATCTGACAAGATCCTCCTGGATCAGATAGAAATGCCTATAGGACTACCCTTGGAATATTGGGCAACTACCTCATACTATGCCTTGAAATGCTACATAATTTCCTTTAGCTTTGTTTCAGAGATCTTAGTTTCTTGGATCACCATGATTCTAGGTTTTTCCCTGTTGATCTTATGCTTCTGATATCTCTATTTGCCCCTAATATTGAGGCCTGTTACATTCCAAGATGTAATAATCATTTAAAAGGTCTGTTAAGTTGGTGGAAGACTTCCGAAAATAGTACCACCCTTATTGAATTCACCAGCATTTCACCTACCATTTATGTGGACTCATTCAGATTCATTCCCTCACATTTGTTTCCTCCTTTTCGCTGAGTTCCTTGTTCCAAACCTTGGCTTATTTGAGATCCTAATTGTTCAGGATGATCTGGAATTGTTATCCCTTGCTTATATTTATATTGTTGGAAGGTTTATTTATATAGTTGTTTCTGATCCCTTGGTATGAATCATTCATCCAAACGCTTCCATTCATTTAGCAATCATAGCACGACCTGTTCCTCTATTATTAGATCCTCCTTTTGGCTATCAGTCTCCATATTAGCCTTGTCTATTGGTTACATAGTGAATTTGTTTTTTTGTGGTTCCTCCTCAACATTTCTCTTCATATTATTCCCTGCTTTCTACAGGTTTGGGTGATTTTAAAGGCCTGGAGACATAGTCTGGACTTCTGTGACATCTTCCTCCTCATGAAGGATGTCATATTTCTTGTTGTTTCATAGGCCTTTGCTTGTTGGTTTCTAGAGTGGGGGTTGTGAGTTCTTCTAATTCTGCTTTTTCCTTTGCACTTCCTGAAAGCCCTTCATCTCCTCTCGTTAATATTCTCTTGGGGTTCAGACTAGTTCAATAGACACTCATGAAATAGATGCCCTTACTCAGGGCATCTACAGAATCTGAAGGAAATATTTTCGTAGTCAAGGGGCTGCTGCAAAATCTCGTCATCATACTCTAGCTCAATGAATTCAGGTAGAGGCTCTGTTATTTTCAATATACACAGATACTGTCAGAGGAGGTTTACCTTCCCTACCACATGGAGTCTGAAACCTTAACAAAACTTCCAATGGAGTTCCCAATTCCTTCGAGGATGTCCAGATCCCAAAAATCTACTAGTAAGCGAAATAGTCTGACCCAAATTGATGTTACCAATTATTTCTCTTGGTCAAGTTTATAGCACTCGTCCCATTTCCGCATGAAGAGAACCCCATTGTTGAAGATGTAAGGCCCATTTTTGTAAACACTTTCCTTATCCTATAGACTGGTAAACAGTACTTTAAATAAACCTTTATCCCCCATCTTCAGCTCTATATACCCTCTGGCTTACCATTATTATTGTATCCACTTTACTAGGTCCTTCTTAGTTGGCCATACTCTGATAAATCTACAGATTAATGCATGATCCTTCATGTACTTCCTATAGGTCTCCAGTATTTTGTTTGGTATTACGATTCTGTGTTTTGTAGCCACCCATGGGAGGCATTGACCTCACATGTGATCTTTCCACTGGGCGCCAAGAACAATGGGACCTTTCCCATTTCCACTTTGATTACCAGCATTCGTTGCACCTTGGGTACTTGTTTCTCCAACCACAATATTCTCGTAGGAGGGGATATCTCCCCTCCCAGAATGTACACTCATTCCTTTTGTCGATTCATCGAGTTGTAGCATGTGCAGGTGGGTGATAGTGCCGCAGTCGTGAATCTGTTGCAGAGATGTCAGGGTTTTCGTTTAGAAACCCTAGCAGAAAGCACATTCCATCCTTAGTGTGTTAAAATGGTAAAAAAAAAACTCTTATTTCCAGGAAATATCAATAAGCAAAAAAATTAATTCTTTATTAATAATCATAATCATTTACGACTACCAAAATATTCAATTTTTAACTTCAATTATTTAGCAATTGATCAATTTCATAACCACAAAAACTAAGTCTCTATACCAACTTATTCTTTGTTTCCAATTACTCATGGAAACCATGCCCACTTCATGCATTAATTTTAAATATAGGTGGTTTATCAGCGAAACAACAAGCACCTTGGTTGTTTAACAAACTCCATGGCAAGCACCCTGTAGTGTATGACCAACGAATACAATATAATTACATTATTTTTAATCACACAATCATTGATCATAGTACCTTTGCAAGTAATCAAAGAGAACCTAACTTTCTAATTATCAAAATTGTGAAAGTATTTGTAACTCCATCAAGTGCATATTGTGTTGGTGCCCACTAAAGAGATCCACAATATTGGTAATACAATAGAGGGACTACTCTTCAAATAGTTCCTTACTGAGCACTAGGTTCCTTTTCTATTAGGATTTACAGAAAATTCTTACACAATCATACAAGAAATTCATTTGAAGACATCACTTACTTGGTTAGTTAACATGGTCTGCTAAGAAAACCATAGTGGGAAAAACAACAAACCTCCCAACCAATTAGAAATAGTGTCCACTAACAAAATCAGTCCACTTTAACATTCAATACAATTCCCTAACAGTGAATACCCTTGGTCTAACAGAGGCATCCTCTTCGCAACATCCTCCCTATTCCTCTAACAATGTCTTGTCTTAAGAAATTTTGGCTCAACAACTAACTCTTTTGGGCCTCATATAATAGGCTTCAAAATTATCAAGGTTTAATGGTCCTTTTATGCTCTCACCATATTGGCCAACCTTTTTGAATTACTAAGATCATATATGTCTAGGGAGAGGAAATGTATGGAAGGAACTCCCTCCACCAACGGCCCTCCATGGGCCTTTCCCAACTATCCTATAATTATCTCCTATGTGAAACTTTTTTTTAGCACCTTTTCCCACTGTAATTTACATAACTGACCATATGCACATTAACATTGAAGAAAAATGAACATTTATGTACATATGTATACATAATTGACTCCTAACATGGGCCCCATAGTTTGTAAAATTAATTTTGACAGGAAATCATAACAAAACACTCATGTCATAGAGGTAGTATTCATTTCAAATTTCCACATAATAATCAACATGCAAATTAGGAAAACATTATGATATCCTCTATGCACAAATATTCCATGTCATAATGGTAAACATTATATGAAAATCACATTGAAAAACTGTACCATTCAGTAGTTCTTATATTCAGTTACTGGAATTTTGGTGATATAACTATGTTTCCATTAAGTTACCCTTGCTTAATCACACTAGCAACATTAATTAGAACTATTTTTATAAAACCATACCTTCTACAAAACATATTGTCTATTTCACTTTGCACATGTATCATTATTCTCAATATTTCAACAATGTAGAAAGGTATTTTTCATATCCTTATTTCATAAACCTTTTCTAAGCTCTATAAATAATAAAATTAAATCAAAATTTCCATGAACTTGTTTTCCCTTAACAACAATTAAGGAAAAATGACCTTCAAAAATACATAGTCACCAATTCATGCGAAATGGAATTTCATTTATGCATATGTATCTAATCAATCGTCATGATGCAACATTACTAAATTAAAGTCAATCACTCATACTTTTCTTGGTTAAATAAATTAGAAATTCTAATAGATTAAAAATTCCATCTAGATTTTTGTTTAGAGATGACAAATAAGACACCACATGTGCAGAAAAAAATAGGCTTAATGTGTTAGATTTAATATGTAATGCCAGTGTAGTATTCACATGAACTGGAAGGATTTTTAAATAAATAAATTAACATATTTTTTAGAAGGATGCATACTAGCTAGAATCATCATGGAAACGTCAAATCATAGAGTTTTGAAGTTTGAACAAAAACTTAATCAACAACATCTAGTTAGCACTAGTTTTATCATTAATATGGTCGAACATACATACTCCTCCATTTTGTCTCAGGCATTTCGGTACATTATTAAACTATCGAATAACCTTGACTATCCTCATCAAACCTTTTCTCATTTATGTGTTTTCATATGCAAAGCCAAAAGCATTTTTCTTTATTTTTATATTATAACATCGCACTATATTAACAAATTTACTTTAACAATACTATTGTATCATGATCTATGTTTTTTGTAACAATCAATAACTTATAGTCATACATATGCATTGTTAAACAATATCAACATCCACAATCATCATAGATTATTTCATACTATATTATTATGCATAAAATCCTATACAAATGTTTACTCATACAAAACGATTGATTTATCATTAGTAAGTAAGTGTCGATAACAATTGGGGTATAAATCCATTCAACCACAAACTTAGCAACTCTTTGATACCATTAGACCAATATCATGCAATGAACTACCATTATCACATTGTTTACAAATTTTAATAGCCTTCAATACAAACCGATTTATGCATATTGCAATATAGCTTTGAGGATAAGTTTACCACTTAGTCATGTAATATTAATTTACAAGCATGTCATCAAGATAAAATAGCAATATAATAGAGATTTCATCATTTTTCCTATTAAAATAAATATAATTCTCAGAGTGACATCTAGTATAACCTTGTCAAGGAATAAACATATCAAATTTTAGATACCACTACCTTAGAGCCTATTTTAAGCCATATAAGATCTTCTTCAATTTCCACACTATTTTCTCATTGCCTTTGACCTTATACCCTTGTGGCTAATGCATATATATTTCTTCCTCCAAATCCCTATGGACAAATGATATCATTACACCTAATTTCTCAAGATGAAAATCTTTTGCTGCCACTAGACTTAAAGTAGTTCTGGTTGAAGTCATTTTAACAACAAGAGAAAAAAATTCATCAAAGTCTATGCCTTTGTTTTATGAAAATCCCTTCACCACAAGTCTAGTTGTATACATTTTCTTACCTCCATATTCTTCCTTCTTGAACCTATAAACTCATGTATTATGCAATGTTGTTTTACAAGTAGGCAAATTGACTAAGTCCCAAGTCTGCTTCTACATCAAGGAGTACATCTCTTATTTCCTGGCTTGATCCCACTTCTTCCTCATTTCTACTTGCATTTCTTCTTCATATATTTCTATTTCACCAGAATCAGGCAACAATACATAATATAAGGAGAATATCACTGAGGAGGTCTACTTATCCTTGTAGATCTTCTAACACCATTTTAAGGTGTCTAATGTGCCTCTTCTTATTGTACTTGTTGTTGTTATTGTTGTGGTTTTTTATCATTCTGATTTTCAGGCACCTTTACTTCTTTTGTGATCTCATCAATCACTATGTTTTCGTTTTTTTCCTTTTCATGTTTTTATCACTACATCTGATCCTTAATAAAGACCTTTTAATTGAACAGGACATCTCTCATCCCAATGATTTTGTGATTTTCATAATCATATAAGTGATAACTAAAACCATTTACACCATATCCAATAAATGTACATTTCTTTGATTTTTCCTCAAGCTTTGTTTTATTTTGTTTATTGATGTGGACAAAGTCTTGACAACTGAAATTCTTTAAAAATTAGTAGTTTCCTTTGTACCTGTCCATGCCTCCTTTGGAATACGATCATGAAAGGAACTTGAAGGCCATCTGTTTATTAGATAAACAAGGAAATCTACAACATCTACCCGAAACTGTAAGGGAAATCATGTACGCAATCTCATGCACCTTTGCATGCTCCATCATTGTATTGTTCATCCTTTTTGACGCACCATTTTCCTATGGAGTTCCTGGAACTGTCTTCTCTCTACAAATTCCATGCTCTGAAAAATGGTAACAAACTCTTTGTTGTAGTATTCACCTCCCTTATCTTATCTCATACACTTCAACTTCTTTCCTGTCTCATTCTTAACCAAAGCTTTCCAATTCTTGAAAGTATCAAATACATTGAAACCATTTTGAATACAATAAATCCAATTTTTCCTAGTTGCATCATTAATAAAAGTAACATAATAGAGAGAACCACTATGAGATCATTCCTAATCAGGTCCCTACACATCTTTATGGACAAGATCTATTTTTTTGCTCTTCTTGTCCTTCCCAACTCTGATAAATCTGACTCTCTTCTACTTTCCATAAATGTAATTTTCACATAAATCCAAATCAACATGCTTCAAATCTGGCAACAAATTTCTAAGTAAAGAATCTGCATCCATTTATCACTCATGTTATCGAGCCTATGATGATAGAGTGTTGTGTCTGCTCCTATGGAGGTTAAAGAATTCACATAATTAGAAATACTATTGTATAAATACAATGTGCCAAACATTTCTCCTTTTCATATTACGAGGTCTCCTTTAGTGACCTTCCAGGTTCTATCTGTAAAATTAGTTACACACCCTTCAACTCCCATCTCCCCAATTGAAATTAGATTTTCCTTCAGATCTAGAACATGCCTTACCTCCTTCAATATCCATTAGATTGCATTCTATTGCTTTACATAAACCTTACCCATTCAAACAATTTTATGGGGTTTATTAACACACAAATGAAACTTTCGAAAATCTCCTTAAACATAGTCATGAAAATGTTTCATATCATGTGTGACATCAAATGAGGCCCCTGAATCTACCACCCATGCATCAATAATATTTCCTAATGAAAGAATCGAAGAATATCAAAACACATCCCCTGTGACATTCCCTTCATGATTCTTCTCTTGTTGTTCATCTCCTTATTTTCCCTTCTAAGATTTGCAATCTTTCTTCAAGGTTCCTTTCATGCAACATTTCAGGTACATTATGGTTGATGTGGATGTGGAGTTTCCTTTTCTTGACTTACTATGATTTCCTGGGCTGCTTCCTCTTTCCATTTTTCTTCCCCTAATCTCTACAGTCAAAGCATTACCTCATGTCTCATTCGAACTTTTCCATCACATTTCCTTGCTAAGGATGGCACAAATAACATCATCAAAATTTCAAGTACTAGATCCAGAGATATAGGTACTAACAACCTCAACTAGGTCATTCCAACTTTCTAGCAATGAGGATAAAAATAAGAGATCCCTAACTTCATCATCAAAATTTACCCCTACAAAGGTTAACTGACTGGTAACTGTGTTAAATTCATTTAAATGAACAACAACAAATCCATCTTCTAACATCTTCATACTAAACAAAATCTTCATAAGAAATATTGTATTCAAGGTTGATGGTTTCTCATATAGTTTTTCCAAGGCCCTCATTAGACCTTCTATTTTTGTTTCCTTCAAAATATTGAAGGCTACCAACACCATTAGGCATAACTATATTTTTCCTAATGCTTTTCTTTCAACAATATCTCTTTCTTTGTCTGACATATTTGTTGGCTTCTTTGTATTTCCACTCAATTGTAGGTACAAATATTTTTGATATAGATAATATTCCATCTGCATCTTCCATAGCTGGTAGTTTTGGTCATTGAATTTCTTGACCCTAAATCTACCATCTTCTGCCATCACATCCACTCAAACCAGGAACCCTTCTCTCTTGCAAGTTTATCATCCAAATAAACCTTGGCATTGATACCAATTTTTAAAAACTAATTTACAGAGTAATGAAATACACTAAATATTGTGGAAAGACAAATACAAAAACACATAAAACAAGAGATAAACAAATATACATGGTTCACCCAGTTTGGGCTATGTCTATAGAGAAACAACCCATCCTTCATTTTATATTATCTAGAAAAATGAAGAGATACAACCTATATAAGATTTGTTATAATTTCCTCTTCACTCTCAAATAATATCCTCTCTCTTTCTCACTAAGAATAATAATATACAATGACAATAAAATTCCATCACATAAACTGAGGATTTTCTTCTAGGGGAAAAACCCTAAATTAACATATTTTCTACCATCAGATCATCAACTTGTTGACGGTTCTGAACATGCTAACATGTCAAGGGGATCTCCCTGGTAATAACTCCCAACTAGACCTCAGACCATTTCGATTAGGAGTCCCAACAGTTGGTAGTAAAGTATTTCCTTGACGGTGGTAGTGCACAAAGGTGGGTATGATAAGTTTGTCAAAAGAAAGTGTGTGACCTTGTAGTGAGTCAAGTGAGATGCATGGGGATTCTAACACACAGAGGAGAAAAGAAGGTGTCCCTTAGAAGCTTGTAATAGTACACAGCTTGAAAGGAACACATGAGTGGAATGACATCACAATTTTGAAGTGAAATAGTCCACAAACCAAATTTACGGGTTAATCCAACAACACTTCTTCAACAAGATTCATACAATTGCATACAAAGTAGTTCATACACTAATACTTGGGTTTAACTGCATACATTGCTAAAGCAACCAGAATAATCCAACTACAATAACAACATATGCATGAAAATGTGTTGGCTTAGTTATATTGTTAAGTGAAAGTTCCATCCATACATACATCATTGATAGCCACTGGCCCCAATATTGTAACATTACATTCAAAACCACCTTCTCCTCCAAAGAGATGTACTAGCTCTATGCTATGGAGAATCCAAGGCTCGTCATAATACTCTCCAAGCCTTTTCTAAGCAATGCCTAGCCAAAATATTGGCTCCCAAAATCCTGTACTATGAGTTGTGAGGTTTTATATATAATATAGGGTGGGGTGACCCTTGACATTCCCATTTTACTCCTTGAATACCCTCACGAGTCTTCAACTCCTTTACAGACAACTCTTTACATAAATCCGGTAGGCTTTGAAGAACATAATGATATAAAAGCTGAAGAGCATATGATGTAGATGTTGAAGGTGGTTCCTATGTATGAATGATAGTGCAAGGTGCAAGTTTAACCAAGAATACTAGTGTTAATAGAGGCCGAACTAAAGAGGATATGCTGAAGGAAATTGATGATGTTGACTTCAATGGACGCTTAATAAGAGTTGTAGTGAGAAAATATGGAACTCACCAGCATAAATACATTATTTGCTAAATACCTCATGCAAGGAATAAGAAGAAAGGGGTTATTACAGTGTTAATTGAACAAAAGGAGGAAATAGTTGATTGCTGTATGGAGATACTTGAACTTGGCAATGACCTAGAGTTGATACAACTTAAAGCTAACTTTACTCCACTTTGAGTCCATTCAAGGATGGATTTTGGGGAAATAAGGGTGTGCAGGAGTTAAGAAAATATATCAAGAGTTGGCATTATGAAAAATTGAAATCCTAAATAGAGACAAAGCTATGGATTTACACCCTACAATTCTAACAAAGTTCTGTTACCCTTTATCCAAAGCATACAAAGATGTTGGCATTGTGAAAAATTGAAATCCTAAATAGAGACAAAGCTATGGATTTGCACACTACAATTTTGACCAAGTTCTGTTACACTCTATCCAAAGCATACAAAGATCATTCATACAGTTTACAAAATATATATGCAATTGTGACAAGTTTCCTTTCCAAGTTTGAAGGAATTGTGGCATGTGGATAAATGCCAAGAGAATGAGTGAAAATGTGCCAAAGTGTTTCCTAACAATAGCATGGATAACTATATTTTGTTGTGCAATTACAATTGGTTTATCAATGTCTAGGCTATATTTGTTTTAGGTAAATAAAAATATGAAGAACCATGTCAAGAATTGTGAGCAAGGAATATCCGTGGTTGAACATCCTAATCTATAGATGACTAAATAATTGTTTATGATTTAGCTATACCATTTTTCCACTTTCTACCTGGAGGCGTCTATCTTACAAACATATAATTGTTAATTGTGTCCATCACAACAACATAGTTTTACAAACCACAGAGGCAAACAGGATAGGCATACATAGTGTTGTCACTGCTTAGACATTACTCATAAGTTGCAACCCCTAGAAGTGTGTTTGAGCCTTTTAAGAATTATTTATGGTTTGAGAGAATAAATTGGATGGCAAAGAACCCATGGAGAGAGGTAAAAAGGTTTGAAACAGTTGAAATTGCTAGCATATCTATTGAAAGGACCTTGACACCCTCTAATATTAAAGTGGAATGTAGGTGCAATGGAATTTGGCTAGTCAATTATAATGCTCTTACCAATGATGAGGCTTGTAGCCAAGTTTTTGAAATACTTGGTGATAAAGATGCAAGAGTTGTTATAAACATGTTGAGTCTACCTCAAGGATGTTATCATATATTAGGTGATGATGATGAACATGGCAATTCTACTTAAGAATATGATGGACCAATTCAAGAAAAAATAGTAGTTGTTGATGAAAAAACCACATCCAAATTTTACAAATGCTAATCAAAATGAAATTGTTGAAATGAATATGATTGAAGGTTGTCGAGTGATGGGAAGCCTTAATGAGCAATTTTCATTGCCAAGCCAAGTGACCCTGCATGAATGGTTAGCGTAAGCCATGATGAATATGAATTAAAATGATCTTTACCAAGACTAATGAAGAAATCCTTAACATGCCTTCACTCATGCTGGGCCATCAGGTGTTCAGATGGTGGGGACCAGATTTACATAAATCTTTTATTGTTGGTATATTAAACTCCATAATTCAAGGTAGGAACCATTTGTTGGTTATGTAAGATACAACTATTTAGGTAAGAGAAAGGAAGGCTGGTAAGTAAGGGGGGCCTATTTCATTTTCCTACATGCATAAATCCCGCATGAAGGGGAGGGAATTTAACACAATGACTGAAAATAGAAGATTGCATTGTAAGACCACAGGTAAGGTTCATGGGTATGGGATTCCCTCGATTCAACACTTAATGACATGGTAGAATTACTTTCATAACTTATATATTTCATGAATAACATAGTGCAATGACCAAATATCATATTGAAGGATGAACTACCTGAAAGTCGGTGGCTTAAAAAGTACTTGGAGAGCAAATGAAAGTGTTTATAAATTGCCCCTGCAAAGAGAACAACTTCTCCTTACAATAAGGCTGCAAATTTGTAGAAGCAAGAAAGTCCTTTGTCACAATTAGGTTGACATTTGAGAAATTGGTTTGATATGGAATCAACAAGATAGTGATGGAAACACTCAAGGAAAAATATTTTTGGAGAAGAGTAAAACAAAATTTTTACAAACATTAATCTCTCATAGCTTCACAGAAGTGGTAGAGAAAATATTAATCTCTCCTACCTTGACAAAACTAGTGGTCAAGATCAACACCTACAAGAACTTTATTGTGGAATATTATCAAAACTAATAGAAGGATGTGAAAGAGTGTACAGTAAGAACCTTGACAAACACGTTCACTGAAACTTGTAACATTGTTTGTAGCAAGAGAAAATTATGTTTACTTTTTACAAACATGTATGTTAGTATATTATAGTTTAATGAATATGTTTTCCTATTATCATATATGGTTTCATATTTTAACAAAACATTCACCAATTCTTCACAATGTTTTATTATTCACTAAAAGATTTGCCAAGATCTTACAAGATTTTATAATTCAGTGAAAGATTCACCATGACTTTACATGATAATATAATCTTGTGAGAGATTTGCCAAAAAAAATATATATACATATTATATTATTGATAAATTCGCCTCCCATTTTTCATATGTATCATGGGGAATTGTCCATATATTATACATATATATTTAGCATGGTTCTTAAAATTTTCCCTGCATGCATTCATGAAAAACACATCCCTCCCATCCAATCAAAGCGTTGAACCATGATCTGATACTAATATGAAACACCCTCCTCCCACACTTACCCAAGTTGACTGATCCATCGGGGTAAATATGTGACAAAGAGTTACTATGATATAACTAAACCTCATAGGTATAGTTAAGGAAGTGGAATTGACAAACTGAAACCTTAATGACCTTCCTTAGGAGCTACAAGTTCCCCAAGAACTAAACCACTCCGCTAGGTGCCCAAACAGTGATTCAGATTCCTTTCTCACTAACCTCAACTCCCAATCGCATGCAAAATCCTCCATCCATGCGATTGTATGCCTCTAGGTGCATTCATAAGCTTACAAGGGAGCGTATGTAGTCCTAATTTCCTAGTTCTGTGCTTGTAACCATGAAATTTGTGCCACCTTTTCATGGATAGACTCCAAATCACTACCTAAAACTTGATTAAACTTAAAGAAACAATAAGTGACGCAAATAAAAATCCTCTAACATAAAACTTGATCAAGGACTTGACCTAACAATGACATACATTTCATCAAACACATAGTGAACATGTAATCTATAGTTTATAATGCATATTTGAACATAGGGGACTCATACTTATCTGAAAATCATCAAGAAGATTTGATGCCCTCTCACAATAGCTACAATAACATCTATTAGGTAATGCATTCAATAACCATTTATTTACCGGTCAAAAAATGAGAATATCCATAACTAGAATTTTTCATGAAACCATGCTTATAACAAACATATAACCAAAATAACAACAATGATAGAACATGCATTAAATGCACATAATAACAGGTGGAATTAATCATGAAATACAAGAGGAAAATCGCTCTTATTAACATATGCAAATACAACCAAGTGAGGGACTTCCATGTACAACTCGACCATAGATTGGGCTAAACCAAATCTTTCTTTCAACCAATCACCCACGTTCCATATTCCAATCATTAATGTGAGACTCACAACAAAAAAAACTAGGGCCTCCTCAGTCTTTACTACGTATCTGACCATTACTAGTCAAGGGATTCCTAGGCCTGAACAAGGAAACATACACTACCAGGATTTACCAAAATCCTTCCAAAACCAGTTAAGGGATCACTAGGCCCTAAAAAAGCATGGATGTCTCCATATTTCTTCACCAATACCTTGAGTAACTTTTCCATCTCCATCCTTAGGATTTACCATGTATCCTGTCCTTACCGATCAAGGGATTCCTAGGCCCTTTGGAATTTTCTTGAGACTACCTCACCCAATTCTAAAACCATCTCGGAATCCATATCAACAAATTGAAAGAACCCCATCACACAATGGCTATCCAGAAATGGAAAGGAAAAGCTGAAAACATTGTCACACCTAAAAAATCCCATGCCAATTACAACAAGAGTATGAAATATACACATGCATATACCATGCATGAAAAAACTAGCAAGGAAATCATACATGCAACTTGGTATCTATAAGTAATCCCACTATAGCTGCTTGATCCATGTCTTCCTTGTTTGAACTTCGCTTCTCTTTTCTTTCTTCTCCTTCCTTTGCCTTCCTTTCTCCAATGTTAGAGTTCTCCAAGAATGCTCTAAAGGTGAAAGAGTATGAGAGAATAAAGAGAATAGAGAGAATAGATAGAGAGCTCCGCAAATGAACTGACAAAAGCTGTGAATTGATCCTCAAAAGCCTTTTTATCAATGAGGCCTCTATTTTCTTCAATTTCCATTATTTTTCTTTAAATTTTCCTCATAGCAATCCTATATTTGATAAATAAAATGCCAAATAATGCCTTTTTGCATTTTCAATGTCTTTTCCATTGCCTTTGTCAATTTCTTGTTAGCCATAATAAACCAAATGAACATGCACTAGGATTTTTTTCCCAACATTCAGCTTGGAATATGTGTCAAATGACCTTGGTACTATTTTTCCTTTATTAACTTTATTACAATAAATTTTAACCTAGGGCTATTACTTCTAATTTGTTGGAGATCTTTCACTGCTAAGAAATTTTTTAGGCTTTTTTTCTTCAAAACAATTGTGTTCCATTCCTATTTTAGTCTTGGAATCTTCTAATTCTATCCTTGTATTCAAAATCTTGTTGGCATTATGGTATGCATTGATCCAGGTAGCTGATGTTGCAATTGTTTCATGATGGCAATTAGCCCAAGTTTGCATTAATTTCAACCCCTTGTAGCCTAGCTATTGTATGGATGTTTTCCTTGTGGTATGGTTGTAGCTGGTTGTGTGACATTGAGATGGTTATCTTAGCAATGATGTCAATCCTTGATGTTAGCATTTGATGATGTAGTTTGATAGTAACATGATGGTCATGGAGGAGTTGTCATGTGTTGGCATGTGCATTGATGGACATGTCATGATGGTTTGTTGATGTTTTTATAGATAGATTGATTTTGATGAGGTGTTACAGGTATGGTTAGAGGTGTTGCAGCTTGTACAGATAATTGTTTGAGAGTGGACTTATTGACACTCTTTCCAACCTTGTTCCTTGGCCCTTTTAGGTCAAATTGGTAGTGACACTTGGGAGACATGTTTGATCCACTTGAAGATGTGTTAAAGGCTATGTCATAAGTTTGGAGGCATGTAAAGGAGCTGAAGAAGAGCATACAACAAGTGGCGGTGTTTGTGAAATGAAAGCTTGATGATTTTCTCCATCATTAGCCCCAGTCGCATGGAGAAAATCTTGTGAGAGTGACTGAAGGTTCTAGTAGAGTTTATCCAGTTACGCATGTAACTTAGGATTTTCATCAGAAGTCCTTTCCATTCCTCGCACAAACCAGAAAAACAATAGCATAGAAATTTCCAAAGGCTTCCAAAATTAGTTGTAAAGGTCGAGGATCTTTTGAAAATGTCCTCCAATGATGTGAAATCATTTAGTGCACAAGTAGTGTTCTTAGTGGGTGGATTTGGTCCAATTTGTGCACCCTTGATCCTAGCCCCAAGCTCAATTTCACCCTACAGGTTTTATTTTCTTCACTTTGGAGCTTAGTGGTTATTGATGTTGAATATATCTGAGTAAGAGAAGGTTACAAAGAGTGATTATTCTTCAAGCCTATTGTAGAGCATAGGTTCCTTAGTGCATGAGTGTTAATGGCTTCATAGTGAGAAGAACTGAAGAATGTTGTAGAATAGATGAGATTTGATGCTGCTAGAGTAGAGATTGTTTGGAGAGATTTTCGATGCTAGTAAATAAAGTTTTTCTTGGTGACTCTCACATTTGTCTTTGGAGGAGATGTTGATGCATTTGGTAGATATCCATAATGTCTTATGATGTTAGTTATATTATGAAACATCATATTGATGTGAGAGTTTGATAACATTCAAATTTTATGTGGCAACTATTTTTCAAGAGTTGAGAACACATATTTATGGTATTATTTTGATTGATATGATGTTGTCTTGTTGCTCGAAGTCATATTGTAGAGTTGAATCAAGTTGAGAAAAAGTCTTCGGATCTAGTTTGAAAATAGATGAAAAGAGGTTTGTATAGGGTAGAGGAGCAATGACTTCATGAATGTGAAGTTTCAGTAACAAGGACAATTCCTCAATCCAATGGTAGTTGAATAGTCAAATATGATTTGGGAGATGATTGATTGAACGTGGTGGATTTCAACAGATGGTAGTCCATATATCCGTGGAGAACATAGTCTTTTGATTTGATCAGTAGAATCGAGTCTCCAGGTTGATTAGAGTCATTTGATTGTATGTGAGGTTGAGTATCCATGATGATGGGTGTAAGGAAATATATGTAAAAGACATATTTTTCTTAATAGATGATTGAGATCAATGTAACAACACCGAGGGTGGGGTTTTTCCCGGCAAAGTGTTTTCCACCAGATATCTTATGTCTCTTATGTGATGGTTTATAAGGTTTTGTTTAATGGTTTCGTTTCTCTCATGGTTATTTGATTTAGCTTCTTACATTTTTATATTCATGTGATGATATAATATGTTGCTAGATTGAAGCCATATATATATTCTTCAACTTGCAATAGTTGTTCCTTCAACTTTCTTCTTTTTTACTTTCTTTAATTCATCAAGAGCACTAACGATATCCCCTTCGAGATCCACAACACCTTCCTCTTCTTCCTCAAGATATAATTATTCTTTGGATTTATATTCTAATTCAAATGCTATAGTAATACATTAATCATGTTCATCCCTAGAGTATTCCTCATTAGTTTCTTGTAATGAAGAGTTTTACTCTTTGGAGTAAAGCCCCTTTTTCTCAAAATATATTTTTATGGTATTTTTGAGATTTATCTTTAGGATTTTGGTCCTTTTCCTTTTGTTTCTTCTCTAATTTGTTATAAGGAAACTTTGATGAAAACATCCCATCTCTACTACAATCAAATAATTTTAAAGGTATCTTTCCCTTATACTTACTAGAGCCACATTTTAGTTTTCTGGGAAACTAAGCCAACTCCTTATTTGATTCACAACTAGATTACTCTTGGTGATATTTAAGATCCTTAGTATGCTTTGATACTTTGAATATTTCCTACCTTGGCTCAGCCTTTTATATTCCTATTCCCATCTCATAGGATAAAAGAGCTCCATGCAATTGCTCCACTGTAAGGGATTTTAAATTTGACATATTTTCTATACCCAAGATATTAACATTGAATGTCATAGGTAAATATCTCAATAAATTTTGGATAAATTCTTCATTTTTGAGGTATTCTCCAAGTCCTTGATCCATATCCTTTAACTTCAAGGTTGCATACATAATTTCATATAAAAGAGCATGTAACCAAGTAACTCAAACACATGAAAAAGAAGGAGAAATCATAAAGCAACCATGAGATCAAAGGCACAAAGCAATTTGATTACAATGTTCACCCAATGTGGGCTACGTCTTTGGGCCCTATTCAATGTGGGAAGGCCTCTTTCATTAAATGGAAACAAAAAAATAATTATGATCAACATTACGTAAATGACCCTTATACCTCCAACTTCTATCATGGACGAAAAATGCAGAGCTCAGATTCAAAAACAGACATCACCATTGGATTCCTGGCACAAATTTGTGTGAAACAACTTTAAAATTGACCAAATTTTTATAGTTCCAATTCTATACCCCAAAATAATGTTCTTAGCGTTGAAAAAGATACCCCTCTTAGGGTTTCTCCCTCCTTGACCACTCTTGATTCCGCTACATGGGACTTCGCTCCGCTCCCCGTCGGTCCAATGAGAAATTTTTTATGGTTTATATAAATTTTTTGTGGCGGAAATAATAAATCTTTGGCCATTGGACCATTGCTAGCGATGTATGAGTTAAGTCTTTCGGTTGGCAAGGTCCCAGGGTCCAACCCACAGGACCCCCTGTATGGCATTTCTGCATGGTATTTTGGGTGGATTCATTGTTACGGTTTTAGCGTTTTCTATAATATGGTTGACACCATTTAATTTCTGGGGCCACCCATTGTCGAGCTAACCCACATGCACTAGGTAGGATTTAACCTCTCTAACCTCCTCCATGTGTTGTTGTCATATAGTTGGGCAAGCCCATGTCTTCGGTGGCTCGACCCAAATATGTTTATTTCCATTGAAGTTTTGTTATGTGGTTTCATTTAGTTGATCAGTGGGTCAAGAAAATCCATTGATCGCTAGCTGACTCATCACATTTAATATAATTTTAACAAATGTCATTGGGGGGTGGCACAAGTCGCGGCTCATCACCAAAATTTTTATATTTTTTTTGTTCTTTTTTATAATGTAAATAGTAAAATTTTCAGTGGCGGTTTTTTAGGGCCACTCGGTAAACTAAAGAGGTGACAAATTCACATGTTCCAACCGCCAAATTCCATGCACCATCCCTTTTCCAAATTTTTTCCTCGTTAGTGACTACCACTTGGCCTAGTTTTACTGGAGCTTTGACTGAATATATATTGAGCATACAAACTCGTATTTAAGTGTCATTTGTACCATTCAAATCAGGATGATGAGCACTATGATTTGGTACTTTTTTTACCTCGATACGATGAATTTTATTTTTGAGCTTTTTCGTGGCCACTTCTATTTCTGGAGCCATGTGGATCATTCCCCCAACTAATGAGCTTTTGGGCAACAAAAATATTTATCACTCAATTGGCATGTGAGGGAATTACTCCCTCACTTTCTCCTTTTCAATCCATTGGGCCTTACTTGGATGCATTCCCTTGAAACCAATGTGAAGGTACTCCATGTCTCGCAATCACGAAGTCCTAGTCTTCCTGTCAAGAATGATGTCCTCTAGTAGCTTGTCCAAGTATTTATGTGCAAAGTCGCCCACTATAGGAACCTTTCGAACTTATTCGATGTCCATTATAAAAGGAGGCTCGTAAAGATTCAATTTTTCAACGTTCACCACTAAGTACATCTGCATGTATGTTGGCAAATCGAGACAAAACTCATTCTCTTGTATCTTCTCTAATATGGTGAATGGGCCATATCAGATTGGTATTTACTTTTTTGCATCCCATTTCATTTTGTCTTTGCTAATGTGGAGCCACACTTTGTCTCCAACCTCGAATTGGTGGCTGACTCGGTCCTTGTCATGTCAACCTTTGTATTGAGCTTGACATTTCTCTGACTGCTCTTGCACTGCCTGGTGAATCATGTGAATCTTCTGAATGAACTTTCATGCTTTCTCCCTGTCATCTTTCCCACTGGAATCTTCCTCTCTCCCAAATACCATGTCTATGGGATTCTTTGGAAAATATCCAAAGCATGTCTCGAACGGTGAGCTCTGAGTGGAGGAATGCACTGCTCAATTATATGGATGTTGTACATAAGGAAGCAAGTCAACCCAGAACTTGGGAAGCTTGTGACACTAACCTTAGAGTAAATGTATCGTTGTGTAGTTAACAACTTATGTTTGTCTGTTGGTCTGTAAATGAAATGCCGTCCTCCTCTTCAACTTGGTATCCATCATTCTCCATAAACTCATGCAAAACTATACAAGAAAGAAAGAGTCTTGATCAAACACAGTGGATGTGGGCAATCCAAAGTGGACCCATACAAAATGGAAGAAGAGATGAGTAGTCTCCTCTGCAGTGAACTAGTTTTTACAAGGCATTAAGACACACATTTTCTAAATTGATCCACAATGACATACAAATAGTCATGACATCTTCTAGACAAAGGAAAACCACTTACCAAATCTATTGACACACTTTTGCTTGGATGAATCGGATCATGGAATGGTGTGTAGAGCCCCAATTCTCTCTTAGTGGGCTTTCAAATTGAATACAAGACACATCCCTTTACATATCAAGTCACAATATTTTTCATATGAGGCCAACAACACAACTTATGCAAATGACACAAAGCTTTCCCTACACCAAAATGACCTAACACAAGAGAGGTATATGCCTCTCTGATTACATTTATTCTCATTGGTGGGGATACAAAGTTTACGAAGGTGGTACGATGACTTTCCCTACAAATAGTAATTGTCCACCTGCGATCCATGAGTCATCTTTGCATAAATCTCCTTATTCATCATGAACATATTGTTCAGCATAACTTTCAAAAGATAAAGAAGCATTTTGCAAAACTATAAATGTAGAAATAGGAGGCAAGAAAGCATATCTGCCACTTTGTGGCTGGTGCTACTATTGTATTTTATTACCAAGTGAAACTGTTGAGGAATCACATCCATCTGAAATGACATGCTTGTTTAAGATTGGGCTTCGACTAGTGGTACTGCAAGGGCTGGTGATCTATATGAATGATGGTCTCCTTGTCGATCAAATAATGCTTCCACTTCTTCATGCTTTGAAATAATACATACAACTAGTTGTCATATGTAGGATAGTTCAAAACAACTTGGGACAATGTCTCATAATGGTAGCATATAGGTTTCCTCTAATGCATCAATAATTATCCCATGGCATATCCACTCATATTTATCTCGATCTCAAAAGGCTACTCAAGGTCAGATAAGGCCAAAACTGGTGCGGTACCAATATTCTCTTTCACTGCATTAAATGCTTTCAACTTCTTTCCTCTCCACTAAAATGTTTGCTTCAAACTTGTTAATGCATGTAAGGGGGATCCAATGATAAAGAAGTTATCAACGAACCTTCTCTAGTATGGTACTGCACCTGAAAAGCTACGAACCTCTGTAAAATTAGCGGGTTTAGGCCACTTTAGGATCACATCAACTTTAGAAGGATCTATTTTTAATTGTCCACCTCTGACAATGTGACCCAAGTAAACCAAAGAGGTCTTACCAAATTCACACTTATACATTTTGACATACAATTTTTCTTTTTGAAAAACATCAAACAACTTTTTAATATGACTCTCGTGATCTTCCCTTGTCCTACTGAAAACAAGAAATTCATCAAGATACACAAGTACAAATTCATCAATAAAAGGTCTAAAAATATCATTCATCACCCTCATGAATGTGGTTGGAGCTCTGCTTAGTCTGAATGGAATCAAATCCATTCAAACAACCCTTGTTTCATCTTGAATGCAGTCTTCCATACATCATGTTCTGCAATCCTGACTTGATGATTGCCACTGTGCAAGTCCCATTTTTTTTTAACTTTAGACATCATATTTGAATTAATCTAAAAAACCTCTATTCGAGGTAGAGGGTACTTATTATTCACTGTTATTTTGTTGCGTTCTTTGTAGTCCACACAAATTCTCCATGTGCCATCTTTCTTTGGCACCAACCCGATGAGTGAGTCCCATGGAGAAGAAGTTGGCCTTATGACACATTGATTCAACAATTCTTGTACCTGCTTCTTTATCTCCTCCATCTCAATGGTTGACAACTTATACATACCAATGTTGGGCAAAGAATTATATTGTTGCAAGTGAATTTCTTGTTGGATCACACACTCTGAAGGAAACCCACTTGGTTCCTGGAAAATCCCATCATAGTTAGAAACAATTTCATACAATTCCTTTTTATGAGTGGGATTACAACCTTTGAAAGCTTCAGATGTCTCTATATCTTTTGCTCTCACAACCATGATCATGCACCCTTTGTTGGAATTGATCAATCTCTTCATTTGACTTGCAATTACAAGACTGACACTAATTTTGGAATGATGAGCTCTGACAATGTATTCCAGCTCATCTTTCGTGAGTTGACACTTGTTTTCACGGTCGAAGAAAATTGCTTTCCTGTCATACAAATATGGTCTCCCCAATACAATACCATAGATATCCAAGGGTAAAGCATCAAGATCAATCTCATATACTAATATGGATGAAATCAAAAATATAGCTCTACACTTCTTAGTTACATGTAATTTTGCTTTATCGCACACCAAACCAAGAGGGTAGGGTTTCAAATGAGGATTGGTCTCTAATCCTAACTTCTTAACCAAGGATTTCAAAATCAAATTTGCTTGTGAGCCTAGATCAAACAAGGTTTCCACATTAGTATGTTTCATTATGACACTAATGTGAATAATTGAGTCCTCTTTTGTTCATTAAAAAGAGACTCGTTTGAATAACTTGTACTTGCATATAATTCATAACTTTCACTAGCATGAAGAGAATGAGTACCTTGTATGCCCACTGTTGTGATCTGTGTCTTGTCACTGGAATTGGATCCAATGTCTTGATGTATGTTTGTATTGAAGGCTCGAAATTGTCTGCCTCAACATTATAAGGGAGACCACCTTGTTAGTACCTTAGAACAAGATAATATGTGTTTATTAAAAAAGGAAACGAGATAATAATTAATTGCCCTTTCATTTTAGTTTTCAAAAAATCATGAAAAAATACTATAAAATTCCAAAACCATCAATTTATTTTTTGATTTATTTACATAAATTTACTTTACGCATTTTTCATATAAATTCATTTTTTTTTTCTATACCCACTTTATCTTTTTATATATATATAATACAAAGTGTTTTGATATCACTGATAATTATTTATTCAACATAGACTCAATTTTTCAACTAAATTTTTAATTGAATTCTTTATGTCAAATGTAATTTTGATATATGATTTGATGTGTTATATATTTGTGATTTATATATATTCTCAGGTCAAAATATTAACATTAATGAAAATATTTTACATTTTATAAATGATATAAAAACAAATGCTAGACATTGTGTTGAGGAGGATATACCAATATATAATAGTAATTAGAGCCAAAGCACGAGAAGACTCATCATTAGTAAAAAAAGGAAGCAAAGTTATGTCAATTAATAGATAATACATAGATCTATGTGCAATTATTGTCATTTCACTTACATGACTCTAAGGCTTTCATTATAAGGGAAAATACACATTTTAAAAATGAGAACCCCAAGCATGAGAAATGGGTGACTTAATAAAATAAACTAAAATTACCACCTGGCAAGAGGTAAAGAAGTGTGGAAGGTACATAAGCTTTTAGTAGTAAGCATAAATTAACAAAACATTGAACTTTTTAAAACTGGCTTGGGTGACTAGGTTATAAATAGGATGATAATGATAAGAAAATTGGTAATGTGGGGGAGGGGCGGTGGGGTGTTTTGTCGTTAAGACATTTGTAAATTTCTTTGACGGAGTACACATTAATGTTGGCTTATTTTGAGAAAAATATTGTGATTCTAATATTGCATGTATATTAAAAAATTTCTTCTAACTCTTGTTATTAGGATTAGAAAATTAATGTTCCCTTAATTTTTGAATTATTTTTTATTATAATGTATTCTTATTTATGTTTTTTTTAATTATGTAGATTTGTAAACTATGAATATAGATGTATTTTTGTTACTGTTTACCAGATGAGTTTTTATTGAATGTGATTATCAGGATACACTTAGTGTTATGTTCAATACTCTTACTTCTTAATATATAAGAAAATATAACAATTTTTTATTTTTATTTTTGCCATATTGAAATAAATAATAAAGATTAAACCAAACCACCATTCCTAAATATTGAATTATTAATAAATAGTAAATTAAAATCCATATTAATTTTATATTATTGAAAAAGTTATACTACGAAAATAACACTTTCCCTTTTCAACGAAAGGAAATTGAATTAAACTTACTAAAAATATAGACACGCCAACTAATGGTTCCAAATTCCAAAGAGACTTGTGCTGTCTTGAATAATTAACTATATACCATTTCCATTCAAATGAAATGATTATTTATTTTTATTTTTCACATATTGAAATAAATAATAAAGATTAAACCAAACCACCATCTCTAGATATTAAATTATTAATAATTAGTGTATTAAAATCTAGATTAATTTTATATTATTGGAAAAAAATATACTATTGATGAAAATAACACTTTCCCTTGTGAACAAAACGCAATTGAATTAAACTTACTAGAAATATAGACACGTCAACTAACATTTCCAAATTCCAAAGAGACTTGTGTTGTGTTGAATAATTAACTATAAACCATTTCCATCGAAATGAAATGATTACTAAAGATATAGACACATCAACTAACATTTCAAAAATCCGAAGAGACTTGTGTCAAAGGAATACTGGTTTGAATAACCAGAAGGGTAGAAGAAATAAATGCAACATACATAAAGTTAGGTATGTTTTCTTCAATTTTATTCTTATCAGGTCAATATATCATACAATACGTGTACCCTATCCTGGTATGGTACCCTATACTTGAAGCTATGTTTGTGGTTGTTAAATTTAATTTCAAATATAAATGATAATTTACTAAACTATATATATATATATATATATATATATATATATATATATATATATATATATATATATATATAGGTAAATAGATTTGTTTACTTTTAACTAAGTTTTATTAAATTATTAATAATCATTAAAAATGATAGATATTCCATTTCTATAAAATATTTTAAAATATTTTTAATAATACTAATAAATTTAAAAAAATGAAATTTATTTGAAAAATATTTTTTTCTTTTTATTTTTGTAATTAAATTAATTAATTAAATAAAATGTCATATAAATAAGTGTTTTCTAAATTGATTTATAATTTTTTTAAATAAGTATTGATGAAATAAAATATCAGCTTATATTATTGTAACAAAATCCATTTATAAATTAAAAATTTAAATAATAAAGAGTGAATATTTATTATAAAAACCATCCAAGTATATATATTTCAATAATATATTAATTATTTTTATCAAAAATATAATAATAATTTTAAATAAAGTTACTTAAAGAAATTTTTTTGATATATTATTGATAAAAAATATATTGGTTTCATCCAATCCTAATTAATAACACTTCTTCAATAATAAAAATAAAAAAGTAGATTACTTTCCTATTCAAAAGAACGAGAGAACACAGCTCCTTTTGTTCATGCTCGAAAGAAGAAGAAAACTATAAAATTTTATAAGAATGAGATAAATAGACTTAAGGGCCTTGTAAAGAAGAAAATTATAAAATTTTATAAGAATGAGTTAAATAAAGTATGGTGGTCTTGTAGATAGATCGACGGATGTAATCAGTTCAATGTTGAAGTGCTTCTTCTCCACTTTTCTGCCCAGATGAAACTCCAACAATTCTTCATCTGCAGAATATCTAAAGCTTGCCATTAGGACATACGGAGTTGCTTTCATCTGCTTTCCATTCTGTCTTTCATAGTGCAGGAAAATCCATCTCCAATTGAGAGAGCCATTCCAGATGCCAAAATCCAGAGATTGATTTACCCTAATCACTGAAGCAGAAGTCCCTCTGAAAGCTGGGAATTATTTATCAAAAACATATGTAATCTAATATCCATATTCTCGTGGATTATATACAAACCTCATGCCGAACAAAGGAAAGAGGTGTTAAATATGGTCGGAGAGCTTTTACGAGATCTCGAGAAATTGAGTAAACAAGGACGGGGTCCCCATCTCCAATTACGACGACGATAGTGGGGTGCAAATTGAAAATCTTAAATGGCTATGGCCGGACACTGTCTTAAATTATGAAAGAGCTCAGAGATCTGATTTGGCATGCAATACACCGCCACAGCTATCGGCTTATGGTATAAAAATGGTGGACCATTTCTCTGGCTGCAAACTACAATGAATATTCGAACATGTGAATTTCAACTGTCATAGGACACCCGTGATATCGCGCCAGTGAGTTGGTGTGCATGTACACAAAGTTAAGAATCTAGCAAACCCTAAGCATGACGAAACCCACATTTTCGCCTACTCCATTCCACTTGATTGAATTCCTTTCGTGATATGCCTACCATAGACAATATGGCAAACATCAATCGTCTTCCTTCCCTTTTGAATTCTATGGCTAAAGCTATAATTCCTCTCAGTAGGCACAATGATATCGTCTCCTCCTCCTTTTGAATATTATGGACAAAATTTTACCTCCTACTCCGCACAATGAATTTAAGGATCCGAAGCACCCGCTGATTTGCACGCCTTCTTCTAGCCTCCACTCCCCTCCACCCACGGCATAATTTGCTTTTTCAAGTTGGTATCAGCATAACCAAAAGTTAGTATTTGTTTTGTTTCGGGACATTGATGTATAATCACATTTCAGTGACAAGACTCGGGACTATTTTATGCGCACATCTTGGATGCTTATTTCCAAGATTTGACCAAGATTCTGTGTAATTTTTTTGGTCTCTAGGGGACAAAATAAATTATATATATATATATAAGTATATGTAATTGGCTAATAGGTGTAATATTGCAACTCTACGATGGTGGAAGGTTTGTTGAATTTTTATTTTTTTTAAATCGATGGCTATGATTAAATGTGAAGCAAAAATGCTTGGAATATGTTTCATCTCAGCAATTGAATGACGAGAGTTGTGAAAGGGAGTGCGAAGCGTCAGAACCAAAACTATTTTAAGTGAGTTGAAAGTGAAATTGGTCGCCTGTCAAGTGTTGCGTGCGCATGTCAACACAGCCAAGCCAGCAGAATCGATGAATTAAAAAATTTATTTTAATTAAAAAATGTGTGTTTAAGTAACATCGTGATAAAAGCATAGTAAATTATTTCCACGAATTATTTCATCGAAGAGTGCAATTGTTAGGACAATATATTGATATGATTGCTTGAGGCAGCGCCCGCCAATATGACATGGGTCATTTACAATATGGACATATTCTTTTATTAATATGATAGTATTTCAGATTGGATGCTTCTGTGATTTATTATATAAGTTAAAATTTTTTAATATGATAGTATTTCAGATTGGATGCTTCTGTGATTTATTATATAAGTTAAAATTTTAAGGAGAAATTATATAGAAAACATAGGGTCTATTTGTTTTGAATCTTTATCTAAGTTTATCTTCTATCTAGGTTCATCATCAAGCCCACGATGAGGAGAAAATCAGCATACCAATTATATATATAGATATATATATACACATACAAGGGTATATTTCCAAAGGTAGAAAAATAAAAACTAATAAAAAAGAACATTAAGGAATAAAAAGCAATTTATTTATTAGTTATTTTTGAATTTTATTTTAATTTATTTAATTTCTATTTCAATTATTTAGAAATAGTTATAGTTATATGACTCTAACGATTTCTAACATTTTATTATATGAGTAACCATTTCTATTATTTTACTATATAATTTATTAAGAAACAAATATCTTATCAACTAAAATTATATTAAATATAAATAATGATTCATTAAAAATAATATTTATCTAATAAGAAAGGAAAAATATATAATAAAAATATTATTAATAAAAAGTTAAACAAGAAGGAAACCAAGGGGGTTAAGAACAAAGAGAAGGGACTCACTGGTTGCTTAACTTCCATCCATCGTCCCTATTAAGAGTCTTACTCCTCATTTCAATTTCAATGGATTCTCTTAATTTTTGTTGATGAAAATGATCAACCCGCGCGAGGAATCGTCTGAAAAAATATGGTGTTTCGATAGTATGTTCTACTAGAGCAGAGGAGCGAGTCCTACAGTGTCTAGGTCCACTGTGTGCTCTTGAATCCTTTGAGAAATCAAACAACCAATCTCTCCAATGTAGGGGGTTCCATAAGAACATGGAATTAAATAAACACCATTCATGCATATGTGATCAATAAGGTCTTTGACTGATCTTATAGAGCTACGAATTGTTTTTAAAGGTTTAAAGGTGGAGCCATCTTAGGTGCCGAGCACATCAAACATCGTTTCATCATGGGTGACTATCATGATCCGATGAAATAAACACATGCCAATTCAAGGAAAATTAAGGCTCATCCATGTGTACAAATTATACAAGGCCTCGACTGTATGATCTTCACTATATTTTCCAATTTGCAAATGATATGGTGTGCATCAGTAACCATGCCTCCAATTGCAGGTGTTCTCTGGCAATAAACTTCACCACCAACGTTGGATGTATTATTCTTCTCCCAGTCTGGAGAATTGGTCTCGCAGAGAATTGGTCTCGCAATTCACTAGTCTTGGGGTGCTTAGAGACCAGTTGACTTTCTTTGGGCAACCTTGGAGACAGAACATGTGCTCATATTATACATGGCCCTCTCGGCTCTTAGGTTCGTGATGGTGGCTTTTTGTGCTTCCCAAATGATATATGGATTATGGTGTGTTTCTATTCTCTGAAGACCTGAGCCTGCATGTGATTTGAGGAATTGGGATTCACCCACTTATGGTTTATTTCTTCATGCATCTGCAGTTCAGGATGTTTGCTTTTTCCAACCTCAAATTATGCAGTGTTGACCCGCCCTAGACGATTGCTCTTGGCCATCAAAGCATCTATTCAAAGATTGATGACAATTGGGGTCTAATTTGAGGTTATAAGAAGCTAGATGACCTGAGTGATGATCAACAGTTTGTGTGTAGTCTTTTTACATGGTTGGCCATTCTAGGTCGAGCCATTGGCAATGCCTCCAAAGTTCAAGTATGGTCAACCATGGTCGAGCATTCTATTGTGATGAGGGTATTTAGGGGTTTACAATATTTATCTTAGGGTTTATATACCTTGGGTTTATAATATTAATCCCTTAGATTTAATGGGTTTAGTATTCCAAGGGTTCATATTCCTAGGGTTTAATATTATTTTGTTGGGCTTAATATTTTTCCCTTAGGCTCACAATCCTTTGGTTTTATTATTCCCTTCAGTTGATAATGATAATAATATTTTATAATACCATTATTAATATTTTTATTATTATATTTATATATTTATTCCTTTGAGTTTATTATTCCCTTTGTTTTATATTGATAATAATATTGTATAATATTATTGTTGTTGTATTTTTATATTTATTCTCTTAAGTTGTAATGATATTAATATTTTATAATATAATTTTTATATTTTTATATTTATCAATATTAATATTAATATTAAATCTATATTAACCTTTGTCTACTTATGTCAACCACATTTATTAATATAGTTATGTTAGTTTAATTATTTTAAATTTTGAGATTTTAATTAAAATTTAAGTAAACATTTGTTTAGTAAATATTAAATTATACAAATTACATCATTCAAAATTTCAACGAACCCTTTCTTAATATTATATAAAATATACTAATATACTAACCTAGAACAACTAGAATTGCCATAGTCTACTTGTCCTGTCTTTTGGAGTTAATTGCATTTTAAACCTGAGAAAGTCAGAATCTAATTATCCAGAAATTATTTCACCAAATTAAAAAAAAAAAATCCAAAACAAAAAATAGTTAGAAAATGGCATTAGAACTCACTAATCAACCATAGTTAGACAGTGCCATTCGATCTCCCTGTAGCGAAAAGAATTCATGATAATGACTGCGTTTGATCGAATACTCCAAAGTTTCAACAAAATATACCCATTCCATGGCATGCAGTGCAATAAGATCGAAAAGGGCAATAATGAGTTTGCATTTGGAAGTTTTAAATAGTCTGTCAGTATGACGCTTCATTGACCGATTTCATAGCTTTTGGATAGCAAGACCTCCTCCTTATTACCGGGTAAAAAGTCGGAAATCTTAAGTTCACCTGTCTAACATCTGCGAAAGCTTTAAAGGCCGAGTGAGCTGTGTAGATCATGGCCCAGGCTTCGTGTGAAGGTTTATACATTACGTATCCTGACATAATATCTAAATTAAATACTCCGAATGGCCGCACTGTGCGAGTCAACTATTGCTTTAAAGGTTCGTTATTGTCATTTCCGAATTGGATTTTGGACCATATAAATGCAGGCCTGTCAAATATCCATGTCAGACTTATTTCGAATTAATTTTTGGAAGACTTGAATCACAATTAATTATTATGTTGATAGTCCTCTGTCCTATTTGAAGTTTTCATATTCATATGATGAAAATCTTTCATCGCATTTGATGTTGGTATATTTTCATTATATTTTTTATATTTTCGTCATATTCTTTGGTAAATATTTTTTTAAGTAAATGAATGAAATTTTTACAAATAATTTTTATGTATTTCTAAAACTATCTTTAAATTTTTATATTTGGTAAATATATTATAAAACCTTAGTTTATACTGTTTTTTTGTTTTGAAAATATCAAAATTTTGGCAATATTTTGATAAATTCCGGCAGGAATTTTTAAATCCAGGGTAAAGTTATTAAACTTCAATATATTGGGTGTCCCAAATGTTTTTGATGGTGTTGAATCCATTGTCACCTTCAAAGACATGATTTAAGCTTTGCTTCACCAAGATTTGATGATTTTTTTTTTACTGAGATTCCGGCCAAAAGTCACTGTTTGGGCAATTCCTCCCCATAGATTTGTCCGGGCAATTCCTTAGCCTTGGTAGACTTGTCCTATTATAAATTTACTATGTGATTTGTCCATTGTTGGTAAAAGGAACCACATTTAATTTGAGATAGAAGAAAGTTTACATATGAAGCTTTCCAGACCACTTAGGAAACCCTACTAGTGGTAAAACTATAACTTTTTAATCATCTACAAAAGTTTATGTAAATAAAGAAGATGACATAATAGTCCTAAGGCCTAAGGCCCTCTAAATTAAGAATGTCAATAAAATTATACAAATTAGCATAAATGTAACCATGAAGGACATAGGTAGAAGTCGTTAAGCCTCTTTTGCAGATTATAATTTCTCAACACCAATGTGCTCTTTGTTGCTTCCTAGTGAGCAACCTATATTGTGAGGGAAACCTAGATGGTCTTTTATTTTTTGTAAATGTCGATCGAATCCTTGACCCATTATCTTGAGCTAGTCAAACATCACCAAGGTAGAACTCTTCGCAACAACACTTTTATATGCTCGTAAATATCAATCATGTGCATGTACTAATTAACCCTTCTCTAGTGCTACCAACATTTGGTCTCCACTCACGAAATTTACCTCCAAACTCTATATTTGATAAACATTTACTCTCCACTTAGATGTCATGCCTGATTTGTCTTAAATTTGAGGTAGGGTGTTGTCTCTATAGCTTAAAGGAGAAACATCTTCTCATTGCTAGGAACATGAGTTCATTTCGCAGTAATAAGATTCTATCAATGCAACCTGTCACATTGTTGAGGCATACTGGAATACCACCTAATGCGAGGGTCGAAGTTCAGGTTCGAAGAGGCGAGGATTGAATGAGATATACAAATTATGGATTGAATTGGAGGGATTGGGAGAGAAGAGCTGAGAATCAACCGTAGAGAGAAGGAAACGGGGATGAGAGAGGTGATAATCACAAAAATTAAAAAAAAATCCATCAGAGCTTAACAAATCTAGCCCAATGCGTAAAAGGAACTATTAGCGGAGAACAAAAAATTAAGGATATGAGGAAAGAAGGGTTGTGTGTGGTGAGGAGAACTGTCAAGTTTGAAATAATTGGTGAGGAGAATCTGTGGACGGGCAAAAGGGAACCCAACCCATGAGCCAAAATGAAAGTTACAAAAAAATTAGTAGATGGTCTAGAGTGGAGTAGATCTCCAACTAGAAAAATCCATAAAGTAGAGAAAGGATACATTTTCTCTCCAATTTATAGCCATGCTTGTTACCAACCCGCAACACATTCGGAAACAAGCTTCTTGTGGCCATAATAAATGATAACAAGGTGCAATCGCAATGTAGATTCTCCAATATTTGGAATGACCAATTGAGATTGCAAGTGAGGTTGGGAATCAGTTGCAAGGACACATGATCAACCCATCACCTATGTCACCACACCTTGGTATGAATTCCCCAATCTATTCTCTAATATTATGTCAGCATATTATATTGAACCTTGTACAATGAAATTACACTCACATATTACACTGAACCTTGTACTACCTTTCAGATGCACCATCCTCCAAGCTTTCTTATAACTAAGACTTTGAGAAAGGGTTGACAACTTCCCCCTCATTTATTCTTGATGGAATAGTGACCATTTCCTTTCCACTTATCCCTTCTCCAAAGCCTAATGTGGATAAAACATACCCAATATGGATAAAACATAGTACACTGTTTACTATGCTACTTTCGTACCTGTTTCATAATAAAAATTGTTGGGCACATGAGTCAAATTTCATGCCTATGTGCATATGAGTGGAATAAAACAATTATTGGCAATTGTGAATTGTATCGGTTGGCACCAAATAATTATTAGTAATTGTTGGCATATATTGCAAACAATTATTGAATATAATTAGTAGTAATTCCCGTAGAATACTTTGCGCATCTTATATTAAATTATGATTAAAAAGTTAGGAGGGATAAGTGACAAAAGATTATAGTGTAATATTTATTTTCAATTTAAAAGCAAAAACAATATAATCTTGGAAATATGTTAAGCGCTAACATGTGAGAATAACTCCTAACTTTCATGAGACATTCATGAGACAATTGAAATTAGTTATCCTGAGAAGGGGTAGGAACAAAAAGAAGGAAAATCCTCCTTTTGTTAGGATTATTAGAAAATATATTGGCAGAGAAAGACCACAAAAAATAATTTGATAACTGGAGATAAATGTCATGAGGTGGAATCTATACTAGAGCATTATGGGAGAGAAATACAGTTTCACTGAAAAGAAAACATGTGGGAGAGAAAGATGATTTGTGAACCCAAAGGATTAGGAGGACGCTACTAAGGGGTTTAGTAGGAAAATAGTAAGGAATTCTTTATAGTTTCCTCAAGGAGTGGAGCTAAGGTGGGACTAACATAAAAGTTGGTTCAAGGTTGGGAATAATGTGGAAGTCTTTAATCTATTTCCTGGAATAATCTAGATAAGTACATGAATGATCTAATTTATGAACAATAGAAATTTTATTGGTCGGTCCATTTAGGAAAAGCCAAAATAGATACTTCTGAAATTTGTATCATGACATTTGGGCATAAATGTGTTTGTATGAATATATTCACATATTGTGTGTGGTTAATTATGGTCCGTTTAGGAAAAGCCAAAATAGATACTTCTGAAATTTGTATCATGACATTTGGGCATAAATGTGTTTGTATGAATATATGCAGATATTGTGTGTGGTTAATTATGTTTTCTATAGATAAACGAAGGTGCGAGGTAGCAATGACACGTATACATGGTTAGAAGTTTAATATAAATCATTCTGAAATGATGTTATAAGGAAACTAAATTATATACATACACTTACATATCTATAGTATATTATTAAAGTAAGAAAGGAGGGAGTTAGTTCTGGCGACCTAGTGAGAGCAATAATTATTCTCAAATTTTGGACAAAAGGAACAATAAGACATTTAAGACAAGAAGCGACCCATCACAAGGATCCACTAGAAACTCATTTAAGACAAGAAGCGACCCATCACAAGGATCCACTATGTTTCTAGCCTACTTACTTTCTGTAAATTAAATTATGATAATGCATGCTAGAAAAAACTTAAAATAATACATTTAATTTTTTTTTGCAAAAATATGATACACATATATACATGAAAAAACTTAGCAAAGAAAACAAAGTAAACGTTGTTGACGACTTCCTAAAAAGTTACGAGACAAACTCCTAAAATAGAGAAAAGGAATATACTATTGTTTAACAATTTAATAGAAAACACCAATATATATGTGAAAAAACTCAGCAAAGAAAAAAAAAAGTAAACGTGGTTGTTTACTTCTTAAAAAGTTAGGAGACAAATTTGTAAAATAGAGAAAGAATATACTATTGTTTAACAATTTAATAGAAAATAATTTTCAGAAACTGTTCCTACAACCCTGATCCACATTTTTTGAAAACCGAATAAAAAACTCTTCATAGTAAATTCTTCATAGTAGCCATATTTAGATACTCATTCATAAGGTAATTCGTTAAGCAAAATGTAACTATGTTTTTGGAAATGTTAGCCAGTCCCTTCTGGGCCACCAAAAATTAAAAGACAATACATAAATAATAACCCATCTAGGGAGGGGAAATCCTCATGCAGTCAATAACAAACTTGACAGAGAATTAAAGCGTAAATAAGAACCTGTAGTTGTCGCAAGAAAGACAAACGAAATAAAAGAACCCTCGAAATCCTTCCCGGAAGCTTGCATTGAAAGAAAAACATATTTCCACTGAAGCTTAGCTACGAGGAAATTGAGCAAGGTCAACAACTATTCTATATTTGTGAGAGAGTTAATCGAAAGGAAAGAAAATTAACAACCTAGGGTTCAAAAAATATACCTTTGGATATAGACCAGAGAGATTGTATTCCTGCAAGAAAAACATGTTTCCACTGAAGCTTAGCTACGAGGAAATTGAGCAAGGTCAACAACTATTCTATATTTATAAGAGAGTTAATCGAAAGGAAAGAAAATTAAGGAAATTGAGCAAGGTCAACAGCTATTCTATATTTATAAGAGAGTTAATCGAAAGGAAAGAAAATTAACAACCTAGGGTTCAAAAATTATACCTTTGGATATAGACCAGAGAGATTGTATTCCTGCGAGGAAAAAGAGTAAATCAATCCTCACCAACAAGCCATTCGATGAGCTGAGTTAAAAACCTTGAAAAATTACCATATCAGAGTTAGAGGTTTTCTTAAAATTACCTTCCGAAAACTTTCCATAATAAACCTCACTGAGTGGACGGAGCCGTACTAAAAATCCTATGAATGTTTAATGTTTATGACTAAACAAGACATTAACGCAGATCTATGACCCCTATGAACAAAATTGAGGAGGGATTAAAGCGTAATTTCAGGACGATGAATGGATACACTAAAAGCCAAAATGAAAAACAAAAGGAAAACAATTTTTTTAAAGAGAAATTACCAGGTGAACAAATCAAAGGAGCACCAACATCATGAATGCGATTGCATTACAGAGTGGAGGGTTCTCTACTCAAAAGCGATTGCATTACAGAGTGGAGGGTTCTCTACTCAAAACTGTAAATTGATAGTAATTCCTTCATGAGAAGGGCAAAAACCACTTTAGTTACAGTAAGGTTTGAAATAAATTTTTAGAGCTCATTTCCGTAGCCGCAGCAACAACAAAATAAAACAGTGACAACGGGGTATGGTAGGGTAGTTACCCTAACCATAACCTAACCAAAACTGTAAATTGATAGTAATTCCTTCATGAGAAGGGTAAAAACCACTTTAGTTACAGTAAGGTTTGAAATAAATTTTTAGAGCTCATTTCCGTAGCGGCCGCAACAACAAAATAAAACAGTGACAACGGGGTGTGGTAGGGTAGTTACCCTAACCATAACCTAATCAATTCACACCATCGATCATTCAAGAAAAGACCCATATCGTCGAAACAACCAGTTGGCTACGGTCCATGTAGGTAGTGTGGAGACCAAGCCACCCAAACCATAACTGCCATGTGGTCGAGAAGCGTAAGGAAATATATACAAATGCATGTGTAACGAGCGTTACCAACACTATCGTACGGTGAGTGTGAAGCATTAAAAAAACCTTTATCTTTATCTTTATATTTATATTTATATTTAGGCCGATAGGCCTTCCTATTCATCAACAATCGTCAACACTTTTACCTTGCTCGTTCGATCAGGTGAGACACTTTCAACCATAAGTGTGACTGCTTTTTCCAAATATAGGTTGAGTTGCCTTCTTTTCACAAGATATTTTCACTGCTTTTTGCTTTTAGTTTGTTTTAAACTTTATTTGTAGTCTAACTTATTTTAATTTAGTTTTATATTTTGTATATAATTTTTATTTTTATTTAGTTTTATATTTTTGTATATAATTTATTTATGTTTTAATTTTAAAATTGTTTATTGGCTATAATATGTGTAAATGTCTAATTTATTTTAATTAAATTTTATATTTTGCATATAATCTTTATTTGCTTTTTGCTTTTAGTTTGTTTTAAACTTTATTTGTAGTCTAACTTATTTTAATTTAGTTTTATATTTTGTATATAATTTTTATTTTTATTTAGTTTTATATTCTTGTATATAATTTTTTATGTTTTAATTTTAAAATTGTTTATTGGCTATAATATGTCTAAATGTCTAATTTATTTTAATTAAATTATATATTTTGCATATAATCTTTATTTGCTTTTTGCTTTTAGTTTGTTTTAAACTTTATTTGTAGTCTAACTTATTTTAATTTAGTTTTATATTTTGTATATAATTTTTATTTTTATTTAGTTTTATATTTTGTATATAATTTATTTATGTTTTAATTTTAGAATTGTTTATTGGCTATAATATGTCTAAATGTCTAACTTATTTTAATTTAGTTTTATATTTTGCATATAATCTTTATTTTAATTCAGTTTTATATTTTGTATATAATTAGGCCGATAGGCCTTCCTATGCATCAACAATCGTCAACACTTTTACCCTGCTCTGTTCGATCAGGTGAGACACTTTCAACCGTTGATTTGAAGTGTGACTGCTTTTTCCAAATATCAGTTGAGTTGCCTTCTTTTCACAAGATATTTTTACTACTTTTTCCCATTCTTTTATGTCACTCTTAGCCTCAGAGTTAATTGTTTCTTCGGTATGCCAGTTGTTGTTGCTGTGCACGTCGGCACCTCCGTCTAGCCCTGCTCCCTCATCGTCGTGAAATTCGTGGAACGTTGCCTCCTCACCCCAACCCCGAACCCCACTCCCGTATACACCCAAATCTTCCAATTCAAGAACAAAAATGGAATCGAACTCGGGACTGGCTGCGGCATCGTCGGAATGGGCCTAGCCCTGCTAGGCCTCGACGTGATCTTGATCGACATCGCCCCCATTCTGCTCGCCCTCAAACGCAACGTGAAGAAAAACACGGCGGCGACCTCCCTCACCTTGGCCGAAAAACAGGGATCCGACGTTGGAAGAGTGAAGATTTCTCAACTCTATTGGAACAACGAGAAGCAGATTCAGGTACTGAAGCCTCCAATTGCTTTCATTGTTGTCACAGATGTTTTTTATTTGGAGAATACTGTGGAGCCTTTGATTTCCACCATGAATGCCCTTTCTGGAACGAATAATGTAATTCTATTAGGTTATCATATATGATCTCTAGAAGCCCATCAGCGTTTTTGGCAGATTTGTCCTAATTATTTCACAGTAGAGAAAGTACCCCATGAGGATTTGCATCCGTAGTATGCGTACGAAGAAATTGATGTGTATATTCTCAGGAAAAAAATGACCTAATTGTGGGTAAAACAAGGTTTTCCAGGGTTTAGGGGTGGGGCACAAATTGTATATGGGTTATAAAGTAGAGGGCGCATAAAGTACCTGGCCCTATTATGCAAAAAATCTGATCAGATTGCCACTGGGGGAAATCTTAGGCAGATCCCATTTCCGGAACTGGGTTGTCCAATTTTGTTCCACCGCAGGACAACGTTGCAGCTTTTGAAGTCGACATTCTTCGTTATGTGTGTGAGCATGAAGCCTCCCAGGCGAAAGGCGGCCGAAGAAGGCCAGAAAAAGGGTCACTATCATCTCTTTAACTGGTCATCGTCTTTATTTTCTTGATTTTCCAGATGGCAATGATTGGTTTGCACAATCAAGATTGTGGAACACTAGTGTTTATATTTGCTACTTCTTTGCTTTTGAATGGGGATAATGCTTTGGCATTGCAGGGCTTGGTTTTGTTTTTTGTGGTTCTGTTATGGCTCATGAATGGATGTGTTTATGGATTGAAATTTAAGGAAAATATGGGTTTACTGTAGCATATGAATGGGATGCATCCAAGCATTGAAATTTCAGAAGTTGGGTTTATTGTGCATATGAAATGGCATGTGTTCATGCTTTTGAAATTTTACTCAGAGAAAAGAAAAGATGGATTTGGTATTGCATATGAATGAGATGTATTCTTCGTATATGCTTGGCCATCTATAAAGGTTTCTTGATTTTGGGTAATTAACTTAACCTCTTGATTTTGGGTAATTAACTTACTCTAAAATGAAATAAGACATTCAATGTGTTCCTGAAAAGTAATTGCACAATGATCCAGTCCAAGAAAACAAGGTTTTCCACAAACCAATTAACTCTTCTAGAAAAATTCAACAATTCCAATTTAATAATCCTATCGGCCCCTCTTTGTACCTTTTGGGGCAATTGCTAGTTATATAGATAGATAGATTGTGTGTGGCACGTTGGTGATATGGATTACCATAAGAGTAAGAACATTTATGTGTCATGTTAATAACATAAGTGGCTAGATTTGCATGGAAAAGCATGAGGTAATGTCTAGACCAATTTATGTGTCATGTTAATAACATAAGTGGCCATATTTGCATGGAAAAGCATGAGGTAATGTCTAGACCAATTAGTAGAGTTAGTTATATATATATATATATATATATATATATATATATATATATATATATATATATATAATTCTATTGTATATTAAAAGGTAGAAGGATCATATATATATATGAAAAAGAGGTCTCCTACTTTAGTACATCAAGATAACAATTGATTCCAAAAATTTGAGTAAAGGTACAAAGAGAAAATAAATATGAAGAAAGTTTTTTTAATTAATATTATGAAAATTAGAAAGAGATATCAAATGTTGTTTGGTTATAGTATGTAATGTAAGACTTGGTAATCCAAGTTTTGAACTTATGCAATGATAGGTATTTACCTTAAAACAAATTATGGTGAAATTCTAGGTCATTTATATTAGTTTTTGTAACATCAGAGGTGTTCTAGTCTCGAAACTTTGTGGAGAGGCTACAATGCATGAGTTCACCATCACCCAAAATTTTTTTCTAGAAATTTTACCTAGAAGTGTCTCAATCAAATTAATAACTTACATTTTAATATTTACTAAGTCAAAACTTAAGAAAACTAGTTAACTAATCAGTGTTAATTGAGATAATGTGTGAATTACTACAGATGGACATGAAATTAATATGGTTCCTTGGTTTATTTTTAATATTGGTCATTGGAGGTCCAACAGAGGATTATAAGAAGAAGTCGATGGATAGATGAAGAACACATTTGTGGAGTACGATTTCCTTGGAGAGTTTGATTTTTCCAAGGAGCCAATAGCTTCCAGAATAGTTTGAGCTTCAAAAAGAAGTAGAGATAGTGAGGGCAAGAGATAGTGATTCAAAGGAAGTTTTCGAGATCCGATGAAGTGCATTGTAGAGAAAGTTCAAAGTTTCTCTAGGAGGTTGCAGAGAGGTGGTGCAGACCCTAAAAGGGGAGTTTGATTTTTTTGGGGAGGAAGTTTTTTTCAATTCTAGAGGCTGGAAAGTAGTCCTAGAGTGTCGGACAAAACTTTTCCCTATCAACAGTAGGTAGCACAACTTGATTAGCAGTCAATTCAAGCAACATGTGTGCAGGCGGCTTCAGGTTGATGCAAAGCCTGCATAGACCTAGTTGGACGAATTTCTTTTCAATGGCTATTGAGTGTCGAGATTTCTCAGAGTGAGGGTAATTTCCCTCTAGATATTTTTTCTAGTATTTTTTTTGCAGGATAGCTAGAATTTGGCATCTACGTTTTACTCAGAATTTCTCACTACCACATAACAATAAAAACCCTCATCTCCTGCACCGGTCTTCCCAAGTTGGGTTTTTCTAAGGGAATCTGTCCAAAAATATATGTGTTAATTTTTTTTAATGTGTGTGTGATAGCGTTTCTCAGTTTCTAATGCTATTTTTTTTCATGGTTTTATTTGTGAAGGCCACAGTGTGAATTATTTGGTATTTGTTGTAGCAGATAAAATCTTAAATTAATTAACAATTACAAAAATAATTTCCAGTTATTGCAATAGGATTTCAAACATTAAATTTTCACAATTTACATATAGTTTTTGTGTAAGAGGGAGAGATGTTATATATGGTATGAGAGCTAAACAAGTTATAATAGTTGGACCTTTCAACAAACTATCTTTTTTATTAATTAAATAAATGTTTGTGATTAAACAAATAAGAGAAGAATTGCACAAGACAAACATGATTGTAGAACCACACGCAGGTACACATATTGGAGAATAACCAATTTACGTGAATTTGGGATAACAAGCGTAAGTACCTACTAGGGAGTTGTTGGACATGATGAAAAAATTGTAGATAGAGCTACTAAATTTGGGTGCAGGACATGAATAGCTACTAAAATCTAGCATGGAACAAGAGAAGGTTATTAATAATTCATCTCATAAATATAATCCTAGAATAGTAGAAACGATGAGGGATGAGGAAAATAAAGGGTAGATGTCTAAGTGAAAAACTACTGGGGAGATGGTAGAATGCAAGGAAAAAAGAATAATGGAGGGGAGGAACACAGTTCATTAAACATTTTTTGGCATTGATGTCAACAAGTTGTTGGTGTTGTTCGTCATATGCATGTGTGATGAGCGCTGGTGATGGATGATTGGTTGATGACCTTGTTAGTTGACATTGATGTCGACATACTTATGACTAGATCTAGTGGAGGTGTTTTGGAAATGGACTCCACACGTGTGATTGGTTTGAGGTTGGCATGTTGTGTTGGTTGGAGATGATTCGATTGTAGGTGGTTAGAGTGTTGCTCTCGATGCTACATATGTCTCTACATGTCTTTGAGACATTGGATTGCTGATACATGTGATGAGATGAGGTTGTATGGCTTGTAGGTGCCTCTATAAGCATTGGAGGAAGTTTTATGACCTGATGTTGTTGCTATAGGAGTTTGATAAGCTACTACAAGAGCCAGAGATGTTGCTACAAGTCCTTGAGTTGTTTAGAGATGTTGTGGTTGCTACTTGAGGAGCCAGAGGTGTTTGTCTTGATCCTAATATTGGAAGAATAGGTCTTTCATTTCATTGAATTGTTCATTACCTATTTCATTAGTTTCATACTTGACAGATAGGCTTGAAGGTCTGTTTAGGAGTTGAGGAAGATGCTCCATTAGGTAGCAAAGGCTCAGGGCAGAAAGATTGATGTTTTACCTTAGCTTTAGCCATAATCGCATGGAGGAAAGCCTGTGGGAGTAGCTAGAAGGCTTCAATCACTGGAAGAGTAGCATATGGGAGTAGTTATATGCTCAGTCACATGGATACAGTGTTATGAGAGTGACTGAAGTATTTTTATGTGTTTTTATCTACATTTCTTGTCTTTCTCATATAATTTTTGCGTTGAAATGAGATCCTTGAATCGAAACTTTTCGTTTTATGGTTGGAAATGTTTGTGGGATCTCCAAAATTGGAAAAGTTTGTTGGACCTCCAAAATATGATTAAAGTTGGAAATATAAAAAAGGTTAGTGGAGTTAGTGGTTGATTGATTCAATGTCGTCAATCTAGATCAAATCAAGCATATGAACAGAGTTGTGAAGCCTAGTAGTTCTTTGTAATTATTGAGTTTAGCACTTGAGTTCATATACATATTGGAGAAATCTCATTGTTAGTATGGTTGATTGAGTTGTGTGTGGAGTGAGTGTGAGCTTGTTGAAGAGCATGCATGCTGTGTGAGTTTTCTATGCAATTTTTTTGAATCGGTTTGCAGTTGTAGCAATAGATAGCTAAAGTTTACTTCAACCATCATATTTATGGAATGAGTGAGTTGTTGATGTGTGGATTGGAGTAGAGTTTTGAGGAGATTTTTTTACAGTGGTGTGGATATTTTGTGTTGAGTTTTGATTGTATCTTTTTTTAAAAAATTATCATTTTTATTGTAGCTTGTGCTAGAAATTTATCATTTTGATTGTGCTTTGATGTTATGTTGTTGCAGTGTTGATGATGAGCAAGTTTATCAGCCTAGTTTGAAAATATATGAAACGTGGTTTGCATGGAGGAAGTGAAGATGTAGTTGTTTCAAAATAGAGAGTGATATGGTAGATTTAATAGTAGGAAGAAATTTCTCCATGAAATAGGATTTGGACAATCCAATGGTAGTTGGGTGAGGATTGTTGGTCGCGTGAGCTTCCAATGGAAAGATGTCCATAGATCCGCGAGAGAAACCAATTTCTATATTGATAGATGCCATCATATTGTATAGAAATCCAAGTCTCTTACCTTATGGGTGTAAGCTTATCAATGTAGAATTTTTTCAACATATAATAAAATCCTAAGCAACGAAGATACTTGTGTCCATTGTGTTGATTGATTTTATGGTTGCATGTTTATTTTAATGCTCTAATCTATGGTTTTTTGTTTCAGTTTGTGCATGGTAAAAGATTAATAATTTGGATAAAAAATTTATAATTTCTCTCACTACTGATTCACCCCACCCCTGTCTCAATAGTGATCTAGTTTCTAACAATTCATATCAGAGAGGCGCTCTCAGTTGCAACTTGATCGCTGGAGACTAGATCATGGTGATTTTGGTAGATTTTTTGCAAATTTTCTGAAATGGGTCAACAAGGTATTTTAGTACTTCATGAAGGTAAAGTTGCAACTTGGAGAGTGAATTTGGAATCATATATTTGGTCCTTTGATGAAGATAATTTACTATCAGTTGAATATGGAGTTAAAGATGAATCAAATGATTATCTAAAAATATTATTTTGAATAGTGTTTCAAAATTTGATAGCATGCATGTAAAGCATTGTGAGACCACCAAAGGGATGTTGGACAACATGTAGAATTTGTATCCTCGAGGAAAATCGCAATTTTTAGAAATGGAGAAAAATTCAAAGGATTGTACTTTTATTGCAGTAGCAAATCAACCTCCTCACAAGAAGAAGATGAAGGCACTAGTGATATAAGTGAGAGATCGAAGATACAAAATGAAGATAAATTAAAGATAATGGCACTTGAAGTAGAAATTGAAATATTTATGGTTGAAAATAAAGATCAACAGATGTTGTTGCAAATGTTTGATGTAAAGGAGTGTGCATTTAAAGAATAGATGTCATATATGAAATTACACCTAGAAGAAGTAAGAAAATTCCAAAATGGAATTTGGAAGCAGTACAAGGACCTCGAGGATGATTTTCAAAAAGTGAAAGTTGTGGAGAGTTCTCGTTGTGCTCAAGCATATACAAGTAAATAAAAAATTGTTGGAGCAACTAGTAGCAGTAAGGAAAAGGTAAGTCAAGAGTCATGCAAGAAGAAAAAGAAAAATAAGTGAAAAAGGCCAAAGAAGGAGAAAAAAATTGACATATGCTACAATTGTGGAGTAAATGGACACAAAGAAGAAAATTGTTACAAAGAGATAAAATAGTCTCACCTAATAAGAGTAGCTGAAAGAAGATTAAAAAAGAGAAAATGCTACATTTGTTGAAAACATGGACATATAACATATAGTTGTAATAGTGAAGAAATTGTACTCTCTCAAAAGGAGGAGCCCAAAGAGAATCAATCTCAAGCATGCATGCAAGGAATGGAAATTACACCAATAGAAGACATTAGCGTATTCCTCTATTCCTTGATCACATTAAATGTTTTGCATGTGACAATATAGGCCACAAGGCCAAGGATTGCAAACTCCCAATGTATTTTAAGACATACCATCAAAGAGAGGAGAATGTGCAAGGCCAACTACTTAAGAAGAAGAAGGATCAATAGTTAAATGTTTAGAGGAGAAAAGAGTGGCAAGGAACCCCCACCAAAAATTGAGGCATGCATGGTCTCACGAGGAGCATATGGTTGCATCATTAGGTGCATGAAAATACTTATTTAGGCATCCATATCAGATGGTGTTAACAAAGACAAATCTACATTTTTAGAGATGCATGTGTTCATGGGGAGTACATGAACTTTTGATGTGCACTGTCATTTTGAGATCTATCTCTTTTAAGTTTGGTTTTAGTTCGAGAAACTATATCTTTTACTTTTATTGATCCTAATGTTGATATGGAAGCTAAATAGTTATTCTTATGTGCATTTTCCAAATGTGATGGGGGATCACACATTAAGGGGGAGCATTTATTCTTGAAAAGGGACGTGTAGTTGTTGCCATCATGCTCACCTTCGAGAAGTTATATTTTTCTTATTTGTTATGAGTGTGTTTTAGAAAAGGAATTTTGTTGTTGTTGTCATATAGTGGAAAAATCATATTGTTTGCATGAAATAGTTGGTATTTTGATGATGATGTTACTACGATATCATAGTCATGGTTTACTATACTTCTTGTTGCAATGGAGATTTGTTGTTATTGTCTCATCTAGATTGTACAATTTATGGCTCATGTTTTTATTCTAGATACATTTTGTTGTTGCTCATGTTGTTGGATGGATGATATATGAGAAGGATGATTGTTGTTTATCATGATATTTTTATGCATGTTTTTGATATGTATTTCGATGGATGAGAGATTATGATATACATTACTGCTCATATGTGGAGTATACATGTTTCACTGCTCATTGATTCATTGATTATGCCTCAATGATGATATGTTGCTCACTTATGATGATGATAAGTATTTTCTATTGCGTATGATATTTTGGTATTATGGTTTTTGTTTCTTAGTTTTTTCTCTCATGGCATGAGAGAATGCGTTGAAGACATGAGGTTGAGGATTGATGCACATGTGGAACATGATAGTCACCAAGGTGTTGGGTGGTGAAGCACTACCATATGATATTTTTAGTGCCTCTCTTGTATATGCTACACATTGATAGATTATGTTTTTACTCTTGGAGGCCTTGTACTAGATGGATATGCCATGTATTGCATTTTATTGATGCTTCCATATGGAGCATATTCATTGTTCATTGTTGCCATGTACTCATCATATTTCATGTTTTGGTCATGTATTGATGTGCGCACCATTGTGTGCAGTAAAATCCATGTACTATCATTTGTTTCACCTTTTGGGCACATTTCTCATGGACATACCCATGGTGTCTAGCATGTCTTGTTATTTACTATGTATGGGTCAATGGATGTCCAAGTCATGTATTATAATGTATATATTGGATGTATCCCCACTACATTTGGTGCATGATGTAGACTTGAGTCCATAAAGTCATGGTTGGTGATAGGTGAAGAGGAGTCATATGTCAATCCTGTGTACTCCTCACAACTATGTAGTTTCTCCATGAAGCATTGTACTCTATTGTATATCATGTCCAAAGTCAGTTAGAGTCATGGTCGATGATTAGTCTCTTGTACTTATCAAGGAGACTCATTGCAATAGACAAAGTGTTGATTTCAGCTCCATTATATGTTTAGGGGGAGAATGTTTAGTTTAGAGATGGCATGGAATTAGCAGATATATGTTTGGAAGCCAGTTTCCTTATTTTTTATGCTTATCTTCTAGGAGATACTTCTGTGGGTTGTACCAATATGGTACTTTACATGAGAGGGAGAGTCCTATCTTCTGACACATTATTGACATTGTCTTCGGTGCTGGTATGACCCTTTGTGGCCATTGATGTCATGGGGGGGTGATAATTTGGATTGTTGAGTAAGCCTCACATGTTATATTGAGGTTGAAATCAATTCCAAAGGGGGATTTTGTCGGCATTGTAGTGTTGGCATTGATGTCAACAAGCTCTTGGGGTTGTTGCTCATATACATGTGTGATGCGTGTTGGTGATGGGTGATTGGTTGATTGTCTTATTAGTTGGCATTGATGTAAACATACTTATGACTAGACCTAGTGGAGGTGTTTTAGAGATGGATTCCACATGTGTGATTGGTTTGAGGTTAGAATGTTGTGTTGGTTGGAGATGATGTTGTTGGAGGTTGTTGGAGTGTTGCTATAGATATTACATATGTCTCTAAATGTCTTGGAGACATTGGATTGTTGCTACATGTGGTGAGACTAGGTTGTATGTGTTCGAGGTTCCTCTATCAGTGTTGGAGGAAGTTCTATGACATGATGTTCTCGCTACAAGAGTTGGATATGCCACTACATGAGTCAAAGGTGTTGCTATAGGTCCTAGAGGTGTTTAGAGATGTTGCGGTTGATTCTTGAGGAGATGGAGGTGTTGGTCTTGGTCCTAAGGTTAGCAGAATAGGGCTTGCATGCAATTGACTTGTTCCCTTCCTATTTAATTAGTTGTAGACTTGAAACAGAGACTTGGAGGTTTGTTTAGGAGTCGAGGAAGATGTTCCATCACATGGCATGGATTTAGGGCTAAAGGATTGTTGTTTTAGTTTAAATTTAGCTTCAATAACATGGAAGAAGGAATATGGGAGTGGTTGGAAGGCTCCAATCACTATAAGAACAACCTATCAGAGAAATTATAGGCTCAGTTGCATGGATACAAAGTTATGGAAGTGACTTAAGGATTTTCACGCATTTTTCTCAGGATTTCTCATGTTTCTCATCTAATTTTTATGTTGAGGTGACATCCTATATCAAAACATTTTGTTTTATGGTCAAAAAAGTTCGTGGGACCTTCATAAATAAGTATAGTGGAGTTAGTGGTTGATTGAATCAATGAGTTGAATCTGGATCAAATCAAGCATATGACCGAAGTTGTGAAGCCTAGTAGTTCTTTGTAATTATTTAGTGGAGCACTTAAGTTCATTTACATATTGGAGAATGTTAATTGTTGGTATGGAACATTGAGTTGTGTATGTGGAGTGAGCGTGAGATTGGAAAAGTGCCTACAAGTTGTGTGAGTTGTTTATGCAGATTTTATAAATTAGTTTTTAGTCGTAGCATAAATTAGCTAAAGTTTATTTCAACCATCATATTTATGTAGTGAGTGAGGTGTTGATGTGTAGATTGGAGTAAAGTTTTGAGGAGATTATTTTGCAGGGGTGTGGATTTTTTGTGTGGAGTTTTGACTATAGCTCGTGCTGCAAATTTATCATTTCAATTATGCTCTGATGCTATGTTGCTACAGTTCTTATGATGAGAAAGTTTGTGATCCTAGTTTTAAAATATATGAAAGGTTGTTTTCTTGGAGTAAGTGAAAGCGTTAAGGCTTCAAAATAGAGAGTGATTCGGCTGGTTCAGTAGCAAGAAGACATTTCTTCATCTAATACGAATTGGATAGTCTAATGGAAGTTGGGCAAGGATTGTTGGTCGTGGGAGCTTCTAGTAGATAGATTTCCTGATATTTGCGGGAGAGAAATTTTTTTGAGTTGATAAATGCCAACGTAGTGTTGGGTGATTTAATTATATGCTAAATCCCTGTCATTTAATTTGCCAACCCGAGGGTTTCATAAAACTTAGAAGCAAACCAAAATATATGGGACCTCACATGCAACTATAATCAACATTATAAGATAAGTTATGGAAACTGAAGGGAATGCAATTACAAACTAATTAGAAGTGCATACTACAAATATAAAATCTAATTAAGTAATTTCTAATTGATTATGTAATAGGCAGGAGAAGTGGCTCCTAACTTAGGAGAACCACATTTGTCCTTCTTCTAGAATACTACTTCATCAAGAAAAATAAAAAACCACGAATGAACAATAGCTTAAGATGCATAAATAAATAATAGAAGAGGCTCCTAACTAAGGAGGTCCTTGTTGTTCTTCATTACAAATTCATTCATCATTAATGCCATTGTTGGAAAACTGGAAATTAGAAAATCACATGAAACTAGAAAAAGAGAATGAATTTCAATTATTACTCATATCAAATGGAAGAGAGCCTAACTTAGACCCTTGTTTGTCCTTTCATATGCTGATAATATTTAAACTAAAATTCATTCATTAATAATGGAAAATATTCAAAAATCCAAGTAATTAAATGAAAATAAAACCTATAATGAAATAAAATGTTTCTTTGATCCTTTCAGAGTGAGCTCAATTCTCTTAAGAACAAAGTGACAAACTATTCCATAAATTCATATACTACATTAAGACAATTTATATCTTAAATTGTAGAAAGAAAACTTTATTATATTCCATCATAAGTTAGGATACATGCTCCAAGAGTCCTTCCTTTGGAATGGAGGAGGTGCTCCTATTTATACAAAAACATAAGCAACTAACTCATTAATGGAGATCCACTAATCCCTCCTAGATCCACAAATCCTTCATATGGTTACAACAAATATGAGACACATATTCCTTTATCCATTATTTTTCTCAATGAGATATGCTTGACCCCTATCCCAAATCGCCTTCAAATCTTCAAGAGAATTCGAATTTGAGTCTTGTAGGCCACATAAGATTGTCTTGGAACCTTCCAAATCACCTACACATGTCACCAAACTCATTCCACCTTTAGGTATAAGCAAATACATGTTATTAACTAACTTTTAATCATAAATTCACTTTAAATACATAAAATAAATAACTTTGGAAAATGAAAATATGAACCCATAAGGAAATGGAAATATAAGGATCATGTGATGAAATGAGGTGAAAAAATGAGGATAAAGGTGAAAATGGAGTGAAAGTGATCCATATTTATACAGGAGCGCAATAAAGTATAGAAATAACCATACATATAGAGGTGCAGTAGAAATAATACTTCATTTCATTACTGTAAAATACTGAAATATGCTTACAAACAGAAATGGAAATAAACTATCTAGGATGATGATAGCTTATCTCGGAGAAGCGATGTGGCAACTACATGTTGGCATTATGATACAAGTGTTGTCCTTGATGGAAACTCACTCAGAGGTTGATACAGGTGATGGCAACGTAATCAGAGGATAGATCTCAGTACATCAGGTCAAGAAAAGAGATATACGCAGGTTCATTGTGACAAATCAGCATATGCACGCGGGTTGGACGTGCCGAAGACGCGTATGCGTATACGCGCACTTTCACGCAAGGAAAAGCGCGTACAAGTGGGAAAACTTATGTCTTGGTCCATGGTAGTTAGTCCTCGGTACTTGAACCTATGGTTTTGGACCATGGTGTCTCGTCAGAAGTATTGATCCCAAGTATTCGGCCCATGGTATTGATTTATTATGGTTTTGGACCATGGTATTGAAAGAAGCCTAACCTATATAAGGAGAAGATCATTAGGCAAAGGGAAGAGGCAAGGAATGGACGTCTAACGAAGTAGGAAGATCTAGTATTGCTGGTTATCTGTTTGTGATGCTTGGCTATGGTTGGATATGACAGCGAAGGTATAAGTAATTATCTTTAGATTTGTACGCGGGTTGTCTCTGGTGAAAGCGCGTATACACGCGGTTTTGATATAGTCAAGTAGCGTATGCATTATGAGATTTGGTGTTTCAGGTTGCTGTTAATTCTAGTGATTGTTGTAGAGTTCTGGGCTCTGGTTTGTGTTCTGAGTTTTTGATGACAGGGTTTCAGTGATTCAGTATTGGGTGATTTAGAGATTTATGATGCAAGAATAAGTTGATGATTGTATTGCAGCAATGATTGTTTTGTACTCATGGATCCAGTCTGAAAATTTATGAAACGTGGTCCCTGAAGAAAAGAAGGTTGTAGCCTTCTGTAGGTCAGCACCTACGTACTAGTATATTAGCTAGTACAAGAGCTGAGGGAGTTGTAGCTCCCTTCTAGAAGTAGCTGAAAACGAGAGAGGGTTCTAGCCCTCTGTAGGATGAAGCTTGCATGCTGGTAAAGGACTGCACCAGTACATTGTAAAAGAAGTTTCTTATTAAAGGAAGAAAGAGACGAATTGCAGCAGGTGGTTTTCACCCATATTGGGTTTCCACCTTATATCTTGGTGTTCATGTGTGCTTCTTATGTGTGATGATCTGTTCTGTTTTACTGCACCTGATTACTGTTATTATGGTTAATAATGTTCTGATGAATTTACTGAAGATAAGCTAACTGAATCAGAAGATTACTGCATGTACGCTAGTTGCATTTAACACAGTCGCGTATATACGCTGATATACTGAACTGAAGCCGTGTATATGAATCTGAGTATGAAATTGAAAAAGTATCTGATTTGATAATACTGATTCACCCCCCCCCCCCCCCTCTTAGTATTATTTCCAACAATTGGTATCAGAGCAGGTCCTTCAGAGGTAGCTTGATCGCTTGAAGGAAAAGATCCATCAGAATGACTAATCCAGAAAGAGAGGCACACATCAGGCCACCAATCTTTGACGGGAACAATTTTACCCACTGGAAGATAAGAACCACTGCATATCTACAATCACTTGGAGCAGAAGTTTGGGGAATCGTAGAAGGACGATACAAATTCCCATCAAAAACCCCCTCAGATGCAACAGAGAGAAAGCAATATGATCTCAATGCCAAAGCTGTTACTGTCTTATTGGGAAGTTTGACACAATCAGAATTTATGAAGGTCATGCATTTCAAATCAGCTAAGGAAATATGGGACAAAATCATTTTGAGCTACGAAGGAGATGATCAGGTAAAAAGAGCAAAGCTTGAAACTCTCAAAATCCGGTATGAAAATCTTAAGATGCATAGTAATGAAAGCATAGCTAATTATTTCCTGCGTATGGATGAAATTGTAAATTGTATGAGGGATTTGGGTGAAAAATTTAAGGAATTTGTCTTAGTTGAAAAGGTTTTGAGATCTCTGTCTGCTAAATTTGATTCCAAATTGTCTGCCATAGAAGAAAAGGAGAATCTGCAGAAAATCACCATGTCACAGCTTCATGGAATCTTAACTGCTTTTGAAATGCGAAAAGAGGGACCATCAGAAGCCGCATTCGAAGCATCAGAATACATGTCAGAGGAAGAAGATGAGGTAAATTTTGTCAAGAATATTGAACGGGGAACTGGACAGTTCAAAGGTAAGCTACCTTTCAAATCTTTTTTATGTGGTAGAGTTGGTCACTATGCTGCTAGATGCCCTCATAACAAAGGAAAGATGTCTGAAGAAGGTAATAGAAGCTATTATACCCATGTTAAAAGTAATGACTGATTCAATGGTAGTGAAGAAATTAGAAGTCTCAGGGCATATGAAAAGAAGAATGCAGAAACTGAAGAAGTTACCAAATTAAACGAACAATTGGAGACAGTAACCAGGGTAAGGGAGAAATTGCAGGATATAGTGAATGATCAGAGCATAACAATTCAGAGACTTGAATCAAAGATCCTCTCTCTAAAAGAAGATCTTGAAAAATCAAGAGAGCAGAACAGAGAAGCCCTTGAAGATCAAGAACATGAAGTGATCAAATTAAAGCAACAAGTGGAAGAAGGAAGAAAAGCTGAAGAAGACCTAAGGAATCAATATCTGGAAAAGGAAGAACAACATCAGGTTGAGGTAAATATCTTAAAAGGTAAATTAGAAGAAAAGGATAAATTGTTGCGATTTCAAGATAGTACTAAGATTTTGGATGACATTCTTGGTAGTCAAAGATCCCCTATTATCAAAACAGGTCTTGGTTTTTATGAATCCGTTGAAGGTGAATCTAGCTCACAAGGTGAGGCAAGAAACTCTAATGAAATGCTCAACAAGGAACAACCAAGGAAAGAAATTCCTCAAGGAAAATCCTTTACTCCTAACTATGGAAGTGATAGACGATTATTTCCTCCACTGAATAATGTTGAATGTTATGTATGTCAACATGTTGCAGCCAGATGTAGAAGTAGAATGGTTCAAGACCATCACAAAAGACCATCGCATCCCAGGTATTTCAGAGGATATTGCTTTTCCTGCAATGCATATGGACACAAAGCAATTGATTGCAATAGAAGGAACATGAAATATGTAAGATGTTATACATGCAACAAACTTGGACATAAAGCAAGGGAATGCAAGTGCAAATTTCAAAATTCAAAACAAGAGGACCATACATCATCACAGTTCCAAGAATTGAAGAAGACAGAATTAGAGACAGAAAGGTGTGACATAACTCAGTTAGCTGACATAACTGACACAGGGGAATCTGAAAGTGAAGAAATTCAGTATTCCATCTTGCATACACTGATATAATGAAGATAAGTCACGTATATACGCGAGTTACAGGCTGCAGAGTCGCGTATATGGAGATCAGAAGAAAGGGCAGCAGAAAAGACCCAGGAAATAGTTTGGTCATGGTTGGCTCAGGCTCAGGGGGAGCATATACTTCAAATAATGGATTGTTGGCATTATGGTTAGAAGTTGTTGATAAAGCTAAATGATACAATTTGTTGTTTGGTCAAAGGAATGGTATTGCAGTTTTGGATGCTGATATCATATATGAAGAATGATAGCCATGGTCTTGAATGAATTGCTGGTCTTAGAACTTGAATCTGCTCAAGGGGAGCGTGGATGGATTGATACAACTTGGCATATACAAAGGGGAGCTCAATCAGAAACTTCAGCATGTACTCAGGGGGAGTATGGAAAGCAAAAGGTATACCAAGGAAGAGAATATCTTGGTCCACCCTTTTCCCTTGATGTCAAAGGGGGAGAGTGACTTGGTGTGGTGGTTGCCATCAAGTCCAAAGGGGGAGATTGTTCGCATTATGATACAAGTGTTGTCCTTGATGGCAACTCACTCAGAGGTTGATACAGGTGATGGAAACGTAATCAGAGGATAGATCTCAGTACAACAGGTCAAGAAAAGAGATATACGCAGGTTCATTGTGACAAATCAGCGTATACACGTGGGTTGGATGTGCCGAAGACGAGTATGCGTATACACGCACTTTCACGCAAGGAAAAGCGCGTACATGTGGGAAAACTTATGTCTTGGTCCATGGTAGTTAGTCCTCGGTACTTGAACCTATGGTTTTGGACCATGGTGTCTCGTCAGAAGTATTGATCCCAAGTATTGGGCCCATGGTATTGATTTATTATGGTTTTGGACCGTGGTATTGAAAGAAGCCTAACCTATATAAGGAGAAGATCATTAGGCAAAGGGAAGAAGCAAGGAATGGACGTCTGACGAAGTGGGAAGATCTAGTATTGCTGGTTATCTGTTTGTGATGCTTGGCTATGGTTGGATATGACAGCGAAGGTATAAGTAATTATCTTTAGATCTGTACGCGGGTTGTCTCTGGTGAAAGCGCGTATACACACGGTTTTGATATAGTCAAGTAGTGTATGCATTATGAGATTTGGTGTTTCAGGTTGCTGTTGATTCTAGTGATTGTTGCAGAGTTCTGGGCTCTGGTTTGTGTTCTGAGTTTTTGATGACAGGGTTTCAGTGATTCAGTATTGGGTGATTTAGAGATTTATGATGCAAGAATAAGTTGATGATTGTATTGCAGCAATGATTGTTTTGTACTCATGGATCCAGTCTGAAAATTTATGAAACGTGGTCCCTGAAGAAAAGAAGGTTGTAGCCTTCTGTAGGTCAGCACCTACGTACTAGTATATTAGCTAGTACAAGAGCTGAGGGGGTTGTAGCTCCCTTCTAGAAGTAGCTGAAAATGAGAGAGGGTTGTAGCCCTCTGCAAGTTGAAGCCTACGTGCTGGTAAAGGACTGCACCAGTACATTGTAAAAGAAGTCTCTTATTAAAGGAAGAAAGAGACGAATTGCAGCAGGTGGTTTTCACCCATATTGGGTTTCAACCTTATATCTTGGTGTTCATGTGTGCTTCTTATGTGTGATGATCTGTTCTGTTTTACTGCACCTGATTACTGTTATTATGGTTAATAATGTTTTGATGAATTTACTGAAGATAAGCTAACTGAATCAGAAGATTACTGCATGTACGCTAGTTGCATTTAACACAGTTGGGTATATACGCTGATATACTGAACTGAAGCCGCGTATATGAATCTGAGTATGAAATTGAAAAAGTATCTGATTTGATAATACTGATTCACCCCCCCCCCTCTCAATATTATTTCCAACACTACATGCCTCATAACTGTGTTAAAATGAGGCTCAAAGGCCTATTTATTATTGCGAAACAATGGAAAACCATAAACATCCAAAAAAGTAACCCTAGGAGATGAAACGCCAAACTTTGGGCCCATTTGGGTAAATTGGTACATCAACTTCCTCGGGTCGTAACTTTGGCATATGATCTCTGTTTGATGTGCACAATAGGTCGTTAGAAATACATATCCAAGGATTACAACTTTGGCAAGAGCAACATCATTTTGAGGCCCCATTTTACTCCTAGATTTCCCAAAAAATCGTCGTTTAGGGCCTCAAAACGGCTCCAGAAGTTGAGGACCTGAAAAATTGCTAAAAATAGTAAATTGTGCTACAATTAAGGAAACTGAAAAACTGAAAGAGACAATTGTGGGGGTCCAAGGGGGATAGGTGGGTGGCCACCAACATCCACCTGGATCATTCCTTCTCCCTTAGGAAGCAATGGTCCCCATTGCGTTGAGTTCCTCCATGAGATGAGGAAACTTTTGCTGAAGTTGGTTAATGGTGAGCTGTTTTGCAACCTATGATGTGTCCAATAATGGTGGGAAGCATGGTCTAGGGTGGTCCACATTGAACAGTCGGTGTAAGTGAAGCAATGGGGGAATGTTGGGCTCCAAAGAATTGTTTCCCACAGCCTTGGTAATGGTGTAAGGACCATATCAGAGTGATTTGGTCTTTTGATGGGCTCTGGTAAGGCGTTCTTTCTGCAGATGCAACCAGACTTTGTCCCCCACTTGAAACTTGTGTGGTACCTGATGATAATAATTTTGTTGCTTGTACTTGGCGTTTTCCAAAATGGAGCAGCGATATGGCGACCTGGTTGGTAGAGGTTCTCTAGGAGTCAAATCGAATGAATGCTTGTCCTGACAGTGCAACGGCACCCCTGTGGGTGAGAAGAAGATTATCATATCCATATGTTTTTGTTGCTGTTGCATGGAGGAACCCTTCACAGGGGCCATGGGTGTGGCTACAACCTTACCCTTACTTTGGGAGCAAACCAGACGAAAAATGAATTTCCTACTCTGGGAGATGATCTTGCTGCATTTCTTAGCAGAGATCAAAGAGGTGGTGGTAGGTGGGGCTACCTTCGGTATCCTGTATCATGGATTAGCCAAAGAAATAATCACCATGTGAGGCCTTGACTCATACACAACATGTCACCTTCATAAGTATGGTTGGCCTAATAATACATGACAAAGATAAAGAGGTGTAATATCACACAATACCTCATCTGTGAAGGGCTTGATCTTGTAGGGAAGGTGGCACTACTTGCGGACTCAAAGATCTCGTCCTTGGTGAAGCCACCTGATACTGTACAAGTGTGGGTGTGATGTAGTGGGTAGGCCTAACCGCTTCACAACCTCTGCTGAAATGAGGTTCTTTTGGCTCCCACTATCAACAATGAATTGCAGTAGTGAACCCTCCACCCACATTTGTGAGTGGAAAAAATTTCCCCCTCCTCTGGATCTCCGGGCTTAATCTTCTTGATCTTGGTGGTGGCAACAGTGGTGTTGGGCTCCACATCAATGAAATACTTCCCTTTTCCATTCCCCTTGTCGGGTTTTGACTCAGGGTCAGAACATGCATTTGATTCTGAAGCCTTCAACTCAGCCACCAACAACTGCTTGGTCTGACACTCAGTTTTATTGTGAGTAGTGCTCTTATGGGACTCACACCACTTTCCTGTGTCCTTCTTCAACTTCATGGTGTTGTTCTTTTCTTGTGGCTTCGGCAGGTTGTCTTGGGCTTTCCCGTCTTAGCTTTGTCCTTGGTTCTGCTGTTTGGGGAAGGATTTCCCTTGCTTCAGATTCATAGATCCAAAGTATCACTTCTTCTGTTTAAACTTTTGCTCGATTTTGACAGTGTATTGGTACACCATGCTAAGTGAGGAGATGTTTAGGAAATCCATCTCGTCATGGATGTACCTATGTAGGCAGCCATGATATTTGAGTACCAAATGCATCTTAGAGTCCTTGACACCCAACTTTGTGTGAAGGGTATAAAAAATATTGGTGAATTCCAGCACATCTTGGTCCCTTCCCTACCGCAGCGTGGTCCACTTTATGTATTTTTCCTCATAGTGTTTGACAGGGTAGTACTGCTCCTTGATGGCATCCAGGAATGAATTCCAAGTGGGTGTGGCTGAAAATAGTGAGGGCGTATTTTCATCCTTCTGCTCACAGTAGGTTTCCCACCAATCCTTGACGTGGGGGGCTACTTTAAGAAGTGTGAAAGTGATCATTTGCTGGTTGGAAAAATCATAAATAGAAAAATACCCTTCTAGCATATTTAACCATTTATCTATGGCATCTATGTCTATCTGACCCTCCAATATGGGGATTTCAAAATTAACTTGTACCTTAAATAGTGTGGCGATTCCAGAGTAGCTGTTGGAAGCCGATGGATCGCCCCTGGGTAGTCGCTGAAGGGCCTGGGAAAATTTTTCGATCATCGCATTTCTTTGTCGCACAAGGGCTTCCTCGAGCAATTTTTATTAGGATCTCCTGCCCCCTCGTCTTTCTTGTATTCTGCCATGGGAGGCCATAGGGATTTGCAAGGATGGTCTTACAAAAGTTCGACCAGTTCAAGCCCTATGTCCTTATATCCCGACCTCATTGGGGACATGCAAATAAAAATAGAGAAAAAGCAGATCGCTCTGATACCACTGATACAGATTTATACAAGAATGAAATAAAGTACAGAAATAACCATACATACAAAGATGCAACAGAAATAATACTTCATTTCAGTACTGTAAAATACTGAAATATGCTGACAAACAAAAATGGAAATAAACTAGCTAGGACGATGGTAGCTTATCTCTGAGAAGCAATGTGGCGACTAAATGCCTCTGAACTGTCTTGCAATGAGGTTCGAAGGCCTATTTATTTTCAAGAAACAATGGAAAACCCTAGACATCAAGAAACCTAACCCTAGGAGATGAAATGGCAAACTGTGGGCCCCATTTGGGTAAATTGGTACATCAACTTCCGAGGGTTGTAACTTTGGCATATAATCTCTATTTGACGCAAACAATAGCTCTCTAGAAATAACTATCTGAGGACTACAACTTTGGGAAGAGAAACATTGGTCCATGGAGACATATTGCTCCCATATTTCCAAAAAATGTCGTTTAGGAGCTCAAAACAGCTCCGGATGTTCAGGACCTAAAAAACTGCTAAAAATAGTAAATTGTGCTGCAATTAAGGAAATTGAAAACCTGAAAGAGACAGTTGTGGGGGTCCAAGTGGGATAGGTGGGTGGCCACCAACATCCACCTAAATCAGAAAGTGTATGTTAATTTGGCGGCCCAACATACCCCACAACTTAAGTTATTGCTTGTTCTCATGCAATCTATTGCATTCATTTACTTTAATCATGATTTGATCTTTTGAATTGTCTTCCTTTTATATGAACTTTGGATGATGTTAATTCTTCTTTCATCTTTGCATAATCATTTGATAACTTTGTTCCTTTTGCAAAGTGTCCTTTTGAAAAATATTTGATTGCAACATATTACTTTGGTTAGTTCTTGTGTGGCAACCAAATTTTATTACTATTGGTTCTTGTGTAACAATACTTTTGTTATTTTTGTGTTGCATCAAAAATACATTGAAAATATTTAATCAACCATTCATTCTATGATCATCATTTGCAAAACATGTAACATTTTGAGTCATAATGCAATAATAGTTATTTGGAAAAGTATGTTGGTTAGGATGGCTTGTGTATAAAAGACATGTATGACATATGAAAGGTGATAATGGAATATGAATGTGATATATATTACGAAATGTGAATATGAGGTATGAACATGAATTCCCCCTCCAACTAGAGATATGACAATGTGAAAAAGGAAGTGAGGAAATTTCCAAAGTTACAATTTTAAGCAGTTTAAGGAATTGCTTGACTAAAAATTAGAAAACCACATACCTTCACTTACCCTCAATGTACATGAGTTGTGGATGCTGAAGGGTGTGGCTGTTGATGTTGTTGGATCATGGAGTATGTAAACAAAGGAATTTGGATCTTCTTCTATGTTCTCTTTGCTAATGAAAAGGTTTGAATCTTTATTGCTACTATAACAAATTAATCTGTTGTAAACTATTAAAATGATATAGTCTTCAATCGTTACAACACACGATGGTACAATTATAATCATGTGAATAAATGTGTCGATGTAGAGCATTAAGAGAAGTCATTAGGTTACCGACCATTGATGCATGTCGTTAACCAATGCAAGGAAACTCACCATTAATGTCAATGAGTGCCAAGGTACCTAAGTACATCTTGTGAAGGGCGAATAGATGAGCTAATGTCGAGCCACTTGCAAGATCCAACGATCAAGAGACATTGGTGTATTCCCATGATTGTTGGTAAGAGAGCCTGTCATTGAGGCATACAAGCCTCAAGGTACTACTAAGGACTCTAGCCTTGAACCTAGATAATGTGCTGATGTTGACAAGACAAGACTTGTTAGAAGGGAGGCCTTAAGTAATCCTCCACAATCTAACTCGAGCATGAAACAATAATTTTGAAGGATTATGGATGAGAAATTTCATAGTGGATCCAGGTTTATTTGTAAAAATGAAAAGGAAATGGAATGAATCAACTTTGCAGAGGAGATGAATGTTTTTATTGATGGGTTACAAGTTAGTGAAAGTGAGGCAGGAAAATGAATGTGAAGGAAAATTTATTGACTGAAAAAGTGATAATGCAAGGAAGGTTTTATTTATTGAGAAAGGAGAAATACAATGACGAATGTAAAGGAAAATGAGGAAAATGTTTTATTTTCTAAAGAAGCATGGATGCAATGGAGACACTGGCATCTGAAAGGCTTTTAAGTGATGGCTCTCATATGACATCATGTTCTCATGCATTGATGTTTCGTCTTTGTTACTACTTTGATCATTTTTTTGTGAAAGAAATGTGGTCTTTGAGAGGCTTTTCAATGATTTTATAGATATAATGACATTCTCCCCCTTCTCATACCCAAAAGCATGTCCTCATGCTTGAAATGGGGTCTTTAAAAGACAATGTTTGCTTGTGGTCATTTGTTTATCTTCTTGGAACCTGCAAAAACTTAGTACTTTTTCTGCAATGAAATGTAATTTTATCATAAGAGAGAGGTGATAAATCTCTCTATTTATGACATTTACAAAACAAACTAAGAATTGGTACAAATAAAACAAATTCATGAAAGAAAAACCGAAAGAATTTATACCTGTGTCAAAACTAGTGCCTTATTTTACCTGTTATATCTTGTCAGCAATTTCTTCATTCTTTAAATGTTTCAAATTCTGATGATATCTTTCTAATTATGCCTATCTCATCGAGATCGTTCTAATGATGCTTGAATTTTCGAAATCCCATGTCGTATGAGAAAGTTGTGCTTATTTGAAATTTGGGTGAAATAGTGAAGATTGTCATAAGGTTTCTCAATTGCAGGATTGCTCCCTTCGTGCATCTAAAAATATTGTCTATCTTCTTTGGCTGAACCATGACATAAAATTTTCTATTTTGTGATGTCGTTCGCTTGTGTACCTGCAAGAATCAAATAAACATGATCATATAAAAATACTTTATGAAACGAAAATACATATCTACTTAATTCAATCTTCCATCTACATCATTCTTTTCAAGGCATTTTGCAAAAAAATTATCCTGTAGATGAAGCACCCTTGTCGTTCTTCTTCTTGATGCATTTTCATTGTTGAAAAATGAGCTGGCAGATGGAGGGTGACTGTGTAATAGTGATGTGGTAGTGCGTGACATGACAAATGGATGATGTGACATGTTGACTGTTTGATTGATGATGTGGTGATGAATGTGCAATATTGGTCAATGTTCTGATGCCATGTGGTGGCAAAATTGTTGTTTAGTTAATGTTGTGTCAAAATCATAGAATATTAAGAAATTCCAATCCCCACAAAATTTTAACTAATGACCTTCATTATGCAATTTGAATGACTTATCAATAGATCACAAATCACATTTATGAATTTAATGAAATTTTGGAAATTTTAATTATTCTAAAAATGAAAATTGAAACAACAATTTGACAAGTGGCCAATCTAAATCCAAGATTTTTAGAAAAATATGATTCCAAAGTATTTGCCAAATCAATTTTCATATCTTCTGAACTCATCCTTTTTCACAAGAAAGTGGATTTTTTTTAACCAATTTTTCTTCTATAAAAGCTTGGGAAATGCTTATATATATATATATATATATATATATATATATATATATATATGAAGGTTGTAAGAGTGGAGAAAAGATCATTTCTGACAATTTCTACAGTAACATTTTTTTTAGTAATTAATTTTTTTTGTTATTTAATTATTAAAATTTTTATTTTTATTAATTAAAAAAAAATTATTGATTGATTTATTCTGTGCAGCTTGGCAATGCTATTGGGTGGCTGGCCATGGCTCTGTGGCTGGGCCATTGGATGGCCTTGGCTGCTAGCTGCATTTAATGGAAACTTGTTTTTTTCACGCAACCTCGCAAATAAGGCTCCAGAGAACCCTGAAAATCTCTCCAATGGTTACGAATTTTGAGAAAATAATGCACAATGAAAATAATTCACCCTATTATGAGAAACACCCATGTTTTAGATTTTTGATATTCATTTTCATTTGGACACAAAATGCATTTTAAAAATAACGTTTTTAACCTTTGCGTATTTTGCCTCTGCTCGGGTAACTGCCGAGTGAAATTCATTTTTTTTTCAAAATCAGTAGAATGCACAACTATCTTTCAATTTTTCAAAATCAAACATAGCATTTGCTGCAATTCATTTTGTTGGCTTCGATGATTTTTTTTTTATTTGTTTAGATTTCCTTTATTCTCATTTTCGTTTTTGTGTTTTTATTTATTTTTATTATTTCAAATTTATTTAAATAAGCAAATCTCTTTTGTTTTTCTTTTAATTTACATGTGTTCCATTCACTTTTTATTTATTTTTTAACAAAAGATATACTAAAATGAAAATTCCTTTTTTGATCCTCCAAGTCACACAAAGCACAGGAGGAGAGCATACTCGAGATTTAATTAATTGATTTCTTTTTTTGGATGCAGAAAAAAGATGAAAAGAATTGATCTCACACCTGAAATTTTCTCTCTTTGACCTTCACTTGTGCCCTTCGTTCACAACCGTTTGTTCTATTAAAATTTTTTCCTACAAAGAGTTAGTAAATGGGTGGTTCTTAATGTACCACAAAATTGCAAATTTGTCCTAAATGTCGGAAAAACTTGTTTTCTTATTTGCTAGTCCTATTCTATTGAAAAAGAAATCAAACATTCTCTTAAGTATAACAGAATTTCCAATGCATCCATTTTCGCAACAATATCAGGAGTAGACTCATATCCATGTTTGAAAAGTAAACCCTATTGAGTTCTTAGACACGATCATGAAGACTAACTAGTTGAAACCAAATTTGAATGTGATATTTAGTTTTTTTATTTTCTTGACCTATCATAACACGAAGCTCTTCAGATCTTGATTTTGCAATTGGATTTTTGTTTTGTTTTTTTTTTGTTTTTAATGAATGGAGGTTCTTTATTTTAATGTTCTATGTTTTCTATATGAAAATGCAAATAAACTTAAAAATAAACATAAAAAAATACCTGCATCTAACCCCAAATGAAGATGACCTTAAAAGAAAATGTTTCCTAAACAATCTCTCAACTTAGTTGCATTTAAGTTTGCCTCATCGATAACAACGCCAAAATGTTGGGTGATTTAATTGTTTGTTAAATCCCTATCATTTAATTTGTCAACTCGGGGGTTTCGTAAAACTTAGAAGCAAACCAAAAGGTATGGGACCCCAGATGCAATTATAATCAACTTTAGAAGATAAGTTATGGAAACTGAAGGGAATGCAATTATAAACTAATTAGAAGTGCATATTACAAATATACATTTTAACTAAGTAATTTCTAATTCATTATGTAATAAGAAAGAGAAGTGGCTCCTAACTTAGGAGAACCAAATTTATCCTTCTTCTAGGATACTACTTCATGAACAGAAATAAAAAACCACTAATGGCCAATAGCGTAAGATGCATAAACAAATAATAGAAGATCCTCCTAACTAAGGAGGTTCTTTTTTTTCTTCATTACAAATTCATTCATCAATAGTTCCATTGTTGGAAATCTGGAGATTAGAAAATCACTTGAAACTAGAAAAAGAGAATAATTTTTAGTTATTACTCATATCAAATGGAAGAGAGCCTAACTTAGACCCTTGTTTGTCCTTTCATATGCTGATAAGAATTAAACTAAAATTGATTCATTAGTAATGAAAAATCTTTAAACATCTAAGTAATTAAATGAAAATAAAAACTATAACGAAATAAAATGTTTCTTTGATCCTTTTAAAGTGAGCTCAATTCTCTTAAGAACAAAGTGACAAACTATTCCATAAATTCATATACTAAATTAAGACAATTTATATCTAAAATTGTAGAAAGAAAATGTATTCTATTCCATCATAAGTTAGGATACATGCTCCAAGAGTCCTTCCTTTGGAATGGAGGAGGTGCTCCTATTTATAAAAAAAGATAAGAAACTAACTCATTAATGGAGATCCACTAATCTCTCCTAGATCCACAAATCCTTCATATGGTTACAACCAATATGAGACACATATTCCTTTATCCATGATTTTTCTCCATGAGATATGCTTGACCCCTATCTCAAATCTCCTTCAAATCTTCAGGAGAATTGGAATTTGAGTCTTGGAGGCCACATAAGAGTGTCTTGGAACCTTCCAAATCACTTACACACGTCACCAAACTTATTCCACCTTTAGGTATAAGCAAATACATGTTATTTTTTTAACTTTTAATCATAAATTCACTTTAAATACATAAAATAAACAACTTTGGAAAATGAAAATATGAACCCATATGGTAATGGAAATATAATGATAATGTGATGAAATGAGGTGACAAAATGAGGATAAAGGTGAAAATGGAGTGAAAGTGTATGTTAATTTGGTGGCCCAACAGGTACTGTAGAGAAATTCAAGTATTCGGTATTATGGGTGTAAGCTTATCCATGTATAATTTTTTCAACATATAAAAAAATATTGAGCAGTGGGAATACTTGTGTCCATTGTGTTGATTGATTTTAGGGTTGCATGTTTATTTTTATGCAATGATCTATGGTTTTGTTTTTTAGTTTGTGCATGGTAAACGATTAATAATTTGAAGAATAAATTTATATTTTCCGTCACTAGTAATTCACCTCTCACTCAGTAGTGATCTAGTTTCCAACAAGATTCATACAAAATTGGGAAAAAGGTGAAAAATATAATTTCCCCACTTTGATACGATGTTGAATATACACACAAATGGAAAAGATATGAAAGATAACTCGTGAGTAAAATTTAACATTAACAAGATATACATTTATAATACATTGTTATGACTCTTGGTTTTCATATACCAAGTGGTCTCTTGGACTCTAATGAACTTTCATATTCCACACCATAGCCCTTAGTGGATTAGGTTTCCAACACTACCTTAATTTTTATTGACACTTAGTAACTAATGATAAATCAATGTTTTGTATTAGTAAAGATTTTTATAGGATTTATGCATAATAATATAGTATGCAAGAAGCTGTATGATTGCAGAGGTGGATTTTGTTTAACTATGTATATGCATGAATGTAAGTTCTAAAATGTTACAAAGAATTTAGATCATGACACAGTCGTGTTGTTAAAGTGATTTATTTAATATAAATGCATTGTTATAATAAGAACATAAAGGAAAAGGGTTATGGATTTCCATATGAACATACATAAAATATAATTGCTTTGATGAGGGTAGCCAAGATTATTTGATGGTTTAATAATGTACCAAAATGCATGAGATGAAATGGATTATGTATGGTCGACCAAGTTAATATAGAACTAGTGGTAATCATATGTTGTTGAACATTCCATGGTGATGCTAGATGATATGCATCCTACATCTAACAAATAAGTTAATTTAATTCTTTAAAAAATAATCCAGTGCATGTGAATATTTCAGTGACATTGCATATTAAATCTAATTAGTTGAGTCTATTTTTTCGTGCACTTGTGGTGTCTTTGTTGGAATCGCTAAAAAAATATGGGCGGAATTTTGAATATATTAGAATTACTAATTTATTTAACCAAGAAAAGTTTGTCTGATTGACTTCAATTTACAAATGTTGCATCATGATTGTTGATTACATACATGTGTAAATTAAATGTAAATTTGCATGAATAAGTGACTATGGTTTTTTTGAATGTCATATTTCCATAATTCTTGTTATAGAAATCCAACTTCATGGAAATTTTGTTTTAATTTTATTATATATATAACCTTGAAGATGTTTATGAAATATGGATAGGACCAATATCTTTCTACATTATTGAAATATTGAGAACATTGATGCATGTCCAAAGTGAAATTGACAAGATCTTTTATAGAAGGTATGGTTTTACCAAAATAACTTGCTATTAATGTTACTAGTGTGATTAACCAGGGGTAGCTTAATTCCAACATAATGATGTCACTAAGATTATAGTAACTGATTATAAGAACCAGTGAAAGGTAAAATGTTGCAATGTGATTTCCAACTACAAATATGAAGGTATAATGTTTACTGTCATGACATGCATGATTTGTGAACGGAGGATATAGTAATGTTTTCTAAAATGCATGTTGATTATTACGTGGAAATTTGAAATGAATACAACCTATATGACATGAAATTTTAGTTAATATTTCATTTTAAATTTACTTTTACAGACTATGGGGCCCATGTTGAGGGTCAAGTATCTATACATTATGTACATAAATGTTCCTTCTAAATTAACATTAATGTGCATATGGTCATTCATGTAAATTATAGTGGAAAAAGGTGCTAAAAGAGAATTTCACATCCTAGATAGTTATAAGATAGTGGGGAAAATCCCAATGAGGGCCATAGGTGGAGGAAGTTGCCTACTGTATTTCATCTCCCTAGACATAGATGATCTCAATAAGGTAAAACGGTTGGCCAAGATGCCCAGAGGGGAAAATATTGAGGAACAATTGTTGATTTTGGAGCCTATTGGAGGAGGCCCAAAATAGTTAGTTCTAAGAGGAATAGGTCAAACAAGACGTTGTTTGAGGAATAGGGAGGACGCTTCCAAGAAGAATCTTTTGTTATACCAAGTGTTGTCATTGTGAGGTAATTTTCTTGGATGTTAAATTGGCTCAATCATGTTAGTGAAAACCAATTCTCATCGGTTTAGAGAAGCATTATTTTTCCCATTGTGGTTTTCTTCAAAAACCAAGTTAGTGATGTGTTAAAATACTATTTTTGTATGATTGCGTAATAATTTTTTGTACATCTAACAAAAAAGGAGCCTAGTTCTTGTGAATATACTACAAGAAGTGTAGAACCACTATTGTATAACAAGTCTTGTGGATGTCTGTAGTAGGCGCTAGGGTAGTATGTAGTTGCTGTCGTTACAAATATTTTCATCATTTCGATAATTAGAGAGTTAGGTTCTCTCTCAGCACTTGAAAAGACGATATGATAAATGATTGTGAATATCATTTGATTGACAATGTTGCGATTAAAAGCAATGTCATTATATTGGATTTGTTGGTTAAACACTATAGGGTGCCTTCCATAGAGGTTGTTAAGCCACCCAAGGTGCTTTCTTTTAGGCTGATAAACCACACTTAGGGCACTTTCAACATCTATTAAACCAACTAGAATTAAAAATATTACATGAAGTGACCATGATTTACAAGGGTAATTGGAAATTGATACTAAGTTGGTATAGAGACTCTGTTTTCATGTTTATGAAATTGATCAATGGATAGATAATTGAAGGTGAAAATTGAATATTTTTCTAGTCATAAACATTTATGATTATTGATAAAACATTTTTTTTTCTTATCAATATTTCCTCGAAATAAAATCCATCATTTTCAAGGGGAAGAATCCCCTTTTGGTTTATTTTATTTTCATTCCATGAGTAAAAGTTAATGGTGAACACCGAGGATGATGTTATATTTAAGTGGGGAAGTAATTAATATCCCTATAACTACACATTTACACTTGATGTTCATAAAAATATTATTAAATTTCATCAAGAATTAGTTGGCATTCTTCGTAACCATTTAAAATTATTTACGATCAATTCCATGAAATTTTTTTGAGGTAGTACATTGAACCTCTCGTCATTCGTACACATACTTTTCCAATAAATTTCTACTATGAGATATTTAGACAACCTTTAGTTCATATGTTTTCTTTCAAATACTTTCACTTGCCTTACATCCTTCAGTTCGACATTTTCAGAGAAGGCATACTTCATTACCTTTTCAAGATGTAGATCCTTATTGAGCAATAATCTAGGCCCAAGAGTGAGGGCTCAAGTATTCTCACTGGGTATATGTGTTGGAAGTTTATCGTTCTGTTCCTTAACATTTTGATGCATCATGGCCAAGATCTAAGAAAAGTATTACACTGGAAATTTGAAGGCCAAGATCAGCATTACCCTTGATGAGCACCAAATACATGGGCTTAAGTGATCAATGTGATTTGAAATGGAAATAATTAAATGAATTGGATGCTGAGTCAACACACCACCATTTGCATGAAGGTTTAATAGTCTCCGCTATTAGCAAAAGTTCTGAATAATATTCGGCTCTGCTGACCAAAAAAATATATTACAGTGGGAAAGCAATGTGAACGTGTTGGATAAGTGCGCAAATGATAAAGGCTCACTCCAAGTTGTATGAAAGAAACATAATTATCTTGTCAAATTTATTAAAGAAGAATTTACATTTGTTGTGTTAAATTTACTTGAAAAAGAATAAGTGTCTTCATGCATAGAAACTATAGCTCTTGTGTTAGTTTTCTCTAAGAAAATAATTTTATTTATGCATAGAAACAATAGTTGTTGTTTTAGTTTTTCTAAAATTGAATAAGTTTCTTTATGCATAGGAACAATAGATATTGTGTTTATTGTATTTTGGTAAAAGAAGTATGTATTTGTATACACAAAAATAATAGCTAATGGTGATAAAATTTTTTAGGAAGAAATATGTATTGCATGCAAAAAAGAAAAACTAATTGGAATTGCATGCATAAAAGAATAACTATTGTGTTATAAGAATATGCATTTTCATGCACAAGACTAATAACTATGGTGTTAGTTTTCTATTGGGAAAAACGTATTGGTTCCCACGCGATGATAACAGTCTTGGGCTAGTTTCATTTGGAATAATAATATGTATTTTCATCCACAAAGAAAATAACTATTGTGCTATTTTCCTTTTAAATAAGTAAGGGTAGTTGCAGTGAATTTTATTTTGGAAATGAATGTGTTCATATAAAAAGAAAATAATAGTTGTTGTGTTGTTTATCTTTGGAAAGATTTCCCTATTCTTTTGTGAAGAGAGGGTGACAACCATGGAGATCCTTTTAATTATTACCCTATTATTATGGGAAAAAGTAGAATATGTTGGACAATCGTCATTGTCTGGATGGCCAATGGCCTAATGAATACATCTGCAAGTGTGTTGGCACTGATGTCAACAGTTATCCTAGGGAGATGTGTTGGGCAGTTGGCATTGCCTAACTATTGGTAAGAGTGTTTGCATTGATGTCAACAAGACTAGATTGGATGCTTGTCGCAATAGATGTTGGAAGTGATGACCTAGGAGGATGTTGGAAATGCTGAGGGGGGGGGGGGGTGAACCAGTATTCCTTAGCAATTAGCACTTTTAAGTATTTTCAGAGCATTAGTTAATCTTCAATTGTTATTAATTTTTATTCAGTAATAACAATAAATAAAAGAACACATTAGGCACAAGAATTTTAGGTGGAAAACCCCCTCCGGGTCAAAAACCACCGAACGCTTTTCTAATAAATTCTTTAATATTTAGCCCCAACTGAAATGAGAGCAACAACTTCCTAGATTTCTATAAAAGAATTCTTCTCCTACTCTCACTGGAACAATGCCCCAATGCCCTGGTTTCTTTAGTAATCAACTGAATGGATGCCCCAACACCCTAGCAAGCCACATCTCGCCCTAGCACCACCCTACCATCCTGTAATGACTGAAATGAGACAAGAGTGTGGATTCTCATATCGGGGACAAAGATCCATGATGCAATATAATTTACAATGATTTTGGCCAAACACCCAATCACACTATGACCTGTAACCCAACCATGACATCATCCCAATAAATACTCCTATTCCTCCCAACAATGCCTTTTCGACTCTAGGAAGATTGACTCTTTTACAATAATGACTCTTCCAATGATGAAACTTTTACAAATGACTCTTTTACAACTTCACAATGATGACTCTTGGCCTTGACACTTTTTCACAATATACGGATCGTTGTCATGTCTTCAAAGGACGTCCTTCTACAGTGCTTCCTTTGATTTTATACTTTTTCTCTTGAATTGTTGCTTGAATTTTTACTTGAATATTCTTCTACCTGCATGCAAAATTTTCCCAGCAAAACCAATCCCAAAAAAAAACAAAATACCGTTCAACTTACCTTTGCCTACAAAACACATGTAAGTGCATAATCATGAATAAATACAAATTGAAATTAGAATGTGTACTTGAAGTGTGCTTGTCACTTTTATTCTTGACTTGTTGCAGTAGTAGACAAAGACTCCCACTCTTGATATAGGCCTGGACTCTATGCAAGACTATATCCAAAACTAGCCTAAAGATATATACAATAGAAAATAATGACAAACCCTAGACTTGTGATGGACCAAGTTCTAACTACAACAATAGAGATCATTCTATCAGCTATGACAAGACAAGTAGCATGAACTTGCACATCATATACATTTATTATACTTGGTGTAGCATCAAGAATATGTAGCATCAAATTTCTAGTATCAATAATACGACATCTAAAATGTGGTATCAAAACTAAATGTGACATATAGAGACATAGAGATATAACCGAGACCCTGTATATACTTACGTTGTCCTGCAAAAACATATGTTAGAGATGATACTCATATTTCAAATGTAAACACTAATCATACATACCTTGTTGTAGGAGACTTACCCTTGATAGTATATGTGTGGTCCTTACTACAGTGATCCTTGAATGCATGCTTTCTCTTGCCTTCTTGGAGCTGGATCTTGAATCTATTGTATCTATGTAATTTCGAATCTCCAGAGTTTGAAATTTCATTCTGTAGTAGCCCTCAGAGTCTAATTTCCAACCCCATAGCTATGATCCATATTGGATTCTTCAAGAAAGATTTATTCCCATTCTCAAACGATGATCTGTTTGACGTGGAATTCGGGAGCCTCGAAAAACCCTAACTTCCTCAGATCATATCTCCAAAAATAGAGAGAACCAAGATATGAAATTTCGTCACATGGTTCATCAAGAGTTAGGATATAATGGGTTTTAATGTCATCTTTTGAAGCTTCACAAAAAGAAAACATTATAGTGAAAAATCCATGATCACCTGTTTGAAGCCACAAAATCCCTTCAAGAGGAGGATATAAGGGTCAATATTTATATGAATGTATTGAGGTGAGAGGGCCTTCAACAAGTGAATGTTGGAAGGATTTTAGGAGGATGTTTTTATTATTAATTATTGACTATTAAATTACCACAACCAATTATGAGTTCGATGCACCAACCTCATAGGGTTTTAGCCCACTAACTGGGGTTACTAACTTCAAACATGAATACCTCTCAAACTGTGAAGAATTACTTGGCATGCCATATATCAACGGAAACATCTCGGCAAGTAGAATCCATCTAGAATTTCTTTGACTCGGAATAGATTATCTTTTCAATTCAAAATTCCCATGAAATATCGGGGTATCCCCTCGCGCTGCTTGGGTTGACATCAATGACAACCACTAATAAAAATTTCCCCCCTTTGGCATTGATGGGAACACAAGTACTCCCCCTACGATCATGACACCTCTTCCTACTTCCTTCTCCCCCTTTGTCATCAATGGAAAAGGGTAACTGCACCTGACAAACATCCATCCCCCAGACATGTACACACCTCCACTCCCCCTTTTTACTTGAGTAGATAAGAGAAAGAATCTAATGAACTTGGGAGAATCCCAAGATTTTGGTGAAGATACTCAAATGCTTCATGAGGTAATGGTTTGGTAAAGATTTCAGAAATTTGTTCCTCTGTGCCAACATACTCAAGCTTGATATTCGTTTTAGTGACCTTCTCTCTAAAGAAATGATATTTAAGTGGAATGTGGTTTGTTTTGGAACGCATCATAGTATTCTTGGAGATACTGATGGCATTGGTGTTATCACAAAATATGGGAATAGGCTCATCAAACTTGACATGAATATCTTGCAAAGTTTTCTTCATCCAGAGAACTTGAGTACAACAAGTTGTTGCTGTGACATATTCTGCTTCTATTGTGGATAACGAGATTGAAGATTACTTTTTACTTAACCATGAAATAGGAGAACCTCCTAGATAGAATGCTGATCCACTGGTACTCTTACGATCATCAACACTTCCTGCCCAATTTGCATATGTATAACCTTGGATAACCATATCATTTCCTTTGGGATATCATAGACCATATTCTAATGTGCCCTTAAGATACTGAAGAATTATTTTGACGGAAATAATATGAGCTTCTTTTGGTGCTACTTGGAATCTTGCTACTTGTCCAACTACCTGCATCACATCAGGCCTAGAGGCTATCACATATAGGATAGTATCAATCATGGATCTATATAACATTTGGTCCACATCCTCTGACGAATATTCTAAGCTTAACTTGAAACCTGTTATCATGGGGGTAAGTATTGTCTTGTAATCTTCCATCTTGAATTTTTTGAGCATTTCCTTTATGTACTTGGTTTGATATATGAATATTCCTTTATCCAGATGAGAAATATGAAGCCCCAAAAAGTATGTCAGCTCACCAAGAATAGACATTTCAAACTCACTTTGCATTTTTGTGGCAAAGTCTTTACTTAATATGTCATCATTGCTTCCAAAGATTATATCATCCACATATACCTCGATAATCGTTAGGTTATCTTGATCCACTTTCACATAGAGATTGTTGTCTAAGCTTCCTTTCTTGAATTCTTGTTGATGTAGATACCTATCAAGACAAGCATACAAAGCCCTAGGATCTTGCTTGAGACCACATAGTGCCTTCTTTAATCTATAAACATAGTTTTCTTTGTCAATGAGAATAAAACCTTTGGGTTGTTTAATGTAAACTCCTTCTTCCAATTCATCATTCAGAAAGGCTGACTTAACATTCATTTGATAGACCTTGATTTTTCCTGAGCATGCATAAGCGAAAAACACCCTGATAGATTCCGTTTTTCCAATGAGAGAAAATGTTACTTCAAAATCGATTCCTTCAACTTTTTCATATCCTTTGCAGACTAATATTTCTTTGTTCCTGGTGACCTGTCCATCCTCATTCAATTTGTTTCTAATGCATTTAGTTCCAATAACATTTTTATCCTTTGTTCGTGGAACCAATTACCAAGTGTCATTCTTCTCAATTTGATCTAGTTCTTCATTCATAGCTACTACCCATTGTTATTTTGACTAGCTTACTCAAAATTGCTAGGCTCAAAAGTCACTGAAAGAGCAAGATGGGCTTGTTGTGATGAATGAGGTTGTTGAATTCTTCTGGTTCTAATTCATTCATTTATGTTGCCGATGATTTTATTTAATGGATGATTCTTTTGACACCATTCTTTTAAAACTTTTGGAGAAGTTTCTTGTACATACTGCTGATCATTTCTTATTTCTTCTTGGTTGACTAGTGTTTCCTTATTTGATTGGTCTTGTTCTAGAGCTTCTTCTTCATCCTTCACAGATTCCACCTCAAGCCCTTCAGACTTTCTTGAAGAGAGGATCTCATTGTTATCCTTTAGAACACATTGTTCTTCAAAGGTAACATTAATACTTTCAACTGTTTGTTTTTGCCTCAGATTGTAGAATCTATAAGCCTTTCTTTTGTGTGAATAACCAATGAAAACACCTTTGTCAACATGGGAATTGAACTTGCACAATTTTTTGGGTTCTCTTTTGATGTAGAATTTACTTCTGAATATTTTGAAGTATTTGACGTTAGTCGATCTTCCTTTCCATAGTTCGTACGGAGTCATGTTACAATTGTTCCTGAGCAGGCCTCTATTTATAATGAATACGACAGTATCAATTACTTGAACCCTGAATTTATTGTCTAATTTTGAGTATTTTAACATGGTTCTAGCTATTTCATGTACGATTCTGTTTTTTCTTTCAGCTACTCCATTCTACTGTGGCGTTCTAGCTGTTGAGAATTTCCTTTTTATTCCGTGTTCATCATAGTATTGTTGAAATTCTTTGGACGTGAATTCTCCACCATTATCTGATCTTAGACATTTGATCTTCAAATCGGTTTCATTTTTTACCAATTCCTTGTATATTTTGAAACATTCGAATTCCTCAGACTTTTTCTTCAGGAAACTGGAGACTGTCATTCTGGTGTAATCATCTATCATTAACATAAAGTATAATTCATCGTCTAAACTTTTTTTCTCATAGGACCACATAGATCAATATGTATTAATTCCAAAGGACATGACACAAAATGTTCCTTTGTCTTGAACTCAACTTTTGTCTAGTTTCCATTCTGACAAGATTCACATATTGTATTGGTAGGTTTTGATATTTTCATCATTTCTCTAATTGCTTCCTTTTTGGTGATCTTGACCAAATTGTCAAAATTTATATGTCCCATTTGTTTGTGCCATAACTAGCTCTTGTCTTCTTTTTCTGGGAAACACCCTTTAGGTGTCTCATCTAAAATATATGTCATTTGGAGCTCTGCTTGTTGTAGCCACAATTTTACCAAACTTGCCTTTCCTGATTTCACATTTCTTCGAGTTGAATAACATCATGTGTCCTTGATTGCACATTTTTCCAACACTGAGTAGATTCTGATTCATATTTTTAACCAGCAACACATCCTTTGCTAATGCATCCTTGCTTCCAAGAGTGACAGTAACTACTCCTATGATGTTTGAAGACCTGTCATTTCCAAAGGAAATTGTTCTATCCTTCTTTTCTTTCAAGGATATGAACTTATTTCTATCTCCAATCATATGTGTTGAGCAACCACTGTCAACTTACCATATGTTTCTATTGCATTGATCCTTGAGAGCTAGAGCAAACCTTTCATTATTCCTTTTACATAATTGTTCATTCTGATTTTGCGAGAATTCCTGTGAAGAACTTCCAAGTATACAATCTTTGGCTAAGTGTCCAAAATTGTTACATTTGTAACATTCAAAATCATCTCTCAAATGATCAAATCTATTGATATTCTGCTGAGTTCTAGAATATCCATTTTGGAGAGATCTCCTGTAATTATATTCATTCCAAACATACTTGCGACATTCTACAGCTCGATGTCCAAACCTTCCACATGAATGACAATGACCATAAAAGATAGGTTGATACCTAGGAGGAAATCTTCTTCGAGGCATTTTCTTCCAAGGTTCTTCCTGTGAGAATTGATCTCTTGATCTAGCTGGGAGATCTACCTTCTTCGTAGATTTTTCATATCCATCTTCTCTAGTTGTCATAAAAGGACTTGACTCCTTTTCAAATTTATCTTTGTAACCAAGACCAGTCTTTTTCTTGCAATCCCAAAACATATGATCACCTTTAATTGCAGTACCATCCACAGTCTATGCGAACGGGCAGAGGAGATGGAACGGTGCAGAGGGCATGGGGTGGGCCTCCCAATGTGGACATGATCCCTCCCCCTCACCACCCACCCCACACCCCCCACCCCGCCCTTTTGTAATTAATTAAGTTGCATAAAACAATTAGTGTAAAAAATAGGAGGGGTGGGGTCTGACCACCTGACCCCTCCTCAACCATTTTCCATCTTTACCAACTTGCCAAACTACCAACATTGATTAATCCGCCTGAGATTTAATATAAATTTTCATTTCATTAGTGCGCTAGGACAGATGGAGGAAGTAGGTGCGGGCACAAATTTCGAGATAGAGGAGGTAGAATCTTGGCACACAGTTCGAGGCATTATTTTACAGGAGGGGTGAAATTTCAGTTTGTTAGATTTTGACAAGTTTTATATGGTTTCAACAGTTCTCAATGCCATGAACAAAATGGAGGTATCTGTGTCTCCATCGGAGTTCTGCATTTTTCGGCCATTTTCAATATGAGGGTGGAACCCTGATTGCTGTAGAAATAGGGAGCGGAACTATGATCCTTGCAATTTTCCCATGGAGGTATATTTTCTCCATGTTGGAATATAGTAAAGTTTACAGTCGTTTTTCATGGTTTTTCACAAGGATCACAATGGAAAAGTCAGATTCGCCTTTGGAGTTGCAGATTTCCAGTCCACCCATGGAGAAGAATGTTTGAGGAATCTAGGGGGAATCTAAAAGATTCCTTGAGCCCCAGATTCTCAACTTCTCAGAATTTAGAAATTGGACAGATGATTTTTCGCTATTTGATGTCACAAATCTGATGGTGCGTTCAGATTTCTCATTCTCTCATTATATTCTTCAGCCACTTTTCTAAGTGGAATGTACATCATTCATGTGCAAGCAACCATTCCCATGTGATTGATGCCGTGAGATCGATGGTACGATCAGCTTCAGTAGTTTGACATCCGCTTCTTCAGATGCCCCCTGGTTGTGAGGTATATGTTGTGTTCATGTACTTCTTCTTTATGCATTGTGTTGCACAGATCCTTGTTGATGTTGATGAGGGATCTTCTTTATTACATGTTTTCATGATTCCTGCTTGATGTGACATGGAATTGTCTATGTGATGTACTTGTTGTCATGATTTGTCATGTTATGTTTTGAGATCCATTTGTTGTATGTTGATGGGATACTCATGTTATCATCATGCCTATTTTCATTGAGATCCCTTTTATGCTATGTTGGTGGGATGCTCATCATGCATAAGTTTATGTCATACTGATAGGAGTCCTTTTGACCAAGACTTCCTGTAGCGGAACATCTTTTGCAGCCACTCCTACGTGAGGGAATTTTTCCTTGTATGATAATGACATCACCTCTTATGTACATCATCACTATTGACAGCACCTAATGCAGTGCTATACACCATCTTGACATCGGGGCCCAGAGACGTAGTCCTTCCTGGACGAACTTTGTTATCAACAACTTCTGTTTTTATGTTGCTGATGAATGTCTTGTTCCTGTTATTTATAGCATGCCGATGTATTCACTAATTTTCTTTTAAAAATACAATTTAACACATCACGAAAGTAAAAGGTCTTGGAAGGGTCCTTCGTCGCACCCAAACCTGGATCAAGTGGTATCAGAGCAGTCTTTGCATTGTTGTGAATTGCAACATGAAAAATGGAATGTGCAATGATAGAGGATGAAAAAGCGATGTACGAGACCATGCTCAAGATTTCCAAAATGGTGGAAATCATGTATGAAACTCTACAGAAAGAGACAGAGGAAAAGGAGTGATTGCAGCTTCAGTTGCAAGCCACTGAAGAGGCCCTAGAAGAACTGAAGCACAACAAACATAATCTTCAAATAGAGAATGCTGAATTGAAGATGCATCTACATGAAGAGAAAGAGGAAAAACAGAGTTTTCTATGAGAACTGAAAGCAAAGGATGAGGCCTTATAAAAGTTGCAGCATTACCCATGCAAGGTAAAAAGTAGTTCTCCATCTTCATGCATTTATCCTGATGATGATCTCGATGTTTTCAAAAATCATACCATAGGAATTGGCTCCAAACTGTTGAAGAGAATGGGGTATGAAGGAAAGGGCTTGGGCATCAATGGCCAGGGCATTATCAACTCCATCAAAGTAGAAGAATTACCCCGTCAGGAAGGACTTGGGTATGTTAGAAAGGAAGTTGGGGAATGCTCTGGACAGCTAGCGAATCATCGATAACACATGACGAGAATCCATCATCAATTGTTTCCAAATCGACAAAAGAGGTAAAAGATGTTGATTCCATTTCGGTTTCATCGTCATGTAGTATGATTTCTATTGGAGATGTGGAGATCCCAATTACAGGAACAAACATGAGGCTCCTTACAAGGACGAGGCACCAGAAGGAAAAAAAAATTGGTATTAATAACCAATGCATAACTCAACCATTAGAGGTTGTGCAGAGACCTCAATTTGTAGGATCGAGATACGCCAAAGGTGAATGCTTGAAGGTGTCAGATTCGTCCAAGACATCGTTGAAATTGTGGAGGAAAGAGAATGATGGGAACACATGTCCATCATCACATGGAAGTTTCCATTGCAAGGAAGGAGCTAAGGCAAGCTCTCATCGCCATACTTACAACAGAGACAGGAAGGAAAGGTATAACCACGCTTCACATTCGAATGTTCATTTCGATTATACTCATGTTGTTAATGATGAATGTAAAACATGGCATTGAAAGACATGTACCTTTTGTGGATTGCATAACCACACATTTTCTAAGTGTTGGAAAAGAATGGCAACACACAAAAGGATGAGGCGTGAAAGACCCTCTCAAGAGCATGAAAAGAAACAATTTAAGTAGATATGGAGGAAGAAAACCTACTACAATCATTGCAGTAGAAGTGGCCATCAAGGAGCCACTTGTTGGAGGCTCCATCCGGAGTAGCACCTTAAAGACAAAGCATTATTGCGTGAACCAGGTGAAGCAGTTGGTCGACAAGAAAAACTGCAACGAGGAGGTGGCCCATTCACATTGATAAGTGAAAAATGGTTTCTAGACACATTGTCATTTCATGGTCATGCTTTTGTAAATCATTTGTTGCATTTTAAGATGTAAAAGTGATGATGTGTTTTCCATCACTTGTTCAGCAACAATGATGTCTATTCTTATTGGGTGTAGCATGTTAAATTGGGAAAGTGATGTTATGTTTCCATCACTTGTGAAAACAATAGTGTTTGGTCTTATGTTTGTAAATCATGCGTTGCAGTGATGATTTGTTTTTCATCACTTGTTGAAGCAACAATGATAGGTTGGCCTTGTTGTCGTAGCTAAGGTCTTGCATCCATCTTGATGTAAACTTCACCATTGAATATGTGTTATAAACTTGTGGTAAGTGTGGGATGTTTGGGTCATTAGTTGGTCATAAAAGTCAAGCATGTAATTTGCAAAACAATGTACTACAGGTTGCAGAGGTAGCAGGTGTCGACTCATCACTTAAGGCTCCAAAGAACAAAGGTGAAGTAGATGGAAGTGAGACCATTTTAGGACGCTTGTGAAGCAAACAAGGTACAGAGAAGTTGCAGATTATTTTTCATGCTTTTGGAGGACCAAAAGATCCTCAATGGGGAGGATTCATCTAGGTGGCTCCAAAGATACACAGCACAAAGAGGGCTTATGAATGCTGGAAAAATCAAAGTGCTCAGAATGACTTTGACTGAGGATCAGAGCATAGATCTCGTCGTCCTGATTGTGGAGGTGAAAACAGTTTGTAAATATGACCTCATATGAGGGAGAACGGGCTAGTCAAAGTTTTTGTCAAAGTTGGGCTATGGGCCAGGTTTAAGTGTCCTACAATTTGACCAACCCCGAGGAATGAAACCTAGCTCCCGAAATCAGTCAAAATTGTGGCCTTGTTAAAATTCCCAATATCCCTTTAAAAAAAAAATAAATTAAAATGACTATTTATTTTAAAAATTAAAAAATATGTATAAAAACTGGTGGCGAGCGATGACCCCCACCACTGCCGTCGCACCCCAAAAAAATTACATAAAAAAAAATTAGACTAAAAAGGCCGACGGGCCATGAACCCCACCAGCCTAATCGCAACTGAAACCTTAACAAAAAGTAAATTAAAGTTTGGCTCAGCGGAACATCACCCCGCCGAGCCCTCCACCATATATAATACATTGTTATGGGGGTGGGCACGGGGCACCTCCAGTGGACCTGGCCCACACACCAAAACCCTTAAATGCATGCAATAACATAAGATACAGGGCCAGCAGGGGTAGAACCTGCCCAGACCATGTGGCTGGCCACCAAGCGAGCGGTACTAAAACATACAATCACCTTTAATTATGATACCATCCACAGTCTATGAAAAAGGTGTGGAGGGCATGGAACAGTGCGGAGGGCATGGGGCAGGGCACCCAATATGGACCTAATACCCCACCCCCCCCCCCTTTGTAATTAATTCAGTTTCATAAAGCAATTACGCACAAAAAATAGGAGGGGAGAGGTTTGACCACTCGACCCCTCCTTAACCATTATCCATCTCTACCAACCTGCCAAACTACTTACATTGATTAATCCACCTAAGATTTAATATAAATGTTCATTTCATCAACACGCTAGGCCAGATGGAGGAACCAGGAGCAGGCATGGATTTCGAGACAGAGGAGGCAGAATCTTGGCACGCAGTTCGAGGCGACATTTTACAGGAGGGGTGAAATTTCACTTTGTCAGATTTTGACAAATTTTATATGGTTTCAACACTTCTCGACACCACGAACACAATGGCATTGTCTGTGTCTCCATTAGAGTTCTGCATTTTTCGGCCATTTTCAGTATGAGGTTGGAACCCTTATTGCTACAGAAATAGGGAGCGGAACCATGATCCTTACAATTTTCCTAGGGAGGTAATTCTTCTCCATGTCGGAATATAGTCAAGTTTACAGTTGTTTTTCATGGTTTTCCGTAGGGATCACAATGGAGAAGTCAGATTCACCTTTGGAGTTGTAGATTTCTAGTCCACCCATGGAGCAGAATCTTTGAGGAATCTAGGGGGAATCTAAAAGATTCGTTGAGCCCCAGATTCTTAACTTTCTCAGAATTCAGAAATTGGACAGTCGATTTTTCACTATTCAGCGTCACAAATCTGATGGTGCATTCAGATTTCTCATTCTCTCATTCCATTATTCAGCCACTTTTCTAAGTGGAATGCAGGTGTTAACATTAATGTGTGAGCAACCATTCCCATGCGATTGATGCCGTGAGATTGGTGGTCCGTGCAGCTTCAGTAGTTTGACATCTGCTTCTTCAGATGGCCCTTGTTTGTGAGGTATATGTTTTGTTCATGTACTTCTTCGTTATTCATTATGGTGCACAAGTCCTTGTTGATGTTGATGAGGGATCTTGTTTATTACATGTTTTCATGATTCCTGCTTGATGTGACGCAAAATCATCTATATGATGTACTTATTGTCATGATTTGTCATGTTATGTTTTGAGATCTCTTTTTTGTATGTTGATTGGATACTCATGTTGTCGTCATGCCTGTTTTCATGGAGATCCCTTTTATGCCATGTTGGTGGGATGCTCGTCGTGCATGAGTTTATGTCATACTGATAGGAGTCATTTTGACTGAGAGTTCCTATAGCGGAACATCTCTTGGAGCCACTCCTGCGTGAGGGCATTTTTCCTTGTATGATAACGACATCACCTCTTATGTACATCATCACTACTCACAACACTTAATGCAACAACCTACACCATCTTGACACTGGGGCTCAGAGACGTAGTCCCTCCTGGACGAACTCTGTTATCAATGGCTTATGTTTTTATGTTGCTGATGAACGTCTTGTTCCTCTTATTTACAACATGCAGATGTATTCATTAATTTTCTTTTAAAAATGAAATTTAACATATCACGAAAGTAAAAGGTCCTGGAAGGGTCCTTCCTCACACCCACACCTGGATTACTCTGGTACCAATTGTTGGAAATACCGAGAGGGGAGGTGAATTAGTATTCCTTAGCATTTAGCACTTTCAAATATTTTCAGAGCATTAGTTAATATTCAATTATTATTAATTTTTATGCAGTAATAACAGTAAATAAAAGAACACAATAAGCACAAGAATTTTAGGTGGAAAACCCCCTCTAGGTCAAAAACCATCAAATGCTTTTCTAATAAATTCTTTAATCTTCAACCCCAATTGAAATGAAAGCAACATCTTCCTAGAATTCTAGAAAATCATTCTTCTCCAACTCCCACTGGAAGGATTCCCCAACGCCCTATTTTCTTCAGTAATCAACTAAATGGATGCCCCAACACCATAGCAAGCCATAACTCGCCCTAGCACCACCCTACCACCCTGTAATGGTTGAAATGAGACAAGAGTGTCGATTCTTGTACCAGGGAGAATGATCCACTATTGAATATGATTTACAATGATTTTAGCGGAACACCCAATCACACTATGACCTGCAACCCAACCATGACATCATCCCAATAGAGACTCCTATACCTTCCAATAATCCCTTTTCAACTCTAGGCGGATTGACTCTTTTAGAATAATGACTCTTCCAATGATGAAACTTTTACAAATGACACTTTTACAACTTTACAATGATGACTCTTGGGCTTGACAGTTTTACAAATGACTCTTTTACAACTTTACAATGATGACTTTTTGCCTTAACACTTTTTCACATATATGGATGGTTGTCATGTCTTCAAAGGATGTCCTGCTGCAATGATTTCTTTGATTTGATACTTATTCTCTTGAATTCCCACTTGAAGTTGCACTTACTCTTCTTCTACCTGCATGAAAAATTTTCCCAGCAACACCAATCCCAAAACAAAACAAAATACCCTTCAACTTACCTCTACCTGCAAAACACATGTAAGTGCATAGTAATGAATAAATACAAATTAAAATTACAATGCGTACCTGAAGTGTTATTTTCACTTTTTTTTGTTGACTTGTTGCAGCAGTAGATAAAAACTCCCGCTCTTGATATAGGCTTAGAATCTATGTAATACTATATTTAAAACTAACCTAAATATATATACAAAAAAAAAAGTAATGATAGACCCTAGACTTGTGATGGACCAAGTTCTAAGTACAACAACAGAGACCAATCTATCAACTATGACAAGACAAGTAAGATGAACTTGCAACATCATATATATTTAGCAGAATTTGTGTAGCATCAAGAATATGTAGCATCAAATGTGTAGTATAAAGAATAGGACATCCGAAATTTGGTATCAAAACTAACTGTGACATATAGAGATATAAACGAGGCCGTATATATACTTATGTTGTTCTGCAAAAAAATATGTCAGAGATGATACCCATATTTCAAATCTAAACACTAATCATACATACCTTGTTGTAAGAGACTTACACTTGTCTGTAATGTGTGGTCCTTACTGTAGTGATGCTTGAATGCATTCTTTTTCGTTCCTTCTAGGAGCTCGATATTGAATTGGTTATATCTATGTAATTTTGGATCTCCAAAGTCTGAATATTGTACTATGGCAGCCCTCTGAGTCCAATTTCCAACCCCATAGTTTTGATAAAGATTGGATTCTTCAAGAAAGAGTTATGCCCATTCTCCCACGATGACCTGTTTGACATCCAATTCGAGAGCCTGTAAAAACACTAACTTCCACAGATCATATCTCTGAAAATATAGCAAACCAAGATCTGAAACTTGGTCATGCTGTTCATCAAGATTTAGGCTTAAATGGGTTTTAATTCAACTTCTGGAGCTTCACAAAATCCCTACAAGAGGAGGATATGATAGTTAATATTTATATGAATGTATTGATTTGAGAGGGTCCTCAGCAAGTGAACGTTGGAGAGATTTTAGAAGATTTTTTTTTTAATTATTGACTATTCAATGACCACAACCAATTATGAGTGTCATGCCACAACCCCATAGGGAGTTAGCCCACTAACTGGGGTTGCTAACTTCAAACACGAATATCTCTCAAACCGTGAAAAATGACTTGTCGTGCCATATATGAACAGAAACATATAGACAAGTAGCATACATCTCTAACATCCTTGAGTCATAATATATTAATTTTTCAAGTCAAAATTCCCCTGTAATATCGGGGTAGCCCCGTGTTTCTTGGGTTGACATCAATGAAAACCATTGATCAACAGAGGAATATCATGGTAGTTGCAATATTCTTGTATAATATCAACACATTAGAAATTTTGTTGGATAAGCCATAAAATGATGATTAAAGTGATAAACTAGATGGAATTTCATCATAGTTGTAGGCTTCAAGAAAAGGATCAGCATGGTGGGTGTGATTTTAGTTGTCTGGAGAGTCATGGAGAAAAATAATGGGAGATAGTTTGGAGAAATATTAGAGGTAGCATATGGCCTCAGAGTCTCTGTCAAACCCTCTCCAATGGAAATTTCTCTAGAAGATATTTCCATCAATATACACAAGTCTGAAAATGGATGTTTGTTTCAAAAGTTATGGCCTGTTGAAGTTCAAAGATTTGAAGCCTTCGGCACAAAGGAATATCAGCATATGAGAGATCGATAATCTAGAATATTGAAGATCAGAAGATCGGAGGTTAGTATATCATTGCATCGGCGATTGAAGGTCAGCGTATCGATGCATTAGGAGATGAGAATATCGGTGCTCTAGCATATTAGCATATTAGAGATCGGCAGATGAAGATATCAACATATCAGTGATCAGAGGTCACCATCTCAGACATATCAGTGATCGAAGAATCAAAACTTCTGAGTGTGAGAACCTTTTAAAAGTTGCAATATGGGTGAAGCGTCGATAGCATTAAAATCCCTGAGGAATTCCAAAGGGAGATTAAGAAAGGCTTTCATCGTAAAACCAAAGGTGGGCAGACCCTTTTCTCTCTCCTCTAGCAAGAAACATGGCAAGATGTGATTGGCAATGATAAGGACACATGGTAGCATGTGATTGGCTCCAATAAGAACACATGGAAGCCTTTGATTGGTTTCGATGATGTATAACGGAAGCTAATGTCATCATGACGTGTTTGTACAATTGGACACATGGCAGGCATATTCAACCATATTGGGTGTTCTAATGGGCCATAAGCGGGTGACACATGTCATATCTATGGAGTCGCCATATGAAAGTGATAATGTCATATTAGAAGCTGTGGATTAGAGGAATGACGATGATGGAAATCTATAACAAATCAAGTTTTGAAAAGCTCTGATATAGAGGGCTTCTGATATGGGCTGGCACATGGTTATAAGAGATCAAAGAACCAAAGGTGTGGAGTAGGGGCCAAGCACTGAGAGCTATGGGATATAGAGGAAGTGGGAGTATTGCAACTCCAAAGTTAAATCCCCGATTCAAAACTTCTGATGACATGGGCTCTAATATTTGTCTAGCGCATGGTCAAGAAGAACTTGAAAAACCAAGGGCATTAAGGATTTATTTTACAAAGGAAAAATAGCCTCTGGCGGGGTAAAAAATGCTCTAACACCTCAAGGCTAAGAGGTAGGTCACCCTCAATCCTATGGTGAGAAATGCAGGAAGGGCTAGATGGAAGGAGCTCGTCATATCAGAGGTCGACAATCGAAAGATTAGAATATTGCACCACTAATAAGATTGTGATATGTATTTTCTCTGATAAGGAAGTAGAGGGATTTAAAGAGCATATGTGTTGGTAGTTACGAAGTTGAATTCAGGAGCAGATGAGGTCATCTCAGGATTAATGGTGACTTTTAAAGACTGTTGGGTCAAGGAAGCAATGACCATGATCTTCAGGAAAGAATTTTGGGTCTGACTTTACGTGAGAAAAATTATTCATGTGCTCAGATGCACATCTTAGTGAGTTAAGTGGATTAATGTGTCAGTTACCATAGAACAAATGAAGATCGATGGAGTTTGTTGATGGAGTCAGATGGATCAGTAGAAAACTCTAAGACAAGGAAAAAAGGACAATGTTCCACAGAGTAGCCATGCTGAAGTAGAGCCAAGACGTATGAAACCATAAATAATCATGGAGAGCCTCAATGAAATGAGTGTTGTTCATAGTGAGGATTGTGCCTTGTTGGAGTGTGCAGGTGGACTAAGAATTCATTCTCAGTATGGAAAAATAGCCAAGTGACCATTCTCTTGTCTAACGCAATGGGAGAGACCAAGTCAGACACAAACGCATAATGAAGAGCCATGTAGAGGTACACTCGCATAGTGTGAATACAAGATAGAGTGCTAGCATTGATCAGGGGGCCACAGAGGAACAAAACCTTAGATATTAGATGCACAAGGTGGGGGGAAGCATCATAGTGGCTAGAGAGCTAAGCAAAAAAGCTTGGAGTGTGTGTGCTACTTTGCAAGGCTGAGTGAGAGCCAGTTCTGTAGAGAAAGGTTGAAGGTGCCTATGCAGAGGTAGGAGACCCCGAGTGCTGCGTTGTTGTGTGTAAGGTCAAAATTTTCATGCGCGCTATGTGTTAGGTGGAAGTTTTCCATGCATTGTGTGAGAAAGGCTAAATTTGTCTATTCTCTGTGTAAATGTCGTAGTTTCCTGTGTTGTATGAGAACATATGAAGGTGCCTATGCAGTAAGGGAAGGTCAAGAGTTGTGTGTGTGCTATGGAGAGAAAAAGGCCAAGAGCTGAGTGTTTACTGATGAAGAGTAGAGAACAAAGTGTTGGCATTATGGCTAAAGTGTTGTCCTTGATGGCAACCCATTCAGGTGATAGATCACTGTACTTCAAGTCAGCAGCAGAGGTTGATGATCAGCTATCAAATATTGAAGAAAATAAGGGGTACGTAGGTACACCTTACAGAAAGTGCGTACCCGCAGGTACACCATGCAGGGACCGCGTCCAGATACGCAGACCAGCCGTTCAGGAGGTGCGTCCCCCCAGTGCACACATTTCAAGGCAAAGAAATTCACATGTGGGGTTTTCTTATGTGTTACTCTTGGTATTTAGCCGACGGTATTGGGTTATTATGGTGTCGGCTCGTGGTATTGTTCCATGATTTTAGGAGGAGCTTGCCGATATAAAGCAAAGGAGATCATTTGGCTTGAGTATGTCTTTGGTTGAATATCTTATGAGGGCTAGATCTGGTCTAGATCTAAAGAACGCGAATCTACTGATGGACTGAGATCTCTTCGGCGCATGATCAGATCTGTAGATCTGACTGTCTGGGTTATTCTTGAAGTCTTGAAATCATTTATGCCCCGAAGGTACGCAGGTACAGTGAAAGAAAAGTGCACCGGTACGCAGGCTCAGAAGCGTTGTAGGTGCGCCGGGACGCAGGCGCAGAAGCGCTGCAGGTGCGTCGGTACGCAGGCGCAAAAGTGCTGCAGTTGCGGAGGTACGCAGGAAGTCTATTTGGCACAGTGCATGGGTACGCAGCTGCACAGTTCAGAACAGTGCGTACTGTACGCAGGCATTACATGGGTGAAGCTGCGTACTTCTCTTGAAATCAATTTAGCTGTTCATGTTTATCATTGTTGTGTTCTGGGTTTTGAAGTGATGTCTGGTTTCTGGTATTATGTTCTGATAACAGCAGTGATTGAGTGAATGATTATGATTAGCTTCAGAATTGATGGATCAGGTTCTTAATGACCTGATGGACTAGATCTGATTGATGACTCTCATTGTATATGTATTGATCTAGTGATTGGGTGTTTCAGAAGGTTGTTTGATTATGAGCTTCAATGTTGTTGTTGGGTCCAGTATGAAAATTGGATGAAATGTGGCCTTTCAGATTATGGGTTGTGCTTCAGTGTATCCAGTATGAAAATTGATGAAATGTGGTACTTGGAGGAGAGAAGATTGTAGGCCGGCGCCTACGTACTAGTATCTAAGCTAGTACAAGAGCTAAAGGAAATCTTTGGAGCATTGTAGCAGGTAGTAGCCTGCGTACTAGTAAATGGATCGGCTAGTACAAGAGCAAAGGGGGTTGTAGCTCCCGTACTGGTATAAGACTGCACCAGTACAAATATTGTAAAAGGATTTTCTTATTAAGAAGAAGATTGAGATGACTTGCAGCAGGTGGTTTTCTCCCGCATTGGATTTCCACCTTATATCATGGTGTTCATGTGTGTGCCTTATGTGTGATGATCTATTCTCTATTACTGCATCTGTTATCTGATAATATGGTTGATAATATTCTAATGACTCATTGAAGATCAATTAACTTAATCATAAGAAGTTGTGGAAGTAGCATATATGAATCTGATTATGGAAATGAAAAAGTTTTACTAATGTGATAATACTGATTCACCCACCCCCTCTCAGTATTATTTCCAACAATTGGTATCAGAGCAGGTCCTTTGATAGAAGCTTGATCGCTTGAAGGAGATCCGTGGAACAATGGGAAAGAAGCTTAAGAAGAAAGCACCTAAGAAAAAGAAGTCATCTCAGAAGAACTATGACAGTGGGAGAATCGATTGGGGATTAGGTATAAGAAGCTCTTCAGATTCAAAATCAGATTCAGAATCATTATCAGGTATGAATGTGTTATCCTCTGATGTTCCAGCTATATTTCCTTGTGAAAGGGATGAAAGTGATAGTGAGACTACAGAACTTGCTCTGATGGGTGAGCAAGAAAGATGTCAAATAGAGGAAGAATTTAACAGGCTGACAAACAAAATTATTGAACAAGAAAAACGTTTTGACGTAAAGAGTAGTGCCCTCAAGTTATGCAAGGAAAGGTATCAAAAGTTGCAGGATGAAGCAACATCTCTAAGAAATGAAGTCATTGAAAAGAACACAACAATCAAGGAGCTCAGAGATCGATCCAGTTATTATGAAAATCTTGAAGCTACAATCCTCTCACTAAAAGGAGATCTTGAAGAATCAAAGAAGCAGAATACAGATCTACTCCAAGCCATTGAAAAACAAGAAAACGAAGTCACCAGCTTAAAATCTCAACTAGAATGTGCCTTCCGAGTTCGTCAAATGCAGCAGGATCTGAATGAAGAACAAGAAAAGGAGATTCTCAAACTAAGGGAACAAATGGAAGAAGGAAGGAAAGCTGAAGAAGTTTTGAAAAAGAAATCTCTTGAAAAGGAAGAACAGCTTCAGGTTGAGGTAAATATCTTGAAAGGTAAACTAGAAGAAAAGGATAAGCTTTTACGATTTCAAGATAGCTCTAAAGTATTAGATGATATTCTTAGTAGTCAAAGGTCCCCTGCTATAAAGACTGGTCTTGGTTTCCATGAATCTGTTGAAGGTGAATCTAGTTCACAAGGTGAGGCAAGAAATTCTAAAGAGAAATCTAAAGTGATCAATGAAGAAATGAAAGATCAATCTCATCATCAACCAAGGAAAGAAATTCCTCAAAGAAAATCCTTTACTCATTCTATCAATAATGTTGAATGTTATGTATGTCATAATCTTGGACATGTTGCAGCTAGATGTAGAAGAAGAAGAGTTCAAGACCATTATGTAGACAAGTCATCTCAATCAAGGTATTTTTATGGATATTGCTTTGCTTGCAATACGTTTGGTCACAAAACTACTGATTGTTACAGGAGGAATATGAAACATGTAAGATGTTATGCATGTAACAAGCCTGGACATATAGCTAAGGAATGCAGGAACAAAGTGTGGGCACCATATCAAAAGGAGAAAATGTCATCATCACGCTTGAAGATATGGAGGAAAAAGGAAGTACAGTCAGAAAAGGATGGCACAGCACAATGTACAGACATACCAGAATCAGAGGGAGCTGAAAGTACAAAACTTCAGGTTCCTGAATCTCATATGCAAACTTCATAAAGGCAAGTCGCATATATACGCGAGTTGGATACTGCACAATCGCGTATATGCTTGTTTGAAGGCAGTAGGCAAGTGAAGTTGGAAATGAATCTATCAGATCTGGGAATCTGACTGTCAGTAGCACAAAGGAGGACTGTTAATTCGGCCCTAATCAGAAGGCCGCAGGTGTTTAACAGAAGAGCTGCGTGGGGACGCAGTGCAGTAACAGGAGATCTGCGTGGGGACGCAGTGCAGTAACAGGAGATCTGCGTGGGGACGCAGTGCAGTAACAGGAGACCTGCGTGGGTACGCAGAGCAGAAGAAGGAGAGCTGCGTGGGTACGCAGAGCGACTAAGGTTCAGGTGCGTCCGCATAGTAAAAGTACGCGGCACGATAGTATTTTTGGGTGCGTCCCTGCAGCAACTGATGGAACAGGTGCGTGGGTACGCTCTGTAATAGAAGACTATTGTTAGGACTCCAATATGTACCATTTTGTTATATATTTTGATATCATTTTACTCTCAAAACCATAAGCTCCAATGTCTTTTTCATTCACTATATCCTAAGGTATATGGAAACCTTCTCTTTATTATATGGTTAATCTGTCTTACATTTAATTCCATAATACTCTTATATTTTATCAATTATTGAAGTGCACTGTTGCTAACATAAGTTGAAGATCGCAGATAAAGTTATATGCCTTGATGAGAACGAGCGACTGTAGCTGAAACAGCTGACTGAGTTGCGGGAACAGCCGACTACGTTGCTGAAACAGCTGGTCTTGTTGCTGAAACAGCTGGTCCCGTTGCTGAAACAGCTGGTCCCGATGCTGAAACAGTTAACTCAGCTGCTGAAACAACCGACAAAGCACGCAAATTCCGTTATGCGTAATTTGCGATTCTGAAGAACTTTTTGTGGATAATAGCAGCAGGCCGAAGATACGGTTACCTGAATTATTGTAAAGATAGCATGACTGTTGTCTCGGTTGTAACAGTATCTCTTTTTAAAGAAGAACAGAATAGTCTTGTTTTGAACAGAATCGAGATATCCGCTCTTGTGTAAAATTGTAAATGATGTCTCCTCTTTAAAAAGAGGAGACATCATCATTAGAGGGGATCGAACTGTAATTTTGAGAACAGTATTGTGTGAGACAGGAGCTAGTCTCCTTTTTGTATGTACCAGTTTCTTGACAGATGAATAAAGACCTGTTTTGAGCATTCTAGTTTAATTCTTTCTCTTGGGGAATCTTGTGAGAAGGAAAGGGCCCGCCTTCCTCACAAGATCCACCCCTTTATTCCTGTAGTTGTTTATTTCTTATGTATTTGCATTGTATTTAGTTATGTTGCTGAAACACTAGTTACATGGTTTGTGATACTTTGTTTCTTAGCGCTACATGTATTGATTGCACGAGTGGATGATGAGAGCATGTGCTGAAGATCCCTGTACAGAGGGATAGGGTCTTGCTCCATTGATTGCTTTCTTTTACTTGCAGTGTGATTAGAACAGAGAGGCCAAGTGCTGAAGATTCCTGTTCCTGGGAATAGGGTCTTGACCTCTTAAGGTTACTTCTTTTGCAGTGTGATTAGTGCCAGGCAGCAGGTGCTGAAGTTCCCACCAAGGAATAGGGTCCTGTTCCTGCTATAGTTGAATGATTTCTTTTCTTATACATTTATTTCCCTTTTGCTGTAACAGAGAAATCGTGTCTGCTATAAGTTAATTGACTTCAGCTTTAATTAAGTAGACTGTGAATTGATAGATTGCTGAATTTAACAATTGTGTGTGACTTTCTTTTACTACAACATTGAACTGGTTTTGAAATTGAGCATATCCAGTGCGCTATTACCTTTGGAATAAAAAGACCTTCTCGGGTTGACAATTTATGTGGAGCTCGAATTGTGAAAACAATTAGAGCGACCAACATTTTGGCGCCGTTGCCGGGGAAGGTAATTATAGATTTCAAAAAGCATTTATCTATTTTTTTCTAATGTGCAGATTGTATGAGAGGACGAGGAAACCAGAAGAAAAATAACCGCGCAGGTGGCAAGGGCTGGGGAGGACGAAAAACGTTTATTGAAGAAATCGTATCAAAGGCTGAATCATCACAAAGACTGAGTTCTCGAAAGTCAAAATTTCAGCGTTCCCCTTAGTCAGATTACAGAACAGAAGAAGTTGTGGGTCCTGAACATACAGAAGAAGTTGTGGGTCCTGAAAATACAGAAGAACCAGCAGTCAGCGCTGAAGAGTCAGAGGAAAGTAGCAGAATAGAAGAACATATCGAGGAGATAGTAGAAAGCGCTGGACGACCGGTAGGAAATATTGAAGAACCAATAGAGGATTCTGACGATCGAGAAAGTGCAGTAGGAGGACCAACAATGGAAGACAACAATGATAATTTCCTCTTTGGAGGAGGACGTACAGGTCCTGAAGAAGAAAGAAGGGATGAAAATTCTCTTTCTACCTTGGGATTTCCCATCAGTGATCTTCCTGCAGGAACAATGAAAAATATCCCATTGTCTGCCCTACCTAACTTTCATGGTTTATCTACTGAGGATCCTGACGAGTTTCTTTTTGAATTTGATATTTTATGCAGAAGCTATGATTATGTTACTAATGCTCAAAAGTTGAAACTGTTTCCAGCCACCTTAAAAGGGAATGCCTTGAGATGGTTCATGAGCCTTGGGAGCCAGGTAATCACAACATGGGAGCAAATGAAACAAAAATTTCTGCTTAAATATCAGGACTACTGCCGGACAAGAGAGAAGAAGGATGAATTATTCAATATGGCACAAAAATCGGATGAAAGCTTGGAGGACTACATCGAAAGATTGCAATACAACATACAGAGATCCGATCATCCAGATATAAGTAAGGAAATTCGTAAAACAATATTACTTAGAGGGTTAAGGGATGATTGTTTAAATATGTTAAATATGCTTGCTAAGGGAGATATATCTAAAGAATCATATGATGAGATTTGTGAACTTGCTAAAAGATGTTCTAGGGGAGCTGCAAGAAACAGAATAAGAGATTCCACCTATTCAAGGGTACAGAAATCAGCCAATGGAGGAGCAACAAGAGCAGAGATAGGTAATTTGCTTGAAGAATTTAAAACCGAAATGCTAAGTTCTTTTGCTTCGCAGATTGACACTTTGCAGGTTAAGAAGAAGCAGGCTGAGGCAGAAGCAACTCTGGCTGTCTACTGCCCAAAATGTAGAGATAAACATCCACTAAGGGAGTGCCCAAGAGATAAAGTACCAGTTTGCACCCTTTGTGAGAAAGATCATGAGACAGAACAATGTCCATCTCTACCGGGGATAAAAGCAGCGATGCAGCCAACAGAGGAAGAAGCTGAAGCAGTCTACCTGCTAACTCAAAGAAGACAGTGGCAACCTAAAGGGCAAGGTACGAATTCTGGTATGCCATTTAATCGTTGGAACAATTATTCTGCTTTTGGCCAAACAGGCTACCCCCCCTTCAACCAAATGCAATATCCACTTTTCAATCAAATGAGTTTCCCACCCATGCAAATGCAAATCCCTCCCTTTGTTGATCCTTCAATGTGGACTCCTTGGCCTCCACAGCAACCACCTCCTTTCAATCCTTGGAACCCAAGTTGGAATAATCAATCACTTCCATACCCAAATCAGATGCCCCAATTCCAACAATCACTCTCTCTGCCATCAAATGCCCCACCAAACAACCAAATGAGACCCCAACTACCCGCGCAACCAAATCCTAACCCCAACAATAAAGCTGTGCAAGTTATTGAAATTCAGAATCAGTCTATATCCCCTACTATGCAATGTAATGATATTCATTTGAGATCTGGAAGAGTAGTAGAGCCTATTATTGATGATATAACTGATTCAGATAAAAATGAAATCGGAAAGCAAAAAGAAGCTCAACCACCTTCTAACAAAAATGCTGAATCAACAGAACCTCCATTCCCCGAGCGTTTGGTTTTAACCAAAACAACTGAAACACCTGCTTTTAATTTTATGGGGGAATTGCAAAATTTGTATATTAAGATTCCACTTTTACAAGCATTAAAAGATGTACCAATTTATGCCAAAACATTAAGGGATATTTGTGTGAAGAAACCTGGTAGGAAAACCAAGGATCCCCTTACAGTACATGTGATGGGAGACTTGTCTGCATTAATGTCCGGAAAAACCCCTCCTGTAAAATATGGTGATCCTGGCCATCCTACTGTTACAGTTCAGATTGGTAAAGCAGTAATCCCCCGGGTTTTGGTAGATTTAGGTGCAGCAATTAATATAATGACTCTGGAAACTTCACAATTGTTACAGCTGAATAACACAATCAGAGATACACCCACCATTTTAGAGTTAGCTGACCGTTCCACAATTAAGCCAGAAGGGGTTGTTGAAGACCTACTCATTTCAGTTGAATCCTGGAAATATCCAGCTGATTTTGTTGTATTGCAAACTAAAACAAAGCTGGGGGGACATCCCTTAATTCTAGGAAGGCCATGGTTGGCCACAGCTGATGCATTTATAAGTTGCAGATCTGGTTCAATGACAATTTCTAATGGTTATGAAACAAAACAGTTAACTCTTTATCCTCACGCTACGCCAGTAGTTAATAATGAAGATTCTATATGGATGGATTATGATGATAATGCTGTTCAGCCGATTCTAACTATAGGACAAGCTTTAACTCTTAAAGACAATACAGAAGATGAAATAATCAATAATTTTATTTGTGAACCTTCTTCTGTTATTACTGAAACACACAATCAATTAACTGCAATTTTTGAAACTGATATACAAGAAAAGATTGAACCTGAAGATTCATCTCAAACTTTAAACACGATCCCATCTAAGAGCATAACAGTTGAAATTGAACCCGGTAAGACATTAAACATAAATCCTGATTTAACAGACACTGAAACAGAGCAGCTAATGAAGTTATTACACAAATATAAGGAGGCATTTGCCTGGGATTACACGGACATGAAAGGTATTTCTTCTGAATTATGTACTCATAGAATTTACATTAAAGAAGGATGCCGACCTGTTTGTCAACCCCAAAGACGGATGAATCCTAATTTACGAGAAATTGTTAAAGAAGAACTTCAAAAATTGCTTAATGCAGGGTTTATATACCCCATATCTGACAGTGAATGGGTTTCCCCGTTAGTAATTGTTCCTAAGAAAAACGGGAAATGGAGGGTATGTGTTGACTATAGAGCTTTAAACAAAGCTACCCAAAAGGATCACTTTCCCTTACCTTTCATTGATCAGGTGTTGGACAGTCTTGCAGGGAAGAAATTCTTCTCTTTTCTAGATGGATTCAGTGGTTATAATCAGATAAAAATTGCACCCCAGGATCAAGACAAGACCACTTTCACCAGTCCTTGGGGAACTTTCGCCTATAGAGTTCTCCCATTTGGATTATGCAATGCACCAGCAACCTTTCAAAGAGCTGTTATAGGAATTTTCTCAGATATGCTGAATGACTGTATGGAAATATTTATGGATGATTTTACCCCCTATGGTGTGTCTTTTGAAGAGGGATTACAAAACCTTGAGAAAGTACTAAAAAGATGTATTCAAGCCCACCTTTCCTTAAGTACCGAAAAATGCCACATGATGATGAGTGAGGGAATAGTGCTTGGACATTTTATTTCATCTCTAGGTATTCAGGTAGATCCATCTAAAATATTAGTCATTCAGAATCTTTCTGTTCCTAAAACTCAAACTGATGTGAGAAGTTTTTTAGGACATGCTGGTTATTATAGGAGATTTATTAAAGATTTCTCTAAAATAGCTTCTCCATTGTTTGTATTGCTTATGAAAAATGCTGAATTCAAGTGGACTAGTTCTTGTCAAAAAGCTTTTGAAGAATTGAAGCATCAGCTGTCTACTGCTCCTATTTTGAGGGGGCCTGACTGGAATCTTCCATTTCACATATCCTCTGATGCTTCAGACAGTGCTATTGGAGCAGTCCTGGGACAAGAGGAAAATCATCTTCCTTATGCTATATACTTTATCAGTAAGAACATGACCTCTGCTGAGCTTAACTATACAGTTACCGAGAAAGAGTTCCTTGCAGTAATCTATGCCATTAATAAATTCAGACACTATATTACTGGTTATCCTACGTTTGTGCACACTGATCATTCAGCTATTAAATACTTAATGAACAAATCTGTTACAAATGCTAGAGTTACCAGATGGCTATTACTGTTGCAGGAATTTGATATTACAATTATAGATCGGCCTGGTAAAGAAAATGTGGTGGCTGATTTTCTTTCACGGTTAAAAACTGATAATGATATTCCAGTGGATGATAGTTTTCCTGACGAATATTTGTTTGCAGTTTCTGCTCATTCTCCATGGTATGCAGATATTGCTAACTACTTGGTTGCAGGAAAACTACCAGCACACCTGTCATATAGGGAAAAGAGAAGAATTGTTCAACAAAGTGCCAGGTATAGCTGGATCAGCGGATGTCTCTTCTATACTGGGCTTGATCAGGAGATTCGAAGATGCATTAGAGAAGATGAAGTGTATGACATACTGAAAGCTTGTCATGATGGCCCTTGTGGAGGCCATTTTGCTGATAAAAGAACAGCGCATAAAATTCTGAGGATGGGTTACTATTGGCCGTCACTATTCAAGGATGCAAAGAAGTATGTAAGGGCTTGTGATAGCTGCCAGAGAATGGGTCAACCCAATCATAAAGACCAAATGCCACTAAACCCCCAGGTAGTTTCTGAACCATTTGAAAGATGGGCCTTGGACTTCATAGGACCCATTAACCCTCCATCCAATCAAAGAACCTATATATTAGTCTGCACAGACTATATGACTAAGTGGGTGGAAGCCAAAGCACTTATTAGAGCCAATGAAGAGGCTGTTTTGTCCTTCTTGTTTGAAGATATTTTCACTAGATTTGGAATCCCCAGAGAGCTAGTTACTGATGGAGGACCTCCATTCAATTCTCATGGTTTTAAATCTACTCTTCACAAATATCATATTCAACATAGAGTGACCACACCATACCACCCCCAGGCCAATGGGCAGGTGGAAAGCACAAACAAAGTTTTAGAAGCCATTCTAACTAAAACAGTAAAGGACAACCGAAAGGATTGGTCCCAAAGGCTCCCTGAGGCATTATGGGCTTACAGGACTACTTGGAGAAACACTACCGGTTTTTCTCCCTATGAATTGGTTTATGGTAAAAATGCTATTTTTCTTGTGGAATTTGAAATTAAAACTTTAAAGACTGCCTTAGCTGTTAATCTTGATTTGAATGATGTGCAGACAGCTAGATTGCAGCAACTTTTGGAGTTGGATGAAAAGAGATTGGATGCCATTCACCAAACAAACATGATTCAGCAACAAAGGATGAAATGGCATGACAAAATTATCAAACACAAGCAGTTCCAAAAAGGTAATTGGGCCTTGCTGTATGATTCTCGGTTTGAAAATTTTCAGGGAAAGCTACGTACACGTTGGCTTGGACCGTATGAAGTAGAAGATGTCTTTCCAAACGGAACGGTAAGACTTGTAACAATTGATGATGCTAAAACACCTCTACTAGTCACTGGCCATAGGCTCCGTTTATACAAGCGCCCTGTTTCTAAAGAAGATTTGAAGACTGCTTGCATGACTGATATTCATTATCTTTTTCCAGGGGAGTCTTCTGCTCCTCACAGCACTTAATTTTCTGCACTATATTTTTAGTAGTAGATTAGATTTAGCACTAATAATCCCTGTCAAGGATTGGCATGTTACAATTGAATTTTGCAGATTCTGGAAAGGCAATAAGGAGGACAGATTCATCATGAGAAGATCTGAAGCTTTAAATCAAGAAGCTTCCGCCCATCATTTTATCCTCTTCCCTAAAGTAATATCCCTCCATTACTTCTATCATTCCCACCACTCCCGAAATATCCTCCTTCAGTCTGTGTTACCCATCCCTTACTGCTGAAATAAACCCTTATCATTCACAGACCTAAGTCAGTTATCACAATTTTCTGATTTTTCCCGTTGCTGAAACACCCGTTTCAGCAACGTAACACCAATTTTTCCCGTTGCTGAAACACCTGTTTCAGCAACGTAACACCAACTTTTTCCGTTGCTGAAATACCTGTTTCAGCAACATATCATTGATTCTACCCATTGCTGAAACACCTGTTTCAGCAATACATTATCAATTTCCTCCGATTGATGAAACACCTGCTTCAGCAATGTATCGTTCATTTGTCAATTGCTCACACATCAGTCTCAGCAACTTGTTATTATCAAAGCAGCATCTCTCTTTGACAACATATAAGCTTTCTGGTCCTTCACGATCATACTTCAGATCCTTTTGGTGAAAATTATTTGCAATATACCAGAATCAATTACACAGACCCTTCTATGATCATTCAAGGCTATTGCAACCGACACTTCGAATTATTAATTAAAGGTAAAGTATAAGGTATATGGTTTTAATGTAATTCGGATAAATCATATTAAAAGAGAGGATTTCATTTCATAATGATTGCATATCTCCCCACGTCCAATCATTATTATACCATACGTAGGGGGGGGGGGGGGAATTCCAAAAATGGAATGATTATTTCGCATGCACCAACCTGCCGCCTGTTATCATATCCATTTTTGCCGTCATTTAGACTACGCAGCCATTGTTGCAACAACTAAGTCTGATCAGGGTCTGAGAATACTGAATTGTGCCTCTGCGGAAAAACTCAGAGCTTTAGCCATGGGAAAGGCGGCCATTAGAAATGAGCCCGGCTCCATAAGTCTTCTACAGCTCTTTCCTGAAGCATATCAGATCTTCCAACAAGCAGGGTGGACAGCATATTTTGAAAGGTTGGGAGATTTTAACGCAGAAGAAGTATTAGAATTCACACAGAACTTTGAAGGCAATTTCTCAGTGGTCCGAGGGGTTCGCATTTCAGTGACAGAGGATGACATAGTTCAGGTATCAGGGTTGCCAGCTGAGGGCATTCGCTGGTTTAGCAGGAAGACGGTCGTTCTTAACGCGCAGCAAGACTTTTTGCGCCCGGACGAGCAAGTGGAACCTAGAGGCCGCGGGGTCAGTCTGCATTCACTTCCTCAACCATGGCCATCAGTGGCAGAATTCGTCAAACACTACCTCACATGCGAAGGGCGTTATCAGGTAGTGTACAACCATGACTTTGTTCTGCTGAATCATTTGAGGAATGGAAGATTGGTTAATATCCCTTATTATCTGCTTGGTTGTATTAAAAACATGTCGTATTATTGTAAGCAAGCCAAATCTCCAATGACATCCCTTACCCATCACCGCTTATGCCAGCTGCTAATACAGAGGGGTTTTGCTCAGCAAAATCCCCCTCTGCAGGCCCTACCTAAAATCCCTCTGCAGGCCCTACCTGAAATTCCTTTGCAGGCCCCACCTGAAGTCCCTCTGCAAGCCCCACCAGAAATTCCCCAACCACCTGAAGTCCCTTTGCAAACCCCACCCGAAATTCCTCAGCAAGAGAAAACGTCCCAATTGTCTGAAAATCCTCATAAAGAACAATAGGAGGAAACCCTGAATTCTCCCGTCAACCCAACCCCGAGCTCGCCTCAGTTAGCAGAGCTAACACCCTCTACTATTCCTGTCCCTAGTGACGATTCTCCAACACCCCCTTCTTCACCCATTAAGAAAAAAAGGAAAACCCCAGCAGTCACAAGTTCTAGACCACGGACAAGGTCCACATCCAAAATTCCTACCTCTCCGCAAAACCCTGTCCTGAAGAAAAAGCACTCCCGTTCAAGAAAAAGGAAAGGCAGCGATTTTGCTGCCTTCCTACCAAAAAGAAAAAGGACAAAGACTGTTGAGGCAGAATCTACCTCCATTTTCCCTAACCCTGCCACTATTGCATTGAAACCCTTATCCCCATCCCGAACTCCCCAGCTGGCCTCGTCCGAAGACACTGTCACACAAAAATCAGTGCCTCGAGATAATACGACATTGGTTATGGATCAAGGAGTGACTGCTCCACAAGAACCAGTCACTCGCCCAGTGACTGTAACACAAGAACCAGTCACTGAGGAAGAAGAATACACCAAGCAGGTCGATAATGGGAAATGCCCAGTGACTGTTCCACAAGAACCAGTCACTGAGGCAGAAGAATTTACAGAGCAGGTTGTTAGTGAAGAATGCCCAGTGACTGTTCCACAAGAACCAGTCACTGAGGCAGAAGAAATTACAGAGCAGGTTGTTAGTGAAAAATGCCCAGTGACTGTCCCACAAGAACCAGTCACTGAGGCAGAAGAATTTACAGAGCAGATCAATACTGAAGAATGCCCAGTGACTGTCCCACAAGAACCAGTCACTGAGGCACAGGAACACAACAAGCAAGATGATAGTGGGAAATGCCCAGAAAATGAAATGCCAGAACTAGAGACTGAAATACCAGAACTGGAGATGGAAATACCAGAACTCGAGATTGAAATACCAAAATTGGAGATTGAAACACAGGAATCCATTCCTAACCCGGTGGATGAAACACAAGAACCACCCACTGTGATACCAGAACTAGAGACCGAAACACAGGAATCCATCCCTAACCCGGTGGATGAAACACAAGAACCACCCACTGTGGTACCAGCATTAGTCACTGAGAAGCAAGAATTCATGACTGGTCCGATAGACGAAATACAAGCACCACTCACCGTGGTTTCAGAACTAGTTGCTGAGGAACAAGGATTTATTCCTGATAGAGCACGAGGACTATTTACTGTGGTATCAGAACTAGTTACTGGTGAACAAGAATCCATTCCTGGCACGATGGATGAAACACAAGAGGCACCCATTGTGGTGCAACAACCAGCTACCACTGTGCATCAGCAAAATATTCCAGCAGAAACAACTAGCATACAAGGCCCACATACGATGGCATCTCTACTGCAGGAAAATGAGTTCCTGAAGTCTGAAATAGAAGCTTACAAAGCTGAGTTAGCCATGGCTCGAGAGGCTTTTGAAAAAGAACTCAATCTCCATACATTAGCACAAGTAGCCTCAATGCAAAACAGGGAGACATGCATAGAATATATGTGCAAAGAGTGTGGCATCATTTATCAGAATGCAGGCTATAAAGTAGTTGAAATTTCACTCCCTGAGACAATTATGACAGAGGGAACACAAGAGGAATGCCCCACTGCTCCACAAGAACCAGTAGGACCTCCTATGATGCAAGAAGAAGAAGAAGAAATCGAACAAGAGATATCTCATCCTTTGGGGATTGATGCAGCTATCTCGGCAGAAGAAACACTGCCAGAGCACACCACTATTGATTCAAATATTCCAGCAGAAGAAACATTGCCAGAGCACATGATTATTGATTCAGATATTCCAGCTGAGGAAACATTGCCAAAGCATACTACTATTGATACAGTTGTTTCAGCAGAAGAGACACTGCCTCAGCACAATACTGGTGCAAGTATCCGGACAGAAGAAATAATGCCCCAATGCATTTCCTCTGAGGCAGCCATACAGACAGAGGGAATAGTGCCCAAACCTACTACTTCTGTTAAAAAGACACAGACTCGGCCATGGGACCCATTGGAACAATTCAACAGATGGAAGAAGGAACATGCTGAGAAACAGGATATAGTATTACAACAGCATAAGTTGCAATGGCAAAACTTTGTATACACTAACTGGGAGAACTTGGAGCAATTACTGCAAGAGCACAGGGAATATAAGAAGGAAGCCAGACAGTCTAAGGAACGGATAGCCCTGATGTTTTCATTGGTGCGAAAGTTGATGGTCACACGGAAACCTTCTGTAAACTACGCTCTTTTTCTTGCTGAACGACTAGCTTACTTTCAAATTAAATCAATAGCACATGGTAGACCACATGAAGTACTGACTTCAGAAAAATTTGTTGAGACCTTCAAGGAGGCCCCTGAAAGCGACCAGCATCTGCTGTGCGAACTCTACCTTCATAATGAAGCCATGCCTGAAGAAAGAAGAATTAATCTTATTCCAATTGCAGGTGATATACAAATTAGGGCATTTGCTTCATTTTTGTCTAATCAGCTCACTTGGCAAACTGCGTTCAATACAAGCAGTCATAATGAGGAGAATAAACTCCTGTGGAATAGGCCAGAGCCGGTAAGCCCAGCCATGTTTATAGCACAGTACTATGAATTCTTGCAGAAGCCAGGTATGAGCGAGCACATAGAGCAATTACAGGCTTCAATCCTTTTTAATTGTCAAGAGCATATTCGAATGAAGGGTCCTGCTGCACTGAAGGCCAATGATCTCTTTTGGCAGCAATCAGATAAGGAAAGACAGGATTATCATCCTTTTAACCCTCTCAATTTTCACGCTGCATTGTATAGAGTCCCTAAGTATATTGATTGCATTCAGCATTGTGGAGTCAACTGGATTGGGTATCATTTTCGTTTTCCAATCTTATGGCTGCCTTCAGAAAAATATCAAAATCATTACCTGTTGACTGACGAAGAGGAAGCCTCGGCATGGCAACAGTTGCAGACCAACAGCGGATTCCGAGCTCCTATAGACGCCACTTTCTCCAGCTACTGCCTGAGTAATTTGCATTGCCAGTCCCAGTACTCAGACTCTGATTCAGACGAAGGGGTTGCCTGAGGACATGCAACATTTTTAGCTGGGGGGGATGTTAGGACTCCAATATGTACCATTTTGTTATATATTTTGATATCATTTTACTCTCAAAACCATAAGCTCCAATGTCTTTTTCATTCACTATATCCTAAGGTATATGGAAACCTTCTCTTTATTATATGGTTAATCTGTCTTACATTTAATTCCATAATACTCTTATATTTTATCAATTATTGAAGTGCACTGTTGCTAACATAAGTTGAAGATCGCAGATAAAGTTATATGCCTTGATGAGAACGAGCGGCTGTAGCTGAAACAGCTGACTGAGTTGCGGGAACAGCCGACTACGTTGCTGAAACAGCTGGTCCTGTTGCTGAAACAGCTGGTCCCGTTGCTGAAACAGCTGGTCCCGTTGCTGAAACAGCTGGTCCCGATGCTGAAACAGTTAACTCAGCTGCTGAAACAGCCGACAAAGCACGCAAATTCCGTTATGCGTAATTTGCGATTCTGAAGAACTTTTTGTGGATAATAGCAGCAGGCCCAAGATACGGTTACCTGAATTATTGTAAAGATAGCATGACTGTTGTCTCGGTTGTAACAGTATCTCTTTTTAAAGAAGAACAGAATAGTCTTGTTTTGAACAGAATCGAGATATCCGCTCTTGTGTAAAATTGTAAATGATGTCTCCTCTTTAAAAAGAGGAGACATCATCATTAGAGGGGATCGAACTGTAATTTTGAGAACAGTATTGTGTGAGACAGGAGCTAGTCTCCTTTTTGTATGTATCAGTTTCTTGACAGATGAATAAAGACCTGTTTTGAGCATTCTAGTTTAATTCTTTCTCTTGGGGAATCTTGTGAGAAGGAAAGGGCCCGCCTTCCTCACAAGATCCACCCCTTTATTCCTGTAGTTGTTTATTTCTTATGTATTTGCATTGTATTTAGTTCTGTTGCTGAAACACTAGTTACATGGTTTGTGATACTCTGTTTCTTAGCGCTACATGTATTGATTGCACGAGTGGATGATGAGAGCATGTGCTGAAGATCCCTGTACAGAGGGATAGGGTCTTGCTCCATTGATTGCTTTATTTTACTTGCAGTGTGATTAGAACAGAGAGGCCAAGTGCTGAAGATTCCTGTTCCTGGGAATAGGGTCTTGACCTCTTAAGGTTACTTCTTTTGCAGTGTGATTAGTGCCAGGCAGCAGGTGCTGAAGTTCCCACCAAGGAATAGGGTCCTGTTCCTGCTATAGTTGAATGATTTCTTTTCTTATACATTTATTTCCCTTTTGCTGTAACAGAGAAATCGTGTCTGCTATAAGTTAATTGACTTCAGCTTTAATTAAGTAGACTGTGAATTGATAGATTGCTGAATTTAACAATTGTGTGTGACTTTCTTTTACTACAACATTGAACTACTTTTGAAATTGAGCATATCCAGTGCGCTATTACCTTTGGAATAAAAAGACCTTCTCGGGTTGACAATTTATGTGGAGCTCGAATTGTGAAAACAATTAGAGCGACCAACAACTATCTGCGTATATACGCAGTGCAGCAGAAGGATATCTGCGGGTGTACGCAGGGGAGCAGAAGATGAAGTGCGTACCTGTCTTAAGGCATTTATTGGCTGATTCTTCTTATTGATATGCATGATCAGATTTGACAGATGGCATTGGTTCAGGGGGAGCATATGTCCTGAATGCATTGTTGGCATTATGGTCCTTGGTGACAATGCTTATGATTCATCTTGCTATGGTTATGAGTTTGTCACATGATCAGATTTATGGTTGATTCTCTAATAATGCTTGCATGGAGTCTTTATTGTTCTTGGCACATATATGGATGAGGTTGGCTGATTTCGTGGATGATTATTCAAAGTTGCATTGTTGGAGACATGATGATGATGAGTCACTCATATGCTGCTATTGACATGTGCATGATGCATGATTTCCTTCTTGGCACAAATGGATGAGGATTGTTGGTTGGATACAGGGATGATTATTCATACATATGTTGATTGATGCAGATGCTTTCATTTGATGGCTCTTGATTCATGTAGATCTGGATGGTTATGAGTTGATGCAGAAGTCCTTGATGTTGATAGATACTATGGAGCAGATTATACAGTACTGTTGATGATGTTTGTCATGATCTTTAGATGTTTGATGTAAAGGTCATAGCAAGACTCATGTTGTAATGGTCTATCTATTGTAGTCATCTCTTCAGGTCATGTAATGGCCTATGTCCCCTCACTATGCATGGGATGAAGATGTAATGTATTTGGTTTTCATATTTCTGATGTATTCCCACTCGGTTGGATGGATGATCCTTATTGTGATGGGTGATGGATGTATGTATTGAGTCTTTTGGTGATAGGAAGGTCATTTATGATATATAAAGTCATGTTCTTCTTATAGAACATCTTTTTGCAGACCTTGCTTACAGTCAGGGGGAGCTTGAGCATGAACAGCACTATATAGCAGAGAAGACATCTCAGCTTGTTCTCAGAAAGACCATTATCAGATTGGAGCACCATGACATATGCAAAGGGGGAGCTCATTCAGAGACTTCAGCAGATCTGGTTTATAGTCAAGGGGAGCATGTTCTTAGGGGGAGCATACCCCTTTGCCCTTGATGTCAAAGGGGGAGAGTGATTTGGTGTTGTTGCCTTCAAGTCCAAAGGGGGAGATTGTTGGCATTATGATGCATGTGTTGTACTTGATGGCAACCCTCTCATAGAAGATCATCTCACTTATATACATTCAGATGAATCTACATTCAGATCAAAGGAATCAAATGGCAAGTTCTTAGTAAGCTTTGCCATCAAGTCCAAAGGGGGAGATTGTTGGCATTATGGCTAAAGTGTTGTCCTTGATGGCAACCCATTCAGGTGATAGATCACTGTACTTCAAGTCAGCAGCAGAGGTTGATGATCAGCTATCAAATATTGAAGAAAATAAGGGGTACGCAGGTACACCTTACAGAAAGTGCGTACCCGCAGGTACACCATGCAGGGACCGCGTCCAGATACGCAGACCAGCCGTTCAGGAGGTGCGTCCCCCCAGTGCACACATTTCAAGGCAAAGAAATTCACATGTGGGGTTTTCTTATGTGTTACTCTTGGTATTTAGCCGACGGTATTGGGTTATTATGGTGTCGGCTCGTGGTATTGTTCCATGATTTTAGGAGGAGCTTGCCTATATAAAGCAAAGGAGATCATTTGGCTTGAGTATGTCTTTGGTTGAATATCTTATGAGGGCTAGATCTGGTCTAGATCTAAAGAAGGCGAATCTACTGATGGACTGAGATCTCTTCGGCACATGATCAGATCTGTAGATCTGACTGTCTGGGTTATTCTTGAAGTCTTGAAATCATTTATGCCCGAAGGTACACAGGTACAGTGAAAGAAAAGTGCGCCGGTACGCAGGCTCAGAAGCGCTGCAGGTGTGCCGGGACGCAGGCGCAGAAGCGCTGCAGGTGCGTCGGTACGCAGACGAAAAAGCATTGTAGTTGCGGAGGTACGCAGGAAGTCTATTTGCCACAGTGCGTGGGTACGCAGGTGCACAGTTCAGAACAGCGCGTACTGTACACAGGCATTACATGGGTGAAGCTGCGTACTTCTCTTGAAATCAATTTAGCTGTTCATGTTTATCATTGTTGTGTTCTGGGTTTTGAAGTGATGTCTGGTTTCTGGTATTATGTTCTGATAACAACAGTGATTGAGTGAATGATTATGATTAGCTTCAGAATTGATGGATCAGGTTCTTAATGATCTGATGGACTAGATCTGATTGATGACTCTCATTGTATATGTATTGATCTAGTGATTGGGTGTTTTAGCAGGTTGTTTGATTATGAGCTTCAATGTTGTTGTTGGGTCCAGTATGAAAATAGGATGAAATGTGGCCTTTCAGATTATGGGTTGTGCTTCAGTGTATCCAGTATGAAAATTGATGAAACGTGTACTTGGAGGAGAGAAGATTGTAGGCCGGCACCTACGTACTAGTATCTAAGCTAGTACAAGAGCTAAAGGAAAACTTTGGAGCATTGTAGCAGGTAGTAGCCTGCGTACTAGTAAATGGATCGGCTAGTACAAGAGCAAAGGGGGTTGTAGCTCCCGTACTGGTATAAGACTGCACCAGTACAAATATTGTAAAACGATTTTCTTATTAAGAAGAAGATTGAGATGACTTGCAGCAGGTGGTTTTCTCCCGCATTGGGTTTCCACCTTATATCATGGTGTTCATGTGTGTGCCTTATGTGTGATGATCTATTCTCTATTACTGCATCTGTTATCTGATAATATGGTTGATAATATTCTAATGACTCATTGAAGATCAATTAACTTAATCATAAGAAGTTGTGGAAGTAGCATATATGAATCTAATTATGGAAATGAAAAAGTTTTACTAATGTGATAATACTGATTCACCCCCCCCTCTCTCAGTATTATTTCCAACAATTGGTATCAGAGCAGGTCCTTTGATAGAAGCTTGATCGCTTGAAGGAGATCTGTGGAACAATGGGAAAGAAGCTTAAGAAGAAATTACCTAAGAAAAAGAAGTCATCTCAGAACAACTATGACAGTGGGAGAATCGATTGGGGATTAGGTATAAGAAGCTCTTCAGATTCAAAATCAGATTCAGAATCATTATCGGGTATGAATGTGTTATCCTCTGATGTTCCAGCTATATTTCCTTGTGAAAGAGATGAAAGTGATAGTGAGACTACTGAACTTGCTCTGATGGGTGAGCAAGAAAGATGTCAAATAGAGGGAGAATTTAACAGGCTGACAAACAAAATTATTGAACAAGAAAAACGTTTTGACGTAAAGAGTGGTGCCTTCAAGTTATGCAAGGAAAGGTATCAAAAGTTGCAGGATGAAGCAACATCTCTAAGAAATGAAGTCATTGAAAAGAACACAACAATTAAGGAGCTCAGAGATCGATCCAGTTATTATGAAAATCTTGAAGCTACAATCCTCTCACTAAAAGGAGATCTTGAAGAATCAAAGAAGCAGAATACAGATCTACTCCAAGCCATTGAAAAACAAGAAAACGAAGTCACCAGCTTAAAATCTCAACTAGAATGTGCCTTCCGAGTTCGTCAAATGTAGCAGGATCTGAATGAAGAACAAGAAAAGGAGATTCTCAAACTAAGGGAACAAATGGAAGAAGGAAGGAAAGCTGAAGAAGTTTTGAAAAAGAAATCTCTTGAAAAGGAAGAACAGCTTCAGGTTGAGGTAAATATCTTGAAAGGTAAACTAGAAGAAAAGGATAAGCTTTTACAATTTCAAGATAGCTCTAAAGTATTGGATGATATTCTTAGTAGTCAAAGGTCCCCCGCTATAAAGACTGGTCTTGGTTTCCATGAATCTGTTGAAGGTGAATCTAGTTCACAAGGTGAGGCAAGAAATTCTAAAGAGAAATCTAAAGTGATCAATGAAGAAATGAAAGATCAATCTCATCATCAACCAAAGAAAGAAATTCCTCAAAGAAAATCCTTTACTCCTTCTATGAATAATGTTGAATGTTATGTATGTCATAATCTTGGACATGTTGCAGCTAGATGTAGAAGAAGAAGAGTTCAAGACCATTATGTAGACAAGTCATCTCAATCAAGGTATTTTTGTGGATATTTCTTTGCTTGCAATACGTTTGGTCACAAAGCTGCTGATTGTTACAGGAGGAATATGAAACATGTAAGATGTTATGCATGTAACAAGCCTGGACATATAGCTAGGGAATGCAGGAACAAAGTGTGGGCACCATATCAAAAGGATAAAATGTCATCATCACGCTTGAAGATATGGAGGAAAAAGGAAGTACAATCAGAAAAGGATGGCACAGCACAATGTACAGACATACCAGAATCAGAGGGACCTGAAAGTACAAAACTTCAGGTTCCTGAATCTCATATGCAAACTTCATAAAGGCAAGTCGCATAAATACGCGAGTTGGATACTGCACAATCGCGTATATGCTTGTTTGAAGGCAGTAGGCAAGTGAAGTTGGAAATGAATCTATCAGATCTGGGAATCTGACTGTCAGTAGCACAAAGGAGGACTGTTAATTCGGCCCTAATCAGAAGGCCGCAGGTGTTTAACAGAAGAGCTGCGTGGGGACGCAGTGCAGTAACAGGAGATCTGCATGGGGACGCAGTGCAGTAACAGGAGATCTGCGTGGGGACGCAGTGCAGTAACAGGAGACCTGTGTGGGTACGCAGAGCAGAAGAAGGAGAGCTGCGTGGGTACGCAGAGCGACTAAGGTTCAGGTGCGTCTGCATAGTAAAAGTACGCGGCACGATAGTATTTTTGGGTGCGTCCCTGCAGCAACTGATGGAACAGGTGCGTGGGTATGCTCTGTAATAGAAGAATGTCTGCGTATATACGCAGTGCAGCAGAAGGATATCTGCGGGTGTATGCAGGGGAGCAGAAGATGAAGTGCGTACCTGTCTTAAGGCATTTATTGGCTGATTCTTCTTATTGATATGCATGATCAGATTTGACAGATGGCACTGGTTCAGGGGGAGCATATGTCCTGAATGCATTGTTGGCATTATGGTCCTTGGTGACAATGTTTATGATTCATCTTGCTATGGTTATGAGTTGGTCACATGATCAGATTTATGGTTGATTCTCTAATGATGCTTTCATGGAGTCTTTATTGTTCTTGGCACATATATGGATGAGGTTGGCTGATTTCGTGGATGATTATTCAAAGTTGAATTGTTGGAGACATGATGATGATGAGTCACTCATATGCTGCTGTTGACATGTGCATGATGCATGATTTCTTTCTTGGCACAAATGGATGAGGATTGTTGGCTGGATACAGGGATGATTATTCATACATATGTTGATTGATGCAGATGCTTTCATTTGATGGCTCTTGATTCATGTAGATCTGGATGGTTATGAGTTGATGCAGAAGTCCTTGATGTTGACAGATACTATGGAGCAGATTATACAATACTGTTCATGATGTTTGTCATGATCTTTAGATGTTTGATGTAAAGGTCATAGCAAGACTCATGTTGTAATGGTCTATCTATTGTAGTCATCTCTTCAGGTCATGTAACGGCCTATGTCCCCTCACTATGCATGGGATGAAGATGTAATGTATTTGGTTTTCATATTTCTGATGTATTCCCACTTGGTTGGATGGATGATCCTTATTGTGATGGGTGATGGATGTATGTATTGAGTCTTTTGGTGATAGGAAGGTCATTTATGATATATAAAGTCATGTTCTTCTTATAGAACATCTTTTTGCAGACCTTGCTTACAGTCAGGGGGAGCTTGAGCATGAACAGCACTATATAGCAGAGAAGACATCTCAGCTTGTTCTCAGAAAGACCATTATCAGATTGGAGCACCATGACATATACAAAGGGGGAGCTCATTCAGAGACTTCAACAGATCTGGTTTATAGTCAAGGGGAGCATGTTCTTAGGGGGAGCATACCCCTTTGCCCTTGATGTCAAAGGGGGAGAGTGATTTGGTGTTGTTGCCATCAAGTCCAAAGGGGGAGATTGTTGGCATTATGATGCATGTGTTGTACTTGATGGCAACCCTCTCATAGAAGATCATCTCACTTATATACATTCAGATGAATCTACATTCAGATCAAAGGAATCAAATGGCAAGTTCTTAGTAAGCTTTGCCATCAAGTCCAAAGGGGGAGATTGTTGGCATTATGGCTAAAGCGTTGTCCTTGATGGCAACCCATTCAGGTGATAGATCACTGTACTTCAAGTCAGCAGCAGAGGTTGATGATCAGCTATCAAATATTGAAGAAAATAAGGGGTACGCAGGTACACCTTACAGAAAGTGCGTACCCGCAGGTACACCATGCAGGGACCGCATCCAGATACGCAGACCAGCCGTTCAGGAGGTGCGTCCCCCCAGTGCACACATTTCAAGGCAAAGAAATTCACATGTGGGGTTTTCTTATGTGTTACTCTTGGTATTTAGCCGACGGTATTGGGTTATTATGGTGTCGGCTCGTGGTATTGTTCCATGATTTTAGGAGGAGCTTGCCTATATAAAGCAAAGGAGATCATTTGGCTTGAGTATGTCTTTGGTTGAATATCTTATGAGGGCTAGATCTGGTCTAGATCTAAAGAAGGCGAATCTACTGATGGACTGAGATCTATTCGGCGCATGATCAGATCTGTAGATCTGACTGTCTGGGTTATTTTTGAAGTCTTGAAATCATTTATGCCCGAAGGTACGCAGGTACAGTGAAAGAAAAGTGCGCCGGTATGCAGGCTCAGAAGCACTGCAGGTGCGCCGGGACGCAGGCGCAGAAGCGCTGCAGGTGCGTCGGTACGCAGGCGCAAAAGCGCTGCAGTTGCGGAGGTACGCAGGAAGTCTATTTGGCACAGTGCGTGGGTACGCAGGTGCACAGTTCAGAACAGTGCGTACTGTACGCAGGCATTACATGGGTGAAGCTGCGTACTTCTCTTGAAATCAATTTAGCTGTTCATGTTTATCATTGCTGTGTTCTGGGTTTTGAAGTGATGTCTGGTTTCTGGTATTATGTTCTGATAACAACAGTGATTGAGTGAATGATTATGATTCGCTTCAGAATTGATGGATCAGGTTCTTAATGATCTGATGGACTAGATCTGATTGATGACTCTCATTGTATATGTATTGATCTAGTGATTGGGTGTTTCAGAAGGTTGTTTGATTATGAGCTTCAATGTTGTTGTTGGGTCCAGTATGAAAATTGGATGAAATGTGGCCTTTCAGATTATGGGTTGTGCTTCAGTGTATCCAGTATGAAAATTGATGAAACGTGGTACTTGGAGGAGAGAAGATTGTAGGCCGGCGCCTACGTACTAGTATCTAAGCTAGTACAAGAGCTAAAGGAAATCTTTGGAGCATTGTAGCAGGTAGTAGCCTGCGTACTAGTAAATGGATCGGCTAGTACAAGAGCAAAGGGGGTTGTAGCTCTCGTACTGGTATAAGACTGCACCAGTACAAATATTGTAAAAGGATTTTCTTATTAAGAAGAAGATTGAGATGACTTGCAGCAGGTGGTTTTCTCCCGCATTGGGTTTCCACCTTATATCATGGTGTTCATGTGTGTGCCTTATGTGTGATGATCTATTCTCTATTACTGCATCTGTTATCTGATAATATGGTTGATAATATTCTAATGACTCATTGAAGATCAATTAACTTAATCATAAGAAGTTGTGGAAGTAGCATATATGAATCTGATTATGGAAATGAAAAAGTTTTACTAATGTGATAATACTGATTCACCCCCCCCCCTCTCAGTATTATTTCCAACACAAAGTCGCATGGACTATGATGATTAACTTTTGTTGAAGAAGATCAGTGGGATGTTTCATAGTGAGTAGAGTGAGCAGAGAGAAAACTGAGATCAAGTAGAGTGGCTACCAATTACAGAGAACATATAGTTCACATTTGGGCATGGATTGGTGCCTGCATATAGCAAGTTGGTGCTTTCATCTCTAGTGGATGCTTGCGAAGGTTTGGGGATTGGTGGCTCCTGTAAGTTATCTTCCAAAAACCTAAGGAGCTACAAGTTAATGCTTGCAAAAAATCCATTAGTTCAGCGCCTCACATGGTTCTTTTAGTAAGTTGGTCAGCTGTCTACGAAAAGAGGGAGTTGGTGGTTTCTACTAGTTGGTGCTAGCAAACAATCAAAGAGAGTTGGTGCTTCCTATGTGTGGGTGCTCACAAAATAGATTGATGTAATAGTGTAGGTGCTCTTATTTACATCGACAACAACAACAAACATTGGTTTTTTTTTCCCAACAGGGATTCCACGTAAAGACCTTGTGTCTCATGTGTATGATACTCATGGTGTATATGCTTGTGTTATGAAACCAGCTCAAGAAATGATAGAAAAGATAGATCAACGCCTTAGAATTCAGCCTCTTCGAGGGGGCAACCTCCTTTACATTACATAAATGAACAATTCTTGGATGATACAAATGAAAAGACCTCCTTTCTATATATAGGAGTCTAAGGGGTCATAACATAATCAGAGCCGACATAACAATAATAATGTAAGGGCACAATAATAACAATAGTGGGCTTCTATGGGGCACATTAATAACAATATGGGCACTACATGGGTACATCAATATAATAAGTGGGTTGTACTAATAACAATAAGGGGTTACACTAGTAGTATAGGGGCCTAACAACTTGTATGTTGATTTCATGTTGCTACCATATTACATATTATTGCTGATTATATGGATGGGTGCCAAGCTTGAATAAGAAAAGTAAATAGGCGTAAAAGTTTAAAATTAGCTTTAATATTGATTCACCCCCCACCACCCTCTTACTATTATCACTGTTTCCAACATTTGATATTAGTGCCAAGTTCCTTCAGGAATATCTTAATCTCTAGATGGTAGATTAGAGGGAAACAATGGCTAATAAGATTTCGCTAACAATGGATGGAGTTCCATTCTTAAATTAATCATATCATGGGCTTGATTATGAAATTTGGGAGGTTTTCATGTTGTAATATTTAGTAGCCTTGAATGTTGACATGTGGCGCTCCATAGTACATAGAGAAAAGAATGAGTTGAATGTAAAAGCCAAGTAGGTCATCATGCGAGGGATATCTAAGTGAGATACTGATAAAGTGAGGCATTATGAGTTAGAAAAGGAAGTGTTGGATAGACTGCTATTTTTGTATGGTGGAGATAGCCACATGGCTCAAGAAAAGGCTGAGGAGCCCTACCTCTCCAGCAATGAACAAGAACATGGAGAAGTTTCTTCTCATCACACTCGTGATGATGATGAATATGTCTCAGAGGAGGGACCAAGTTGCTAAGAATGTATGCCATTTATTTGTGATAAATGTAAGGAAATAGGTCATTCACTATCTAGATGTTCGTGTGATTCACTTGAAGATACAAGGATCCATGCATCCAGTAGCTTTAATGAAGATAGACCCATTTTAGTAGCAACATAAAATAAGGGATCCTCTGGAGGAGAAGAGAGTACATCTCATGGAGAGAATAAGGGTATCATTGAACTTGATGAAGAAGGAACAACCCTTAGACCTACGGAATCATCCATGGACATTAATATGGTCTTAGATCTCTATGGTAACTCAGCTAACACTTCTAATAGTGAGGAAAATGATCTATATGAAAAGATGTTTTTTAGAAGGAAGTTGATATTTTCCCCAAAGGAGATCGAGGATCTATCAAAGGAAAATCTCAAACAAGAGGATCAACTGAAAATTTATGATCTTGAGAATGGAAGGTTGAGAAAAGCATTAGTTGATCTAAATTCTAAACAAGAAGAGGCTAGAAGAATGACAGGGATGTTAACTAATCAGCTGAGTGAGAAGCAAGCTTTCTGTGAGAGACTACAAAATGAAGTAGTCTCATTGAGACATGACTTAGAAAAGTGAAATAAAGATTTGTCTCAATATGAGAAGCTTTAGTGGAATAAGAAAGTCATGGATGCGATGTTTGGCAAGAAAATATCCCCTCTCATCAAGATGGGTTTGGGTTTCAAGGAAAAACCTATCTCTAATAAGGAAAAGGTTGAAGGGTCAAATTTCGAGGTAAAGGGAGTCTAAGATTCCAAAAAATCAACAAATAGAGAAAGGTTGTTGGATAGGAGAAATAGAAAAAGGAGAAAAGGAAGCAACAAAAGGCTATGAAGCAACAACTCGTAGTGAAATAGAAGAGGGAAAGGAAACTGCAAGAAAGAGTCCATAGAAGCAATGCAAGTTGTCATAGAGTGCACATGAAGATCCAGCAAAGGACCCTTCCGTCTCAATGACAAAGCCTTCAGAGGGAAGATAACCTCTGTCAACTTAAGCCTTTTCATGGATATTATTTTTCTTGCAATGATTTTTCACATAAATCCGTAGACTGTAGATGGCATGCAAGGAAAAAAAATGTGCTAGGTAGCAACAACCCAAGAATGTAAAAAAAGGACAGAAGAAGGCATGTTGGCCATGATAGGAGTTTTTGTAGGAATTTTGTCAAAAATAGTAACTGCTCTACCCCATTCTTAGGCCAAATCAAATTCTACAATTATGGGAAAGTTGGGCACAACTGAATTAGCTATTGAAATGAGAAGAAAAGGCATGCTCCTTAGCATATGAATGCAAATGTAGCAGCTCTGTATTTGAAGACAAAAAGGAAGAAAAGATAAAATTAATACAAGTTTGTATTTAGTGCTTTCTGTCAAAAGAGAAAGATGAAAAGAGGAAGAATAAATCAGAAGAATGATCCTCCTACCCGTGTAATGGACCCCTCTGTAAAGAAGAATGGCTCCAAGTGGAATTGGGTAAAGAAAGAGGAGGTGAAAGAGAAGTTTCCTCTAGTATTGCACAATCAAGAGAAGACCTAAACATCGCTGAAAAAGAAGAAAGATGGTAATTCTTCTATCAGGACTCGGCCATTGAAGGTTTGGAGGAAGAAGGGAGTTGATCTTCTCAGGGGGAGTAGATCCTTTGTTTCTCTTCAATGAAGGAAGAGAAGGGCGTCAAGGGAGGCCAAATAAGTCAGATGCATAAATCCAAGGAGAATGAAAAGAAAGGTGCATCTGATTGATGAAGGTATGGCTGTGTTTTCTTACTAATTACTAGAATAAATTGGTTTATTTTCAATGTATCAACATTGAAAAAGGAGTGAAACCAACATGAGGAGTACACAACAACATATTATGTCATGGAAAGAAGATGGTCAGGAGTGGGAGTGTTGAATAACAAGAAGATCATAGTCAAGTCAAGTCTAGAGGATCAGGCCCCACGCAGAGGCAAGAAAGTTGTTGTGGGAGATTAAGGAGCATTGGCTCACGAGGAGCTGTTTTGATAAGTGGTAGTAGGAAACAATGGGAAGCCTCAAAAAGGGAGATTACTGAGCGAATAAAAGGTTTGCATTTTTGGTGAAATACCCTTATTTAATTGAAGTAGTGAGTTTGATTATGCATAACAGCCTTGTGTTTGTGAAACACAATTGGTGTAAGATTCTCATGTCCCTTAACCCTAAATTTGTATCGTTGTGTCAATTGGTTGTGTAAGGCTCATGATGGAGTAACCTTGTGTGAAACTGGACAATTCCTTTTGAGAAAATAAATATTAGATTTCATCCGGTACCATTTTCCATTTGTATCATTTACTTTGGAGCAATTTCTATTATTTGAAAGGTAGTCCCTATTATAAGAGTATGATCTCAAGGGGAGAAGTGGATATGTTCAAATAATGTGATCATAGTCTCAGAAGAAGTAGTAGCAATGAAGAAGTGCAAGCTGAAATGCATCATCATTAATTAGTATTTGCAGCAACAACAATACTGTGAGAAATTTAATGGGTATCTATATTTTTGATACAAAAGATGCATTAGTGAATAGAGTGCTCAACGAGGAGCCATAAGGTGTCCAAAAAAAGAGGCATTCAAATAAGAGGTAGTATATGTTTAGGGGGAGCATATCAAATATGACTAGTTTATGGAGCAACAACATCGACAGTATTAGTAGATATGTCACAGAGCAGAATCCACAACTAAACAGCTAGACTCTATTCTTCACAACGAAGTGATTGCATGGGGAGAGAAAGGAATCTTGTAGCCCCTTTCCATTCATTTCAAAGGGGGAGAGAAGTTGTGGAGAAGTTGTGATGGTTTGCGCAGAAGAAGGTAGGCCATTGGTGTATCATGGAATGAGATGTGTAGAAGCAACATGAGGTTTGACTATCATCTGAAGAGAATGATGGAGTGTTACCATCAATGCCAAAGTGGGAGATTATTTGATAATTGGCATTGTCTGGATGGCGAGTGACCTAGTGAAGGCATATGCAAGTGTGTTGGCATTGATTTCAATAGTCATGTTGGGGAGATGTTTTGGGCAATTGGAATTTCCTAACTATTGGCAGGAGTGTTAGAATTGATGTCAACCAGACAAGCTTGGATTCTTGTCGCAACAGATGTTGGCAGTGATGGTCCATGAGGAATCTCATGGTAGTTGCAAGCTTCATGTAGAAAATCATCATAGTAGCAATATTATTAGCGAAGCCATAAAATGATGATTACAGTGATGGACCAAATGGAATTCCATCATAGCTGTAGGCTTCACGTAAAGGATCCCCATGGTGACTGTTATTACAGTTGTCTGGAGAGTTAAGGAGAAAAATAATGGTAGAGAGTTTGGAGCCATCTTAGAGGTAGCATATGGGCTAAAAGCCTACATCATACCCTCTCCATTGGAAAGTAATTTGGAAGATATTTCCAACGATATGTAGAAGTTTAGAAATGGATTCCTGGTCCAAAAGACATGACCTACTGAATTTTAAATATTTTGAGCCTTAGGCGGGAAGGAATATCAACATATCGGAGATTTACGATCTAGCATATCAGATATCTAGAGATCCAAGGTTAACATATCAGAGCATCAACGATCGTAGGTTGCTATATCGGTGCATCAAGTGATAGGAAGATGAGCGATACAACATATCGACATATCAAAGATTGGCGAACCAACATATTGGCATGTCGGCGATCGAAGGTTAGGATATCAGGCATATCGGTGATCAGAGAATTAGAACTTTTGAACGTGAGAACCTTATTAATTTGAGGATTTTGCGATTTATATTTTTTGTGGTGTCATACCGCAATGATGGTTAGAAAAAAAGTGATAATTGGATTCCCACTCTAACCTCTCCCTCTTATTTCTTAATTTGTCCTTTCAATGTCATCCGTACAGTGTAAAAATTCACAAATCCTAAAATTTTTCATTAATTTTTTTTAATAATATATGTTAATTTTTTATGATTTTTAACTAAATTCAATTCAAATTTTAATCTTAAAAATTAATAATAATTAATAATGAACTAATTGGTTTATAATCATATTAGTTATTAATTATTAATAACTAAAATTAGAATTTGTATAATCTTCAATTTAATTCAAAAAAAAATTTACAAATTTTAATTTGATTATAAACATTAAATTTAATTTTAAAACATTAAAATTCAATTTTATCTTAAATTTTTTCTTATTAATAAAAACTAATGAAAATTAATTAATAAAATATTGAAATTTATTCATTAAATAATAGTTATTAAAAGCTAAAAATAATTCAAACAGCCCATTAACCATGAGTTAATATAGTCAATTATTTACTATTTGTTAATAATAATTAAACAAATAATAGTTATATATTATTATTACTAAAAAGTAAAGACTTTACAAATACAATTTAAATCCAACAAAATTTTAATTTGATTTGAAACATTAAATTTTATTTTAAACATTAAACTCAATTTTAATTTAGAATTAATAAAAATTAATGAAAATTAATTAGTAAAATAATGAAATTATTTTATAATCATTAAATAGTAGAAAACAAAAATTTCTTAATAATCTTTAAAGAAAGCTAGGTATTAGAAACTAAAATTAAATCATTATCTATTGATTCACTTTCCTTCGATGAGAACTTGTCGGCTGTCATTCATTCACATCCTAGCCCCCACCTTTATTTACTGACCCTATTGAGTATTGGCTTATTCACTCATGGGTCTATCATAATGAAGAACCACAAAGGATGGTTTGAAACTTCCATTCCAAAAACATGAATGCGATGACTACAAAAGATAACACCACACTGACAACCTTTTAAAATTTGTGATATGGGTGGGCACTAATAGTGTTAAAAGCACCTAGGAATGTTAAAGGAAGATTAAAAAAGGATTTCATCGCAAAACCAAAGGTGGGTGAGCCCTTTTCTCTCTCATCTAGTAGGACAATTGGCATCATTTGATTGGGTCCAATAAGGATACATGGAAGCATTTAATTGGCTCCGATAAGGTACAGTAGCAGTCGATGTTAGCATGATGTGGCAGTACGACATGACACGTGGCATGAGTATTCAACCATATTGGGTTGTCTAATGGGCCATAAGTGGTGACACGTGTCACCTCTAAGGAGTCACGACATGGCAGTGATGAAATCATATCAGAAGTCAATGATCAGAGGATTGAAGATGTCAGAACTCTATAAAAAATCAAGTGTTGAAAAGCTATGATATAGAGGGATTTCGATATGTGGTAGAACATGGTCATAAGAGCTCAAAGAACTAAAGACGTGGAGCTAGGGTTGAGCACCGAGAGCTACGGGCTATATCAAAAGTGGGAATATTGCAACTCCAAAGCAAAATACCTGATCTGAAACTTTCGATGAGAGGGGCTTCAATATTGGGCTAACACATGGTTAAGGAGAACTTAAAGAAAAAGGACGTTAAGCATTTAAGAAAGGAAAAATAACCCCCGTCAGGATAAAAAAAATTCTCTAGCACTTCAAGGCTAGGAGGCAGGTCATGACCCTAGTCCTATGGTGAGAAATGCGGGAAGGGATAAGTGGAAGGAGCTCCTCATATTGGAAGTTGGAAATTGGAAGATTATAATACTGCACCACTGTGAAGATTGTGATATGGAATCACTCTGATAAGGAAGTACAGGGCTTTAAAGAGTGTATGGGTCAGTAGCTATGAAGTTGAATGTACGAATAGAGGAGTTCGTCTCATGATTAATTGCTATTTTCAAAGATCGTTGGGTCAAGGAGGCAAGGATCGTGATCTTTGGGAAAGAGTGTTGGGTCTTCCTTGAGGTGAGACAAGCTATTCATGTGGTCTGATGCACGTCTCAGTGAGTTAAGTGGATGAATGGATCAACTACCATAGAACAAATGCAGATCAATGGAGTTGGTTCATGGAGTCAGATGGATCAGCAAAAAACATTGAGACAAGGAAACAGGTGAAATGGCCCAGAGAATGGCCATGCTGAAGTACATCGAAATCACGTGAAACCATGAATAAGGATGGAGAGCCTCAATGACAAGATTGTTTTTCACAAAGAGGACTGTGCCTAGTTGGAGAGTGCAGGTGGACTCAAAATTCATTCTCAGTATGGAGAAATAGTCAGGTGATCATTCTCTTGTTTAATGTAGTGGAAGAGACTAAGTCAGACACAACCACAGAATGAAGATCCATGTTGACGTACACTCATGCAGTGTGGATAGAGGATAGATTTTCAACATTGATTGGGGGCAGCAGAGGAAAAAAACCCAGGAGCTCAGATGAGAAAGGTGGGGGGAAGCAACATAGTGGCAAGAGAGCTAAGAAAAAGATATGAGTGTGTGCACTATTTTGTAAGGCTGAGTGAGAGCCAGTTATGGAGAGAAAGGTCGAAGGTGCCAATGTAGAGGTAAGAGACCTCGAGAGTTGTGTTGTTTTGTGTAAGGCTAAAAGTTTCTTGTGCGTTCTGTGTTAGGTGGAAGTTGTCTGTGCGATGTGTGAGCAAGGCGAAAGTTTGTAGTTTTGTGTGAGTCATTGAATTTCCACTACCTTAGGTCTAGGTTAAAGTCTTAAAATCACTGACATAATCAAACCAAGAATTATCTCACCCATAAACTACTTTGCACAATGAAAATATAAAACAGTGAATCAGACATGCACAAAACATAGAAAAACTTTTAATTTTTCAACCCAACTTCATTATATTAACAACATATAATACAACAGTCTAGGTCTCCTGTACCAGGGATAATGGGCCTTGGTAAAATATATACAACTAGGGCTTGTTGTTAGTCCATCGACAACCAATCTATCCTCAACAAGATAATCTGACCGTCTAGCTGATGTAAAGCTCCTCACTACTACTTTTATCATACAGTGTACCTTCCCAGTCCTCTGGCTCTTGATCTGTAGCTCTTGCCTCTATCAATGCTCCAAGACTATCTGACCACTGAAGCTCGACTATCCAATCTACTCTCTAGTTGTGCCTTCATCCATCAAGGCCACAACACATCAAGACTCTTATCTAGTTGTTCACAACTCCACTTGTGAACAACTCTCGATCTGCCCACTATTGCTCCTCAGCTACTCAGGGACTTCAATCCACGGGTCTTCCTGCGCTACACCTGATGAATACCAACATAGGGCTTAGAGGGTTGCAACATATCACGGTAAGATGTTCGTCTCCCATAATGAACACGACCTAGGAGAACTTCCCATCATCTGTTCTAGAAGTCCTTCTCCACACACAAGTCTTGGGCATCACAACTTCTCCTTCGGTTCATCAACCCTTGAGCTCAAAAACTTCCTCTCTTGCCACTACCTTTGTCAATCAAGGTGTTTTTCAACAAGGTCCAACATCGACACTATCACGCTGTCCTCTAGCAGACCATAATTTCCCAATCTTGTCCATAGCTGGTCTTCTCTCACACTGCCCTCCAATAGTCCATGAGAGACCAAGTCTATGCTGTAGCATCTACACCTAGTTAGGGAATCCCAACACTTGGGAGACGCTTACACATGGTTGCGCACAAAATTATCTAATCTTCCCTTTTCTTCTACAATAAAGGAGCTATTGCACAAATCTAGGCATATTAATCTGTCGTTGCCTAAGACACCATCAATCCTTCATACACAGGGCCATCTGCAACACACCTTGTTATTTTCCTCTTGCCTTCCGATATGATGTCCCTATTCTCACCTTCGTTGCTTGGTAGGCCTCCAAACTATCCACTTGGGCTCCTCTAAATAAATCCTAAGGCCTACTACAAGTAGCCCACAAACTGACCCAAGTAATGGTCAACACTTTCACCTAATTTCCAACAACCTTCTGCTACTCAATCACTGTGGAATTTTTGAATAGTAGAGGGAATCTAATCACCAGATCTTCCCCTCCTCCTTGACTTCCATAGGCTGCCTTATCACGATTCAATCACTTCTCAATATCCTGCACCCAACAGACCTCTAACGCTTCTCCAAATCTTCCATTCACTTTTTTGTTCTTGACTATTCTAGTTAGAGCAGTTTGGCATACTGTTGCAGTCCTAAACTCCTCTCAATAGTCCTAGAAAAGTCTTCCAAAAAATGTGATCTAGGCAAGGAGAGATACTCCTTCTCCATGCTGAAGGTAAGGGCACAAAACATCCCTCAAAACTGGCAATGCTAGCCTTGTTGTAGTGTTATGGCCTGTATCCTACCACACAACACTACTATTGTTCATGAAACCCTTCAAACAAATGTGACAGCCCATCTGTTAGCCTCCAAATATATATGTGTTCATCCATTAAAGCCTCAACCTATCTGCATGCATAATTAGCCTCCAACAGTAGCCTTCAGACCCCTATTCAACCGTTGAAACAAACCTTCAACCTCACTGCCCTAGCATCTCTTGCTGTAGCCTCAAAACAGAGATATCCCTCTCCTCCATGATTTGTTCTCAAGATATGCATTTCTCTATTTGGATGCTCTAAAACACATCCCTTCACCTCATATTTGTACACATATGAAGGCCCAATGAATTAATGAGGAGACCCATCTATTGGAGAATTTTACATCAAGCCTACATGACTTGAAAACCAATAATTACCTTGTCAACTTCAAAAAATCATTTCTCTCTAATGACAACTCAGATTAAGATGATTCTCAATGCATTGGAATTGTATCGTCAAGAACTATGATCCTCATCCATCACATGTCATACATCATTAATGGTTTTGGCCCAAATCACAATGAGTAAAAAAACCCCAAGGTTGGACCTCAAGCCCATAAGCCTACTTGTGGCACTTTGACCTCTAGCCCTTGAACACTAGGGCTTGGACTACATCCCAAGCTACACAAAAATCAACATAGCAGGGTCATAGTTTCCAGTGTTGTATGAGAAAGGGTGAAGGTGCGTTTGCAGTAAGAGAAGGTCAAGAGTTGTGTGTGTGTGTTGTGAAGAGAAAAAGGTTGAGAGCTGAGTGTTTTTTGATGAAGAGCAGAGAAAAAAGTCTCATGGACTGTGATGAGTAACTGTTATTGAAGTAGATTAGTGGGTTGTTGCAGAGTGCATAGAATGAGCAAATAAAAAAGTTGAGAATAGGTATAGTGGCTGTCAATTACAAAGAACATGCAGTTCCTATTTGGGTGTGGGTTGGTGCCTCGATAAAGGGAGTTGGTGCTTCCATCTCTAGTGGATGTTTGAGATGGCTTGGGAATACTTCCTACAAGTTGTCTTGCAAATATCCAAGGATCTGTAAGCTGGTGCTTGTAAAAAATTCATGAGTTTGGTGCCTCACATGGTGCTTATGGTAAGATGGGCAGGTGTCTACAAAAAGAGTGAGTTGGTTCTTCCTACTAGTCGGTGCTAGAAAAAAATCAAAGGGAGTTGGTGCTTCCTATGAGTGGGTGATCACAAAACAAACTGATGTAATAGAGTAGGTGCTCTTATTTACATTAATAAAAACAACAAGATTTGGTGGTTTTTTCCCAAAAGCGTTTCCATGTAAAAACCTTGTGTCTCATGTGTATGATACTCATGGTGTGTATGCTTGTATGTCGATTTCATGTTGTTGCCATATTACATATTGCTGGTGATTATATGGATGGGTGCCAAGCTTGAATAAGAAATGTAAATAGGCATAAAAGTTTAAAATTAGCTTTAACATTGATTCACCCCCCCTCTAAGTATTATCATTGTTTCCAATAGAATATAACTATTTCCCTTTTTCGTGATACATGTGAAGTAGGGATAAATGAGTCCTTAGCAATCTTTATGTATTTTACCTTATGCATGTGAGATTTGGATGGGTGGACATGTGTCATAATCGTCTGCGTGTAAATATAAATATACATGTTTCAGTAGTTATGTGATTTTAATTAATGTATGTGTGGTGTCAGTAAAACAGGCATGGATCGATACTTTGTATACGTTTTATTTATGCATATGAAAAGATGTTTGAAGCATCACGAGTAAAGATTTATTATTGGTTTGATTAAAATCCTATATAATGATGATGCAAAAAGTTTTCTAGCGATAGTAATTGTAGGAAAGGATGGTAACTTATGCAAGGGATGGATTACAGTTAAGATTATGGAAGACAATGAACTATTAGTCCATGAAGATTGAAGGATTGTGAACGCAGGATAATCCACTACAGGGAATAAACTGGGCACAAAGACATTGCGTTTGAGGAATTTTGGGGTAAATGATATCATGATTATGGTAATAACGTCTAACTAGTTATGTTGAATTTAAGATGATATTTCTTTGTAATATTTTTAACAATGGTCAAGGGATGGACTCCCTTACATCCATTGAGTGAAGGGTGAACACCTTCATGAAATGTTTAATAAAATAAATGTTTATTGTTTTTTTTTTTCTGAGTTTTCAGGGTATATATTGTTCATTTTTGTGTTTTGTCTATTATATCATTCTAATGATGTTGATCCCTTGCATGCCATTGTCACTTATGTCATCAATATGTAATTAGCTTGCCTAATTAAAAGAATGATGATAATGATGTAAGTTACAGTAGGGGGATTTATGTTAATATGCTACATCAATGATTATTATGTTATGTGACTTCTTATTCGATTTCTAAAGTTACTCTTTGTAATGATGATGATTTTATCTAATGGTCAGTTAAGGTGTTGGGTGTGCAGCCTGATTATCTTCCAGATTATTCGGAGGTTTTTTATTTCATCTGTGTTGGATCCCTGTTCCTAATGGTCCATCAACACCACATGTTTTAATTGTTGTTAAGGGGACATAGGGAGGACAATGATGACTTCTATGAGCCCCCCCTGGCAGGGTTTCAAGCGAAGTTCCCTACAAGCTAAAAATAGAAGTAAAGTTTCCTTGTAAAATAGTGTAATTTCATTGTCAATCTGGGTCATTCATTAGGAAATGTTGTAGTTGTTAAAACCACCCCAAAAAAAATTTCTTCGCTTCGTTTTGGAGCCTCCATAGTAAATTCATATCAGCTTATCTTACACTGCCCAGGTACTTATGCTTTCATTTCAGTTTTATCTTTTCCTTTACATCTTGTGTTTTCTTACTTTCTTTTCTATCTAACCCCAAGATGACCTCTTCACTTGGTTGCATCCAGTTCTAGCACTGCCTTGATGCATTGCGCAATCCTAGAGGGAAACCAACCTTGCTCTCAAGAAATGCGTAGCTAAACCCAGCAGTGGGCTTTGGCTCCATAATTGTACAGAACTAGTTGGCACCTTATCTTTAGCTAGGAAACTATGCAGATCATGAGAGACAGCGAGAGCCACTTAGACTAGGAATTGCACATAACCATTCCCTCAGTAGCTACCCAATGCTTGTGGTGGTGAGTTACCTAGTTCTTCCAAGAACTATGAAATTTATCCATGCATGCATGTCAGCCTTTCCCAAAAATGTAAAAATAAAAAATTGAAAAATAATCCCTAAAATATATGGTTCTATTTTTTAGCAGTTGGAGTTACACTTGAGTTATTTTTGGAAATTGTCACCATGTCTCACTTTTTCCTAGATTTTTAGCCTTCGTTTCATAAACCCTAAATTGATCAAATATATTTAATGGGTGGTTCCAAAGCTCATTTTCATATTCAATCTTGGAGCTCTAGCATTCCCAAATCATCTAGGAACCTCCGGCATGATTGGCACAACTTTTCCAGGTAAGTCTTTCTTTTCTTGTTTTTTACTGCTTTTTCTGCTGCTTTTGTTTCCTTGGCTTGTGAGAGTGTTCTTTTACCAATTTTATTGAATTACCACTGGCGTTTTGATTTGTTTTAGCTTATAGAAGTGATGTTTTAAGTTTTTCATTGCCTTTCCCAAGTGCCGCATCCATAACATAGTTTTTCACTAGCGATCATCGTTGTAGCAAATCTCCCCACAAGCTTCATTGTTCTTCTGTTTGACTAATTCCCATATTTTTTTTATTGCATGCATCACCATTCACTTAGATCTACACCAACCATTGCACACACATTCAGATATTCTCATTTTCATGTCACCGTTGGGCATATCTAGGCTACCTTGGCTCAGATCTAGCTCTTCCCAGCATGCAATTCTCATTTGTGGATCTGAGGGCTCTACCTTGGCTCTAGGAATTTCACAGATGCTTCCAGTGTCTGGCTCCAACTATGAATTTAGAAATTCTAGGAGCTAGCCCTAAAGTCTTTCCCACTGGGATTGTGAAATGCACAGTCCCAACCAGCATCAAAGTCAGACTGAACTACACATTGCGCAGTTCCATTCATCAGCAAGCCACACTGGATTGCACATTGCGCGGTTCCAATCATCATCACCTCTCACTGGCATCTAGGATTTTCTAGTGCACAAATCTAGCTGAGAGTCCCTCACCTTTAAAACAAAGAATTATGCAATCTTTCCTAGCAGTTGCCTAGTTTGTTGTATGATCTACCCTTGAAGCTCTTTCAATTTCATGATAACATTTGCATGCCATGAGTGTCCGCTCTATCTCTAGGTACATTCGTTGTTGATCAGATATTCAATAGTATAGGTAGCATGGCTTCCAAGAGAGATGGACCAAATGATACCGTTGAGAAAATCACTAGAGAAGTAGATGAACGAGTGTCAATGAAATTGCCAATCTATGCAGACACATATTTGTTCATAGAGAAGGACATTAAGATAACATGGAATGAAATTAAGGACATATTCGTAGGCAACTTCAAGGAATATTTGGAAGATTAACAGGTCTATGTCAACATCCACAAGTCAATATTGTACAAGATTTCATGCATGTACCCCACCTTCCCATGTGTGGAAATCATTCATTAGATTGTCTCACATGTCGATATCGAGATGATGACATTGAGCAGTGCCACTGGAACACCGCTTGCTACCTTTAGGAGAAAAAACTATCATCTGATGTATCACTTACCACAGTCGGTCAACCACATGCATTCACTCTTCTATATTCCCAATAATAATGTGAACATTAGAGATATCATAAAGTGTTTGGTAAAAGAGCCATCAAATTTCAGGTCGACGCCCAATTAGGTCTACAAGACTAAGTCACTCAGGAAGGCCTACCAAGTCTTGATCATATTTTCATGCCTCTTGTACTGTTAAGAGAGCACAAAGACCTTTTCATAGAATTGAGTGGTTGTGTTGGATCAGTTGGAAAATGAAGGAAGGCCATTCAATTGGTCGGATATGTTGGATCTTCAGCTGATAGTGCATGTGACTAATGCCAAGAACTTGTCTAATAATGAGCAAGCGATATTTTATATGTCTGTGTACCTACTTGATGAAATCTATGACCAACATCATTTTCCTGGCATGGGTTTGACATGGACACCATCAGAAAATGATCTGAACATTTATTGCAAGTTTATTTCTGAGTGAAGCTACTAAGGAGTCATGGTGAGGCTATCTAACCATTTCATCACCCTAGTTTACAATATTATGTTCAAGAAGGATCCACCTTGCATGTCCTAAGAAGCAATGCAGGCATTGCTTAACATTGCAGATTGGTATGCTTCACCTGATGGCACCTTCAGCAGGATATTTGGTGGAGAGAAGCCTCTGCATGTGATACCAAGGTTTTCCATGGAGTTGATCATGTAAGAGGTCACATATCACATCTCCACAAGGTTATCGGTAATGACTGAATAGGAGGAAGAAGGGACCATGACATGCTCTTCCTTTGTGGATTGGATTGTATGAGATCCGAAGCTTGAAGGGTGCAGATGCCGAGGTCAAGGACATAGAAAATTTTTAGTTCGGCACCAAGGATTTCAATTTGTATGATCCCTATTGCATATGTAAGAACCATTACACGAATGTGTATTATCCCTGGATGCATGGGGCATGTCATTGGCTAGAGGAGGACCCTTGGAAGTATTTCTATAACTCCTCTAAGCTCAATGAATTGATCAACATGGATATGTAATGGAAAGAAGTTCTGCAAGTAGTACCACCACAGGAAGAAACAACAACATTAACAGTGAGCAGAAAACTAGCGTAGGAAAAAGGCAAGAGGAAGATTGCCAAGAACCCAGAGGCTAAGAAAAGATACAAGTTCAGAGAAGATCCTCTTGTTGAGAGAGGAGCTTTGGAAATAGAGGCAAAGAGGCAATAATGGGTAAGGAGAGTAAAACAGAGGAAGAGAGATAATAAAAGGTTGGAGAATGTAGAGAGGAAGTTGTAGTAATCAGAGAAGAAGTTGAAAGAAGAGGAGCAACTAGGGAGGAGAGAGGCAAGAGAAGCAGAAATAGGAGTAGGAAGAAAGGAAAGGTGAAATGACAGAGAAAACTGCACTTATTCAGGTTGAGGAGTCAAAGCAACCAGTAGATGAAGAAGAGGGTGAGAAGGTGCATGTTCATAAACTTTCTCAATAGATTGAGCATATGGTTGAAGAAACAGACATGGAGTTTGAACAAGAGCCATAGGACCATAATACCTACCTCCTGGCAAGAACATCTGAGGTCAGACCACAGTCTCCACCACCTCCCGAATTAAAACCAATTCCGAGTGAGAAAGGTCCTCCTTCACGAAGATCTGTTGATGGATGTGTACAATCTGTCATTTTATGAGTTAGAACAAAGGAAACTATAGGTGCAAAGAAATCATTTCCTAGATGATCATGCATCACCTACACATATAGAGCAAAGGGTGATTGTGTTAGATGTTAGAAGACATCCAGCTTCCTTGGCCAATACCTCTAAGGCTTATGCATAAGCCACGAGTTCAAGTATTAAGTTCTTGTTAGCAAATAATGATATAATGGGAAAGGACTTGCAAGAGGTGAGGAAGAGGACATAATAGTCCACAAGATCCACTATGGAAGAAATGAGAAAAATAATATTTGCTAAACTATCGACTCTTGAGACCCCCATGCAGCAATTGTGTGACAAATTTGTCATTGTGAACAAGGAGATTGTCCATCTATATGGTTTTTAGTAGTAGTGCATGAAGATTCTTAAAAATCTCAAAGACATACACACTACTATTATGCATGTACAGGAATGGAAAATGAGGTATAATGGAGTCCAACTTTAATTGCATAAGATAATGAAGCAACAAGTAGAGATAGACAAAACATGGATTCATATGTTGATCTGGAACTATTAGAATCTCCCTCCACTCATCACTAGCATTAAGGCTTCCTATGCATAGTTGTTCAAAAGTGTGGATGTCATAGTGAGGACACACATGATCCCTTTAATCATATCCATCACTCAAACCATGAAGAAGAACCAAGTCATGTTGGAGGTCAGTAGGTACATGGAGTAGTTAATACGAGAGGGCACCAAAGATGACTCCCAGCTGAGCACAGAAAATATGTAGAAGTACATCGGTGGGCCAAACACACTCAGGAAAATGTTGTGCATGCTCCAAGATGAGTTGGAGAAAGGTTATAGAACCATATACCCTGTATCCATGGAGGAAAGAGTTTATTTCTAGAAAGACATCACAAAATAGTATGGGGACACAATAGCATAGTACCAAGCTTGGTATCATTTCGTCACCAAAGACCATCAAGGGGACATTACCGAGTTGGTCTTTCCCCAAGCTTCCAAGTGATGGTGTTTGTCTTGGTAGGTTTACTGAAGCCTATTTTTTCCCACATGGGTATACGTGGAAATTGCATTATTATCTGTAAACATATTGTAAGTGAAATTCCAAGTGTCATTAGTGGAATGTGAACAATAACAATGTAATGATCCTCATTTGAGGAAGTGTTTTTTAGATGATCAACCCTTGTCACTTGCATTCTTACCCTCACAAGAGCAACATTGTTTCCTCTAGCATGATAGAAAGACATTAAACAAACACATGTTGTAGGATAATAGAGGTTGATGCAATGCATAGCAACAAGGAAACATAAAACTTTAAGGTAAACATAGGTGATAAGAAACAAACATAGGTGCAATGAATATGTTTGCACCTGAAATAAGAGATATCCTCTGTGCCCACTTCAAAATGTGAAAAATAATCAAATATCAGGAGACATGTGAGTCCAAAACTTGATGTATTGTGGATAATTCTCTGGCAGAGGTAGACATGAAAGGCACGAAAATTAGCACTAGTTCAAATTATCCTCCTGCATGTTGCTAACTTGGGTTCGAATCGTAGATAATATACAGAACACGAATATCACACATGCAGGAGTAGCTGACTTAAGTTCAAATCACAGATAATACAGAGAACAAAAATATCACACATATTCACAGATAATATATATAACAAGAATATCACCTTGGCAAGCACCAACAAAGAAAGGCCATGGATAAGTTTTATCAACCTCCAGATTGCAACCCACCTTGGAACTTTAACCTTTGGAGTCATTTTTATGCCTTCATATAGGTATTTTATTTGATGATGTACCTGAAAAGGAGGGATTTCCTTGTCTACAAAATTGTTATTCCTTCTTTCCTATCCAAATGGCTCTAGAGGCAATCAGGGGCAATGATCTATGTTATTTGAGTGCTCTATCATCAAACAGTCCAACAAGGAAGCCTCCTACCAAGTACCCTATCCTCAAATAAGGGGAGAATAACACCCCATACCTCCTGAGAAAAAATACAAATGAACACCAGCATGTGTTCTACTCTTTCCCCTTACATTTGCATAGAGTACAAATTCCAAGACCCTACCTTGCCATATTTTGTAGAACCTCTCATGTCAAAACATTATTCGTTAGGGAAAACCACATAAAAATCATGGATTTCATTGAAGATTTAACTTTCCAAATATTCCCCACCACCAAGCCACTACTACTGCTTCATCATCAAAGATAGCCTTGTATTGCAAGCTAGCTGTCAACAGTCATATGGAAGGATCGTTGGACCATGCAACTTTTTTGCATGAAGAAGACATTGAGGCAACTCTTTGCTCCTAAATGCAACCAATGTTGAGTTTATAAAAAAAATTCTTGATTTTGTACTCAGCAACAAAAAAATATAAAAAATTTCCTTGTGATAGAGTTGCTAAGATGGAATCTTCATCTACAAACATTTACCTATCAGGATGAGAAAATGCAAATCAAATTTCTTTCTTATTCCATAGACTCCAACTACAAGATTAAAAAACCACATCAAGTTTGTTTACCCCAACACACCAAGAAGTAGCAAGCCCCAACTATATAATATAAGAAAGTAGTAGGTATCCCAAAGGCCTGAAGGGGATCTAATGGAAAGAATGGAAAGAAGTTACCATTGTCAGAAGCCTTCCAATCAATATATAATTATATAAATGTAGATTTATGATTATTTTAATTGGAAATCTTCAATTAAATAATAAAATTTGATTACGTCTCTCCCAATCTAAATTACTTATTAGCATAATTCACTACCTTCATACGTCGTGCATTTTTTAATAGTGTTGTAACATGTGGATTAATTTCCTTTTTGGTGCACAATATCAACCTTTTAGGACAATATGGTGTAGTGGCCCAACCCCTACAAATCATTACAACAAACTAAGAATAACAAAGAAGATGAAAGGTTCTACAAACCACCCTATTTTTCAAACAAGTAATCCGTCAGTACCTTAAATGTTTCATGAAGATATCATATTGAGAATGTTTGAAAAATGGTGGAAAATCCAACAAACTAAGAATAACAAAGAAGATGAAAGGTTCTACAAACCAACCTATTTTTCAAACAAGTAACCTATCAGTACCTTAAATGTTTCATGAATATATCATATTGAGAATGTTTGAAAAATGGTGGAAAATCCAACAAACTAAGAATAACAAAGAAGATGAAAGGTTCTACAAACCAACCTATTTTTCAAACAAGTAATCCATCAGTACCTTAAATGTTTCATGAAGATATCATATTGAGAATTTTTGAAAAATGGTGGAAAATCTAGGCAGTGACTATTTTGATAAGATTTCACTTTTTTGATCATTTTTTTTGTTAAATAAGAAAAACCAATATTAATGGAGATATTGGTATTTTTGATTAAATTTTGTGAAGTGACTAAATGTAGCTTTAACCATAAACCTTAAGATGTTTTTTACAATATAATTTCCTAAGTCTATTTAATATCTTCATTATCATAAAAGCTAACCTATATCCATCTTATCTCCACATCCGCCACTCTTAGAGTGATGAAATCTATTTATCCCTCTCTGCACATGGTAGACCCAGAATTAAGATGCATCTAAGTTGATATAATTTATCCTTTAAATAGTCTATGCTCACATGAATACCATGGTATTACCATGGGTCAATACCATGGGTTATCATAAACCTGGAACTTAAAAAATACTATTAGTAATTTATAAAAATGAATAAAATTAATAATTGATTTTAATTTAAATTTTTTATTTTAATCGAGTTAAAATGTTTGAGTGACATTAAATTACAATATCCATTTTTACTCTTGATCTACCAAGCCCTGAGAAGGATCAAATGTTTTTTCACTCTATGCTAGTTTGCATATCACGATATGCGATCCCTCTCGGGGCTTAGTAGATCCAGAGTAAAGATGGATCTATGTTGGTTTAATTCCCCCCTTTAAATAGGCTACATTCCATTTGAATACCATGGGTCAATACCATGTGCCATCTTTATTTTTATTACTACTAATATTAGGGTCAATAATGTTTTTATTTTTTTATTTTTATTTTTTTTGCAAAAAGGTTCCATGACACATGTACTTTTACAGGGAAAAATTATCGATGGAGGGATTCTTGGAGCTCTGCAACCCTAATGACCATGCGGCCATGAGGTAGGCAGCGCGAAACACCTCGAAAAAACCAGCGAACAGACAATCAGAAGTGGACAGACGTTACAGAAATGGCAGAGGAGACTGGGAGGGGGGAGATCCCCTCCTATAGGGATGCGACAGTGGGAGAAGGAACTAGTAACAACAAAGAGAAAGCTGCTCAAAGGCCACCAGGACCTGTTCTGGGAGCACGTTGGCAAGCAGGAAGCAAAGGACGTTGTTTACCCTGTGCAGCGGAGAAACCGAGGTTTGTTATTCCAATGAACAAATTGGAAAGATATAGAAGCTACATGAAAGATCATGCACTGATTTGCAAGTTCATCGGAGTCTGGCCCTCAGAAAAAGAACTGACAAGATGGATTCAACAGAAATGGCAGCCACGAGGCCACATCGAACTGAAGCTGGGAGCACACATCTTTTTCATGGTAATCTTCTCAAACCTGCAAGATAAAGAGAAAGTGTTTGAAAATGGTCCATATTTCCATAATAATGTAGGGTTATTTATGAGGTATTGGGAGGAATGCTATAACCCAGACCAGGAAAAATTCCTAGCAGCACCAGTATGGGTAAGACTGTTCGGACTACCTATGGATTTTTGGGACCCAGAGATTCTTGAAGGAATAGGGAACACCATAGGAAGTTTCGTAAAGATAGCAGAATCAACAAAAAGAGGGAGATACACTTCGTATGCAAGAATATGTGTCTACATGAACATAGCAAACCCTATACCAGGTACCGTTGAACTCGAGTATCATGAGGAGATCTGGCAGCAAGCTCTGGACTATGAACACATACCATTTAGATGCAGAAAATGCCATGAATATGGGCACCTAGTCAAGGAATGCCCCCTAAATGCAGAGGAAGAAGAAAGAAAGACTAAACAATAGAGGAAAACAAATGAAGATGAGGAGGGGTTTCAAGAAGTAAAACAAAAGAAGCGACCTACCAAAGAAACCCAGCAGAAAGGTAGGAAAGATCAGCTAAATACAAATCAAAAGACGAATAGGTATGAAGCATTACAAACAGAAGGGGAGGAGGAGACCAGAAAGATGGATTACCAAGAAGGGACAGATCAGGAAGAAGGAAAGGAAAAAACAGTAACAAAGGAAAATAAGCAGAAAAACCAAAAGGAACCAGAAGAACAGGGGACCCAAGAAAAGGAACCACACCAGGAGTATGAAGTGATGGAAGTAGATATAAATAAAGGGGAGGAAGCAACATCAGAAGAGGAAATCCTTAAAAATCTACTAGATAAGTGGAAGAATTTGGATGAAAGGTTTATACCAGAGGAAGATAAAAAACTATACAAAGATATATTCCAAAAATACAAGGAAAAGCAAGAAAGTGGGAAAACAGGGATAAATGAACAGCTAGGAATACAGGATAATAACCAGGAGTATTCACAAAAAGGAAAAGGGGGGAAAAAAGAGGAAGGAAGAACCTACAAGAATCCATTCAAATAATGGGTGAAATGCTAGTTAACACAGGAAGAGTTGTACCACTCTCAGCGGTCTTCCAACAAACAACCCAACAGTCTCAATGATTATTACATCTTGGAATATAAGAGGGCTCAACAGCAAGGGTAAGCAAAGATACCTAGCTGAGAGGATTAAAAAAGAAAAACCCCAGATAATGTTGTTGCAAGAAACAAAAATAACGGGAGCAAAGATGGAGGAAATCCTAAAGAAAATTAAGCCATATTATGAAAGTATGACAATAGATGCAAAAGGGAGTGCAGGGGGAATAGCAATATTATGGAACCCAATAGAAGTAATGGCAGACCTTTGGATAGGAATGCGAAGGATTCTATCAGGGAGGTTCAGAATGGTAGGACACAAAGAGTGGTTCTTGGTATCAGCGGTTTATGGACCCCACATACCGCTTGAAAGAGAGACTTTTCTAACACAGCTGTGTCGAATGGGCGACCTACACACAGAAAAAATCTGGGTGATAGCAGGAGATTTCAATATGATAACAACCATAGCGGAAAAGAGAGGAGGATTGCAACGAGAAGATGCAGATATGGAGAGATTCAAGGAAACCCAGGCAACCCTCCAATTGATTGACATCAATACTATTAATGGAAAATATACCTGGAACAACAGAAGAGGAGGTAGCAGGCAGATAGCATCCAGACTGGACAGATTCTTAGCCACAGAGCACTTCCTAGGGAAAGATATATTTTATGAAGCAATGATCCTACCGTGCCAAGGATCGGATCACTAGCCAATAAAACTGGAAATTGCCATGAACAAACAAAATCAACATAAACCTTTCAGGTTTGAAGCCTTCTGGCTAAGAGATCCAACTCTTGTTGATAAGATGGAAACCTGGTGGAAGAAAAGCGAAGGAGTAATACAAGGCAAGAACAAGATGCACACACTTCAATTGCGACTCAAGAATGTAAAAAATGATATTAAGACATGGAATAAAGAGGAACAACTCCAACTAACAATGCAAAGGATACAACAAAAAATCATAGAAGAAGGAAGAACTGAGGAGAGAGAAAAAGAAGAAGGGGAAGTGCTACTCAAACTGGAGGAAAGGAGAAAACAGGAGGAAATTCTGTGGCACCAAAAGTCAAGAGTTCAGTGGTTAAAAGAGGGGGAAAGGAACACAAAATTTTTCCATCGTGCAATGCTGCAACATAGGCAGCAAAGCCGAATCTTCTCCCTCAAAAACAAACAAGGTAATAGAGTGATCCAAAAAGAGGAAATGGAAAACCTACTAATCCAACATTTCAAGGGCATATTGACAGAGCCGCAAAGCAACAGAAATGAAGAGATAGCTAAGATAAAACAAGTCATTCCAAAAAAAGTAAGTAGGGACTAGAACCTTGCGCTACTTCGAGTGATTACGGAAAAGGAAGTTGAGGAAGTAATCAAGACATTAGCGAAAAACAAAGCCCCTGGGCCGGATGGTTTCACAGTGGAATTTTTTCAAGCAACATGGAGGTTCATGAAAAAAGATCTTGTTAATGCAGTAGAAGAATCAAGAAGCCACAAACGAATGCACCCAGCATGGAATGCTACCTTCTTGGCCTTAATCCCAAAAGTAGACCAAGCAGAAGAACCCCATAACTTTAAACCTATAGCTCTATGCAACGTAATCTATAAAATCATGGCTACCATAATGGTAAAAAGATTACAACCTTTGCTCCCAGAATTGATAGCAAAAGAACAAACAGGCTTTGTGAAAGGTCGTCAGATAGTGGATGGGATTGTAGTCGTGCAAGAGGTGATCCACTCCCTAAAGAAAACTGGAAATAAAGGAATGATGATCAAACTTGACTTAGCAAAGGCATATGATAAACTCAGTTGGAAATATCTACAAGAAGTTCTGCAAGCCTATGGTTTTGATGAAAGATGGATTGCATGGATTCTATCCATGATATCCACTCCTAGTATGTCAATCCTTCTTAATGGAACCCCAACGGAAACTTTCAAGCCCACCCGTGGCCTAAGACAGGGAGACCCTCTATCTTTGTTCCTGTTCATCCTAGCTGTGGATGGCCTTGGTCACTTAATCAATGACAAAGTAAGAAGAGGAGAATTCAAAGGGCTCAGCTTATGGGGAGAAGACTTAACTATCACACACCAACAATTTGTGGATGATGTGATGATGTACAACCAAGCAACCCTTAAGGAAGCTAAAAAACTCAGGGAGATCCTAACAGAATTCAATAAAGCTTCAGGAATGGAGGTGAATAAAGAGAAAACTAAAATCTTCTTCTTCAACACACCAAGAATGAGTCAAGCCTTTCTGGCCAGAACTTTGGGGTTCCAAATTGGGAAATTCCCTACAAAATACTTAGGAATTCAACTGAGTGATCAACAGAACAGAGTAGCGAACTGGCAAGGACTGATAAGGAAAATTCAAAAAAGGATGGAAAATTGGACATTTAGAACGCTCAACACACCGAGCCACCTCATACTCCTTAAATCAGTCCTCCAAGCAATGCCAATCTACCAAATGGCAAGTCAAGCAATCCCGAAGACCATATGTCAGAAAATGGTGCAAATTTTTAAAAATTTTCTATGGCAGGGGGCAAACAAGACAAAAAAATGGGCGTTGCTCTCATGGACATGGTTAAGCAAGTCGGTTCAAGAGGGCGGTCTAGGACTTAGAGACCCAAACATTCTGAACCAAGTCATGGGGGCGAAATTATGGTGGAGATGGATTCAAGGAGGGAATGACCTCTGGAAACAACTGTGGGAACAAAAATATGATATAGCACGGACCCCGGAAGGTAAACTCTGAACACTGACAAAAAAAAAGGCTCAGCTATCTGGAACCTAGCTAATATGAATAGAGCTCTGATAAGAGACAACAGTTTCTGGGAAATCCGGGAAGGAAATAAAGCAGACTTTTGGCAGGAAGGGTGGCAACAGAGAGGTATCCTGAGTCAAGTTCCTCAGCTACAGGAAGTACAATAGTACACAACCCAAATAGTGGAGGACGCAGTAAGGAACTATTGGGTAGGGAACCAAAACAGCTACTGGAGACAATGGAAGAGGAAAAGTGATTGGCCGAAGCCCGAGAAACTGATCAATGGAATACATATCACAAAGAACTGGACACTAGGAAAATAGCTATCAAAGAAGGACCAGACATAATAAGATGGGGCAAAAGAATTAAAGGCATGTTTACAATATCAGAAGGATACCACCTGAAAACAAAAGAAGCGGGCAATGCAAACATGGAAAAATGGAAAAGAATCTGGCAATTAAAAACCTGGCCAAAAGTGACGTTTTTTACCTGGACAGTGCTACATGGGAGAGCCCTAACTTGGGATCAGCTAAGATGGAAAGGAACGCATGGTCCCTCACGTTGCGCGCTATGCCAACGGCAAGAGGAAACTATGGAACATGTTGCCAATTCCTGTAATGTAAGTAACATCCTGTGGCAAAAGCACCAGCAAATCTTTGGGATTACAGAAAGAAAATTAGAAAGCATTAAAACAACAATTGAAACATGGAGTAGCAAACCATACCGAAATGTAATCCTTAACCATGCCTGGAACTTGTCAATTGGATTCTTCCTGTGGAACCTCTGGAAAGCCCGAAACAGGGTAATTTTCAAAACAGATAAAAATGACACAGAGGAAATCTGGAACCAAATTATGGGGAATATAAGGGAAACAATAATTCTGGGAAATTGGACAGAGGAAGATTGGAAGACAGACGGCATGGAAACTAGCATCATGAACCGACTGGAAATTCAAGTAAGAAATATAAGCAGCACAAGGAAGATACAAGATGCAGAACAAGTAAGAGAGGAAGAAAGTTACAAGAACCCCCCCCAAAGGATTCACAAAACTAAACTTTGACGGGGTAGCCAAAGGCAACCCAAGGGAGGCAGGGATAGGAGGGATATTCAGAGACGAAGAAGGAAGGATCAAAAGGGTATATGCAATGGACTGCGGCAATGCTACCAACAATGAAGCAAAATACCATGCATTAAACAGAGGATTGGAGATAGCGATACGAGAAGGATACCAAAGATTGCAGATAGAAGGGGATTCTAAGCTAGTCATTGACACTATCAAACAACTACAACAAGGAGCAAACGCAGAAAAACTAAGAAAAAGTTGGGCAGACGGCGTGGGTAATTTCAGAAGTCGAAAAGAAACTTCAACGACTGGCATACATTATCATGTCCCATGTGAAGAGGAAAGGAAATGCCCTGGCGGACCTCCTTGCGAATTGGGGATGCCGAAATAGAGAGCACCAGCTAGACATGGGAGAAGCAGAGCTCAATAGGAACGAGGAAATGAACCAGATAAAACAGGTTGTCGAGGCAGATCAGAGGCAACTAGAGAACCCAAATGACGTTGAGAGGAGGGAAGAAAGACGAAAGCATACGCAGGCAGATCAGCAAAGATTATCCATGGAACAGAATAGAACGGGGGAAAGGATGGAAAGGACAGGGATGACGGAGGAGGAAAGAGAAAGGATAATCCCGAGAAGCATGGGAGTAGAAATGGAAGGAGGTGGGCATAGGGAGAATAGGACAGCAGGATTGAGAAGAGATAGCAGAGGAGAGCCAGATGGCAATGCGGAGTCAGCACAGGGATGGCAAGAGTAGCCGGGAGAAGATAGTCATAAATGAAGCATGGAGGACAAGACATTTGGGCAGCATCCCAAGGAAAGTGGGACGGAAAGCACGCCACGGATCGTCGGAAATGGAGACAGCTGGAGGTAAGGTTAAGACAGAAGAATGTTAAAAGAATAAAGTATGAGGGAGTCCATGCATGTTGCATGTGGACGCGGGAGAAGGAAGGTGGCGAGAGAGAATGCATCGACGACCAAAGACAATTGCAGAAGAGAGATCAGCGGCTCCAGACTGACGGGTATGTGAATTCTTCTCCCCTCCACTTGGATAAAAGTTCTTGCATGAAGAAAAACATAGGCATGCAGATAGATAGGAAAAGTCTGCATCTCCCCAGAGTCAGTTATCATGTTAAGATAGCTTGGGTCAGGAGAAAACCTTGTGACTCCATGGCTGGAAAGGAAAATTATAATAGTAATGAGAAGGGTTCACAGGAAAAGAAGGTCCCAATAATCCTTGACCCCTGCAACAGATGGGAAGGCCCTGGAATGCCAAACCCTGAGATTATGCCTTCGGTAAGGCGAACCTGGAACACCCGGGTGAGGAAGAAGTTCCCTTCCACAGACTCTCGAGAATTGAGGAAAAAATGGGAGGGGGACCCAGAAGCTGTGGAAACCAAAACAGGAAGGGGGTCAGGAAAACCTCAGAGAAATGGGAGGGGTATGGAGTACAAGGCAGCCCGCGCGGCCCAGATAAACTATACCAATTACCAACAAGTAAACTTCATCAAAGAAAACTTGGGCCAGGAGAGCTTTAGAGAGGTTGTGGATAGGTATTTTCGAGTTAGACACAACTCGGAAGAACCTAGGAGGAGGGATGGTAGCACTATCCCCTCCAAGTTTTTGTCCCCAATAGATAAAGCTGACCATTGTGTTTATACTGTGATAGGGCTAAACCATAGTGAAGGGTCAACTGTAACCCAGCAAGCAATCTTGAAGGACCAGAGCTCCAGGAAACTGCCCAGTAAAAATATGGCGCCCAGGAGAAGCAAAAGGAATGTGAAGCAGGAAGCCGAAGCAAGCAGCAGGGGCTAGAAAAAAGGCAAAAAATCTACAGATGAATAGGTAAAGGAACTTGTGGATGCCTACATGAAAGCAAATACACAATGCTGGCATTATGATACAAGTGTTGTCCTTGATGGAAACTCACTCAGAAGCAGGTACAAGTGATGGCAACTTAATCAGAGGACAGATCTTAGTACAGCAGGACAAGGAAGAGATATAAGCAGGTTCATTAAGGAAAAGCAGCGTATACACACAGTTTGGCTTCATTAAAAGCGCGTACATGTGAAAACGTACCTTTGGTCCGTGGCGGTTAGTCCTTGGAAGTTATGCCTATGGTTTTGGACCATGGTGTCTCGACGGACGTGTCGATCCCTAGTTTTGAAGTTGAAGGTATTGTGTTACTATGGTTTTGGACCGTGGTATTGTGAAGGGCCTAAGGCTATATAAGGAGAAGATCATTAGGCAAAGTGTGTAAGCAAGGAGTGCCTGATGAAGTGAGAAGATCTGGTATTGCTGGTTATCTGTTCGGGACGCTTGGCAAGGGTCGGATCTGACAGCGAAGGTATAAGTCATTATTTCTAGATCTGCACGCGGGTTTCCTTTGGAGAAAGTGCGTATACACGCGGTATTGGTATAGCAAAGTAGCGTATGCATAATAAGATTTGAAATTTCAGGTTGCTGTTGATTCTGGTGGTTGTTGCAGAGTTCTGGGCTCTGGTTTGTGTTCTGTGTTCTTGATGACAGGGTTTCAGTGATTCAGTATTGGGTGATCTAGAGAATTATGATGCAAGTATAAGTTGATGATTGTATTGCAGCAGTGTTTGTTTTGTACTCATGGATCCAGTCTGAAAATTGATGAAACGTGGTCCCTGTAGGAAAGAAGGTTGTAGCCTTCTGTAGGGTCAGCACCTACGTACTAGTAAATGGATCGGCTAGTACAAGAGCTGAGGGGGTTGTAGCTCCCTTCCAGAAGTAGTTGGAAAACGAGAGAGGGTTGTAGCCCTCTGCAAGTTGTAGCCTGCGTACTGGTAAAGGACTGCACCAGTACATTGTAAAAGAAGTTTCTTATTAAAGAAGAAAGAGACGAATTGCAGCAGGTGGTTTTCACCCACATTGGGTTTCCACCTTATATCATGGTGTTCATGTGTGTGGCTTTTGTGTGATGATCTGTTCTGTTATACTGCACCTGTTTACTGTTAATATGGTTAATAATGTTCTGATGCATTTACTGAAGATAAGCTAACTGAATCATAAGATCTTTGTATATACGCTAGTTGCATTAGACACAGTAGCATGTACACGCGGCTTCACTTAACTGAAGTAGCGTATATGTCTCTGAGTATGAAATTGGAAAGGTTTTACTGATCTGATAATACTGATTCACCCCCCCCCCCCCCCCCCCTCAGTATTATTTCCAACAATTGGTATCGGAGCAGGTCCTTCAGAGGAAGCTTGATCACTTGAAGGAAAAGATCCATCAGAATGGCTAATCCAGAAAGAGAGGCACACATCAGGCCACCAGTCTTTGATGGGAACAATTTTACCCACTGGAAGATAAGAACCACTGCATATCTACAATCACTTGGAGCAGAAATTTGGGGAATCGTAGAAGGAGGATACAAATTCCCATCAATAACTCCTACAGATCCAGCAGAGAAAAAGCAATATGAGCTCAATGCCAAAGTTGTTACTGTCCTATTGAGTAGTTTGACACAATCAGAATTTATGAAGATCATGCATTTCAAATCAGCTAAGGAAATATGGGACAAAATCGTTACAAGCTACGAAGGAGATGATCAGGTAAAAAGAGCAAAGCTTCAAACTCTCAGAATTCGGTATGAAACTCTTAAGATGCATAGTAATGAAAGCATAGCTAATTATTTCCTGCGTATGGATGAGATTGTAAATTGTATGAGGGATCTGGGTGAAGAATTTGAGGAAGTTGTCTTAGTTGAAAAGGTTTTGAGATCTCTGTCTGCTAAATTTGATTCTAAAGTATCTGCCATAGAAGAAAAGGAGAATGTGCAGAAAATCACCATGTCACAGCTTCACGGGATCTTAACTGCTTTTGAAATGTGACAAGATGTACCATCAGAAGCCGCATTCGAAGCGTCAGAGGAAGAAGATGAGGTAAATTTTGTCAAGAATCTTGAACGGGGAACTGGACGGTTCAAAGGTAAGCTATCTTTCAAATGTTTTCTATGTGGTAGAGTTGGTCACTATGCTGCTAGATGCCCTCATAACAAAGGAAAGATATCTGAAGAAGATGGTAGAAGCTATTATACCCATATTAAAAGTTCATTCAATGAGAGTGAAGATATTAGAAGTCTCATGGCACATGAAAAGAAGAATGCTTCATCCAATAATAGTGAAGATATTAGAAGTCTCATGGCACATGAACAGAAGAATGCAGAAACTAAAGAAGTTACCAAATTAAATGAACAATTGGAGACAGAAACCAGGGTAAGGGAACAATTGCAGGATATAGTAAAGGATCAGAGCATAACTATTCAGAGACTTGAATCAAAGATCCTCTCTCTAAAAGAAGATCTTAAAAAATCAAGAGAACAGAACAGAGAAGCTCTTGAAGATCAAGAACATGAAGTGATCAAACTAAAGCGACAAGTGGAAGAAGGAAGAAAAGCTGAAGAAGACCTAAGGAATCAGTATCTGGAAAAGGAAGAACAACATCAAGTTGAGGTAAATATCTTGAAAGGTAGATTAGAAGAAAAGGATAAGCTTTTACGATTTCAAGATAGTACTAAAGTCTTGGACGATATCCTTAATAGTCAAAGGTCTCCTCCTATCAAAACTGGTCTTGGTTTTCATGAATATGTTGAAGGTGAATCTAGTTCACAAGGTGAGGCAAGAAACTCTAATGAGAAATCTGAAATGCTGAACAAGGAACAACCAAGGAAAGAAATTCCTCAAGGAAGATCCTTTACTCCTAACTATGGAAGTGATAGACGATTATTTCCTCCTCTGAATAATGTTGAATGTTATGTATGTCATAATCTTGGACATGTTGCAACCAGATGTAGAAGTAGAATGGTTCAAGACCATTACAAAAGATCATCGCATCCCAGGTATTTCAGAGGATATTGCTTTGCCTGCAATGAATATGGACACAAAGCAATTGATTGCAATAGAAGGAACGTGAAATATGTAAGATGTTATACATGCAACAAATATGGGCATAAAGCAAGGGAATGCAGGAGCAGATTTCAAAATTCAAAACAAGAGGACCATACATCATCACAGTTCCAGGAATTGAAGAAGACAGAGACATAAAGGTGTGGCATAACTCAGTCAGCTGACATAACAGACACAGGGAAATCTGAAAGTGATGAATTTCAGTATCCATCTTGCATACGCTGATATAATGAAGACAAGTCGCGTATATACACGAGTTACAGGCTGCAAAGTCGCGTATATGAAGAAAGGGCAGCAGAACAGACCCAAGAAATGGTTCAGTCATGGTTGGCTCAGGCTCAGGGGGAGCATAAAGGGCAGCAGAACAGACTCAGGAAATGGTTCATTCATGGTTGGCTCACGCTCAGGGGGAGCATATACTTCAAATAATTCATTGTTGGCATTATGGTTAGAAGTTGCTAAATGATACATCTTGTTGTTTGATCAAAGGAATGGTATTGCAGGCTTATGCGTATGGTACAGATCATATATGATAAATGATAGTTATTGCTGGTCTTAGAACCTGCATCTGCTCAGGGGGAGCATGGATGGATTGATACAACTTGGCATATACAAAGGGGAGCCAAATCAGAAACTTCAGCATGTACTCAGGGGAAGTATGGATAGCAGTATGGACAGCAGAAGGTATACCAAAGAAGAGAATATCTTGGTCCGCCCTTTTCCCTTGATGTCAAAGGGGGAGAGTGACTTGGTGTGGTGGTTGCCATCAAGTCCAAAGGGGTAGATTGTTGGCATTATGATACAAGTGTTATCCTTGATGGCAACTCACTCAGAAGTAGGTACAAGTGATGGCAACTTAATCAGAGGACAGATCTTAGTACAGTACGACAAGGAAGAGATATACGCAGGTTCATTAAGGAAAAGAAGCGTATACACGCAGGTTGGCTTCATTAAAAGCGCGTACATGTGAAAACGTACCTTTGGTCCGTGGTGGTTAGTCCTCGGAAGTTGTGCCTATGGTTTTGGACCATGGTGTCTCGACGGACGTGTCGATCCCTAGTTTTGAAGTTGATGGTATTGTGTTACTATGGTTTTGGACCGTGGTATTGTGAAGGGCCTAAGGCTATATAAGGAGAAGATCATTAGGCAAAGTGTGTAAGCAAGGAGTGCCTGATGAAGTGAGAAGATCTGGTATTGCTGGTTATCTGTTCGGGACGCTTGGCAAGGGTCGGATCTGACAGCGAAGGTATAAGTCATTATTTCTAGATCTGCACGCGGGTTGCCTTTGGAGAAAGTGCGTATACACGCGGTATTGGTATAGCAAAGTAGCGTATGCATAATAAGATTTGATATTTCAGGTTGCTGTTGATTCTGGTGGTTGTTGCAGAGTTCTGGGCTCTGGTTTGTGTTCTGTGTTCTTGATGACAGGGTTTCAGTGATTCAGTATTGGGTGATCTAGAGAATTATGATGCAAGTATAAGTTGATGATTGTATTGCAGCAGTGTTTGTTTTGTACTCATGGATCCAGTCTGAAAATTGATGAAACGTGGTCCCTGTAGGAAAGAAGGTTGTAGCCTTCTGTAGGGTCAACACCTACGTACTAGTAAATGGATCGGCTAGTACAAGAGTTGAGGGGGTTGTAGCTCCCTTCCAGAAGTAGTTGGGAAACGAGAGAGGGTTGTAGCCCTCTGCAGGTTGTAGCCTGCGTACTGGTAAAGGACTGCACCAGTACATTGTAAAAGAAGTTTCTTATTAAAGAAGAAAGAGACGAATTGCAGCAGGTGGTTTTCACCCACATTGGGTTTCCACCTTATATCATGGTGTTCATGTGTGTGGCTTTTGTGTGATGATTTGTTCTGTTATACTGCACCTGTTTACTGTTAATATGGTTAATAATGTTCTGATGCATTTACTAAAGATAAGCTAACTGAATCATAAGATCTCTGGATATACGCTAGTTGCATTAGACACAGTAGCGTGTACACGCGGGTTCAGTAGCGTATATGTTTCTGAGTATGAAATTGGAAAGGTTTTACTGATCTAATAATACTGATTCACCCCCCCCCCCCCCCCTCTCAGTATTATTTCCAACACACAAGAAATTCAGGAACAGATCTGGAGCTGGGAACGTGAATTAAGACAAAATCTTCAAGGTAGAAACCTTCCCCTGCATGAGTGGGAAGAAATGATACATGATCCAGGCACTACAAATGGCAGACAATCTCTCTATACCAGAACTCTGCAACTTTATTGGATCATGAAACACATAGTCTCTCGTGCTATGACCCTCCATCAGGATCACATGGAAGGAGAAGTGGAAAACCGACAGGAGCAAAACAAGGAACCAGAACAGATCAACCGGGAGATAATGAAGGATTTGGCAACCATCTAGATCCAAACTTACAGGAACAACCTCGCCTTGGGCCGCATTGAGCAAACTCTGTCTGAGCTAAAATGGAAACTGTTTCAGCAAGGACGAGAACTCCCAGGCCCAGGGGTAAAGCCGTAGAACAAAGGCAAGCAGATGATGACCCCGGAAGAGCAGGCAACTTTTTAGATCGCCTCCTCAGATGAGGAGTAGTTGGGTTTTAGTTTTGATTACAGTTTTTGAATGTTTTTGTCTAAAAAACTAGAGAGAGGTACTGGGGAGATACAATTGTTGATGATGAACTTATTTAATTTTTGGAACAGATACAATGTTGATCGATGGCCACCTGGTTTCCTTCACATAGGTGGCTGGTTAATCAATATCCTGGGATTGTAAATTTTGAAAAAGTAAATATAGAAGGTACTACCTTGTTTACAAAAAAAAAAAAATGTTTTTTTTGCATGGATTAATAATAATTTGGCCCATGGTATTTGGCCCATAGTATTTGGCCCATAGGCTTCACCTAAATATAACACATTTTTTGAGTATTCATAAATATAAGCTAACTTATGGAGTAAGTATAAAAAATGTTTTGTTTATTTACCATACCTCTCGTTTATTTATATTTTTATTAATTTACCATACATATGGCCCATAGGATTCACTTAAATAAAACCTCTTTTTTGAGCCTTCTTAAATAGAAAGAGGGTTATGGGCTAAATATAAAAATGGGTTTTATTTATTTACCATACCTCTAGTTTATTTATATTTTTATTTATTTACCATACTTTTGGAGTAAGTATAAAAAGAGGTTTTATTTATTTACCATACCTCCACTTTATTTATATTTTTATCTATTTGTGGTTTTATTTATTTACCATACCTCTAGTTTATTTACATTTTTATTTACTTACCATACCTTTGGAGTAAGTATAAAAAGAGGTTTTATTTATTTACCATGCCTCCACTTTATGTATATTTGTATTTATTTCCATGGATGAAAAGCAAATTTGAAAACAGCAAGTAGTTCACAATAAATTAGGGCTATTGGGACCAAATAAAACCTCCCAAACCAGAAAATGGGCAATTACAAACAAATTTAACATTGCAAAGCAAAAAATCAGGCTATTGTAATGGAATATAACCTCCCAAACCAAGCAAATCACGTCAAATGAGTTTTTTCATAGTTTATCCACCCCTTTTTTTGGACTAAAATGAAAAAAATAATTATTTTTTAAATAAAAGTTGGGCTAAATATATGAAATGGGTGTTTTATAAAAATTTCGCCCCTCTAAAAAGGAAAAACCCCTTAAATTTCGCCCTTGGGCTAAAATTTGCCCCTAAAATTTACCATGAATGCATGTTGGTTGTATATGTATTTTTTATTCATGTCAATTATCTATATGGTTGTTAAGCATGCATTTTTATGGTTATAGATTCCGTGCATGAGGTCATGGTATGCAGTTGGTATTGTCATGCATGATGTTAGTTTATTGATGTGATTATGATTATACAAGTATCACATTAATCTCATTGATCTTGCAACAATATATCCTCCCCTTAACTATACAAAGGTATATTTCTTATGTTTATTTTTGGTTATCTGACATGATATACTTACAGGAAGAAGAGGATTGAATGTGACTAGAAAAATGGTGGATTATAGTTCATGAGACTCCCCTTACATATCAAATGAGTAGCCAAGAGATGAGTGCTCTCTTGACATAGTATACACTTTAAGAGGTTTGAAGGCAGAGATAATAAGTTGCAAAGAAGATAATGATAGGATCATTCAGTCACAAGAGCTACTTTCTAGAGTACAACCAAAAAAATCAGTGGTTAATGCAGTTATCCTTCAGAGTTTGTTAGACTTGTAGAGATAGGGACATCTTAGGATCAATCACGAACAAAAGGGTGGGAGTAGTGGATCATACGGTAGTAGATATCATGATGTGAAAAGGTTAGATAAAGATGACATGGTTAGAGATGGAAGATTCTTAGATACACCTGATAGGAAAGGCAGTGGACATGTGCTTTACTATAGTTCTAGTTCAGACAAGTATCATGGTCATCATCACTATCATCCTTACGGGAGAAATCATACGATATATTTTCCAGTTGAGTTCAAGAAAGCCAAGACACCTACATTTGATGGAGAATTGAAGAAACCAGAATATATAGAGTTATGGTTGCTTGGAATGAAGAATTTATTTGAGTTGCATGACTACATCGAGAACATGAAGGTGAGGATAGTAATTTTAATCCTCAAAGGGAAAGAATACATATGGTGGGAAGATGTGAAGCTAGTTAGATACATCAGGACATATGAGTTGAGTTGGCATGAGTTAAAAAAAAAATTCCAGAAGAAGTACTAGTCAGAGAAGTACTATGATAGTAAAGTTAAGGAGTTCTATGAGCTGGGTATGGGATCAATCATAGATGATGAGTCCATGACTAAGTTCCTGGAGTTATTGAGGTATGTTTCGTATATTAACAATGAGAAAGGAAATGTTGAGAGATTTTTCATTGGCTTAACATTAGAATTTAAGGATCGAATTGACTAGGATGAGCCTTGGTCATTAGAAGTAGTCATTCAAAAGTTGAAACATTGTTATGAGCCATCGAAGCATAAGATAGAGTCTTACCAAGGTTGGAAAGGGAAATACAAGACTAAAGATAAATGGCCACAAAAGTGAAAAAGACATTAGGATGCAGGTAAGAAGGAAAATGTTGTTCCTTACAAGAAGTTTAATGGAGTTGAGAAAGAACATGGGTCACATCCTAGAGAGAATCAAAATAGAGGTGGTGGCAGGGAACAATTACATTGTTCAATATGTAGGAAGAAACATCTCAAGAAATATTGTCCATCATATCAAGGTGCTAGGCCTCATATCTATAGTGCACGTGAAACATAGATAGTTGGGGATGTTGGGTAGATCATTCCTCGAATCTATGCAACATTGGATAATAGGCGGGTGGATCACCAGGAATCTATTATTGAGATGGATGGTAAGCTTTGTGATCAAGTTGTTTCTATTTTGATTGACCCTGGATCTAATTATTGTTATATTAATCCTGACCTAGTGGATAAGTGTGGTTTGAGAAAATAAGTGCATGCGTAGCCTTGGTTAGTGTAGTTGGCTACAAGTACTAAGAAAGGAGTTCATGATTGGGTAAGAGCTTGTGCATTTGAGTTGAATGGTGTGCCTACAACAATGCATCTAAATGTACTTCCATTCATATCATACAATATTATTTTGGGTATGGATTGGTTGTATCTTGTCAAGACTATGGTGGGCTGTTATGAGAAGGATATTAAGTGGATGAAAATGGAGAACAAAGAATCATATAGGGCAAGAGGAAGGCAACATAAGTTACAATGGTTACAACTATGCAGGAAAAACATAGTCACAAGAAAGGATGTGTGTTATTTGTAGTTCATATATTTGGTGATAAAGGTAAGGATGTTGAGGATGTAGTATTCTTGAAGAGGTATCTAGTTTTGCAGTAGTCTCAAGATGTATTCCCATTAGAGATTTCAAATTTTCCTCGTCACGGAGAAGTGGACTTCTCTATTAAGTTGATACCAGGAGTAATAGAAAAATTAAAGGAACCTTACATGATGAGTACACCAAAGTTAGTGGAATTGAAGTTGCAGTTGAAGGAAATACTTGACAAAGGATACATAAGGATAAGTGTGTCACCTTGGGGTGTAGTAATGTTGTTTGTGAAGAAGAAGGATTGTACTCAAAGGTTATGTATTGATTGTAGGTACTTGAACAAGGTGATAATCAAGAACAAGTATCTATTTCCAGGTATTGGTGACTTCTTTGATCATTTGAAGGGAACAACAGTGTTCTCAAAGATTTATTTGAGATCGAGATACCATCAGGTACGAATTAAGGAAGAGGACATCTACAAAACTGCTTTCTAGACTAGGTATGGGCATTATTAGTTGGTTGTAATTCCTTTCTGTTTAACTAATGCTCCAGCTACTTTCATGTGTTTGATGAATAATGTATTTTATCCTTATCTAGATGACTTTTTTATTGTATTCATTGATGATATATTGATATATTTTAATAATTAGGAAGAGCACATCGAACACTTAGTAGCATTATTGAGGTTCCTAAGAGAGCATCAGCTATATGCTAAGCTTAGTAAACATAGTTTCTTTCAGATAGAGGTACATTACTTGGGATATGTGGTTTGCAAGGAAGGCATAGTAGTTGATCTGAAAAATATCAAAGCTATCATGGAATGGGAAGCTCCTAGGAATGGAGATGAGCTGAGATCATTCATGGGATTTGCAGGTTACTACAGGAGGTTCATCAAGAACATTTCATGGATTTCCTATCTTATTAAATCATTGTAGATAAAGGGAAATAAATTTGAATGGACAAAGGTATCTGCAATGAGTTTTGATAAATTGAGGTCATTGCTTAGAAATTCTCTAGTGCTAAAGATTGCACATTCAAATAAAGTGTTTGTTGTGTGTACAAATAATTGAAAGAGAGGACCTATGGGAGTCTTAGAGCAGGAGGGATAAGTGGTTTTGTACGAGTGAAGGAAATTGAAGGAGAACGAGAAGAACTATGTGATTCATAATATTGAGTTAGTAGTGATCATCCATGCATTGAATATGTGGAGGCACTATATTCTTTGGAGGAGGTTTGCATTGATGAGTGATCACAGTGGGTTGAGATATTTATTTGATCAATCTAATCTAAATGCTAGGAAATCTAGGTGGTTGGCCACCCTCAATGAGTTTGATTTCAGGATTATGTACATTATAGAAAGAGAGAATAGGGTTTTTAATGCTCTTAGCAGAAGAGTATAGTAAAATCATATAGAAATTATGAGTTCATATGGGAAAATTTTATAGGATCGGATCTTACATGCAGGTCAACAGGACGATGGGTATAGGGATCTTAGGCACAAGTTACAACAACATGATACAAGTGAAGAGAATGAAAATTATCATCTTACGGTAGATGGTTTGGTGAAATTTAGGGATAAGATATATGTGATAGATAAAAATGAGCTCAATAAGTGTATCTTGGAGGAATTGTATGTTAAGCCATATATAGGTCACTCGGAATATCAGAAGACATTAGCAACAATGAAGAAGTTCTACTATTGGCCGAACCTGAAGAATGAAGTGGCAGAGTTTGTGGTTAGGTGTTTGGATTGTAAATAGTTAAAGGCATAGTGTAAGTATCCTGGTGGTCTACTACAACCAATTCTGATTCCAAAGTGGAAATGGGAGGTCATTTCCATGGATTTCATTTCAGGTTTTCCGAAGACAGCTAGACAACATGATTCCATGATGGTTGTGGTTGACATGTTGACAAAGGTAGCTCACTTCATATCGATTGAGTCTACTTATTGAGCTAGTGAAGTAGAACATGTCTTCATGAAGGAGATTGTGAGGTTGAATGGTGTTTCGAAGAATATTGTGTCAGAAAGAGATGCTAATTTCACTTCTAGGTTTTGGAAAGAGTAATTTATAGGTTTGGGTACATATTTTACCTTTGGCATAACTTATCATCTGCAAATACATGGATAGATAAAGAGGGTGAACAGGATTTTCAAGTACATGTTGACAGTGTATGTGATGCATCAATAGAGGAAGTGGGAAGAGTATCTTCCAATGGTATATTTTTATCACAATAATGCTTATCAAGAGTCATTGAGGATGATTCCATTTGATGCACTTTGTGAGAAGAGTGGTAATACTCCTATCAGCTAGAGTGATCTAGTGAACAAGGTACTGATTGGACTAAACGTGTTGGAAGAAATGAAATAGGAAATGCAGGTCATGATGAATAATCTAAATGATGCACAAGATAGAAAAAAGAGCTATGTAGATTAGCACAGGTTGTTTGAGGAGTTTCAGGTTAGGGAACATGTGTACATGCACGTCAATCGCAATAAGAGATCCTTGACGATTGGGTCACATGGGAAGTTGGCACCTTGGTATTGAGTGCCTTTCAAGATCCTTAAGAGGATTGTACTAGTGGCTTACAAACTTGTACAACCTCTGACAATGAGATTCCATGATGTTTTCCATGTTTCATTGCATAAAAGATATGTAAAGGATGTTGATCATGTGATTGATTGGTATGTATTGCATGTGGAGCCAGAAGGAGAATTCTAGCCAAAACCTTAGTGCATTTTGCAATAAAAATAGCTCATGCCCCATAACAGAGCAATCAATCAAGTTAAATTGGAGTGGAAGCACTTTGGGCTCGATGAAGCTACATGGGAGATGGAGGAGTAGATGTGGGTTATGTATCCTTCATTGTTTACCGATTAAGGAAAAGGATTTTTGGTATATCTATATGTATTTATATATGGTTTTCATTCTAAATACAACAATGATTTGTGTTATAAAGCTCTAATGCATGGTATGGTTGTCATGTTGTCATGTTTTCCATGTTTCTTTTTCTTCTCAGCAGGTTGTTCATTATAAATACTACATCGAGCTAAGTTATAAAGCTCCATGGGTAGTATGTTTTGGTTTTCAGCATTCTTGCAAGCTGTAGGTTTCATTGAACATTGAGGATGGTGTTCCCCTAAGGGGGAGGGGTCTGTAACAACCATGGATTAAAATTTAATGTAATAAAGTCAATAAAGGAAACATAAGACCAAGGTCATGGGACACATATTTTAAGATAAATGTTGGGAAAAACATCCTAGTGGGTGTTCATTTGGTTTATTATGGCTAAGAGGAAATTAGTAAATGCAATGGAAAGGGCATTGAAAAGGAAAACAAGAATTATTTGGAATTTTATTTATGAAAATAAAGGAAAGAAAGAGAAAAGGAAGGTGAAAGGTCACATGATTACATGTGAGGAAAATTGAAGGAAAAAAATGGAAGTTGAAGAAAATAAAAGCCTCATTGATAAAAAGGCTTATGAGGATTAGTTCGCAGCTTTTGTCAATTTGGTTGTCTCTCTATTCTCCCATACTCTTACACATTTAGAGCATTCTTGGAGCACTCTAGCATTGGAGAAAGGAATGTAAAGGAAGGAAAAGAAAGCAAAGGGACGTAAAGATCAAGAAAGGAAGAGTTGGATCAAGTGGCTACAAAAGGATTACTTGTAGGTATCAATTTGCATGTATGATTTCATTGCTAGTTTTGGCATGTATGGCATATGCATGTGTGTATTTGGTTCTTTTGTTGTCATTAGCATGGGATTTTCCATGTGTGAAAATGCTTTTAGCTTTTCCTTTCCATTTCATGATAGGCATTATGTGATAGCTGATGACCCTTAGTATTGCAACTATAATGTTGCAACTCCCAAGGCTACCAACTTTAATTATCGACTTAGGGTTTGTACAAACTTAAGAGGTATCGACACTATATGTGAAACATACAACGTGTCCTTATTTCACTGTCATGATGTATTGGAGTGAATGTAGTGAAATCAAATCCTAAACTAATTTCATAAATGGAAATTTTACTCTGAAAATAAATTAATCCTAGGCAAGAACAAAAATTTGTAATTGAAATCCCAAGAGCACAAATTCAAATATATAGGCCTAATATACTTCTTAAAAAGGCATGTTCCAATTGGTGTTCTATTCTTCCTAAATAACATATTTAGAGCCTAGGGTTATGATTCAACCATAAGAGACAAAACCCAAGATTTTTGAGAAAAATTTGTCAACTTTACATGTGTTAGAGGAGTGCTACAGGAAGTTAAATTGTTTGCTACAGGAAATTACAAGTTTGCTACATGAAGATATAATTCAACGAATGACCAAGTAAATCAAATCCAAATGGGATAGGAATTTTTTATTTATTTAATAGAATTTCTTAGGTCTCCATTTCAAGTGGAATCACTTAAAAATACCTCTGTTAACACATGCTAAGAAAACAAAAAATTACTAGTCTAAAATCTAGAAATTCGAGAACTAGTGAGCTAGTTAACCTATCAAATGACCAACCTACTCTAGTGAAAATGAAATGGGGTGAATTTTTTTATTAACTTGAACGCTTTTATGATCTAATTCAAGTGGAATAAACTCAAATGAAGCTCATTAGAATGTTCTAAAAAATAGCAGAAAATTACTATATTTTCTACGAGGGACTTCCATAATATTTTAGATTTGTGAATAAGAAAACTAATCCAAGTAGCTCAATGATTATTATGACCTTTAAAATAGGTTCCAATGATGAAATAATTCTTTTTATCTTGAAAAAGAACTCACTTCAACCATTTAATCCAATCCTATAACAAGAAATCATCAATAGTAAATGCAGAAGTATGAAAAACAAGAACGAGAGATGCATCTGAATAGGATGTGAAAAGAAGAAATATAAATTATACAAAAGGGCTATGCATCTCTTATAATGGCTAATACCAAGAAAATCAGATTCCTATGAAGGAAACTAAGATTTAGAAGCTAAAAATGTCACCAAGCTTCATTATTTGAGTCAGTCTATTTACATCCCTGCTAGAAATGAAAGTGGAGCTGCAAAAAACAAGTTTTTTTCACATGAACACTAAGAGAAAACCACACCTGTAGGAAAATTAGAATTGGTACTTATAAAAAATGACGAGGAAGTATTTTCCTTGAAATGAGGAATCTTTCCCTTCCAAAATCACTCAAATAGTGGATTTGGTTCCTAACATTAGGAATCTGCATTAAATAACAAGGAACACATTCCAAGATTTTCTCAATCATTGTAGCTCCATTATTTGTGCAATAATTTCATAATATCTTGTTGATTTACTATCCAATATTGATTCCCCTATAGTAGGGAGCACGTTCCTAGATTATCTCCTCCTCCAAATCTTTGTAATCTGTCCAATATTCTCACAATATTCTTCAAAAATAAATAATATTAGGGACAAATATGCAATTATCCATAAACTTTCCTAATGAACATATTAAGTTAAAAATATGTTATCTAATGCAAAAAGAGAGGTTTAATGTGCCGAAGGATGGTCAAATGGGTGTTAATTTATGTCTAATTTGGATGCCCATCATACCCCTTGTTGAAAGTGTTTCTCATCTTCTCAACAACTTAGTTACCTCATTGTGCCTCATTCATGGCCTTGGTGGCCTCTCTCTTGTACATTCCTAAGTCCTTTCTCTTAAGAAGCTTGGTTGTAGGTTCTGCAAGGACAAGCACGAAATGTACTTGTTCATTTCATGAATTTTAGCACTTCGTCAAGCATAATAACATAAATTTCCTCTTTACAAGTGAAATCTGTTAGCTTGTAGATCCATTTTATTCACATCCTCTCCCTTGAAACCTTCATTCCATTTTCACTCATTTTCCCAAAACTATTTGTGCATATAAAAATCACAGTGTTTATATTTGCATGGCGAATGCCTTCTTGCCTTTTTCTGCCCTCTCCTTCTCTTTCTTCTTCGTTGTTGGATTTTTATGGTTAGATACACCTCCCATAGCCTCAATACAAATTTCCAAAGTTCGCAAGGAAAATATCCATTTCTACTAGAAGTCTTAGATATTCATGTTTAATGAGGGTTTTATGATAGAGGCAAAAAGAACAACTTTCTCATATTTCATGGAGGAAGGCCGATTTCATGCTCACTCAAAAATAATTGCAATTCCCCTTCATATTAGGCTCAATTCAAAGGAAACATCCATATGTCGTTTTTTTATTGTAAACATTTATCAAACTTTTCCCATGTTCAATCAACTCCCAAGGCTACCAACTTTAATTATCAATATTACAAACTTAAGAGTTATCGACACTATATGTGCAACATACAATCTGTCCTTATTTATCTTTAATTATGTAATGAAGTGAATGTAATGAAATAAAATCCTAAACTAATTTCATAAATGGAAATGTTACTTTCAAGATAAATTAATCCTAGGCAAGAACAACAATTTGAAATTGAAATCCTAAGAGAATGAATTCAAATAAATAAGCCTAATGTAATTCTTAAAAAAGAATGTCCTAATTGTTTTTTTATTCTTCCTCAATCATGTATTTAATCATAGGGATCATGGTTCAACCCTAAGAGACAAAAACCAAGATTTTTGGGAAAATCTAGTCAAGTTTACACGTGCTAGAGGAGTTCTACATGAAGTTACAATGTTTGCTATAAGAAGATATAATTCACTGAATTACAAAGTAAATCAAATAAAAATATGATAGGACGAATCTTTTTATTGAATATGATGTCTTAGGTCTCCATTCCAAGTGGAACCACTAAAAAATACCTTGTTAACATGTGCCAAAAAATAGCAAAAATTGCTAGTCTAAAATATAGAAATTCAAGTGAGCTAGTTAACCTATCAAATCACTAACCTAATCAAGTGAAAAATCAATGGGGTAATTTTTTTTATTAACTTGAAAGTTTTTATGATCTAATTCAAGTGGAATAAACTCAAAGGAATCTCATTAGCTTTCTCTAAAAGATAGCAGAAAATTACTACTATTTTCTACAAGGGGCTTCCAAAGTATTTTAGATTTGTGAATAAGAAAACTAATCCAAGTAGCTCAATGATCAGTATGACCTTTAAAATATGTTCCAAGGATGAAATCATGCTTTTGATCCTGCAAAATAACTCACTTCAACCACTTAACCCATTCCTATAGCAAGAAATCATGAATATTGAAAGCAAAAATAGGAAAAACGAGAAAAAGTGATGCATGTGAATAAGAAGTGAAAAAGACAGTAAATTATACAAAAGGGATTTGAGGATCCTAGGATGAAAAATACCAAGAAAATTAGAGTCCTATGAAGCATACTAAGCTTTAGAAGATAAAAATGGCACCAAGCTTCATTATTTGAATCAATGAAATTACATCCTTTCCTAGAAATGAAAGTGGAGCTACAAAAATACATGTTCTCTCCACAAGAAGACTAAGAAAAACCCACCCCTAGAGGAAAATTCAAATTGGTACTTATAAAAAATTATGAGCAGGCATTATCCCTGAAATGAGGAATATTTCCCCTCCAAAAACACTCAAATAGTGGATCTAGTTCACAACACTAGGAATCTGCATTAAATGAAATGGAATGCATTCCTAGATTTTCTCAATCTTCGAAGCTCCAGAATTTGTGCAATAATTTCATAATATCTTGTTGATTTATTATCCAATATTGATCCTCTTGTAGTAGGAAGAAATTCCCTATATTATCTCCTCCTCCAAATCTTCATAATGTTCCCAATACTGTCACGATATTTTTTAAAAATAAATAATATTAGGCACAAGTATCCATTTATCCATAAAACTTCCTAATGAATATATTAAAGTTAAAAATATGTTATCTAATTCAAAAATAGACGTTCAATGTTCTGAAGGATGGTTAGATGGGCCTCAAATTATTTCTAATTTGGAGGCCCATTAATGGGGTTCTTTCATTTGGTTGAGCTAGATTGTTGGATAGTTTTTGAACTAGGTGAGGTGTCTTAGGAACATTCCCAAGGACCTTGGAATCCCCTGGACCATAATGGTAGGATACATGATAAACCCTGAGGGTGGAGATGGGAAAATTTCTCAAGGTATTGGAGAGGAAATATAAGGGCGTACATGCTTGTTTAAGGCCCAGTAATCCCTTGACCTGTTTTGGCGGGATTGTGTTAAAGACGGGTAGTGTATGTTTCCTTCTTTGGGCCTAGGAATCCCTTGATTGGTAATGGAAATATTTTGGTAAAGCCTGGTTGTAGATGTGAGGGTTTCAGACCTAGAAATACCTTGACCAATAATGGTGGGATACACAGTAAAGCCCGAGGAATCTCTAGTTGTTTTTTTGTCAGTCCCACATTCATGCTTAGAATAGGGCTGTGGGGTGATTAACTGAAAGAAAGATTTAGTTCAACTTGATCTATGGTTAGGTGGTGTGTGGAAGTCCCTAGCTTAGTCAAATTTGCATATGTTAATAAGAGTTATTTTCCTTATGTATGTCATGAGAAATTATACTTTTTATTATGTGGCTTTAACAAGTTTTATATCATTGTTGTTACTCTAGATATATGTTGGTTATAAGCATTGTTTCATAACATATTCTAGTTATGGATCTTATCATGTTTTTATTGGTAATTGAACAATTATTGAACACATGACATAATATATGTTATTGCAGCTATTTTGAGAGGGCATTAGACCTTCCTTACAATTTTCATATAAGTATGAGTCCCCTACATTTAGATATCCATTTATAACCTGTTGATTACATTTTCACTATGTGTTTGACACAATGTCTGTCATAGTTATGCTTGGTTAGGTCAATTCCTTGATAACTTGTTTTCTTAGAGGCTTTTATTTTATCCCATTTATTGTTTTGGAAAGTTTCATCTATTTTTGGGTAGTGACCTAGATTCTATCCCTAAAAAGGTGGCACAAAATCTACAGTTACAGGCACAAAACTAGGAAATTGGGACTGCGATGTTTCCCTTGTAATCTTATGCATGTGACTGGAGGCCTATAGTCGCATGGATGGAGGCTTGTGCATGCAATTGGGATTTTATGTCAAGTGAAAAAGCAATTGGACTCACAATTTGGGAACCTCGAGGGGTGGTTTAGCTCTTGGGGATCTTGTAGCTCCCAATCAAGTTCATTAAGATTTTGGTTTGTTGATTCCACTTCTGTAATTGTAACTTGGAGTTTGAGTCAAATCATAGTAACTCTCTATCACATATTTACCCCAATGGATTGATGAACTTGGTTATATGTTGGAGGAGGGTGTTACATAAGGAAAGACTACGATACTCTAATCCAAAACAACTCTTTAAAGGGAAGGACAACACCAATTATACAAGAGTCGAAGAAATTCAAGAAAAATCAAAGGAACTTCAAAATGGAGATAATAATGATAAGTAAAATACAAATTGGTGAAGCATTCAATAGTGGATAAAGCCAATTAAAATATCAAATGTTTCTCCATGAAGATATGTAAGCCAACCATCAAGACAACTGAGGTACAATCAATATATTGAAGCCTATCAATTCTCAATTTTTAGTTACCCAAGGTTATTCTATGGAAACATCTATGAGTGTCATAAGTTTTGGCATAAAGCCATTAATTATAGAATTTTTAAATATGAAAGAGATGAAAATTTCATATCTATATATTATCAAAATCGTAGGTCTACATATTATTTTGCTAGAAATAGAAATCCCTTCCTCCCTTTGTTGAATGAAACTGAACGTTTCAAAAATAATAACTTTATCCACAAGGCAAGCGAGTGAAAAATCACGTTTGATTATTCATATAAACAACATATGTCTTAATAGTAAGTACTTCCATGAAACATGAAGAGGTGGAAGTTGAAGACTGAGAAAATTAAGGAATGTGGACTTGATTTACTTGTAGCTGATCAAGAAGGAAAATAGCAAGTAGAAAGTGGTTGATCCAAACACATTATTGAAGACAAAATTAATTTATTTTTTCTAAAAGTGCAAGTAAATTAAATTCCACATTAAAAAATAATGCTCATACAAAAATTCAAGGAAAGGGCATAGTCACTCTGGATGAAAAGGCCAAGGCACAAAATGTATTATATGCTCATGGTCTCAAACAAAACCGATTGAGCGTAATTCAAATGTGTGACAATGGCTATGATGTGACTTTTCACTCTAACAACTATGAGTTACAAATGAAGAGGATGGAAATTTGGTGCGAAACATAGTCAAGACTCACAACAATGTGTACATCTTTGATGATTCTAGAGTGAATTTCTATTGAGAAAAATAAATCAAACCTGGTAGTGGCACAAAAGGTTCGAGTATGTAAATTTCGAAATCCTAGTCAAGATTAGTAATTTAAACGAAATCATAGGCTTAATAAGACTATCATAGCCTAATAGTCAAATCTGCAAGTGTTGTCAATTAGGAAAATAGAAAATGAATAAGTTCGAATGAGAGGAGTTCTCATCTTCTAAACCTTTGGATCTAGTTCACATGGATATTTTTGGTTGTTGGGTGTGGAGCTTGATTATCTTCCTAATTCAAAGGTTTTGTTTTTTCCATGGTTGGATCCCAGTCCCTAACATGGGGTGTGGGGGGCTTATCCCCCCACTAGCACCCCTGTAGGGGGTTTAGTGGTAGTGGCTCCGAAAGAAAATTTTTGATAAAAATTTGTGCTGTAAAATATTTTAATTTCATAGTCAATCTAGGTCATTCGTGACTCGAAAGATATGATGGTAGAAGTAATGCTAATTTATGGTTGTTTGCTTTAGAAGACAACCCTCACTTTATATGAGGGAATTTTATTCCAATTGTGTATTATTTCGTTTGTGACAAAAAGAGAGGAGATAGTGTGACAATGAAGGGGAAGTTGTAGTGGATTTATTGTAGGTTGTATACCTTCAATTTGTTGGATAACATTAAAGGAAGGATTCGATGTTTCTATGTGGACATAGCCCAAATTGAGAGAACCACGTATATCTGTGTCTCTCTTATTTTATGCCTTTTAATGTTTTTGTTTCTAAAATATTTTATGTGTTCTATTGCTCTGTTATTTAATTTCTAATAGTTGTCCCACAAAGAACAATTTTCCCAAGATCAGAGATGTACTTTATTTTATTTATTGATGATTTTACTAGGGCTACTTGAATAATTTTTTTGAAAGAAAAGTCAGAAGCCTTGAGTAAGTTTAGAAATTTAAGGCTCAATTTGAGAATTACAATTAAATTAAGATTAAATTCTTGAGCTATAGTAGGGAGAGAAAATTCATCTCAAAAAAGTTTCATTTTTTTTAACAACAGGTCATAAGGAGGAAGGAATTAGTAGCAAGAACGACAAGACATAATGGGATCATTCAAAGGAAAAACGAAACCATTCAAGAGATGGCCAGAGAAATTATGGATGAAGGAAATGTTGCAAAAACCTTTTGGGAAAAGAAACTCAAGAAATTATTTACTTACCAAATAGAACACAACTCATACAAATAGTGATAAAACCCCTTACAAGTTACGGTAAGGAATATCAAAATATATAAACATTCTAAGGTATTTGTGATTAAATTATATATCAAGATAAATGACAAATACCTTGTAATGTTTGACTCTCAAGTAGATGAGGGCATATTCCTTGGATATTCAGTCAGGAGCAAAGTCTACAAATGCTTCAAGAAGAGGATAAAAAGAGGTGAAGATTTCATTCACTATCATAGTTAATTAAACACTACATCATTCAGTGAAGTCAAAGAAAACAAGGCGTCAAGTGATGAAGATGATCCTACTCTTAGATATTTAGAGGAACAAGAATAATAAGTTGAATAAGAAGATACAACGAAAAGGCATAGAATGCCATTCAGGTGTGTACAAAAACAACACCCAGAAAATAAAATAATTAGTGATCAAAGGATCAATGTGTAGACTAGGAGAAAATTCATTGGTAGTTCTAGTCATCCAAACCTTGCCTTGCACTCACAAATCAAACACAAAAATATCAGCAAAGTAAGTAAAGACAATTTTTCGATGAAAGCAATGAAGGAAGAGTTGGATCAAATTCAGAAAAATGAAGCTTGGGAGCTTGTCCCTAGAAGAAATGAGAAAAATGTTATTGGCACCAAACGGGTTTTCAAGAATAAGTTAAATGAGAAGGCACAAGTATGGAGAGACACATCAATACTGGTCTACAAAGGATATGCACTAATAAAAGGAATATAAATTAAAGAAACATTTGCACCAATAACAAGAATGGAGGCCATTAGAATGTCTCTAACTTTTTCCAGTAATAAAAATATTAAAGTGTATCAAATGGCTGTAAAATAAGCCATCCTCAATGGAGATTTAGAATAAGTGTATGTATAATTTCCAGAAGGCATTTTTCTCTTGAAGAATAAAGATTATGTTCGCAGATTGAGAATGGACCTATATGGGATGAAATAAGCTCCAAGAGCATGGTATACTAGAATGGACAAATATATGCAATTGTGATGTTTTAAAAGAGGTATTGTTTATACAAATATGTACATTAACTTTGAAGATGATCACTTCCTAATTATTGTGGTTTTTGTATATGATATTATCTTTGGTAGTGATTTGGAATAGATGGGACAATAGTTTGCTAAGTTAATGAAAAATGAATTTAAAATGTCAATGATAGGGGATCTTTTCTTCTTCCTTAGATTGCAAATTACCCAATCTAAAACTGGTATATTCATATCTCAATCCAAGTATCTAAATGAAACATTAAAGAAATTTGAGATGGAATATTACAAGCCAATTTTTACCCCCATGGTGAATGGTTGTAAGTTAAGTAAAGAGGATGAGTATCCTTTTATGAGTCATATGTCCTATAGATCAATTATTAGAAGCTTCTTTTCTCTAACTACTCCATGACCAAACATAATGCAAGCACTAGGCCTAATGGCCATATTTCAAGGAAGTCGAAAGGAAAGCCAAGTGAATGTAGTGAAGAGAATTTTTAAATATTTGCAAGGAATATCAAACGTCGGCTTGTACTATGATAAAGGTAAATATTTAGTCTAAAAGTTTATACTAATTTTGATTGGCTTGGTAGCAGTGATGAAAACAAAAGTACCTTTCGAGCAACATTTTTCTTGGGGAACTTTCTTATATCTTGGGTAACCAAAAAGTGGGGCACCATCTCTCTATCTACAACATAAGTTGGATACATAGTTGCAACCACTTACTTCACTCAAATTATTTGGATGAAACAGAACCTCAAAGACATCAAGGTTGACTCAAATGAACGAATCCCATTCAAATGTGACAATGCTAGTTCTATCAGCATTTCCAAGAACCCTTTTATCCATTTAAAGAAAAAACACATCCCAAATAAATATAATTTATTGAGAGAACAAGTTGTTGCTAATATAGTTCTCCTTATTTATATGGCCGCTAATGATAAACTTGTATATATATTTACAAAAATCCTATTGTCGGAGCCATTTGAATATCTCAGGAAAAAAATCAGATTGTTATCTGCCACATATAGTTGATCTAACTCATATAATGGTCTGTGGCCACTTATGATGGTGATCATTTTAACAAGTAGGCTATAGGAGAAGGGCATCAAATTTGGGCATGGTTTCTGTTGGGTGTAGTATTTGTGCATATTTTGAGTACCTTTCCCCCCCATCCTTCACCATTTCACCTCCGAACCTGTGGAACTTACATCATAATTACCTTTTTCCTGGTTATAAGAATTCATTTTTGTCATAACATATTATTTTTTCATTTTGGTTAGATATGAATGAGGTGATATCCTTTTTCATGGCTAACCAAGGAAATTATGGAGAAGAGGCTCTATGGTTCTATTTCTTTCATGTGATGCTTCCAAGACCACAACCAAAGGATGAACATGGAGCGACATGATCCAGGATGCTAAGAAATCATGAAGGGATGTGACAACTGCTGAAGAATGGGTCAATCGCTCCAATCAGATGAGATGGCATTGCAACCTCAAATAGTCTTAGAACCATTTGAGAAATGTTCCTTAGATTTTGTAGGACCAATTCACCCATCATCTCAACAAAAGGCTTACATTTTGGTCTGCACAGATTATGTCACCAAATGGGTCGAGGAAAAAGCATTAACCAGAGCTACAATGCAGGATGTTTCAGACTTCTAGTTTGAAGAGATTTTTGTTGGATTTCGAGTACCCAGGGAAATAGTGACAGATGGATCGTCCTAGTTTACATCTCATTTGATTCAGAACCTAGTTCAAAAATATAAAATCTATCACAGAATAACTTCGCCTTACCATCCGAAACAAAATGGCCAAAAGCACCAACAAGGTTATTGAGGGTATTCTTACTAAGATCCTAGCTAGCTATCAAAGGAATTGGGTTGATAAACTCCTAGAAGCATTGTGGGCATACCAGACTACATGGAGCAACACTACAGGATTCTCACCATACGAGTTAGTGTATGGTAAAATTCTTATGTTTCCTATAGAGTTCGAAATTAAGACATTGAGAACAACACTGCAGGTAAATCTAGATCTAACAATAGCACAAAAGCAATAGTTGAATCAGCTTTAGGAACTCGATGAGAAATGGTTAGCTGCTATTCAACAAATAGACAATGTCCAGTAGAAAAGGGCTAAGTGGCATGACAAATTCATTAAAAATAAGAAATTTAAAAGATGATATTGGGATATATTATATGATTTAAGATTTAAGGATTTTAAAGGGAAACTCTACATGAGCTGGCTAGGTACTTATGAAGTTGACACAGTCATTGACAATGGGACTGTAAATTTAGAAACTATTAACAATGCTAGAACACCATTGTTTGCTAATGGGCACCATCTTTAGTTATATCACAAACCTGCTTCAAAGGAATCATTCATCAACGTTGTCATGAATTTTGACCTTCAGATTACAAAGGCAGAGGATTATCCCCTGTGCTTCCAATTTATTAATTTTCCAATAAGTGTAATAGCTAAACCAGCTCTTGCTGGGGGCTGTTACACCCAAAATAAAATAATAATAATAATAAAAACAATAAAAACAATAAATAAAAGTCTTGTTGTGGAAACCTCTTATGGGGCACAGAAAGACCGATTGTGACAGCTGAAAACCACTATGTGGTGGTTGTTACACATTTATTTTTCCTCTATAACAACATTATGTAATCCATGTATATTATACTTTTTATGTTGTTACAAGTGCTATTAGAATATGTTTGTAAATTCTTTTTGTAAGTATTTTTAGGAAGATTGTGTAAATAAAACACGACTGTACAAATAGAATGGAAAATAGGTTGTTGTTACACATGTAATAGCTTTCAACTTGTAAGCAGCCACATTGACGAAATTGTCAACCGCAATAAGAAAAGAAAGAGTATTCATTAGCGCTATGCTACGGGAGCAGCTCATACAATTAGCACTTCATCGTCAAGATCAATTCTTGTTACCAGCTTTTTTCCACATCACGCCAGGTATGTCACATAAAGGTATATCACTTATGTCCTCTATTTAACAATTATGGAAAATAAATATGGCATCTCTTTAGACAGCCGAGGAAGGACATCGTATTAAACTCAGGGGAGAGGACGAGTCATTTTGTAATATATGATCTTGAATTTACAATTGGTAATCATTATTAAAACCTTTTTATCATTATCCCTTTTATTAAAATTATTCCAAGAATTGAAAGTGCATTTAACACTGGATCTCCATGATATAGACCAATAATGGACCATACTATGTGCAATACCATTCTCTTTAACCTGAAATCCTTGTTTTATTTCCTTTTACTTCCCTAACATCAACCTCAGCAAGCGTTTCACCTTCATTCCAAATTCTCAAAGCTAGAACTAAGTACATAGTGTTGGGGTAGAGAAGGGAGGGGTAGTAGTCCAATAGGAGCTCACTTCGATCGAAGCTTTAGAAAAATTCCCTAACGCATGCCATGTCTTTAAGGAAGCAGGCTGGCTCGAATTTTTCAAATGACTTAAGGGGTTAGAAGAGTCAGTGGCAATGGAATTTTCTCGGAACCTGCACAGAAACTAGATGGAAGTCTGGGGGTTAAAGGTCGAAGTCACAGAAGAAGTAATTGCCCATGTAACATCACTACAGACTATGGGAAAATGGTGGTTCAATAGAAAAAGCAATGACCCTTCTCTTAAGGCTGAGTTCCTTCAAGGAGAAGAACAATTGGAGAAGAAGGGTAGGGGAATTGACAGATTGTCACTCCCTCAGCCATGGGGAGATGTGTCCCTATACATTATTAAGTATATCACCAAGGAGGGAAGGGAAACACCACCTGCGAGGGAAGGGAAACAATCATCTTTAACTACCATTTTGCATTACTGAGCCACCTGCGGCACGAGTAGCTAGTTAAAATTCCATATTTTTTGTTAGAGAACATCAGACACATGGTTGTAGCTGCAAAAAGTGTTGCACACCCCAAGACTTGTGTCACCAATCATAGTCTGATCAAATTTATTGTACTGGATGTCTCAGAACAACATGGAAGAAGTTGGGAAGAATTCATGAGTAGAAATGTAAGGACCTCGGACAACAGGCGAATTGAAGCCCCTAATGCCCCAAAAGAAGTAGAGGAAATTTGAAAAGAAGGCCAATCTTTAGGGGGGAGGGTTGAGAAAAGGTCATTAAAGAAGCTGATAGGTGACAAAATACCGAAGAAAAGGGTAAAGGCCAGTTCATGGCCATAACCTTCACATTCATCTAGTGAAGGACCAAGAAAGGACATAGGGAAGTAGAAAGAGGAGGAACACATCCATCTGGAAGAAGACCCTCTACTAGGTAAGAAAGAGACTCAGACTTTACTTCTTAGAATCAAAATCTTAGAAGAAGAAAATGACAAATTAAAGCAACAATTAGAAGAAAGTAGAGCATAAGTAAGGGTTCGAGGTCTGGATACTCTGGCAAAAGAATTGGACAAAATGAGGGCGGATTCTACACATTCTTCTGTGTATGTGGCATGCACCATAAACCTAGCAGAAACCAGACATAAAATCTGCGTTTCAAGCACCACCTCAGTGGAGACTCAAACCGATCCCTGGGAAAATGTTACACAAGAACCTGTTGACAATGTTGTTGACACACAAGAACCAACAGCTGAAACAAAGCATCCCATGGGTGACAACCTAGGAACTGATACACAAGAAGCTACCAACAACATTTCTATTACAAAAGAAACAACAGTAGAGGTAGAATCTGACCAGGGATGAAAAGAAGAGACTGTTACACAAGAACCCGTTGATGACATTATTGTTACACAAGAACCAACAATTGAGATGGAGCAGCTCAATCCTCGGGATGTTGTTACACCCCCAAGTGATAGTGCATGTAGAGGACCATAGGGTCCTGAATCAAAATGGTATCTTGAAATTTTTTTATTGATATATGATTTACAGAAGTGGAAATTTCAGACAATCATGTTGCAGGATAAAGTGATCTCATTGGTGGCACACTAGAAAGTTATAAAATCTCTCAAGGAGAAATGGGCTGAGAAGGATTTGGTAGAAAAATGGGAAAGACAAGGGAAAGAGGCAGCTATGAAGAAGAAAGAAGAGTAGTTGCAACTGTTACAGGATCAGGATTGGGATCTGAAAAATGACAAAAACAAGTTGCATGAACTCACCCCAAATCTGTTAGGGTGTAGAAGACCCTCTCCTGCCTACCCAATTTTTATGTGGGAGAATTTTTTCTTGTTTCAATTGAATGTGGTCTATGAAAATAGACCTTATTTGGGTAATTCTACCTGAAATTTTTTAGATGTTTTTTGTTCTTGTAATTTCCAGGATCAAATCTTTCTTTGCAAGCTTTTTCTTCATAACATGATTTTTGAACATGTTAGCACACACATGGTTGCAAACAATCTTTCTTACATGGTCGACTTGGAGTTGCACAACTTTATTTCCTTTGTGAAAAATTAGATAGATTGGCATATGGCTATGAAGTCACTGGACGCTAATGAGAAGAAAGCAACACTAATGATCCGGGCTAAACCAAGTATGGCTGCAGAATCCAGATGACTCTTTAGGAAATTTTTTATTGTTTCAGATGTCAAGGAGCATGCAGCTACCTACAGGAGGAGGATTGTGAAGATATACCTCAACCTCTTTGTGCAAATTAAGAGTCATGCACCAACATGGTGCTATAAACGCAGAAAGGTTAGTAGTGCAGGACTACAAGAGAGTGACCCATATTGTTTTTAAAATTTTGTGGTTGTTGTTTCATGAGTTCTAGATTATGCCTGGATTGTAGATCTATTATCTTCCTTTTGGATAGGACTCAAGTTCAAATATCCTATAATTTGTTTACCATTGGAGGAATACTAGCCTCAATATCAACTGTCTGATTACGAGGAGGAATCTTTGCCACATCAGCTGACGACGATATTGCTAATGCTTATAATTTGAAAAAATTGCATATGAATCATAACAGTAGGCTCTGAGGTATTTTGCACGAGGACATACAATTGCTTCAACTTGGGGGAGATGTTGGGTGAAGGATTTGTGCATATTTTGAGTACCTTTTTCCCCCCATCCTTGACCATTTTGCCTCCGAACTTGTGGACCTTACATCACAATTACCTTTTTCTTGATTATAAGAATTCATTTTTTTCATAACATATTATTTTTCCATTTTTGTTCGATATGAATGAGGTGATATCCTTTTTTATGGCTAACCAAGGAAATTATGTAGAAAAGTCTCTATGGTTCTGTTTCTTTGAGGTGATGCTTTCAAGACCACAGCCAAAGGATGAACAGTGGATTCTAAGTACTTGTTGTTACATCTCAAACACTGTTGTTACACTCCAAATTGTTGTTACACCTCAAGCATTGTTGTTACACATTAAACGTTGTTGTTACACTGTGGGACCTTGACTACTTTGCAACCGTCTAAGGACTATGGGTACTATTCCACAGGAGAATCGTTGTGAATATTTTATTATCCATATGAAGCTAGGGAATCAAGACAATTGTGATGTTGAAGAATCATGGAATAATAATAAGATTTTTATTTGGAACTTGTTGTAACAATTCCTATTTTCTCTCTATATTAATCAGCATCATAATCGTGAGATTCTCATGACTGATCCATTTCTTATTTTGGACATTTCAAACTTATAAAATCAACTCAGTTGCATGTAAATGAGGAGGTGTCTTGTTATTTTTCTCTTGTAATTCATGATCATTTATCTTAATACAAAGAGTAGCGTTGTTGATGCTTTCGTAACTGTGGTGTTGAAGTTTTATTAATTTGTATTTCATCTTTTCACCCTACTAGGGAGGAAGCGCCCTCCTCTTTAGTAGGGGTTGTAGTAGCAGAAATAGCATAGTGGTAGGTTAATTATTGGTTCTTTTCAGCAAGTGTTCAATTATTCCTCTCATCGTGTAATTTGAATTTCCAGGATGAATTTATTTATGTTTCTAGATTTCTAACATGTTGTCACACATGATTGATTTAAGCATATTGTTCAGTTGGTTGGCTTAGTTAGTAGCCTGATGTGTGGCATGCCTTTTCTTTGGTGACATGAAGTGTGATTTCATTTTTGAAGAATTTTTATATTTCTGCATGAATGATTACTTTTGGCAATTAGGTTCAGCGACATTTGTTTTGACTTTTGTTTACTCTTGGCTAAAGTGTATCATCACAGATAGTGCATGCTCCTTTGAAATAAACAGACCTACCCTGGGTTGACAATTAATGGTTGTGGTTTAGTCAATTAATGGTGATTAAATTGGTTCAATAGTTTTAAGGGGAGATGACGCTACTTTTTACCGTTGATTGCATATAGGGAACAATGGCCCAAATATTGTGAAATGAAAGCATCCAAGGGGGATTTGTGGTCAATGAACATCTATAAGTCTCATAGTTTACTTGCCAAACATTTTGAAATGATAACATCTAAGGGGTAGTTGTAGCTAAAGAACATCTATAATTTTAATATTTTAGGGGGAGTGTTTTCAAGAATAGAAGAGTCTGAAAGATGTTTGGGATAGTGTTTCTATTGTTTTGAGCCATCAAAGTTACGAAAAAAGTGTTTTCCAATGTTTCCATTAATTTCAAAGGGGCAAATTGTTGGGAATAATGTTATCATTGATGTAAGACATTATGGTTCCATGGAGCCTTCCAAGAAAATTAAAGTTCAGGGGGAGTTCACTGGTAACAATGAGTTTTAGTAGAGAACCATCATAGTAGTAGGTTAAGTGCATAAGATAAAAATATTGTAAATATGACAGTTGGTTGGCCTTGTTTTTGAAGGATTTTTTGTCTTAGCGGATCTACTTATATGCCTTTACAATGTGCTTAGATGGATATACCTTGCAAATATATTTCTAATGGCATAAGGTAGCCTAAAAGACTCCCTAAGAATCAAAATTGTTGGTTGGTGAAAGTTCTAGAAATTAAAGGGTTATAAACATAAGGTTGCAGTCTTATATAGTTTCATGCACAAGCTACAATGGAAAGATGATGCTAGCATAGGCTAATGTGGTACCGATGGCATGGGGCACATGACATGTAGCATTAGACCTTTTAGGTGCTTAAGTGGCCTATTTCCTAGTGACACATGGCACTACCAGTACTGGACATGTTGCTCAGATGATGTAAGAACGCTGATGTGGTGAGGAATTTCAGGTTCGCACCAAAGGTGTGTTTTGGTCAAGTTCCCATGTTATCAGTTTCGACAATGAGTTGTTGTTCAAGCTCAAAATAGAAAAATTATTTGATGTTAGGTTTATTGAGCTACTCGAGCCTTTGGGATCATCAAGAGAAAGTGCAGGTGCATAGAAAGGATGTGGGATGACCCCCCTGCCCAACCTCCTAACTAGTGTGGGAGCCAGTGTAGGAAGACTAAAGTTCCTATCAAGACTTCTAGTCAATAATTGGGAAGTTAGACTACTTACACACTAAGAGGACCCTTGGCATCTGCGTTTTGGTTTTAAGTACTCATTGAATAGGCCTTTCATTCTATCCCCTTGGATGTATGATGAAAATTCATTAAGAGTGAAAAATACCATGTTTGGCGACATTTGTTGAATCTAGAAATTAGCTAATTGTGGATATATAATTATAGGCACTGCTAAAAAAGTTGTGATATATTATAATTGTTAAATGAAGAAGGATTTATCATGATTGGATACCAGAATAGAAAACATGACACAAAATTAAACTGTGTTGGGTAAATGCAACATATCATTGTAATACAATTAGTGTAGCACATTTGTTTTAGTAATGGGATTCCTCTAGTCTTGGGTAGATGATAATAGGGAACAAGTTTTAGTTAGTTCAAAAGTAGAATGTAGTCTTAGTTGAAAAGCTTTGATAAGGTATTGTGATTAATTAATTAGCTAGGATAACCATACTGAGCTTTTAAGGATCAATGGTATCACATAAGAAATCATTTTGTATAATTATGATTATTGATTTCATGCTCCATTTTTTATTTTGCTGTAAGCTCTAATTCATTTAATGTGGTTCTTGAAATATGTGACAGAGTTTGAGCATACACTCTGGAAAATGGTGTAGTGAGATTTTTCTTTGAGGGATGAAAGTATAGTGTTTGTGGCCTATGTGTGTGTGAATTGAATGTATGAGTTGAAACTGAGTGGAATAACAGAGTAAGCTACACAGAAGAATCTATATGCTTATTTTCCATTATTGAGTTTAAGTAGTGAGGAGAAAATAACTTTGTTGAATTAAAGTAGCTAAGGCAAGAACAACTAAGTGAGTGTGTAGAGAAGAGAAGAGAGAGTTATAGAGATTCAACATATTAGAGTCATTATTTCTTGTAATACTGCGATAGGCCATTGTTATCTGTTATAAAATTGTATCAAAAGTATAACACTTGGCTAAAGTAGGTAGGGGCCTACAATTATAAGAGGTTAGTGCATGTACGCAAGCTATGGCTTGCTAATTTGGAGGGGGTGTTGGGTGTAGTATATGGTATATTAATGGAAAAACATTTGATGCCATTCCAAGGTCCGTAGACTTTTAGGCACAACACTAGAAATGCCAGAGAAAGACTTTAGGGACCTGCAAAAAAAAATCCTAATTTGTCTAGAAATTGATCACACCTTATGTTCTTTCACTAGTCAACCTCCTATTTTAGTCCTACAATCAAAGGAATTCATTAGAAACAAGACCCTAGATGCTAAAAACACTAATCCCATAGTCTACAGGAAATTGTAAGTAAACACTAACTATTGCTAATTAAAAGGTAGGCATTAACTATTAACAACTGAAAAGAAGGCCTCATTGAAACTAAAACCATAACTTTTAGCTAATTAGTAACATGAACATTGATTCCTAGCTAAAATGAGAAAATGTAAAGACCGAACCAAAAAGCAACACAATCAATTCTTTCTCACATAATGCAGACCTCCAAATCAAAATGATCTATGGTAATCATGTATTCAGTGTAATCATAAACTATCTTTGTGTAATGTTGTTGTTTAGATATGAATCATACAATTCACCCAATTCCACATTAATTTTCAACCTAGGGCTCGATTAGGTTTTCCAAGGATATAATGCAAGGTATATGCAGGCCACAACTTCCCTACCTAACATTGAACATTCAATCATAAACATAACAATGTGCAACAACAAGTAATAACTATAACAATAGTCATAGTAACAACAATTTAAGACTCACAACAACACACTGATAAATCATTACACAACAAGAAAATAATGAAAAATAAATAAACCTATGTGTTACACAGTAATTTGTCACTATCTTCATCCCAGTCTTCCTACTGTGTCATGTGTCCAAAGTCATACATGCTCATGTTAGACAAATTCTCTCTGATGTTGCCAAATGACCCACTTTTCCAAAGCTTTCTGCCTCATCACATCTGTTGGTTAAATAAACGCGCTAAAGGGCACTCCAAAACAACCCAAAAGCGTTGCCATCGTGGAAGTACACATGATTCCCGTGATGGTCCGATTTTATGTGCCATTGCAACTGTAGCTTGTAATCTTCGGCGATGACCTGACTAGCTACATTATTCAATAGCCATGTCAACGTGGAAGACCAGTTATGTGCCCGCGATGATCCAAATTGCGCGAATTGGTTCTAACAGTCAGCCTTCCAGATGACTCCAAACCTGGTTGTTGGCCTAGATTATGTTGCCCTCCTTTCTCTGGCATGGCTGTTCCGTCACTTGTGCTACCTTCCTTGGAGATAAGCTCACTCCACCTTTCATGGAGACTCCTTCTCCTATTTAAACTCTCACCATTGCTATTTGTTGCTAGTTTTTGGAATGGTTGTTGATAGTTGGCTAGTGGAGTAGTGCTGTTAGTGTTTGTGAGTTTACTAGAAAGCTGGTGTGAGTGTGACAAGTGTGGGATTGTTGGTAGCTTGAGGAAGGTTGTCAAGTGCCCTTAATCTTGTGTAAAACTTGTGAGTGAGAGAGACTTGTATGTTGGGAGATCCATCTTCAAAGAGTGAATGCTTGAGGAACATGTTGGCTAGATCCCTCTGAGAAGGCTTGTGACATCAAGACTTTGGTTGTAAGCTTACTATTATTTCATTATTAATGCAATCAATGATGTTTTCCTATGTCTTGTATGTAATGTACTTGATAGCTCATGACTTCTTGACTTCGTGAGTAAATAGATCATTGTTGTTCCGGTTACGTGCTTTGTTGTATTTCCTTTGCATTATTTTAGGTTGATTACTCATTAGGACAAGGAAGCGGAAGCTGGAGCAGCGCAACGGAACTCCATTGACCACTGGTTGAGGTAGGCCTCCAAATATGACTGTTTAAGGAAAGCTATTGTTGATTTTTCCTTGTTTGTGACTAGTCCCACTCTAGGGCTAGAGGGGTTGCCTCTATCCGCAGAGGGAACACTTTCCTGCATCACAAATTGGCGACTTTGCTGGGGAGCATTGGCCTTTGTTCTTTTCTTGTTTGCTCTTGTCTTGATTTATGTTTTGGTCTCTTTTGAAGTTTTGGGATTAGTTACCAGTCTTCTGAGTTTCCTAGCCTGATCAGGGAAATTTCCTTATTTGATTAAATGATTGATTGTCTTTGATTTGGGAGTTTTTGGTTCGCCTGTCACTGTTTTGAACATCATCATGGGTTTTAATTTAACAGTCACACTATCATTGTGTCACCCCTTTTGTAGTATCTTGTTCATCACGTAATTACGCCTAACAGTCGCGACGGTTCTGTAAATCGGGCCATCGCAGAAAAGTCGTGTACTTCCACACTGACATCGCTTTGTTGCTGCGGTGTGTTCCTCATCAACGCTTGTTGCTTGTGTATCACCTGCGTTGATTGCTGTAGAATTGATTTTTTCAATTCTGCCTCCTGAATTCATCAATCTTTTTTATCCCCTGTTGTTTCTTGTCTCTCATTAGCTTGTTTTAAATGCTTTTGGTTAAGGTACTATCTCTTTGATTTCATTTGAGTGAGTCTTGTGTTTTTTAGACCATTTGACCTAGCCCTTTAGAAGTTTCATTGAGAAACTGTTTGCTTGGGTTACTTGTCTGTTCAAGGTTCATCCACAACCGTCTTATTGATTTGCTTGAGGCTTTTTCACTGCTTGTTTTCTTGCTGGTTGATTTTTAGTGTTGATTATTGAACCAATTTTTTATGTTGATTCGATTTCTTCACTACCAAGCATAGATCACAATTGTTTGGATCGATCAGTTCACACTTGCTTGTTTGTCTCTTTGAATTCACAAAAAAAATTAAAAAAAAAAATTAAAATTTTGCATTCATTTAGCATACGAAAGTGAAAGTACATTTTCATTACGAATTTTCATGTTTGAGAAATTGGAAAGCAAATTTTAAATCTTTCATTAGTAGTATTGATGCATCGTGAGATTAGTGTATTGATGCATTGTGTTTATTAATGTTTGCATTCATTTGTCTTGGTTTGGGAATGATGTCCCTACCCTCCCATAGGTAGGTGTTCATTGAAAAAAAAAGGATATTTCATTCATTGTGGCTGCATCCTAGGTTTTGTTATATACATACGATAAGGCCTGAAAACTGAAACATAATCCAAGATCAACTCTAAAATGAACTAAATAAATCTAACAACGCATTGGAACATAACACACACTATTTAGAGGTCTAGGCTAAAGACATGCTCTGGCGTCATTAAACCTAGTCACTTTTGTTTCCACTCAAGGTTGGGTGATTCCTCCTTTTGTGACTCAATAGTGGTCTAGCATGGAATTGATGCTCACATGTACCATCGAGTATATGCTGGGAGACCCCACTAGGTTATCATCCTTTATCCTTAGGAAGCCATGTCTGCCACCTTACAAGCTGTAACGCACCGAACACAGCATTTGGGAAGATTGACTGCCGTACAGAAAGTCCTTGGTTTTCATATGACTGCCAAGGTGTATATGCAGTTTTACGGATTTATCTGGTAAACCTTTTGCCTAGTTCTCCAGAGTAGTCACTTTCATTCCTTTTCAGACTCCCTAAAAGAAAAGTTCCATCTGAGCACCTGTCCTTTTAGGCTCATTAAACCTAGAAAGGGATAGAGTCACCTTTTCGTCCTTTTCTCGACTCTTGAAACATGAAAAGGTCAAGTTTTGTTCCTGTGTCATAAAATTTATTTGCCCACAAAATATTCTTGGTAACAGTTAGAGTTCTTCATTACAGTTTGAGTGTTTTTAGGGTCATTCCTAATGGCAACATTCCTTGAGTCTACCGGCCAAGGTATTTCCCCAAATGGGAATCCTAGTCAATTTCCTTCTTTTGGAAATGTCGGTGCTCCGTATATGGCAACTTTGTCTTTGCCTAGGTTAACCATCAGTTTGCCTATATGGTTGTTTTCAACCTCAGTGGTCCTGAGCGTCATGACTCCTACTCCACCGTCTACTTCGTCCGAACCATGACACGATGATTCTAAGGTTTAGCCTACGCCTTCTTCCCCTATTTCTTCATCCTCCTCTCCTCCTTCACCTGGTGAAAATTTCACATCTAGTAACCAAGAGACTAAGAAGAAGAAGAAGATGATGAAGAAGAAGAAGAAGTCCGATAAACATGAGGCCACCTATGCAGCTATTGCTCCGAGTACATCTCAGGTCGAACCACCTTCTGCTCCTCTGTGGAAGGTTAAGTTTCCTTGTGAATTGTGTAAGGGTGAACATCTTCTTTGTGATTGTCTTGGCATTCCTAGGATCTTAGAAGTATGGTCTCATGATCTAGCTCGTCCCTCATCATCCTCTGAAGCTCATGACGATGCCACCCTATCAAATGGCAATGGTAAGGAGAAAGGGAAGATTCAATTCCCTTATAGGCTATGTGAAGGCAACCATCCCCTTCACCTTTGTCTGCACATGGATAAAGCTTCCGTTATTTTGGAAAGTCTTACAGCTTCTTCACCCCAACTTCCCATTGGTTATTAGAGGTTCTCTTCAGACCCTCTCCCCATCGAAAATGAGATTGACTTAGATTCTTCTCTTGTCTGTCCTCCTCCTTCCGAGCCTGGCTCTGCTAAGCCTATTCCAAACCAGCCATTGGTCGGGGAGAGTGTCGACTTGGGTTCACCACCTGTTGATCACTCTGTTTTGGAAGAGCATCATGCTTATGTTCTCCTCATCTCATCAAATTCTCCAGAGTTGGAAAATGACCCTCCTATCCACGTTGATCACGAGAGTCCTTCTTCAGTCCCTGTAGAGCAGGGGGGCAATCATACGATTCCCCCACCAAGTAGTTCAGTCGTTTCCTTCGACTGGAGTCATTTGACTACATTCCACCTTCCATCCCATGTGCCTTTCCATATTACAGTACATGCCTATGATAAGGCAGTACCTGGCACTGTCTTGGATGAGGGTGCATCTGCAGTCTTGTGCCTTCCACTACTTGGCAAGCTTTGGGCTCCCCACAGCTTGTGCCAGTCACACAGAATTTGTTGGCATTTGACGGAGGAACCAGTCAACCTTTAGGGATCCTCCCAAATTTTCCTGTTACTTTTTGGGGCAAAATTGTCTATATCAATGTGATGGTTGTCCAAGGTGCTTTAGATTTGAGTATTCTCCTTGGTCATGACTATATTTATGCCATGGGGCCCCTTGTCTCTTCCCTTTTCTGTGTTGTTTTTTTTCCACACGATGGAAGAATGGTGACTATCGATCAATTATCGTTCTTCAGTCCCCCAGTGCCTCCTGTGTAGTTGTCATCCCTTCTCGATTCTTGCTCGCAAGTAGCGCATTCTTTGCCATAGGTCAATTATGTGGCTACCCGTTCCATCTCTGCATCTACTGTTGATCATGCAGTTGGTCTCGTACATCATGTACTGGGGGCATTGTAACCCGATCTGTCATTGGTGCATGATGACATGTATTCCTCCCAGAGTGTGTCTCTTCCATCCCGCGAAGACCTCTTGGGAGCCATGTTCTCATGTGGCCCATGAAAAGGTGTCTGAGGAAGGTTCCTATCTTGTGTCAACCTCATTAAAAAATGAAACAGGGAGTCACGAGCATAGTTCTTGATCTTGTGTCAAGCTCATTAAAAAATGAAACAAGGAATCACGAGGATGGTTTGTTCCTGTCTCAACCTCGTTAAAAAATGAAACATGGGGCTTGAGGAAAGTTCTTAATCTTATGTCGACCTCGTTAAAAAATGAAACAAGGGTTATGAGGATAATTCTTTTTCATTGTGTCAACCTCATTAAAAAATGAAACAACTCCCTTTCCAAATCGAGTCTTTGATTAAGATCTCATAAAATACAAGTCAAGTCTTTCCAAAATCTCGTAAGTGAATCTTCATTCCATCCACCTCGTTGAATGCAATGAAGCTTGGGGGGCATGTACCTCGATTTGTGTCATTATGCCTAGGGGCATCCGAAATTATAACAAGAATAGTTTTTTGTTTCAAGCTTGTGTAAACATGAAACCGAATCCAAGCAGAGTTCTCCATGGTTCAAGCTTGTGTAAAAATGAACCCACACCCGATTTACATCTCGTGATTGCCGTTTATCCCGTAAATTTTGCTAAATTTTGCTAGATGAGCCTTAGTTGTTTCATTCCATCGCCACCATCTCTTTGGCTGATCATATGCTTTCACTTGATTGTTTATCCTTTCCTGAGGAACTGCAGCGATGAGTGGTTTTATTAGCCAGCCTCTTGACCATTACATGTGTTGAGCGATTCCACCATTGCCAGAACCAGTTGCTACCCTTTATACCACTCGTTCCTCTAGGACGATTCTCCTTTAAGCTCTTTTCTAACTCGTAAAAGATGAAAAGATTGCTAAGTATTTTTCCCTTTTTGACTCGTTAAAGAGAATAAAAATGGAGGTCTACTTTCAGCTCTTTTCCGACCGTTTAGAGACGAAAAGATTGCCGAGTTTTCCCTTTTAACTCATTAAATGGCATAAGAGGTGGTCGCCTTTAAGCTCTTTTATGACCTTGTAAAAACTAAAAGATTGTCGGGCCGTTTTCGTTTCAAGCTCATTATCAGTTACGAAGCGACGTGATTCCGACTGCTTTTCTACTTTTTTGGGTCGTAGTCACTAGTTACGAAAAGTACTCCTCGATCGTACTGGTTGGGAAGTTCTTTCGAGTATCGTTTTATACTTTTTTGGGCTCGAGAGCCACAAATTTACGCAAAAGGATCCCCCTAGAGTTTTCTTTTCCATGTCTTTTTCAAACTCTCTGAACATGAAAAAGACTCCGAGTTTCACCTATGTCGGACTCGTTAAACCCTGAAAACATTGGACTTGTCACCATGACGAGACTCGAGCTTCTCCTTACTAGGGCTTGTTAAATTATTACTAGGTTGGACTCAACAACAGGGTTATCATTGATGGTCTATGGCAGCTAGTCACTCTTGAACATTAACACTTTTACTTCTTGTCAGGTTGGGACATCCATACATCATCATTTGGCCTCCATGGGTTTGGGTTGTCATTTAGCCTCATTCCATCTTATTCATTCCATCTCCATCGAGCCTCTGATCCCTTCGTATCTGAGTGCTGCCACCCTCTGAAGTCGTGTCACCAACATGTTCAAGAGTATAATCCTTCTCCAGTTTACACCCTCGCCTTCTCCTCTGATACTCTATTTCACCATCTACCACTTGTTCCTTATCTCGTGTCATTGATGAGGGAAACATTATTGCCCTCCTGCGACAGGTCATCTCCTATCGACATCAGCTCATTATCGAGGAGATTGATCTAGAGATCCCCTTTGGTACCTTAGAGCTTGCATGCCTCAATGGCAAGTTCTTCGCACCTGACAGTCGACTTTCATCATTGGTCATCGATTGGGTGATTCCATGAGTCTTCGACTTCAACTCTTTCTTCACACTTTGTGGATTGTGCTAAACAGTACCTTGAGAGCCATTGGCATTATTGGTGGTTTCTCTCGCGCTCGTTAACGGTTTTCATCATTGGCTGGTAATCAAGCTACTTTCTATCATGCTCGACCTTAGCACATCTATTCTCATGTTAGAATTTGTACTATGATCGGATGGGTTCAAGACCCCGAACTCAAATTACATATGTTTGGGTTGTGTGGATTGGTTTATGACTACATGACCCATTGATGGATGGCTGCGACCATACCTTTATCATCATCATGGTCTGATTAGTTGGATGGCTGCGTCCATACCACAAACCTATTCCGTGTGTCTTTTGGATGGTTGCACCCATGCCTAGACTACATGTACTTCATTATCAGAGATATCAGTTATACTTGCGTGCAGGTTATTCCAGATGGTGTTACAGCTCAGTCAGTTTCATAAAGCATTTCACCCCTCCCACTCTCTCGGGCTTCATATTTTAGGGGGCATCTGTTACACAGTAATTTTTCACTGTCTTCATCCCAATCTTCCTACTGTGTCATCTGTCTAATGTCATACATGCTCATATTAGACAAATGCTCTCTGATGTTGCCAAATGACCCACTTTTCCAAAGGTTTCTACCTCATCGCTTCTGTTGGTTAAATAAACGCGCTAAAGGGCGCTCCAAAATAGCCTACAAGCGCTGCCATCATGGAAGTACACCTGATTCTCGCGATGGTCTGATTTTATGTGCCAACGTGACTGTAGCTTGTAATATTCAACGATGACATGACTAGCTACGTTATTCAATAGCGATGTCAGTGCGAAAGACCAGTTATGTGCCCGCAATGATCCAGATTGGGCGAATTTGTTCCAATAGTCGGCCTTCCAAATGACTCCAGACCTGGTTGTTGGCCTAGTTTATGTCTCCCTCCTTTCTCTGGCATGGCTGTTCTGTCATTTGTGCTACCTTCCTTGGAGATAAGCTCACTCTTCCACCTTTCATGGAGACTCCTTCACCTATTTAAACTCTCACCATTGCTATGTGCTACTAGTTTTTGGAATGGTTGTTCATAGTTGGCTAGTGGAGTAGTGTTGTTAGTGTTTGTGAGTTTGCTAGATAGCTGGTGTGAGTGTGACAAGTGTGGGATTGTTGATAGCTTGAGGAAGGTTGTGAAGTTCGCTTAATCTTGTGTAAAACTTTTGAGTGAGAGAGACTTGTATGTTGGGATATCCATCTTCAAAGAGTGAATGCTTGAGGAACATGATGGCTGGATCCCTCTGAGAAGGCTTGTGACATCAAGACTTTGGTTGTAAGCTTACTCTTATTTCATTATTAATGCAATAAATGATTTTTTCCTATGTCTTGTATGTAATGTACTTGATAGCTCATGACTTCTTGACTTTGTGAGTAAATAGATCATTGTTGTTCCGGTTAAGTGCTTTGTTGTATTTCCTTTGCATTGTTTCAGGTTGATTACTCATTAGGAGAAGGAAGTGGAAGCTAGAGCAGCGCAACGAAACTCCATCGACCACCGGTTGAGGTAAGCCTCCAACTATGAATGTTTAAGGAAAGCTATTGTTGATATGTCCTTGTTTGTGACTAGACCCACTCTAGGGCTAGAGGGGTTGCCTCTGTCCGCAGAGGGAACACTTTCCTGCATCACACTATGAACACAATGAATCCAACAATGTGTGATCAAGAGAGTGGGCCCAACTCCCTAATTAGGGCTATGACAAGATCAAGAACTATGAAATGATCAGAATATTAGAAATTGCATTAATCAAAATAACATTAAAGAGGTTTGTTGTTACAACTTAGAATTCTTGTGTATCTCATAGTGGTGGCTTTCCTAGCCCCGTAATGCTACATATACATTTAATTTAACAACTGACAATTAAGATACAACTGAATATAAAGATATCAGTTGTGCTAGTTGATAAGTTTAACCACCTTTGTAGCTAATATCCAAAGATAGTGTTCCCAGCTTGATAATCATCATACGCTGAATCATGGTCTTGATCATCATTCCTTCAAATCCTTAATGGAACTTAGGTTAGAAATTCACTTTAGGGAATAATCCCCTATGTCTACGCTTCATCGATTAATAATTCACAAAGACGTGACAATAGGTATACCTTTTTTCTTTAGAATAAAAATTGACCAATAAGGACATGAAATGAGTACGGGAAAGGGATAAAAGGTGGGTAAAAACTAGGAAAATTTAGCAACCAACATCTCTGTTAGGCCCCTATACTACTAGTATAACCCCTTATTGTTATTAGTACAACCCACTTATTATATTGATGTACCCATGTAGTGCACATATTGTTACTATTGTGCCCCATAGAAGCCCACTATTGTTATTATTGTGCCCTTACATTATTATTGTTATGTAGGCTCTAATTATGTTATGACCCCTTAGACTCCTATATATAGAAAGGAGGTCTTTTCATTTCTATCATCCAAGAATTGTTCATTTATGTAATGTAAAGGAGGTTGCCCCCTCGAAGAGGCTGAATTCTAAGGCGTTGATCTATCTTTTCTATCTTTTCTTGAGCTGGTTTCATAACATTTGGTATCAGAGCTTTGGATTCTAGGGTTTCGCTACTCCAAACAGGTCATTGTGGCATTTTCGCTATAACGTTTTTTCTGCGGCGTTTCAAAAGTTTCAAAGAAAACCCATTTGAGAAGAAAGCGCCCTGAAACTTGGGTCCAAATTTCAGATATTGTTGCGCTATATTTGCGGAGATATGATCTGAGGAAGTTGGTCTTTTTGCAGACTCTTGAATTACACTCCAAATAGGTGACCTGGGTAGAATCATCATAACTTTCTCTCTGAGCATTGGATTGAAATTTCGTAAGAAGGTACAGAAAGAGGACGGACTATAGTTTCTTGTATATCTTGTTGAGAGCAATAGGTCAAAAAATTGACACGTGGCACTTCATACAATTTCGCTCTTCTAGAAAGGTCTATAATCAGGTCATCTTGGGAGATTGTGCATAACTCTTTCTTGGAGAATCCAATTTGGGTCAAACTGGTGGCATTGGAAAGAGGACACAGAGGGCTACTACAAGTCGTAATTTCAAAACTTAAATATCCAAAAGTATAGAGTTACAGTCATTTCAAGATCGAGGTCCTAAAATCAAGAAAAAGCAAGATGAGGAAGTTTGATGGAAAGGATCCGGTAAATTGGATATTTCAAATGGAGCAATATTTTGATCTACATGGTGTACCACTGTTACAAAAGGTATGTATTGCATCTTCATATTTAGAACCGGATCAATTTTTATGGTATAAAGGGCTTTGTTGTCGTAAATAACTTGTTACGTGGTCAATTCTCACGGAGGAAATGATAGCACATTATGAGGATACAAAGAGAAACACCTTCTTTAGAGCAACACCACAACAATTGGAAAGAGTAAAAAGGCTTTGTGACATATTTGAAAGTAAAATTATGGCAACAAGGAAGTCTACCCCTCACAACTATAAAGATGGACGTGTTGTTTCTCCTAGCCTTCCACAACCTACAAGGGTTACACCACAACAATTGGAAGAAAAAAGAGAAAAAGGGCTTTGTTACAATTGTGATAGCAAATGCACTAAAGGTCATAAGTGTGCTGAGAAGAAATTATTTTACATAGAGTATGAAGAGAAAGAAGAAATGAATCAGAACATATCTTGTAAACTATTGGCAAGAATGACCACTCCTCAAACTCTCATGATAGAAGCACATATCAAGAAGAAAAAGGTGCAAGAAGTGAAAGATCACATCAAGAAAGAAGAAATGAATCCAACCATATCTTGTAATTCACTGGTCAGAATTACCACTCCTCAAACTATCAAGATAGAAGGACATATCAAGAAGAAAAATGTTCACGAAGTGAAAAATCACATCGAGCATCAAGAAATGAATCCGTCCATATCTTGTAAAGGATTGGAAGAAATTACCACGCCTCAAACTCTAAAGATAGAAGGACATATCAAGAAGAAAAAGGTTCAAGTAGTGAAAGATCACATCGAGCATCAACAACAAGTTCTCCAACTTTTAAAGGATAACGCCACTTCGGTGCAAAATCAAATGAAACAACAGGTAGATCAACATCATAGTGAAAAATGTTTTTATGTAGGCGATTGGGTATTTTTACTGCTACATCTAAAGCAAGCTATTTATGAGAACGAAATGTTGGCAATACTACATGCACTTAAAAAATGGCGACCCTACCGAATGGGAAGACTCTTCAAGGATGAGGATGTGGAAGCATTGTTTTGTGCTATTTCTATTATCCAACCAGATTGGATAAATGAAGTAAGGGATGAATGGATGAAGGACAAAGAAGTATGGCCACTTATTCAAAAGTTGCAAAAGATCCCAATTCAAACAATATTGCCAGAAATTGAAGAGGAAGGAAAAATCATATTGGAACCTGGAGTGGTCACAGAAACAAGAACCCGACAGCTACGAAATCGATCAAATTCAGAGTATCTCATCAAGTGGAAGAACCTACCTGCCAAAGATTCCACATGGGAGGACAAGAATTTTATACAGAAGCATCAAGAACTACTCAAGCGTTGAGGACAACACTTTTTGAAGGAGAGGGGCATGTTAGGCCCCTATACTACTAGTATAACCCCTTATTGTTATTAGTACAACCCACTTATTATATTGATGTACCCATGTAGTGCACATATTGTTACTATTGTGCCCCATAGAAGCCCACTATTGTTATTATTGTGCCCTTACATTATTATTGTTATGTAGGCTCTAATTACGTTATGACCCCTTAGACTCCTATATATAGAAAGGAGGTATTTTCATTTGTATCATCCAAGAATTGTTCATTTATGTAATGTAAAGGAGGTTTCCCCCTCGAAGAGGCTAAATTCTAAGGCGTTGATCTATCTTTTCTATCTTTTCTTGAGCTGGTTTCATAACATACAACTGAATATAAAGATATCAGTTGTGCTAGTTGATAATTTTAACCACCTTTGTAGCTAATATCCAAAGATAGTGTTCCCAGCTTGATAATCATCATACGCTGAATCATGGTCTTCATCATCATTCCTTCAAATCCCTAATGGAACTTAGGTTAGAAATTCACTTTAGGGAATAATCCCCTATGTCTACGCTTCATCAATTAATAATTCACAAAGGCATGACAATAGGTATACCTTTTTTCTTTAGAATAAAAATTGACCAATAAGGACATGAAATGAGTATGGGAAAGGGATAAAAGGTTGGTAAAACGTAGGAAAATTTAGCAACCAACATCTCCCTCCAACTAGCCTTTCTTAATTTCCTCATGCATCTTACCTTATCCACAAATCTAGGTTAGAGCTACCATGGTCAGCACAAAGTTGTGCAACGTCATATATCATAGCCATTTATGTTACAAGAACCTTATATCCATTTGTGAGAAGGTATTCCTTCCACCAATCCTTGTCTACAACATAAGCCAGTGTGTACTGCTCAGCTGGCAGCCAAACAATGGGAAACTGAAATCTCAGACCCATCCATCGAGTCCCACAATGTTGAATACATGTGATATATCATGGTATTCTTTCCAAATCGTGAACAAAATTAGGGGCCCCAAAAGGTTCACATGCCCTTACTATTGATGACAACAACATCCATCATTTCCGATAGTTGTCCTGGGCCTCTTCCTAACAAGTAAAAATATTTTTTATACACAAGGAAATGCACCACTTCTATGTTTCTAGCATCTTACCCTTCTTTCCTTCTATTTCACAAAAGGTATGATGTTTGTTAAAAATATTCATAGCCTAACAATGCTGCATTCGAATTACAAGTAACATGTCCACGTAATTCTCTTCGAACATGTCAAAGGATTTCTTCCATTTAACCTGGTTAATTGTGAAGGAGGTGAAGGCTCTCAGCTGAATATCCCCCACATATGACATTGTATTGAATGAGTGATCATTCCCTAGAAAATAATCATGCATTTAGAGTTCGCACATGAGGTGTTGGTTCAAGATATTATGACCCCTCAGGATCCACATAAACTATATCGGATCTTGGATTTCATGGCTTATCTTGTGATGGATGCTCTCTTAACAGAAGAACATGTATTTTTCATGGAGGAACAAATCATAACTATGAGTAGGAGGTTGGGACGCAATCATCTACTACGACAGAGAAAACATTTCATCTTTGTCGACCTTAACTAGATGCACTTTCTCTTCTAATTCCTCAATCTTTTTCTACTACATCTCCTATTTCTACTTTTCTTTCTCTATCTGGATCATATAATTAGTTACCACATTAAAAAATTATTTTTGAATTCCTCTCACTCCTTCTCGGTGGTCTTCCAAAGTGATAGAACCTCGTTGATGGCGAGAAGTAATAGCCTGCCATTTCTAAAATTTTGTCGTTAACAATAATTCCCGTGACTCAAATAGATGCAAAAATGACCCATTCTGTGCAGATATTGAAGTTGTGGGCCTGTGTTTAGTCTGCACTACTACTGAAGTGGTTTTGGCTCCAGGATTTATGACAACTCAACCATAATTCCTCTTATGTTTCCTCACCTGTCCCCGTCACCATGAAACTTACTTCCTTAGCTTAATAATTTCCATTTTAATTGCATATTCTTGTTAAACTGTGACAGGTAGCTTTCCTGGATAGGGGCCCTTCTCTTTTCACATTGTTCAATGAATTTGTGTTTGATAATGACCTCCTCCATTTGTCTCATGGCTGGTGTTGGATTTGGTGGATTGACGTCAGTGAACTCGTCAACTAGCTCGTGTTTAGCCCTTATTTCTTCTGTATGCTTCACAACTTTGGGGACGACCCCAACATCTTCTTCCGTAGGTCTTGGAACCTTGATTTCTTCCCTGAATGGCTCTAAAGCCACCGCAGGCCCTTGTGGAGTAGCATATTCAACAACCTTTTCCTGTGGTTGCTCTATTTCCCGGTCATCTTCTTACATTTTCTTAAAAATTGGTTCTAGCCCTTGCAAGTTGGTACCAAAAACAACATTTTCTTCCAATGGCTCTATGGAAATAGCATCAGCCACAATTTCTTCAACTTTCCCTTCAATTGACACTCATTCTTGTGCAATGATGTTGACCACCAGTTCTTCAATTTTCTCAATTTGTCGATCAGTTGACACTGTTCTTGTGTGACAATGTCAATGATGGTGCTCCTAGTTGTCCCGAAAAATCTTAGTATCGAGCAAGAGATATTTTATTTAATAGAGCATGTAGGGGAGAAAAATTTTCTTTCTCCTTTGGAAGGGAAGCTAAAAGTGGAGAATGAGGGATATCCTCCTCAATCTCCATCCTTTCAGTGCCTCTTGCTTCAAGTCCTTCAATTCTTTCTCCTTCCCCTTTATCTACTAGTTGTTCTACACTCTCCTTCTCCTTTTCTTCCTCTGCCACCTGTTCTTCTATTTCGGTCACTTGCTTGGTAGTCGATGCTTGTTCTTGTGTAACAACATCAATTACAGCTCCTATTTCTTCCACCGATTCCTCAACCACTTTAGTAGGCAACGCTGGTTCTTGTGTAACAACATCGCCTGCAGTTTGTTCCACTTCCCACAATTCTTCCATCAATTTAGCATTTGATGTTGGTTCCTGTGTAACAACATCGCCTACACTTCCTTCCATTTCCATTGCCCCTACTTCCAAGTCACAAGTCGACACTGGTTCTTGTGTAGCAACGTCATCTACAGCTTCTCCCTCTACCACTAATTATTCTTTCCTCTCTTTCCAGCATCATGGCCACCACTTCCTCTTCTGATAATTAAGTGAATTATGGCCAAGCCATAGAATTTTGTCACAGGGGATGTACCACCAGCAGCCTAACAATCCCTGTGTTTTTTTAGGGCCACCAACATTGGGAGCGACCAACGAGCAAACCATGTCATTAACTGAAGGTTATTCCATAAGAAATATGGCATATCCAGAGAATGAACTTGATAAAATTGAAGGCATGAAAGAAGTTCTTCAGTTGGTTCTGCTGTTGATGGAGTTGTATATTTAGCTTATCTTGTCGATTCTGTCGGTTAAGCCCCTTGAAATGGTTCAGTAGATTGAGTAGATTAAGTAGAATATTCAGTAGAAGAAGCAACACCCAGAGCAAAGACTAGATAAGCAGCAGTCAATTATACAGTTGACTCAGTCGATCCAGTACCTGCAACCTCACTAGTAGCACCCCCACTAGTAGCAGCTGTTCCAGATTGAAACCCAGACCCAAGGCCAGCTTCAGTCGCAAGAGAAGCGGGGGTACCTATAAAATGGTAATTGAACAAGGTAAAGAACCAACCTTTGCAAGTAATGTATCTCATAGAAAAGTATGTGACCTCATCCCATGGATGCGAGAAGGATTTCCGATGTATTCCCTTCCCTTTTGAACCATAGTTTTTTCTGCCTGTAAGAATAATTCTAGAAATTATGGTAATGGTGATCCAGATTTAAATAGGAATGCAACAAATTACAGATATAACCATAAATATAGATATGGAGTAGAAATAACACTTCATTTCATTAATATCAAATATTGAAATATGCTTACAAATAAAATGGAAATAAGACTGGCTCGGGTGATGGTAACTTATCTCTGAGAAGATATGTGGTGGCTACATGCCTCTGAATTGTGTTACAATGAGGCTCAAAGGCCTATTTATTATTGAGATATAATGGAAAATCCTAAATAACCAAAAGCCTAACCATAGTAGATGAAGCGCCAAGCTATGGGCCCCATTTGGGTAAATTGGTACATCAACTTCTCTGGGTTGTAACTTTGGCATACGATCTCCGTTTGATGTGCACAATACCTAGTTAGAAAGATCTATTCTAGGAATACAACTTTTGAATGGACAACATCAATCCACAAACAATGCTGGCCACAGGTGTTTCAAAAAGCATCATTTAGGGCCTCCTAACAGCTCTGGAAATTCAGGACCTAAAAAACTGCCAAAAATAGTAAATTGTGCTACAAATAAGGAAACTAAAAAACTGAAAGAGATAATGGTAGTGGTCCAAGTGGAATAGGTGGGTTGCCACCTATTGTATAAACTACAACAATCCTCCAAAACTTTGGCCTGCACCAATTTCAGAGCCTCCGTTGAAGAGTTTCACTTGATTACTGCACACACTCAGGTTCGCTCTATGAGCTTGTGTGAGTCTTTACATCCGCCTTGTTTGTTCATTACATTAAATTTTCTACATGCTAATGTCTAATTCATGCTTGCGACCATGTTCTGGTTATGCTCAGAGTCCTTACTTCATATGTGCTTGTTGTGTTCACTACGAAAGCATCTCTCACACTCACACACAGAGTCACATTCAATGTCGCGCAAGCGTTGTCTCGATCAATGAATGCTTAATCACGAGTGTCGAGCTTGTCACTTGCATCGCCAGTCAGTGATGTTGAACATGTGTGTCTGGATGGTTTGGGTCGTTTCGTCATCGAGTCATGTGAGCGTGTGTTTGTATGATCACCTATGCATCTTTCGATCATTCACACACTTATTCATTTTTGCTGAAGTTCTAACAACCACACTGCCCTTTGACAGCCAGACCCTCACCCTACTTTTGACTTGATCGAATGTCAACCAGAACAATGCAGAAGCACCAAGCTAGTATTTTCAAGATTTTTTGCCAGTAAACAATCAAATCAACTTCCACGCTGACCACCTAGACAGTCAGACCTGACAGTCACCCTGGGATTGACTCCCTTAAAAAATTGTGTAGAGGCCACTGACCTCACCCATTCAACTGACTGAGGAAATTGTGTAGATAGGCAAGATAGACACCAAGCTCCCATCCCTATATCCTTCAGAAAATTCCGTCATTTTCCCAGTCAATCATTCAGACAGTCAACCGCTGCTCATCCAAGAAATTGTGCAGTTTTCATGAGCAAGCCTTCTGCTGTCCTGCAGTCCGCTTAGCTCAGAAATTTCAGAAAGATGATCAACAGGCTGACTTCCGAGCTTCAGGGCAATTTCCCTGCCAGGAACTCCTAGCAGTAGACTGCCAGTTCCCTCTACGAATTGCGTAGTTTCTGCTGCCAGTGATTGACCAATGAACTACCAGTTCCCTCTAGGAATTGCACAGTCTTGGCTTCCAGTGAGCCCAATAGCCAACCCATTCCCTCTTGGAATTGTGCATTTTTGGATGCTAGTGACCCCAGCAGCCAACTTCTAATTCCCTTTGGGAATTGTGCAGTTTTGTCTGCTAGTCTCCCAGGTAGTTCGCCCAAAAAACTACGCAATCCCTTCCTACTGACCCTTCATGCAGCCTAACCCGCTCCTCTAGAATATTGAGCAAATCTAGTTGTCTAGCCCTCGGTTCCTATTCATTCTGAAAAATGCACAATGCATGACTGCCTTGCCTTCTTGCAGCCTGGATAGTCCCTCCAAAAATTTCCACAATTTTATCTCCTAGTCAAGCCAGACTTGGCAGAGAGTCACTGTCGACTCAGATTGCCCGTCTTCATCACTTAGTGACTCTTGCGTAGTTTTCATCAGCAGTGCCCAAAGCCATCATCCCCCTTCACAACCTTGCTACCTCTCCCGGTCACCTACATCTGAAATGATCATGTGTCATGGTAGACTAGGAGGTTTTGGATTTGATGTCATCCCGTCATGGATGACTGCAGGTACAGGTACGCCAACAAACATGGCAAGATGACTAACAGGATGAAAGAAGGGAGCACATGAAGAAGGATAGGTTGACCAACAGAAAAATGATCGATGCATGTGAAATCGACGAATGCGACAAACATGAACCTTCATGAGCAGATGAGCTTGTCAAGACTCCCAACATGCAAGCAAGGAACAACATGCAAAAGCTTCATCAAGCGAACCAAGGACCATCGAAGACTCCATGCACTTCACCATGTGGAGGTCAAGCTATGATACACCATGAAGACATCCATCACCTAGTAGCACTATAACTCGGCATGCACTCCAGTAGAAGCATGAATGTACCAGCACTATCATGCCAAGTCATGTCAAGTCATGTCATGAGTCTTGTCACCCACATCTCCACTATGGGCTATGTTGTCAATCAATGTGATGTAACATCTAGTCCAAGTGACCCACTTGTTGAACAAAGAGTCGTGTAAGTCAAAAAGTCATGGAAGTCAAACTCTCATGGGGGTAATCGAACAGCCATAAGGGTCAGTTTCACCCTTGGCTATAAATACCCCCTCATTTGTACATACAAAGGAATTTTCACCTCAGCTCCTCCGACATAGCCAAGAGAGTCTACAATATTTTCTTTGAGGAGTAAGCAGTGGCTCTAACACCTCACACTTGGGGTTAGTGATGTATGGTGTAACGATGTGTCTTGGAACTTTCACTTAATTTAGAAGCTTGCTACAAGCCAACACATTTTCACACATGTATTGTATATGTTGTAAGACTGATATTTAACACTTGTAGTGCATGTTGCTTTAACCTGTGTTCTACATCTGAACTATTTCATTTGTTGTAAATGCATAATCTATTAATGGAAATGTGTTGTATATGTTGTTAATGTTGTCTCATCCATGTAGATAGCTCTCTCAGACATTAGACATAACTTTCACATGAAGCTTGTTGTGAGAACCGTTGCACTCCTTTGGACTGATCCGTTGAGTGTTGTATGTGTGATCTTACCTTGTATGTTGTGACGGCCACATCCATGTGGACTATTCCTCTGGAAGCTATGCATGTCATTTTCTGTTGTGTGTTCCTAGCTGAGTTTGGATTGCATCCCATCCAACCTGGAACTCACTTTCACCATCTTCCCCTTTTATATTGAAAGAACCATTGACACGAGTACACTTACACTCACCAGGCATGAAAAATTCACTTCCCGAACACAAATCAGACCACTCTCCTGTGCTGACAAGAAAGAGTTGAGGCAAGTCCTTAAGATAATGGAAACTGGGCCATCATACCAGATGGGACTCTCATGCCAAATGGTGTGAGGTCTAGTTGGGACTTCATACCCGGGAGATCCCTTGAATGTTGACGGGTCCAACACCATCAACATTTTTGGCGCTAGAAAGAGGGCAGCCAGTTGTACATGGCTGAAATTCCCCTCACACTCACTCATCAACCATCTGGTCAAGGTAGTAACTCACACTCCCTCTCACGTGACTCTGTAGTTGGTTACTCCTCACCTCCCAGAATTGAAAATGAGATTTCATATCAAAACCTTTGCTTTGTCCTTCCCATCACCCACAAGTTCGCGAAAGTAGTTAGACTTATCCCAGGCATACAACATCTTCCACACACAACTAGGAATCCAAACGCCACTCCCACAGTAGTTGTTGTACCATCCATGGAAGAAGAAGTCCTGGCCATTCTTGAAGGTCTAGAAGAAGCTAATGAATATGAAGAGGAACCTTCCATCTTCCTTAATGATGAACAAGGCACTCTTGTGATCTTGGGATCAAACTCTAGTATAGGAGGTGGAGGCGGAGACGAACTGACAGGTTCAGATCCATAACCATCAAACTCCAAAGGAGAGGAAGAGGATGAAGAAGACAAAGAGATGGTTGACCCAAATCTTGAATGGATGACTCAGGGACCATTGGCTCTCCCGGCTATTCTACACAAGATTCCAAAGTGAGTGGAGAGAATGAACATCAAGTTCAACCCTGACAACATGGTGAAGATAGAAGACCACTTAGACAACTTCTACCTATAGTTGTAGATGCTTGAGGTACTCTATGACGACGTAGCATGTAGATTGTTCCCATGTACCTTGGAGGGTTGCTCAACTGCTTGGTATCACAGCCTTCCACCTAACTCCATACATGACTAGGGTGCTTTCAAATGTATGTTCCTTGAAAAGTTTGCTGATGACAAGACCCCAACCATGCTACTCAAAGAATTGGGAAGCCTCAAGATGGAGGGAAAAGAGAAATTGAAAGACTTCAATCAGAGGTTTATGCGTATTTTGAACAAATTTGCAGTAGACACTAAACCTCATGACTCCATCACTCTTGACTATTACATGTCTACACTATCGACCATCATTGCACAATTCGTCAAGCGAGCTATGAAGCCAAAACTTTTAGAAAGTTGCGAAGAGGCTATTGTTGTTGAAAAGGACTTGCATGAAATCGGAGTCATCAAGCATGATGAATCAACGAAAGACTCCAAGGATGCAAGTAGAGAGCCCCAAGTGATGACGAGCAAGGGTAGAGACAAGGAAGCAATTGATATTGAGACCCTGACTCGCCTTGTCAAGAACTTGAACACCGAAATGTCTGAGCTCAAGCAACGAAAAATAGAGACATTCGCAAGAAGTCATCCGTCCAGACAAAGACAGGCAAACAACTCATCAACTGGCTCATCAAGAAACAACTGGTTTGCTTGCAAAAGTACACAGAAGCCTCTGTTCCAACTTGATGAGAGCGTTGATCCTAGGTTATGTTCCTTACATGAAGAGTTCCACCCCGAGAACTCTTGTTCGGATTGGAAGAAAGTCGTTAGCTCTATCTGAAGTCATATACTCGATGCAGAAGGCGATATGTAGGAGAAGAAGGAAGACACTGATGATGACAAAGAGGGTGCACCTGATGAAACACCAAGTTCTGCGCATGTGGTGAATGCATATGTGCTTGCAAGTAATCTCAAGGATGAACACTAAGAAGCAGCCCCAAAAGAAAAATGATCGTTACAATCTTAGGAGTGAAGGGGCTCCCCATACACTTGGGGAAATTTAGGAGAAGGTGAGATAGATGATAAAGAAGGCCAATCCGCCAGCTACCTCAAAGCAACAAACATAAAGCAAGTCCAGGAAGACATCAAGGGATAAGAGTACATCCATGACCAGCAAGTTGCAAAACACTCCATTGGAAAACATATACATCCATTCCACCCCAGACCTCTCTGAGTCTACCACCTCTCGACTACAACATAGTTGATGACATGAATAAAACTTGAGTGAACGTTAGTTTGTTCGAGTTAGCCAAAGTCTAGAGTCAGTGAGATATCATGTTGTGTGCGTTGGAGAGAGATAGCAACAGATAGCGTAGCCTCTACCAGCAAGGGAGCAAGCATACCTCCCAAATCACCTTCCACTATGCTCAATACACTTTGGATGGAAGAAGCAAACTCAGTTTGCCCCCCATTCCTGCTTCCATTTGAAGTTTTCAGCTACAACGTTCACAACTGCTTGGTTGATTCTGGCGTAGAAGCCAACGTCATGCCGCTCTTCATTGCTAATAATATTAATGCACAATGGAGTGAAACATCCATGAGAATCATTCAAATTGATAGAACATCAGTAACAACCATTTGTGAACTGCAAGACGTGATCTTTCTATTATCTCATGACAATCAAGTCCACTAATGCATTAACATAGTTGTTGCAGACGTACTGGATGCATATGGCATGATACTCAGCAGAGACTGGTCCAGCAAGCTAGATGGATATTTTTCTACAGACTGGTCTCACATGTGACTTCCATACAAGGGAAAATGTAACCAAATCTGGGTGTTATCCGAGAGGTATATGAAACACAATATCACTCCCCTTAATAGCGAGAATGAGTTGTTGGCCTTCGCAGAACTCATGCTTGGCGACTACCTCCTGGAAAAGACATTGGAGTGTTATCCTACACGGCTAGCTCCAACCTCATTAGACAAGCAATTGGAACTACTTCCTCACCCAACTGATGGTAATGAAACTTGTACAATTTGTTTTTCCGATAATAGCAGTAGTAGCAACAATGGTAGTAGCAGTAGTACTAGCATGCCAAATGGTCCATGTAAACACGAGCTGTGGGCCATGAGTCTTGAAAAATCAGGAACACATGATGGCTCAAGGATCAAGTGTATCTCAATAATCCGAAAGAATGGAAAATGCATGACCTCAAGCCTTATGAAGTTTGAATGCATAAACAATGATGATGAGTATGAAGCTATCGTGTTAAACACATGAAGGACCACTGCTATGAATGAACAAAGCATTCTGGGAACCTATCATGATCCGAAGATGGCCAATCTTAGTGCAAGCTACACACTGCAGCAGCGGAAAATCATTGATCGCTTGACCAAGCAGTACCAGGATGGATCTCCATGGGTAGATGATGACCTGAGTACACACTACACGCGAGAAATCCAACATGAGATTCCGGGTAAAGGAGGAGACAAGCCATTACAACAAAGATTGGGTAACACATACATGTTGTTTGCACTCCTTTGACAGAAAAAAATTAACTAACATTTTAAGTGATTGGACTACTTGCAAAGTTCATCATCATAATTTGTTTTCTAATTTAAATACCGCACATAAGAAATATGGGAAAATCTGCTTACACATCCACTTTAGAAACTTGAAACCTTCTCGGAATAAAAAAATCTACCCCGTGCCATCATCCGAGCCCATGTTGCACACAGTACCTGAAACAATGGTGTTGTCTTCACTTGAAGGTCTTCTGGAATGCCACCAGGTTCCAGTAACAGAACCTACTGGACTTGCACTGTTCCACAAGAATATTGGCCCACACACATATCATTTGCAATCACTAGGCAAGAGGATTGAAAACCTTCTTGCCAATGGCCAAGATCTCAAATATTATTTTCAGTAGGTTGGTCCGCGCCCGTGCCTTGTACATAGTCTACTTGATGTTTGTTTTTTTCATCATGTTTGCTTTGCTTATTATCTTTGTTTTTTCTTTCTTTGGTTCTGCTTACTATTTTTGTTCAGGTTCATTTTGTTTGTTTGATATATTATGATTTTTTCTTCTGGAAATAAGTGCTGCCACATACTACATTTCAGCTTTTGAATAGATTATGTGGCCGAAATTGGAAGAAACTTGTGATATCATAGCACTTTGCCAATCTTTTGTCCACCTTCCCTTTACTTGGATGTAACCTTTGGCCGATGAAGTATTGATGGAAAATATGAACCATTTGTAAGGGATGTTTTGGTCCAACCATGAACCTGTGTCCACACTGGGAAGCCCCATGCCTATACTCAAACTTATGCTTTGTGTGTTCAAGCACATCCAACTAGTAGAAACGGAGAAGGGGAAAATCTAAATGAGAAAACCTATGGAAGAGGTATTACATGCTTCTCTGAAGGAACAACCTCTTCTGCTCTCAATAAGTCGAGATCCCTCTTCCACCCCAAAAATAAATAAGTGCCTATGCACATTCCACTTGAAAAATACAAAGGCAAAAGAAGAGCAAGGCTTCCTGCGTAGAGAGGTGAAGCATGCAACTCCACCGGGGTACTAACTAGGCTCGATGGCAGTGGAGCAATGTGTGTGTTCCTGAGTGACTTCGCTGGGGTACTATCCAGGCTTTCTAGTAGCCCAGCAACTCGAAAGATGAAAAGTTAATCTCTGAAAATCTTCAACTTGTGAGCTAAACTACCCTTCCCAGATTCAAAACACTGAGATCTAAGCTGAACTTTTGATTGTGTTTGACTAAGTTGGCAAAAGGTGAAACACGTATGTCCATGGGGTAAGTGGGGAAATGAAGTAACCTGTATAGCATTTCAATACTCCCCAAAAGACCAAGGCCATTTGCTAGCAATGAACTGAAACATAGAAGCTCGAGTTCTACTAGTGTGTCGCCAAGTGTTGTAGCGACTAGAACCACCCTCCAAAATTATGGCATGCACCAATTTTGGAGCCTCCCTTAAAGAGTTCCACTTGATGACTGCACACACTCAGGTTCGCTCTGTAAGATCATGTGAGTCTTTACATCCACCTTATTTTTTCATTTCATTCAAGTTTCTACATGCTGATGTCTAGGTCATGCTTGTGACCATGTTCTAGTTATGCTCAAAGTCCTCACTTCGTATGTGCTTTTTTTTTTCACTATGAAATTATCTCTCATACTCACACACAGAGTCACATTTGTTGTCGTGCAAGTGTCGTCTTGATCAATGAACGCTTAATCACGAGTGTCGTGCTTGTCACTTGCATCATCGGTCAGTAATGTTGAACATCTGTGTTGGGCATGGAATCCCCCCCACAACATGTTTTGGGGCTCAAAGCCCAAGTTTTGAGTAATATCATTGTAAGGCCTCGTGAATTGTGGGTGTGGAATGTATGTTAGAGTCATAGGGCTGTTTGCTCTAAGTTTGAATGTAATGTTGGCCTACCCATGGTCTGTGGACCATGGGATTGTATAAATGGAGTGAGGCTCTAAGTTGCAAAGGAGAGATAGGGAGATAGAATCTAATGGATAGAAGAAGATAGTGAAGCATAGAAGAAGAGTCTAAGTGTGTCTTGGGTATTAGTAGTAGCAAGAGGCTCTGCAGCTGAGTGCGCAGACCCCTGCAGCTGAATGCGCAGGGAAGAATAGAGTCTGTAACTAAAGGAAGAAGAATAATAAAGAGACGTTTTATCTGAATTTCATGTATCTGTTCTTAAGTTTACATGCTTGATATCATTTGTAATTCTACTGTTTATTTCCTGTGCGCACTTATATGAATTGTGAATATTGTTAAGTATAACTGAAATCATACAAATAAGTTAAGTTAATCAACTAATATCAGGCTACAAGTAAGGACTTGGGTAATAACATTGTTCGGCCTTGAGTAGGGTTGCACGAAGACAACATCTCAGGCTACGAGGTATGGGTATGTGGGCATAGCAACATGTGTGTAGGGTTGAACCGCGGACCACTTGAAACCATCAGACATCTCCATGGTGCAGAAACCTAGTTCTAGAACCCTCTCATACTATTTCGAGTGAGACCTTAGTCCACTTTCCATGAACTGTCGCTGAAAGGGCCAGTAGTACTGGGATTTGTTTGGCTAAATCACCTCTGAACCTAGGGCATGCCCCAACAAGCCAACAAATGGTTCCATTGCTAGGACCAGGATCTGCATAAGGGATGTCTGATGTCGTGTCACTGGAATCTAACAAAGAAACAAATTGAAATGTGGTTGGACAGAAATATTCACGAGTTCGCGGCGCAGGAAAATAGGAATCCGCGAGTATCAAAGGAACAGTGGTTAGAGCACTACTTATATACAGAAGTCCACAAAATTTTCTTTTCATCCTTCCCCTCTGAGCTGTACGAGTAGATCGCGAAGCTAGCAAACAATCAGGGAAGGTGTAGGGTCTATAAACTGATTGTGTTGACTCTAGAATTGGTATGTATATTAGAAGCATCAGAAGATAAGATTGCACGCATTGTGTACCATTGGATTGATCAAATTATAGGAGGATTTATCATCGATTTCACGGTAGATATGACCATCAACTATAGTGAGGCAAAACATCACTTCCTGAAGGAACCGCGAGGTAAGTACATTAAATCATTCAACATTTGGATTAAAATGTTATTGTGTGAAAAGCGTGTTATGCAAATAAATTGATGTTTGGGACTACGCGAAGTGGGAGGACCTACAGAAATGAAGGTAGCGCAAAGATAGAAAATAGCCCCTTGATTCCGCCACGATAGGAAAGTGAGGAAGAGCTCACGAAAGTTTCTCCGAGAAGCATGATCAGTCTGATAAGGCAGCGAATTTCACGCATACCACCCCCACCTACACCACCACCAGTTTCACCATCGTCACCCCCATCTCCACCCACACCACCTCCGCCACCACCACAGTTCAATATGGCAAGCGTGATAAAATTGTTGGTATTCAGAGGAGTAGGGAATGAAGATCCAGACCAATTTTGGTTCGTAGTAAAGGCTGTATGGGAAGCACAAGGAGTTGTGGATGACAATATAAAGAAGGCAACACTGGTAAGCATGTTTCAGGATCATGCACTAACGTGGTACATTAAGCATTCTAATGACCATCCAAATGCAGAGATCACAGATATCCAGGCCGTGCCAAACAGGGAATTTAGCAGGCCAAAATCAAAGACACAATTGATTATTGGGTTTAAGGAAATCACAATGATTCCAAGTGAGACCCCATCGGATCTAGATTAGATACTGAAGAGTATGATTTGCGAAGCCAACATGACCTTGATGGATGGACAACACCACGCATGGTTTGTAGCATCACTAACACCACATCTAAGGATGGCACTGTCACAACAAAAGCTATCCACCTAGGCTGAAGCTTTGGAGATTGTAATGAGATTGCACGAGACCCCAATACAAGATCCTGGTCTGGGAGTTCGACAAATCCACCTGCAACTGCAAAATTTGTGTCTGGAAATGCAGAGTTTGAAACATGATAGGACAACTGGGCCAGAGGCGCGTGAGGAGGTATGGTGCATAAAATGCAAAGGTTAGGGGCATGACAAGGACCGCTATCCAATTTTAGTGAATTACTCAGCGGGAGGAGGGTTGATGAAATTAAGACTATGTTGGGTGTGGAGCTTGATTATATTCTGTATTCAAAGGTTTCATCGGGATGTATACCCTAGGAAGAGTGTACACCCCTCCTAGCGGGGGGGTGCGAGGGGGACTTGTTCCCCGCCACGGGGTCTGGGGGGTAAATCCCCCCCCGGCTGGGGGGTCTGGGGGCCAGCAGTCCCCAAACTGGGATTCGGGAGCAGCACCCCCGAAGCTAAAAATAGATGTAAACTTGCCTTGTAAAAGTCTAGTAATTTCTAGTCAATCTGAGCTGTTCATTGGGCGGATGATTTGACGGTAGAAGTTATGTTTAATTTAGGATTTTTTGCCATAGAAAGCAATCCTCACTATATATGATGGAATTGTATTGTGTCTATGCAGATCTGTATTCTGGGTGAGAAAGAGATAGGAGATTGAGAGCGAAGAGGGTGTTACAGCGGATCTGTTGTAGGTTGTATCTCTTCAGTTTGCTGGATAATATAAAATGAAGGACTGGTTGTTTCTCCATGGACGTTAGCCCAAACTGGGTGAACCATGTATATCTGTGTCTCTCTTGTTTTATGCATTTTTTGTGTTTATATTTCTGCAATATTTTATATGTTCCATTGCTTTGTATTATATAATTTTCTAATGACTGGTATCAGAGAAAAAGGTATATTTGGCTGATAAACTCGCAGGAGAGAAGGGTTCCTATTTCGAGTGGGAGCAATGGCGGAAGATGGTAAGTTTAGGGTCAAAAAATTCAACGGGAAAAACTACCAACTATGGAAGATGCAGATGGAAGATTATCTATATCAGAGAGATCTATACCTACCATTGAGTAGAAAGACAAAGAAGTCGACGAGTATGACAGACACAGAATGGGATATTCTGGACAGAAAGGCACTTGGAACAATATGGTTGTGCCTAGCAGCATTGGTAGTGTTTGATATTTCAAAGGAAATGACAACACAGGGTTTAATGTCGGCATTGGCCAAACTGTATGAAAAACCATCAGCCTCAAATAAGACATTTCTTATGAAGTGTTTATTTAATATGAAGATGTCAGAAGGTGGATCTCTTGCAGACCATTTAAATGATTTTAATACAGTTACAAGTCAGTTAAGTTCTGTAGGGGTAAATTTTGATGATGAAGTTAGGGCTCTGTTGTTTCTGTGCTCATTGCTAGAAAGTTGGAATCGTTTAGTTATGGCCATTAGTAACTCTGTCTCTGGATCTAGTACTTTAAAGGTTGATGATGTTGTTGGTGCAATCCTTAGCAAGGAAATGTGACAGAAAAGCTCTGGTGAGACATTAGGTAATGCTTTGACTGCAGAGACTAGGGGAAGAAAAATGGAAAGAGGAAAGAGCCGAAGATATCATAGTAAGTAAATAAAAGGCAGATCCAAGTCTAGATCAGGGATAGCGTGTTGGAAATGTGGGAAGAAAGGATACCTGAAGAAAGACTGCAAGTCTCGGAAGGGAAATATAAGGAGATGCGCAGGAAGAAACTAATCATGAAGCGAATGTAACAGTTGATGTGTTGCAAGATGCTTTGATTCTTTCATTAGAAAATATTATTGATGCCTGGGTGATAGATTTAGGGGCCTCATTCCATGTCACTCCTGATAAGAAACATTTTCATGATTATGTTCAAGGAGATTTTGGACAACTTCGATTAGGTGATGATAAACCCTGTCAAATTGTTGGAATGGGTACAATTTTCATAAACAGCCAAATGGAAATCAGTGGTTATTGAAGAAGGTAAGGCATGTTCCAGATCTGAATAAAAATCTAATTTCAACAGGGCAGTTGGGAGGTGAAGTTTGTGTAAGTACTTTCACAGATAAAACCTGGAAGGTCACTAAAGGATCCCTGGTAATAACAAAAGGAGAAAAGGTTGGTACATTGTATTTATGCAATGGTATTTCTAATTCTGTTAATGCTTTAACCTCTACATGAAAAGATACAACGTTCTGGCATCATAAGCTCAAGCACATGAGTGAGAAGGGGATCTAGATTCTTCACTCGAGAAATTTTTTGCCAAGTTTGAAGCATGTTGATTTAAAATTCTGTGAGAATTGTGTTTATGGAAAATAGAAGAGAGTCAGATTCCTTAGAGTTGGGAAAGAAAAGAAGATCAAAAAATTATAGCTTGTGCATACAAATGTATGGGGACCTGCTCAGGTATCATCTCTAGGTGGCTCTCATTATTACGTTACTTTTATTGATGATGCAACCAAAAAAACCAGGATTTATTGTATTCGAAATAAATCTGATGTATTTGATACTTTCAAGAAATGGAAAGCTTTGGTTGAAAATGAGACAGGGAAAATGTTGAAGTGTCTCAGATCAGATAATGGAGGTGAATATTGCAGCAAAGAGTTTAATAGGTATTGTTCAGAGAATGGAATTCATAGTGAGAAGATAGTTCCAGGAACACCACAAGACAATGGTGTGTCAGAAAGGATGAACAGGACAATCGTGGAACAAGCAAGGTGCATGAGATTGCATGCAGGATTGCCTTTACAATTTTGGGCAGATGCTGTAGATACTGTTGTTTATCTAATAAATAGAGGGCCTTCAAGTTCCTTGGATGGTGGTATTCTAGAGGAGGCATGGACAGGTAAAAAGGTAAACTACTCATTTTTAAAGACTGTTGGTCGTGAAGCCTTTGTCCACACTAACAAAGAAAATAGAACAAAGCTTGAGGCAAAATCAAAGAAATGTACCTTTATTGGATATGATGTTAATGATTTTTGTTATCACTTTTATGATTATGAAAATCATAAAATCATTAGGGGCAGAGATGTAATATTCAATGAAAAGGTCTTGTATAAGATTCAATTACAGAAAAAGAAACAAGAAAAAGAAAACAAAGAATACACAATGCTTGACGATATCACAGAAAAAGTGATGGTGCCTGAAAATCATAATGATCAATAGCCAGAGCAACAACCACAACAGCAACAAGCACTTAAAACACCTAAAAGTGGTGTTAGAAGATCTACCAGGATAAGTAGACCCCATGAACAATACTCTCCTTCATTATATTATGTATTTTTGACTGATTTTGGTGAACCAAAATGTTATGAAGAAGCAGTGCAGGTAGAAACCAGGAAGAAGTGGGAGAAAGCCATGAAAGAAGAGATGGACTCCTTAGCACATAACCAGACTTGGGCCTCAGTCAGGTTTCCTGCAGGTAAAATAGAATTGTAGAATAAATGGGTTTACAGGTGGAAGGAAGAAAATGGAGGAAAACAGAGGTAGAAAGCTAGACTTGTGGTGAAGGGGTTTGCACAAAAGAAAGGTTTTGATTTTGATGAAATATTTTATCCTGTTGTTAAAATGACTTCAATCAGAACTATTTTTAGTCTAGTAGTAGCTGAAGATTTTCATCTTGAGCAGTTAGATGTAAAGACATCCTTTCTCCATGGGGATTTGGAGGAAGAGATATATATGCAGCAACCACAAGGATATGAGATAAAGGGGAAGGAAAAACTAGTGTGCAGGTTGAAGAAGAGCTTGTATGGCTTAAAACAGGGTCCAAGGCAGTGATATCTAAAATTTGACAAGTTTATGTTTGAACAAGGTTATACTAGATGTCACTATAATCATTGTGTTTATCTCAAAAGGCAAAATGATGGTAGCTATATTATATTGTTATTGTATGTAGATGACATGCTTGTTGCAGGTTCTAACATGTAGGAAATAAATGTTCTCAAAAGGAAATTGGCAAACTCATTTTCAATGAAGGATTTGGGTGTTGCAAAACAAATCCTTGGTATGAGAATAACTAGAGAGAGGAAGAATCACAAATTAACATTGTCTCAAAGTGAGTACATAGAAAAGGTGTTGAAAAGGTTTAATATGCAGAATGCAAAACCAGTTAGTATACCTTTGGCTAGCCATTTCAAATTAAGTAAGAAGGCATGTCCCAAGACTCAGGAAGAAATGGCTCATATGTCTAAAGTTCCATATGCATCAGCAGTTGGAAGCTTAATGTATGCAATGGTCTACACAAGGCCTGATATTGCACATGTAGTGGGAGTTGTAAGTAGGTACATGAACAATCCAGGAAAAGAACATTGGATGGCAGTGAAGTGGATTCTCAGGTATTTGAGAGGTACCACAAATCAAGCATTATGGTTTGGTGGTTCAAACATTGCTCTACAAGGATATGCTGATGCAGATATCGCAGGTGATAGAGATAATAGGAGGAGCACAACAGGGTATGTGTTTACTGTAGGTGGAACAACTGTCAGTTGGGTTTCAAAAATCCAAAGTGTTGTTGCACTTTCAACAAAAAAAGTAGAGTATGTTGCTGCTATAGAGGCTAGTAAAGAAATGATTTTGGTTAAAAAGGTTTCTGGATGAATTGGGTAAGAATCAGGAGTTGGGCAGGTTATACAGTGACAGCCAGAGTGTGATACATCTTGCAAAGAACTCTTCATTTCATTCAAAGACTAAACATATACAAATCAAGTACCATTTCATACGGTCAGCATTGGAAGATGGACAACTGAAGCTAGAAAAGATACACACTAGCCAGAATCCTACAGATATGCTAACAAAAGTTGTAACCAGGGAGAAACTAAGAATCTGCTTAGTTTCAATTGGTCTTCAAGTATGATGAAGAAGATGAGAAATAGCCAAGTCCAAAGTGGAGTCATTGTCTAGCAAATGAAGCAGCGGTGGAGTTGCTATAATCAGTCTCCAAGTGGGAGATTGTTGGGTGTGGAGCCTGATTATCTTCTGTATTCAAAGGTTTCAGCCGGATGTATACCCCAGGAAGACTGTACACCCCTCCACGCGAGGGGGTGTGGGGGGCACTTGTCCCCCCTGCGGGTGTCCGGGGGGGTAAATCCCCCCTGGCTAGGGGGTTCGGGGGCCAGCGGTCCTCCGGCGAGGGTTTTGGGGTAGCACTCCCGAAGCTAAAAATAGATGTAAAATTTCCTTGTAAAAGTCTAGTAATTTCTAGTCAATCTGGGCCATTCAATGGGCAGATGATCTGACGGTAGAAGTTATGTTTAATTTAGGGTTTTTTTCCCTAGAAGGTAACCCCTCACTATATATAAGGGAATTGTATTGCATCTATGCAGATCTATATTCCGAGTGAGAAAGAGAGAGGAGATTGAGAGCGAAGAGGTTGTTACAGCAGATCTGCTGTAGGTTGTATCTCTTCAATTTGCTGGATAATATAAAAGGAAGGACTGGTTGTTTCTCCGTGGACGTAGCCCAAACTGGGTGAACCATGTATATCTGTGTCTCTCTTGTTTTATGTATTTTCTATGTTTATATTTATGAAATATTTTATGTGTTCCATTGCTCCGTAATATATAATTTTCTAACAGACTAGAGGTATAAGTAGGATTGAGTGTAGTGCCTGCACTATGGTGCACGATTTGTTAGATAGGAGGAAAACACACTACATATAATTGTCACCTATTATGGAAGTATACGTGGACGTCCCAGCAATTGTTTTGTAATTTCTGTAGGTCGGTAGGCCATGATGGGCACACCTGCAGAAGTTACGAGATGATGATGGATCAAACTCCTACCTATAGAGTGCAGAATGAAATGTGAGCCCTCGATCCAAATGTAGGAATGGAGCATGTTGGATTTCAGGGGCGCGGACGAGATCGAGGTGGAATGGGACCAAGAAGGGGTTGTGGACAGCTAATTTGTTACAATTGTAGAGGACCAGGGCACTATGCCCGTGATTGTACGAATCCAACAAGAGCATCATGTTTATACTGTACCCAATTTAATCATAAGACAGAGGACTGCCCTACACTGATAGCGAGGTTGCACGATAATGGAGTACTCCGGCCTCCCCCGACTCAGAACCTACAAATGATGAGGTCTAAGCCACGTGAAGATGACCCAAATGTAAACATAGTGCTTCGAAGTGGTATCACAACTGTATATGATAAAGGTAAGCAGCCAGAAGAAGGTTTGTGGGTTCACGAGGCTCCTACAAAGGACACATTCATGGAAGCTAAGAAGAGCTTCACGGAGGCCTCCACTTCACGTAGTAAGGATCAACTAGAATCAGGGATGGATCCTTCAATGCTCACTACCTTTCTGGAGACATGTATGAAACTAATGCATGAGAGCAAGGCTGTAAAAGGATTGTAGGAACTTATCACTAGGTTCACTGCATCAGGAGAATCGTGTGTAGTCCGAAAACTTGGAAAGCGTGCATTGTGAACAGGAAGGGAAATGATATTAACTACGCAAATTGGAAAGTACGAAATGGATCAAGTATTTCTATATCTTGGATAGAAAATGAATGTACTTCCAAAGCAAACATGGGAATGCATGGGCAGACCCATGTTACAATGGCCTCCTATTAAATTGTGAATGGCAAACTAGCAAAATATCCTACCGATGGGAAGATTGCAGGGAATAACAGTAGATATCGAAGGTGCGAGTGCGCTTGCAGATTTCGAAGTGATAGAGATTTTTGATGAAAAAATCCCTATCTTGTGCTACTGGGAATAGATTGGGCCATTGATATGAATAAAGTAATAAATCTAAAGAAGCACAAAATGATTATTGAGAAAAAGTCACTACGCATAGTGGTACCTTTAGACCTTGCAGAAGGAGCGCTCTACAAAGAACCAATGCATGACAATGAGAGTGATGATGATGTCGACTATATCTACAAGATTACTGCTTGAGAGAAAGATTGGGTGAATCCATTAGCAGATGGTAGGATTTCGTGGGAGCGTGAAAACTCCTGTACTTCAGATTCAGACAAACAGATAGAACGATGGCAGAATTGGCTACACGAGGTAACCACGCTCAATTGCAACATGATGGTAATATCACTGCATTGCGTGATGACAGAGATAAGGGATCTGCCTAGGTATGATGGGTTGACAGTGGCGGATGAATTCCTGAACTTATTTGAGAGTGAAGTGTCGGAATAATAGCATTTTGATGCTCTGAAATGGGCACTGCACACTGCACCTGCAAGGGGGTGGGCTACACATTAGAAAAGCTTTGAGGATTGGCGCGGATGCAGAAGGATGATGTGCCTATGATTTGGGAAGCCTAAGATGAGAATGGAAGCAAGGTCGAATGAACGAAACAACCTACGTGCCCACCTTTCCAAATGGATACAGGCATATGGTACGTAGCCTGCATGAACGCACATCGCTCTCACGATCGAAAATAGGAACAACAAGTAGAGGAAGGAAAGGCAAATTGTGCCAAAGATTATCTATGGGGAAGCCTTTGACAAGGTGTGTGAAGTGCTAAACAGGGTCCATAATGTTAAATGCACTAACTGGGACCTACGCATATGAACAATTCGATGGGTCTATAGGACCATGCACAAAACCCTGTCTACGAGAGCAATTCTGAAGTCGAAGTATGAAACAGGGGTTGAAATCCCTATGGAGCATGTGAATCTAAGTCTATGTGGAACAACACCCATAGATACAACGATCCACATAGACTGGAATGAAGAAATCACATAGCTACGCAAAATAGAACATATAATACTATAGGAAGAAATTTGGCGGGGAAAGTTTAGACTTCACAAACTTGAAAAGGACCAGGTACGGCTAAGGAAGAAAAGAACTTTAATGGACGCAGAGGTCAAGAAGCTAGAAAATGAAATAAAGGAAGCATTTCTTAATAAACCAAGGATGGCAAGGAAAGATGCATACAATCATACTAACGAATTGGAGGACTCTCTCCAAGAACTAGTTAGTCTACTACCATGGCTGGGACTGCATATCGCCAAACGCAGTACCTAGGGTAGTGCATTGAAAATAGTAGAGTGCGTGGTGCCAATCACCACAATGGAAAATGAGGATTCTCCGTGAACCATGTTGGAGGATGGGATGGAGCCCCGCACGGGTGGTTCAACCACATGACTAGTCATCGAAAGGAAAGTCTTAGCGCTCCAGGCAGTTGAAAGGGAGCGCGGGACTATAAAATACTTTGCTTGGGAGTTGCGCGATATTGGAAATGTGCGTAGAATTAGAACGTCACAAGGTTTGCGACCGCACATGGAGGGCTGCGCTACCACGCGTGTTGGCTAGGAAATGACTGTTGGTGTCACTATTCATGATGGGATGTTCGATTTGAGGCAAAATGAAGTGGGTGGCGGGAATTTACGACATGATTTATGGGCAGGATTTGGGAAAATCTACTGCCAACAAAGTATTAATGGCCCGAAATTTGGGGGAATGGTCGAATTCAAATTTGATTGGAGCTATAAAACTCAAAGGGCTGGCTAGCAAACAACACTTGGTCATTTCAGAATTAAACATTTGAGAAGAGCACAAAGTTTTGAGAGTCAAGCGATAATTGAGCCCCAAAGTTTGTGAGAGATAGAATACAGTCTAGAGATGATGACAACCACTAAGGATGGGTTGGGGATTAAAGAGCTAACTGTCAGCGAGGCCGCGCAGACGCAAATGGTGGGGGATGTCCCAGAAGGCACCGGGTTGGTGACAGAAATCCTTAAATCACCACGAACACCATGGCCCAAGAAGGATAAACAAGCGATGGGTCCAGTACGCATGTCCCTGAGGAATATGTGACATAGCAAACTATCTATGGAAGAGAAGGGGAAATCATGTTGGCATTATGATACATATGTTGTACTTGATGGCAACCCACTCATCTCAGATGATAAATTATAGTGCAGAAAAGTTCACGCACTTTTATGCAGAGAAAAGTTTATTTCGTGTAGAGAAATGTTCACACACTTTTATGCAGAGAAACGTTTATTTCATGTAGAGAAAAGTTCACGCACTTTCATGCAGAGAAAAGTCCCTTTCATGAAGAGAAAAGTTCACGCACTTATATGCAGAGAAAAGTTTATTTCATGTAGAGAAAAGTTCACGCACTTTTATGCAGAGAAAAGTTTATTTCATGTAGAGAAAAGTTCACGCACTTTTATGTAGAGAAAAGTTTATTTCATGTAGAGAAATGTTCACGCACTTTCATGTAGAGAAAAGTCCCTTTCATGAAGAGAAAAGTTCACGCACTTTCATGGTTGGCTCATGGTATTAGTCCGACAGTTTTTGATCCTATGGTTTTGGTCCGTGGTATTGCATCCAAAAGTGTTGATCTCACACACTTTCATGGTTGGTTCATGGTATTAGTCCTATAGTTTTTGATCCTATGGTTTTGGCTTGTGGTATTGCATCCAGAAGTGTTGATCTCACGCACTTTCAAGGTTGGTTCATGGTATTAGTCAAACGATTTTTTGATCCTATGGTTTTGGACCGTGGTATTGTGGAAGGCCTAAGACTATAAAAGAGGAAGGAGATCATTTGGCAAAGAATCATTGAATAAATTGAATATATAATAAGTGCTAGATCTGAAATATTTGTGATTGGGTTATGGTGCAGATCTGGATCTGAATGAAGGAGGAACCTTAGCACATAAAGAAGGATAAGTTCTATTGATGGGTCATAATCTTTATGCTTGAATAATAGTATCTTTGCATGATTTTGATCTGTTATATGAGGCGCATGCTTGATCTATAAATCTGACAATCTGGGTTAATTAGTGTCTGAATATTTGAAAGAAGGAATTATCCTTTATAGATCTGCACGCAGGTTCGGGTTGTTGAAGTAGCGTATTTCTTTAAATTATGATCTAGCTGCCTCTGTCTATTGCTGCAGTATTCTGGGTTCAGAATTTGGTGTGTGGTTACTGTTACTGTGTTCTGGGTACAGCTGTCAGAGAAGTGTTTACTTGATTCAGTGCTAATTGGGAAAAGGAGATTGTTTGATGCAGATATACTTGATGATTGATTGATGTTCATGGATCCAGTCTGAAAATTTATGAAACGTGGTCCCTGGAAGAAAGAAAAGGTTGTAGCCTTCAGTAGGCCAACACCTACGTACTAGTATCTTGGCTAGTACAAGAGCTAAGGGGGTTGTAGCTCCCTTCCAGGAGAAGCTGGAGAACGAGAGAGGGTTGTAGCTCTCTGCAGGTTGTAGCCTACGTACTGGTAAAGGACTGCACTAGTACAAAATCATTGTAAAAGGAGTTTCTAATTGAAAGAAGATAGAGACATATTGCAGCAGGTGGTTTTCACCAACATTGTGTTTCCACCTTATATCTGGTGTTCTTTTGTGTGACTATTTTCTTTTCTTGTTCCTGCTCATTATTTTATGATACTGACATACAAAGTAATGATCAATATTTGAAGAATTATTCAAAGTATAATAAGGAAGATAGATTGAAAAGAATTTGATAATACTGATTCACCCCCCCTCTCAGTATTATTTCCAACAATTGGTATCAGAGCAGGTCCTTTTGAAGAAGCTTGATCGCTTGAAGGAAGATCTAACATCATGAGCAACTACGAGAGGGAAGCATCAATCAGGCCACTGATTTTTGATGGAACAAACTTCGTATATTGGAAGGTAAGAGTTACTTCCTATCTTCAATCTTTGGGTACAGAAGTATGGGACATTATAGAAACAGGGTATACTTTTCCATCAGCTACTCCTACAGATTCAGCTGAGAAGAAGAAATATGAAACAAATGCAAAGGCGGTTAATACTCTTCTAGGATGTCTATCTCAATCTGAATTCGTGAAGGTTATGCAATATAAATCCGCAAAAGAAATATGGGACAAGATTGTTTTGAGCTACGAAGGAGATGAACAGGTAAAACGTGCAAAACTTCAAACCCTCAGGATTCAGTATGAGAATCTCAGAATGTATAATGATGAAGGTGTGGCTAACTATTTCCTTCGGGTAGATGAGATTGTTAATTGTATGAAAAACTTGGGTGAAGAAATAAAAGAGGCTGTTGTGGTTGAAAAAGTCCTAAGATCATTGTCCCCCAAGTTTGAATCTAAAGTGTCTGCAATAGAAGAAAAGGAAAATCTACGAACTCTTACTATGTCTCAGCTACACGGAATTCTAACTGCTTATGAAATGAGAAAAGGAGGTCCATCAGACAGGAGAGAAGTTGCTTTTAAGGCTTCAGGCAAAGGAGACTACTATGAATCAAGTCACGTGCCAGAAGAAGAAGAAGAATCAAATTTTGTCAGAAATCTTCAACGGGGTACTGGAAGGTTTAGAGGTAAGCTACCTTTTAAATGCTTTGCTTGTGGAAGAGTAGGTCATTATGCTGCCAAATGTCCTCATAAGGATAAGATTGACAAAGGAAAGGAACCTGCCAAATGGAACAAGAAACATAATGCAAATAAGAAAAGCTACTACACTCATGAAGACAGTGATGGTCTATCAAATAGTGATGAAGATGAACGAGGTAATGACTATAAACTTTTAATGGCATTTGAAGATGATGATTACATGGATGCTATAGATGTGGATTGTTTTTATGAAGAGATTTCTAGACTTAAGACATGTATAGAAGAAAAGAATATGATCATTGATACTCTACAATTTCAAATTGATGAAAAAGAAAAATATCTTGAAAAGTTAGAAGGTGAAATTGTTGGCCTTAGAAAAGAAATTTAGAAAACAAATGCTATTAATCTTAAGTTTGTCAAAGGATCTGAAACTCTAGATGAGATCATCAATGTACAACGTTCTCCGCTAAACAAGACAGGTCTGGGGTATAATGGAGAAACATCTCAAGCATCCACCTCAAAGAGTTATCTTGATGCAGCAAGAAGGAATGAGCAAAAGCACAATGGAGATCACCAGGTAAAGTAGGGACGAATTACATCAAGAACGAACAAAGACTATCAGGTAAACCAGGGGCAATCTGTCTTAAGGATGAACAAAAGCTACAACCAGCCACAGGTAAAATCTTCTCAATTTCCTTCAAGAATGGATGACAATATAAATTACAATCATTTGGCCGGTAGATTTGATAATCGCAGAAGTTTCTTCAATGGGCAATGTTTCTCTTGCCATAACTTTGGTCACAAAGCAGCTCAATGTGTTGCATATAAAAACATCATGACTAGAGAAGCTCGAAAACAAAGAAGTATGATCGGGATTACAAAAAGGACCTATAACAAATTTTCGGCTCTTGAAAATGAAGTTGAATGTTCTATTTGCAATAACTTTGGTCATGAAGATTCTGAATGCAGGAGCAGGTTTCAGCAGACAAAGGAACAAGCCTCAAGCACCAGAACATGGAGAATAAAGGAACCACAAACAGAAAGATGTGGGATAGCATTTTATGCAGAAGGACAAGAAAATCTATGGTACATTGACAGTGGATGTTCGAAACATATGACAGGTGATAAAGAAAAACTTGAATCATATTCTGCTTTAGAAAAGGGAAAGAAAGTCTCTTTTGGAAATGATACTCCTGCAGCTATAAAAGGAAAAGGCACTACTCAGTTAAAAGAAAAGGTCAAAGCTGGAAATGTTTTGTATGTTGATGGATTGAAGCATAATCTTCTAAGTGTCAGCCAGATGTGTGATCAAGGAACTGAGGTGATATTTAGATCAAACGGATGTCGTGTTCGTGATCTTGATGCAGGTGAAACAATGATCAAAGGTAGAAGAACTCCAAATAATCTATACATATTTGAAGAAGGACAACAACAATGCTATTTGAGCAAGGATGATGAACACTGGTTATGGCACTGGAGGTTGGGGCATCTAAGTTTTTCACAAATAAGGAAAGCATGCAAATATCAGGCAGTTCGTGGTCTTCCAGATATCAAAATTCCAGACAACACCATATGCAAATCATGTCAGTTTGGAAAGCAAACCAGAACTAAATTTCCAGAGAAGGAAGGATCAGCTAGCATGCCTCTTGAGCTAGTCCATACAGATGTATGTGGTCCATTTAGGAAAAGGACACCTCGAGGAGAAGAATACTTGATATTATTCATTGACGATTTCTCCAGGTTTGTTTAGTTAGGACTTATGAAGCACAAAGACGAAGCATTCGAGAAATTCAAATCCTTCAAAGCCTTGGTTGAAAATGAATCAGGTTACAAAATTAATTGCCTCAGGTCTGACATAGGTGGGGAGTTTACCTCAAATGAATTTTTCGATTTCTGTGAAGAACATGGGATAAGAAGAGAATTCTCTACAGCTAGAACTCCTTAGCAAAATGGAGTGGTGGAAAGGATGAACAGAACAATCCAACAAATGGCTCGTGCTATGCTGGATGAGTCTGGAACTCCCGCAACTTTCTGGGGTGAAGCCGCATATGTTGCAGTTGTTATTCTCAACAAAACAAATGTCTGAGTGAACAACACTCAAACTCCTCATGAGCTCTGGTATGGTGAGACTCCTTCGGTAAAGCACTTCAAAATCTTTGGGACCAAATGCTATATTAAGAATACTAATGAGCAACTTGGCAAACTTGAACCTAGAGCAGTTGAAGGCATTCTTCTTGGTTATTCTCCACACAGCAAAGCATATAAGTGCTACGATAAAAGACTTGGAAGAATTGTTGACAGCATTGATGTAGTGGTTGATGAAAAGGGATACATTCCTAGGCAAGTAAATCATGAAAATATTGAAGAAGATGAAGACTACCCTCAAAGACATAATGATGAAGAAGAAGAACCTCAAGAAGCACCAGAGGAACAGATAAGGATAGAAGAGAAGACTCCATCCCGGTACGTTCAGAAGAATCATCCAGAATCTCAGATTTTGGGGCAGAAAGAAGCAGGTGTACAAACAAGAAGAACAATTGCAGAAGCTTCAAGCTATTTGGCATTACTCTCCTCCACTGAACCACAAAATGTAAAAGAGGCATGCAAATATGAATGTTGGGTCAAAGCAATGGATGAAGAACTTGAGCAGATCGAAAAGAACAACACTTGGGAGTTGGTTCCTAGACCAAAGGATAAGAATGTTATAGGGACAAATTGGGTCTTCAAAAATAAGTTGAATGAAAATGGGGAAGTAATTAGAAACAAGGCAAGACTTGTTTGTAAAGGGTATGTGCAGCAAGAAGGAATAGATTTTGAGGAAACTTTTGCTCCTGTTGCAAGACTTGAGGCCATCTGAATGTTCCTTGCTCTCTCAAGCATTCAAAAGTTCAAAGTATTTCAAATGGACGTGAAATCAACGTTTCTGAATGGAGACTTAGAAGAAGAAGTATACATTGAGTAGCCAGATGGTTTCATTCTTGGAAATGATCCAAATCTTGTATGCAGACTGAAAAAGGCTCTCTATGGTCTTAAACAAGCTCGAAGGGCTTGGTACTATCGTTTGGACAAATATCTTCATGAACAAGGTTTTTCAAAAGGATCAGCAGATAGTAATCTTTATATAAAAATTGAAAATGACAAATTGCTAATACTTGTTGTGTATGTAGATGACATTATCTTTGGCAGCAATGAAGAATCTATGAGTCAAAGCTTTGCCTTGGTGATGTAGAAAGAATTCGAAATGTCCTTGCTTGGATTGACATATTTTCTTGGCCTGCAAATCCAACAAAAGGAAGGAGGGATCTTCTTGTCTCAAACCAAGTATCTCAAGCAGATTTTGAAGAAATATGGCATGGAAGATGAAAAACCAGTATGTACACCCATGGTCACAGGATGTAGCCTCAGTGCAAATGATGAATCAGCAGCAGTACATCAACCAACCTACAGATCTATGATTGGAAGTCTACTTTATTTTACAGGTACCCGACTAGACATCATGCATGCAGTGGGAATAGTTGGAAGATTTCAGGCAAATCCAAAGGAAACTCATCTTCAGGCAGTAAAGAGAATCTTCAAATATCTTCAAGGGACTCAAAATTATGGCTTATGGTATCCTAGAGATACATATCTCACACTTCATGCTTATACTGATGCAGATTGGGCCGGAAGCGTGGATGACAGGAAGAGCACAAGTGGTGGTACATTCTTTATGGGTTCCAGATTAGTATCTTGGTTCAGCAAAAAACAGAGTTCGATTGCCTTGTCTACAGCTGAAGCAGAATATGTTGTTGCTGCATCTTGCTGCACTCAACTCCTTTGGATGATGCATACCTTGCAGGATTTTCAAATCACTTGTACACCACCCATCTCCATCTTATGTGATAATACAAGTGCAATCAGCATTTCAAAGAATCCAGTCATGCATTCAAAAACCAAGCACATACCAATCAAGTATCACTTTCTCCGGGAACAAGTGCTTGAACAAAAGGTCAAGTTGGAGTATGTTCCTTCTAAGGAACAGGTTGCTGATATACTCACCAAACCATTGCCTAGGGAGACCTTTGAATACCTCACGCAAAAGCTGGGGGTTGTTGATGCATCATCTTGTTGTTGAATCTCTTCTGATTGTTGGTTGTACACAAGGTTCATCTGAAGTATATGCATACATGTGCTGGGTTGCGGATTGGTCAAAGATCGAATGGCACAGGTTCAGGGGGAGCATATCATGCATTGTTGGCATTATGGAGGAAGTACAGAAGGAGATCATGGATGCTGGTCTGAATATTGCTGCAATACGTCTATATCTCTTTCATGGTCATTTATGGTGTTTGATGGATTATGGTTCTTCTTTGCAGATCTAGTTTATAGTCAGGGGGAGCATGTTCTTAGGGGGAGCATAACCCTTTTCCCTTTATGTCAAAGGGGGAGAGTGATTGGTTGTTGTTGCCATCAAGTCCAAAGGGGGAGATTGTTGGCATTATGATACATATGTTGTACTTGATGGCAACCCACTCATCTCAGATGATAAATTATAGTGCAGAAAAGTTCACGCACTTTTATGCAGAGAAAAGTTTATTTCATGTAGATAAAAGTTCACGCACTTTTATGTAGAGAAAAGTTTATTTCATGTAGAGAAAAGTTCACGCACTTTCATGCAGAGAAAAGTCCCTTTCATGAAGAGAAAAGTTCACGCACTTATATGCAGAGAAAAGTTCACACACTTTTATGCAGAGAAAAGTTTATTTCATGTAGAGAAAAGTTCACGCACTTTTATGCAGAGAAAAGTTTATTTCATGTAGAGAAAAGTTCACGCATTTTCATGCAGAGAAAAGTCCCTTTCATGAAGAGAAAAGTTCACGCACTTTCATGGTTGGCTCATGGTATTAGTCCGACAGTTTTTGATCCTATGGTTTTTGTCTGTGGTATTGCATCCAAAAGTGTTGATCTCACGCACTTTCATGGTTGGTTCATGGTATTAGTCCTATAGTTTTTGATCCTATGGTTTTGGCTCGTGGTATTGCATCCAAAAGTGTTGATCTCACGCACTTTCATGGTTGGTTCATGGTATTAGTCAAACAGTTTTTTGATCCTATGGTTTTGGACCGTGGTATTGTGGAATGCCTAAGACTATAAAAGAGGAAGGAGATCATTTGGCAAAGAATCATCGAATAAATTGAATATCTAATAAGTGCTAGATCTGAAATATTTGTGATTGGGTTATGGTGTAGATCTGGATCTGAATGAAGGAGGAACCTTAGCGCATAAAGAAGGATAAGTTCTATTTATGGGTCAGAATCTGTATGCTTGAATAATAGTATCTTTGCATGATTTTGATCTATTATATGAGGCACATGCTTGATCTATAAATCTGACAATCTGGGTTAATTAGTGTCTGAATATTTGAAAGAAGGAATTATCCTTTATAGATCTGCACGCAGGTTCAGGTTGTTGAAGTAGCATATATCTTTAAATTATGATCTAGCTGCCTCTGTCTATTGCTGCAGTATTCTGGGTTCAGAATTTGGTGTGTGGTTACTGTTACTGTGTTCTGGGTACAGCTGTCAGAGAAGTGTTTACTTGATTCAGTGCTAATTGGGAAAAGGAGATTATTTGATGCAGATATACTTGATGATTGATTGATGTTCATGGATCCAGTCTGAAAATTTATGAAACGTGGTCCCTGGAAGAAAGAGAAGGTTGTAGCCTTCAGTAGGCCAGCACCTACGTACTAGTATCTTGGCTAGTACAAGAGCTAAGGGGGTTGTAGCTCCCTTCCAGGAGAAGCTGGAGAACGAGAGAGGGTTGTAACTCTCTGCAGGTTGTAGCCTGCGTACTAGTAAAGGACTGCACCAGTACAAAATCATTGTAAAAGGAGTTTCTAATTGAAAGAAGATAGAGACATATTGCAGCAGTGGTTTTCACCCACATTGGGTTTCCACCTTATATCTGGTGTTCTTTTGTGTGACTATTTGCTTTCGTTGTTCCTGCTCATTATTTTATGATACTGACATACAAAGTAATGATCAATATTTGAAGAATTATTCAAAGTATAATAAGGAAGATAGATTGAAAAGAATTTGATAATACTGATTCACCCCCCCTCTCAGTATTATTTCCAACAAAGCAGTCATAATCGAAACAAATGAGGAAGAAGAAGACTTACAGGCCCTGATTGCCATAGTAGAAGAAGAAGAAGACATGGAGGAGGATTTCCAACTATTGCGCTCCACAACGAAACTACCAGTGTATGTCCCTCCATGAAAAGGGAAAACCAAAGTACCGAAGGACTTGGATGAAATGAAAAGCTTGCTCTAGACCCCATTCCTCCCCAACAATATCATATTTGAGGGCACACACCTAGGCCATGTGCCAACCATGAAATTCGAAGACTGGGACCTCGCTGACAGTGAGAAGTTTCGGCGCCTAGAGACTAGGAACTTAATGAAGCAAAACACCGAGGGGGTGGTGATAACGTTACAACTGCGAAAATGGTTAGGCGGTGTGGAGAAGGTCGAGTTGTTGCATTTGTTATGGATACCACATTTCCACCGCATGCCCATCACCATTTTCGTCATCAGGCAGCTGCACTACCTGTTGCATGATTGGTATCTATGGCTAGAGGAGCCTATTCCCATCATGGTAGACCTTATTCACCGTATCTCTTGGCTCCCATATAAGGGAAAGGACCTCGTGACTATAGCTGGAAAGGGTAGCGATTTGGCTCTTGCAGAAGCCATAAAGGCAAAGTATTAGATGGAGAAGAAGAAGAGGGGCTACACCATCTCCAGCATCAAGGACAAGGGGGTGCGCATAGTAACTCAACTCCTGGACGGTAAAACTATGAGAAAATGTTGCGCTGATGAGGTACCAGTGGTGGTAGTCGCACTAGTTGAACAATGCGCGAAGGGGGTCCAGTTCAACTGGGATGAATTCCTCTGTGAGGAATTTTTGATAAACTATCACGAAGCCCATGAGTAGTGTAAGACCTTCCACTATGCATGGTTGCTCTTATCCATATTGGTGGTAGCGGGAGAACTGTCGGAGGATAGTCAGTTCCCCAACATTGACAGAGAGATTGGAAAGGCTGCGAAGTATGCTTCACTCTGGGCCACCAAGGACGCAAAATGGATTTGCGACACAAAACGTTTCTGGGTGCTCATGGAGGCGAGCATCCAAATGTGGATCAACAGGAGGCCACACCTGTCACCTATGGTGCACAATAGTCTGCGGAGTTTATCAGCACGTGAAAGGATCTAGCAAAGCAGTGGAAGAAGCTACCGTTTGTAGCTGCTGATGACACAATTTTTACTGTCTTATTGACATGGCCCCTCGAATGGTGCACTCTAGACCTGGCAGAAATGGAGAAGGAGGTATCCCAGAAGAGAAAGGATAATGCTAAGGTATGCGTCACTCAATTAGCAGAGAGAAGGTGGAATGAAAAGTAGCAACTAAGCTAAGGGTAGTATGCGATGTGGCACAAAAATCCACGGAACAGAAGAAGGCCGCAGAAGTAGCAACAACAGCGTAGATAGTAGAAGCAACAACAACACATGCAGACGATGGCCAAGCAACGTCCTTAGGGCAGGAGGGAGAAGAAACAAAAATAACAGAAGGGAGCGCAGACCCAGGAGCCATGTCCTCACAGTTAAAGCGGTTGTGCATTACAGAGAGATTGGGCCAAAGGAAGAAGGTCAAGGCCTCAAAGTTGCCCTTTGATCCAATCACCTTAACCGAAGTTGATCTCCATGACGTTGGCAAGATGGTTTGCGATGTCACAAGAGAAGTGCTTCAGGAGTTCGTGTAGGAGCATTAGACTGTGTTGGGGGCCCTCAAGGCACAACTGTAGGAGTTATAGGTGCAGCCCCCTCAGGAAGGCACCTTGTCAACACACGTCACGGCAGGAACTTTAGCGGCAAAACAGATGTTGCGAGAAAGGATGGCCAACACAATAGTGTTGCTAGAGGGAGTGTTAGTGTTGTCTAATGCAATGGATAGGATGATGCTTAGCATGATGAAAGACCTTGGCCTTAATGTAGCTGCCCTTCCCTGAGAAATGCTATATCACTTATAGGATGGGATAATGGTAGAGCTGCGGGCCAAGGACAGCTGTGTGATCCAGGTTCTCAGCGAGCAAAAAATTAACGTAGAATGGCTCAGCTTGTAGCGCGATGAGTTGGTGTCGCAGAATCAACATTTGGTGCACATGGTAGATGACGCTTACTGACGCGTCCCAGAGCTAGCCATCGCAACAGATCTACTGGTAGAAGTGCAGATCCACATTTTGGCAAGTGGAGTCCGCGACGCGAGAGAAGAGATGACAAGGGTGCAACTAGAGCTGAATCTCCAGATTGCCAAGCTGCAGTATAAGATGCAGCCTTCCACTCCCCCAGAAATCAGAGAACAACATGCCAATGCTATTGCAGCAGGGTTGGAAGATATTGAAGGTGCAGTGCGCGACTGTACAAATATGTTGGAACAGGCACTGGAGGTCCTCATGACTTTGCAAGAGGATGCCAACATCCAGTGGCTAGAGACAGAGGCATGGGAACTTCAGCAGTAGTACAACAACATTAGAGGGACTGCACAGATAGTAGTCCTCACTCAGCGTCTCGCGAAGATGGAGCAAGCCAAGGCATTAAAGGAGTAGGTGGATGCGGTGTACCATGACGAAGCAGTTCTCAAAGAGTGCGTCCAACCATGGATTGACAAGGCCTTCACAATCATCGAAAATATTGAAGGGAAGCTCACACACATTCAGGGGATGCATGCGCAGATGTAGGGTAGCATGCCAGAAATAGAGGCCTCAAAGGAACAGATGTAGCAGGTTCAACAAGCAGCTCAGTGTGCTACAAACATCAGGACCATTCGGGACTAATTGGAGGGACTCCATGCCAAGATCGCCACACCGACAGAGTGACTCGATGGCAAGTCACAATGTTTGTGTTGGGGCCCTGTTGGGCATGGAATCCCCCCACATCATGTTTTAGGGCTCAAAGCCCAATTTTTGAGTAATATCATTAGAAGGTCCCACGAATTGTGGGCGCGGAATGTATGCTAGAGTCACAGGGTTGTCTGCCCTAAGTTTAAATGTAATGTCGGCCTATCCATGGTCCACGCACCATGGGATTGTATAAATACAGCGAGGCTCTAAGTTGTAAAGGAGGGATAGGGAGATAGAATCTAACAGATAGAAGAAGATAGTGAAGCATAGAAGAAGAGTCTAAGTGCATCTTGGGTAGTAGTAGTAGGAAGAGGCTTTGCAGCTAAGTGAGCAAAGGCCTAGGTAGAGTCCGCAGCTGAGTGCACAAACCCCTGTAGCTGAGTGCATAGGATAGAATAGAGTCTATAACCAAAGGAAGAAGAATAATAAAGAGAATTTTTATCTAAATTCCATGTATTTATTCTTAAGTTATTACATGCTTGATATCATTTGCAATTCTACTATTTATTTCCTGCGCACACTTATATGAATTGTGAATATTGTTAAGTATAACTGAAAGCATACAAATAAGTTAAGTTAATAAACTAATATCAGGCTACAAGTAAGGACTTGGGTAATAACACTGTTCAGCCCCCAAGTAGGGCTGTGCAAAGACACCATCTCAGGCTACGAGGTACAGGTAAGTGCATGTAGCGACGTGCACACAGGGTCGAACGGCAGACCACTTGAAAACATCAAACATCTCCATGGTGCGGAAACCTAGTTATAGCACCCTCCCATATTACTTCGGGTGAGACCCTAGTCCGCGCTCTGTGGACTATTGCCGAAAGTTCGAGTAGTACTGGGATTTGTTTGCCTAAATCACCTCTGAACCTAGGTAAAGCCCCAACAAGACAATAATGTGTGTCTGGATGGTTTGGGTCATTTCGTCGTCGAGTCATGTGAGTGTGTGTATGTATGATCACCTATCCATTTTTTGATCATTCACACACTTAGTCATTTTTGCTAAAGTTCTGATGAACAGAATCCCCTCTGATAGCGGACCCTCACCCCGCTTTCAACTCGATCTACTATCAACCTGAACAACACGTAATCACCAAGATAGTATTTTCAAGTTGCACATCCCACAAGCAATCAAATCAACTTCCTCGCTAACCACCTCGACAGTCGGACCTGACAGTCACCTTGGAACTGACTCCCTTCAAAAATTGTGGAGAGGCCGATGACCTTACTCGCTCAACTGACCGAGGAAATTGCACAGACAGGCCAGACAGACACCAAGTTCCCATCCTTATCTCCTTCAAAAAATTGCGTAGATTTCCAAGTCAGTCATCCGAACAATTGACTAGCTTCTCATCCAAAAAATTGCGCAATCCATACCTGCTGACCCTTCATGCAGCCTAGCCCACTCCTCTAGAAAATTGCACAAATTTGGTTGTCCAGCACCCCTTAGTCGTTCATTCCAAAATATGCCCAGAGCATGCTTTCCTTGTCTTCCCACAACCTAGACTGTCCCTCCAAACATTTGTGTAATTTTGTCTCCCAACTGAGCTAGACCTCGCAGACAGTCACTGTCGACTCAGATTGACTATCTTCATCACTCAATGACTCTTGCACAGTTTTCATCAGCAGTGCCCAGAGCCATAATCTCACTTCGTAGCCTTGCTGCCTCTCTCGATCATCTACATTCGAAATCGTCATGTGTCATGGTAGACTAGGAGGTTTTGGATTTGATTCCGTGTCGTCATGAGTGATTGCACGTATAGGTACGCCAACAAACATGGGAAGATGACAAATGGGATGAACGAAGGGAGCACATGTAGAAGGATAGATTCACTAATGGATGAATGAATGATGCATGTGAAATGAATGAACACGACGAACATGCACCTTCGCGAGTAGATGAGCCTGTCAAGCCTCCCAACATGCTAGAAAGGAACAAAATGCAAAAGCTTCATCAAGTGAAACAAGGACCATCGAAGACACCGCACACTTTGCCACGCAAAGGTGAATCTATGATACACCATGAAGACATCCATCACCCAGCAGCACTACAACTCGACATGCACTTGAATAGCAACATGAATTTACCAGCACCGTCATGTCAACTCATGTCGAGTCGTGTTGCCCACATCTCAACTATGGGCTATGTTGTCAATCAATGTGATGTAACGTGGAAGTCCAAGAGGCCCACTTGTTGAACAAAGAGCCATGTAAGTTGAAAAGTCATGGAACTCAAATGGTCATGAGGATAGTCGAACAACCAAAAGGGTTAGTTTCACCCTTGGCTATAGATACCCCCTCATTTGTACATGCAAAGGAATTTTTACCTCAACTCCTCCCTCATAGCCAAGAGAGTCAATAATATTTTCTTTGAGGAGTAAGAAATGGCTCTAATGGCCCACACTTGGGGTTAGTGATGTATGATGTAACAATCTATCTTGGAACTTTCACTTAATTCAGAAGCATGATATAGGCCAGCACATTCTCACACATGTATTGTATCTATTGTAAGACTGATCTTTAACAATTGTAATGCATGTTGCTTTAACCTATGTTCGACATCTAAACTGTTTCATTTGTTGTAATGCAAAATTTATTAATGGAAATGTGTTTTATATGTTGTTAACGTTGTCTTGCCCATGTAGACCACTCTCCTGGACATCATATAGAACTTTCACATGAAGCTTGTTGTAACAACCATTGCACTCGTTCAGAATGATGTGTTGAGTGTTGTAAATGTTATCTTACCTTGTATATTTTGATTGTCACATCTTTATGGACTGCTCCTCCGGAAGTTGTGCATGTCCTCTTGTGTTGTGTGTTCCTAGCCGAGTTGGCAGTGCATCCCATCCAACTTAGAACACAAAAATCACTTCCCGAAGACAAATTAGGCCACTCTCTTATGCTGACAAGCAAGAGTTGGGGAAAATCCTTAAGACAATGGAAACCAGGCCATCATACCGGATGGGACTCCAACACAAAATGATGGGAGGTTTAGTTTGGACTTCATGCTAGGAAGATCCCCTAAATGTTGGTAGGTCTAGCACCATTAATACGACCATTATCCATCTAGATCATTTCTCCCACCTTAGAAAGAAATGGTCCCCATTGCGTTGAGTTCCTCCGTGAGATGAGGAAGCTTCTGGTGAACTTAGTCCCTGGTGAGCCACTTTCCCTGGTGAAGGAGTTGGCCTGCTTTGACAAATTGATATAGTTGGATCCTTTGTTGTCAGGTGTTCTTGATCTGTGTGTCCATGATCTGATCAGTTGTGGCTTGTTCCATGCAGTCTGGGTTTAATTTTTTTGGTGTAAGTTGTTTTGCAATGTTTGTTGTGTCTGGTAATGGTTGGAAGCATGGTCGGAGGCGATCCACATTGAACACTAGGTGCAAGCCAAGGAATGGAGGAATGTTGTAATCCAAATAATTATCTCCTACAGCCTTGGTAATGGTGTAAGGACCATATCAGAGGTGCCCAAGCTTTTGATGGTCTCTAGTAATGCATTCTATATGCAAATGCAACCAAACTTTATCGCCCACCTGAAACTTGTGTGGCACCTAATGTTGATCATGTCCCTACTTGCACTTGGAATTTTCCACAATGGAGTAGCGATATATCGGCCCATTGGGTAGAGGTTCTCTGGGAGTTATATGGAACGAATGCTTCACCTGATAGTGCAATGGTACCCCTCTAGGTGAGGAGAAGATGTCCTTGTATTCTTTCATGGTCATATCCAACTACTTCTGCTGCGTAGAGGAACCATTCCCATGGGAAATGGATGTGGCCATGATCTTCCCCTTACTTTGAGAGCGAACCAGAATGAAAATAAATTTCCTAGTCTAGGAGATAAAGCTCCAAACTATGGGCCTCATTTGGGTAAATTGGTAGAATCAACTTCCCGGGGTCGTAACTTTGGCATACGATCTCTGTTTAAAGTGCACAGTACCTCGTTAGAAAGATCTATCTAAGGAAAACAACTTTTCAATGGCCAAAAATAATATTTCCCCCATGTTGGCCTTGAGTTTCCCAAAAAAACGACTTTTAGGGACTCAAAATGGCTTCAGAAGTTCAGGACCCGAAAAAACTGCCAAAAATAGTAGATTATGTTACAAATAAGGAAACTAAAAAAATGAAAGAAACAATGGTGGGCGTCCAAGTGGAATAGGAATATGGCCACCAATATCCACCCAGATCAAAGGGTGATTTTGGGGCGAACCATTTCTTCCCTCCTTGTAGTAATATGTTGATAGTCGAGATAATTTCTTAAGTGACAGAAATGTCCAGCCCATGGGTTCTAGAATAATTCCCATCCAAATTCAATTAAAATTCAACTGTAACGAATTCATCTAATCCCCACGACCTCTTAAAATGGGTGTGCCATCCTCCATCTTCAAAAACCTACCATACATCCGGATGGTGTTGGACTTGCGTTGTATCTTCCAGTTCATGCCTAACAACTTGCCGAACCATTCTACCAGTTTCTCTATAGCAGAACTCTAAGTGGCAGCAAAACCATTGAGGAGAGTGTTATCCAGTAAAGTTACCATGATAGGGATAGCACTGGCAAAGGAAGTGGTGATAGGGAAATCCACACAAATGTTAAGGGGAAAATCCATGGTAGATTGTGGGAATAATTGCAATTATTACAACGCATTGGAAATCAGACTGTAATTCAATGAAATCGTACGTGGTTCAAGTTCCAATGCATATGGATAAATGTGTAAGGTATGGTGGGTATAGGAATAATGATCATGTAATGTATGAGTTGGTGAAGTTTCAACAACGATAATGACAGATCATCATTGCTATTAAATGCGACATCTTTAACATTAAATATAATCCCTCCCCTCAACTAAGGGATGACTATCCATGGTCATGTCATAGGTGAAATATCAATCAAATCGACAAAGTTGGTCAAGGACATACCTATCGACTTACCTTGACAGAGTAACATCACCAGAAGAGTAACAACACTAGAAGAGTACAACACCCAAAGAGTAACAAAACTAGTGAAGTACCTGCAAGAAAAATAATCATAGAGTAGTAATAATATATATATATATATATATATATATATATATATTATATTATATCTGTGTGTGTATTTTTGAATTAAACAAGAGATGAAGAGGAGGATTTCTTTGCACTAACAATTTAAAAACCGGAATTATCAGAGAGATATTTAATAAAGGAGTCTTTAGAAGTTGGACGTTGATAAAATCTAAGGTGATGTCCATTTACAATTAGGGCAGTATGTGCCTCATCAATTGTTACATGTCTAACAATCCTGTTATCAAACATGGTTCAACTTCATATGGTCCCATCCATATAGAGAAAAGTTTTCCCTTAAAATATTTGAATCGAGAGTCATAGAGAAAAGACCAATATCCTTAGTGGAGTCGCCAATTTGTTGGCCAGATAAATCGATCTTGTAGACAAGACCGATCTCCCTAGTATCACAAGATAATCTAGCAACAAACAAACAAATAAATCTATCTTTCTCTAGACATACGCAATTTAAAAATAAAGACTATAGAGGTGTTATGATCCTACCTTAGATCCAACGCTTGTTCGTTGTAGTCATCCCTCGATTGTCCGAAAGAGTTATCTTTAAATACCTACAATCACAAACAAGCAAACATCAAATAGCACTTGCATAGCAAATATCATAAATCATGTCTATTATGGTGATCAAGGAATCCATAAAATAAACCATAAATGAACAGTTTATTGAGAAAAACAAACTTATTTGTATTAACTTTGAAGTAGAAGAACCTTACAACCTTTTTAGCCTTGATGTTGAACAAGCTCTTCCTGGGATCCAAAACAGGAATTTCCTTTACTTTGACAAGCCTTGCACTCTTCCAAATGAGATCTTAGAGGTATGTAATCTCTCCTCATAAAAGCTCAACTAAGAAGACTAAGTTCTAGCAGCATTTCACCTCAACATTATTCAGCTTTCAACCTCTCCAATAACTAGCCCAATGCTTCATTTTATAGTTCAGAGGAGGAGGTTACAGGTCCATCTATGAAGTGATAGAATCCTCCTTCAAAGGGATAAGCTCCTCACATCAAGGGGTTAGCTCCTTAAGGTATGGAGTGCATGAACCTTAAGAGAGAAAACTTTCCACCTCAAGATTCCTTCCAGAAGCTTCTAGAAATGACTGAAAGTGAGTTTTTTAGAATAAACTCATGCCTTTTTAGCTTTTACAGGGGTCCGCACCCATAACACAAGGACAGAGTGGTCAGGTGCACAGGGGACATGACAATTAGGTGCGGGACCGCAGGTAATGCAAAGAGAAAGTGTAGAACCAGATTTTTAGAGACTTTTAGCGATTTTCTCTTACTTCCAAGGCCTGATATGAAGAACTGAGGCTTTATACTTTCAAAGGAGGAAAGTATGAGTGATAATGGACTCACGCAGATTGCATAATGTCAAGGTGACAATTTTTAGTGCAACAGATTGCCCCCTAAATTGCGAAGTCTGTAATAGATGAAGATGAAGTCTTTCATGTATGAAGAGTGAAGTACTTTATCATTTCAAGGATCATCCTGTGGGTCTCCCAGTCAGAACCTGTAAAAACATTCAATGCAATATATATATATATATATATATATATATATATATATTCATAAACAGATGGCTGCGTCCGTACTGTGTCTACACATGTCTATACTCTTGATTTATTACAAAAATCATTCGTGTATCAGAACTTTTTAGTTAGTTTTCTAGTAAGTTTTGATCTGAGTATGGGAATCGCTACCTCAACGATAATATTTCTATATATATATATATATATATATTTCTATATATATATATATATATATATATATATATATATATATAGAAATATTATCGTTGAGGTAGCGATTCCCATACTCAGATCAAAACTTACTAGAAAACTAACTAAAAAGTTCTGATACACGAATGATTTTTGTAATAAATCAAGAGTATAGACATGTGTAGACACAGTATGGATGCAGCCATCTGTTTATGAATAGTCCATTGCATAATTAATAAAAAAAATCCTCACAGCCTGGATGGTAGAAACTAGATCCAGGGTCTTGATTTCCGCTTCCCGAACTAGTACGATTCTATCCATGTGAATGAATGTGTCAAAGTCGAACATGGTAGAAACACCTTGATTACCAGTCAATGATGTGAATTGTTAACAACTGTGAGAGAAACCACCAGTACTGTAAATGGTCGTCAAAGTACCTAACACAATCCATGAAATGTGAATAAATGAGTCGAAATCGAACATGTCACAGAATCATTGGATCGAAGGTCAATGATGCAACGTATCGTCGAAGGTGAGAAAACTGCCATTAGGGCATGCAGCTTTCAAGGTACTGATGATTTCTAGATCAACTCTCCAGATAATGAGCTGAAGTCGATAGAAAGTGACCTATCATGGGCAAGCCCACAACACGAAATCATAGATCAAGCTTTGAAGAAATATAGTGGCAATGGCTGACTCGTGGATGGTCAAAATGCATGACAGATATTTTGTAGATGAATGGATGGCTTGAACTATTCTCTTGAACACATAACGTCACTGCAAATGGTTTGAGGACAATTGACCCAAAGCTAATACCCAGAAACTGGCTGAAGACTTTCAATTTGGTTTGATTAACTGTTAGGCAAATGATTTTCCCAACCCAGGTGAAGAAAAAGTGTCGTGTTCAAGAGTGGTTGGCAGGTTTTTATAAAACAAAGTGTAACAAGTAGGTTCATTTTTTTCTTTTCCCCCACCATTTCTGGCAAGTACCTCTTTATTTTTGACAAGCTTGAGGAGGATAACATTTTCTTGTTTATAAGCTCATCCATTGGATGAGTCCAAACTTAGTTTAAAATTTGAACCCTAAGAAGTAGTGGTTAATTCCTGTATGAAATTGAACAAGTCCTTTACTATTAAATTTTAACGAGTCCAGTATAGGAAAAACTCCGTTTTTTTCAATTTTAGGGAGTCAGAAGAAAAACTTAAGAAAACTCCATGGGGGTACTTTTTCGTAAAATAATCCCTTAGGCCCAAAAAAGGATAAAATAATACAAAAGGGAGCACTCTTCAATACTTTAAGGAGCTAAAATAGACAAGCGCTCGATAATCTTTTCATTCTTAAAGAGTCTGAAAAGGGTTTAAAGAGAACTCTATTGTACCTTTTTCGTAAATAGTCCATTTCAGTCCGTAAAAGGGGTAAACTTATATTGAAGGGACGATTGTTCATTTATTTTGATGAGTTTGAACAATCAAGTTCTCGGCAGTCTTTTCAATTTTTGAGAGTGTGAAAAGAGCTAAAATAGGACTCCAATGTTTCGCTTTTTCGTAAATTTTTGGAAGAGTTTGAAAAGGTGATAAAAGTATGCTCTTTGTTGAAAAATGATAAATTTTCCCGAAAAAGCCAATATTCTGCACAAAAACTCAAAACATTACACATACCTATTTAAGATAAATAAAAATGATTTAAAAATTGCCTTTTAAAGTGAAAAATAAATAAATTAAAAATTCATTTATTCGAAAAAACTTATAAAAAGGGGTTTTCCAACTTCATTTTTACCATTTGAGTTCAGAGTGAAAAGTGAGAGCTTTTGGGTAAGAAAGTTCCTGTGAAGATTCTGGAAAATCCATCTGTCAAAATCGAAAACCGTCAGCTCTAAGTAATCCATGACCTCCTTATCTTGCATTTCATCCATTTACATTTTGATTTTAGGCTTTAGATTTAATTTTTAAGGGAAAAATTGGTTTAAAAATTCACTCGCGGGGGTCCGCAGGTGCAACATGTGGCCCCTGCAGACCCCGACTTTTTTCTACAAAGAAAAAAGTCGTGGGTCCACACCTACTTTTCACAGCCCATGCGGACCTATGCATTGTCTGTAACTGGTGGGTGCGGAACCCACGAAAATGAATATCAAAATTAGTTTTTCTCCATTTTTGCCCAGAAATTTTTGAAGCAGCTGGTTCTAATATGTCTTTTATGCACTGTAGGACATTCAAAATGCTTATTTGAAGAGAACACGAGCATGAGGATGTGGATTTTTCCACATTAAACCATATGCCCATAATGTAGGCATTAAGAGCATGCAAATTTATAAAGTTCTACGACATACAAGGTATGAGGGCCCAAGAAGACCTCTTGCAATGGCTGGTAGACAGGTGGAACATACAGGACCAGTGTTTCATCATTGGACGCCACCGGCTCGAAATCGACCTGGAGGACATTTATTTTTTGACTGGTTTGTCCAAGAGGGGTGAACAATTATCTCTTTTTGGGACTAGACTAGGTGGCCAGTCTGTTGCTAGTCTCCAATTAGAGTTTTGCGATGATCAAATGAAGGACAAATGGATTGATATTAAAACTATCAATAGTCCTGAGCTCAAGGACATTGCGTTCACTGTTACCAAGTTATGCGGGAGTGTAGTATTGCATGTGGCTATAGTATCCCAGATGCAGATGGCAGTAGACTGTTTTCGAGGGAGAATATTCAACTGGTGCGAGGTTGTGTTGGCAAATGTGAAAAGCCAACTAACCAAAGCAAAGAATGGACAGCTAAAACATTTTGGATATGGATTCAATGTGGACAGCTTTGCTCTAGAGAGGATCCCCATGCTAGCCCCGCAACATCTTCCTGTTGATACTGGTCTTCCTCGAGAGCCTAGGATAGTTCGCTGGGTTGCCTTCATGGCCCACCACCCTGAGTAGGGTACAGAGGTTGTTCGATTTCCACTCGAGTATTTTCATTGGTTGAACAACCAACTTTTTGCGATTCAAGATTTTCCATACACTGAGATGGATTATCGTGGTGACCGAGACATGATTCTCCCACCAGGATAATAATGCAATGATTCAGGTAAAATCATTTTCAACACTTTCTAAGTTCTATTTTTTTATTTTTTAAATCGTTCAAAACTGATAATCAAAAGTTTAAATGCAGATGTGGGTCCATGAAGACCAGCCACTCTCCATCCTTTCGAGAGGAGATACCCAGCTGCAGTAGCACCAGCCCCACAGGACCAATCAATAGAGATCCTGACCGATTTGGAGCATCATTCCAGAGACGGATATAGATGATATCCCACTTAGGTTACAAAGATATGTGATTGGGGTCCCAGGACCTTTTAGGAGGTTCCTATGTAGGGTGGCCTGAGTAGTGGTTTCTTATCGTGATCATCGCCAGGGATAGGATGATCGATTTTGTATACTCATGAAATTTTTGAATTTTTTGTTATCATTTTGCTGATCATAAGGTGTTTTTCAACCTATGATCGAAGACGATGTATATTTTGAAACACTACTTCTATGCTATGATATATCACTATTATCGGTTATCTTGTGTAACATGTTGTCGAATGTTTTTAACTTTACTGTTTTGATTATTGCGAATGTATATTTATCATACTAGAAGCAACTGCATCTACTAATGTATTTAAATATCTTGGAATATGTTGATATTCAATGTAGTCAAATTCATGTTCCAAGAGACAAACTCTCAAAAATAACCTTAATAATAATAGATTTCTAATGGCATAAACCCTGTTAAGCTGTAATACAACGAGTTCAGAATCCAACCTAACAATAAAACTCCAAATCCAAAATGAGATAGATTCAGATAATAACTTAATCACTACACTATACTCTGCAATGTTATTTGTTCTTTGACTGAGGCTTACCCCATGCACATATACTAACTCATCATAGGGTGAATAGATAACCCAAGCTGTGGAAGAAATGTTCCGTGTTTTACGACACGCACCATTAGCAAAACCAATGTATGTTTGAAGAGACGTCGACATCTGCAATATCAAGAGTAAAATCAAGATAAGCAAGAATGATGATAAAAGCACTCTCTAAACTAGGCACACTTTTCTAATCTAAAACACACCAGCAATAAAGAAACTAAGCTAACAAAAATTCTCCACACTGAATTTAAGCATAATATTTCTTCAGATAAAGTCCATTTCTGGTTTACCCAAAGAGACACCATCAAGATCTATTAATTCATAAGCCCCTTTTGCCAGCTTTCGCTTAACAATGTAAGGACCATGCCACATAGGTACAAATTTTCCAGCCCCTAGCTTATCATTTGCTTGATCATATAGTAAAACTAGGTCTCCTTCCAAAAAATTGTGAGGTGTAACATTTCTATCATACTGATCTTTCACTCGTTTCGCATGAGTCTCATTTTCTATTGTAGCACATCGTTGATTCTCATCTAGCTGAGCTAAGTACAAGAAAAAAATTTCCTCTTCAAAAGTAGCTAGGAGTAATTCTATGGCTAACTGCAATGACGAAATTTCGCATTCAATAGGTAACACTACTTCCAAACCGTAGACCAGTTGAAAAGGAGTGAAACGAGTTGATGTTTTTACTTAGGTCCAATATGCCCAAAGTACTGAAAATGACATAGTATTCCAATTCGACTTATGAATACCAATGATTTGTCTGATCATAGTGACTAAAACTTTATTGATAGCTTCAGCCAGACCATTAGCCTGCAGGTAATACGGAGTAGAACTATCGTGGCACAGGCCAATTGATTTGTCAGTTCAGTCATCATGATGTTTCGAAAGTGACTTCCATGATCAGTAATAATAGCTTGAGGAACACTGAATCTAGCAATTATATGATTGAATATGAAAGTTGCAGCAGTTTTGTCGTCTGCCAAAAATGTAGGCATTGCCTCAGCCCACTTAGTAAAATAATCTACCGCTAGGATAATATATGCATGCCCCCATCCGAGTGAGGGTTACATGTAATAAATTCAATGCCCCACTTTTCAAAAGGACTGACAACAATTATAGGTTGAAGAGGAGTGGGTGGTGCACGCATCTTACGATAAAAAATTTGATAATTGTGGCATTTCTGGACTGCATAGATACAATCTTTGAATAAGGATGGGCAGAAATAACCAGCGTGCAATATCTTTTGGGCTGTGGCATACCCAGACATATGACCTCCACATGCTCCAGAGTGATAGTCATTTAGAACCTTTTCAACTTCTTCATGAGTTAAACAATGTCGAAAAACAGAATCCGCTCCATGACGATAAAGTGTATCACCAATAATATTGTATTGTTGGGATTGGAAACGTATTTTCCATTGACGAGATCATGAGATTTTAGGCAAAAATTATTGGGTTTGGACATAGACAATAATATCTCCATACCATGGATCAAGAGTACTGATTAGAAACAAGGATTCATCGGTAATGGGCTCTTCCGCCACAGTTTCAGTATCAGTACGCGGGAAATCACACATCAGTTTGGCAAAAACCAAGGATTTCTTTGCCTTGGATTTTTCAAATTCCAAGTCAAATTCCTGCAGGATAACTATCTATTTGGAATACTTTCCCCCTAGCAATTTTTTGGTCAAGATATACATCATAGGGTTACAGTCAGAAATTACCGTGGTTTTGTGTAATAAGATGTAGTGACAAAATCTTTGGACAACTTGAATAGCTGCCAAGGCCAATTTCTCCACATGCGAATATTTAATTTCATTCGGATGCAGAGTTCGACTAAGATAGTAAATACATGTTCTCTGTTCAATTTATCTTCCTGAACTAAAACCATCCCAATGGTGGAATGAGAAGTAGTGAGGTACAAAAAGTAATCCTGGTTGTAATTGGGAGGATGCAGTAATGGTGCATGGGTCAATGTGTGCTTGAGTGCATCAAAGGATCGATCAGCAATCTCATCCCTAAATAATGGAATGTTCTATTTTAATAACCTGGTAAAAAATTTCGTTATCTCAACGTAGTTAGGAATGAAACGACATAAAAAGTTTTCTTTCCCTTGCCAACCTTGGAGTTGGCGAAGAGTCGAAGGAGGAAGTAGATTGATAATAGCTTCCACCTTCGAGGGGTCAACATGAATGCCTACCTTTGATACGATAAACCCTAGTAGGCAACCCATTTCTACACAGAATACAAATTTGTGTCGATTCAGCAAATTCGATAATGCTTACATCTCATAAAGATAGCTCGTAAATGAGTGAGATGGTCAGCTCTACATAATGAGTGGGTAGGTAAATCATCGAGATAAGGCTGCACAATATGCTTGATGTCATGAAATGCATAAGACATAGCCCTTTGAAAACTTGTTCCAAAATTCTTCAATCCAAAAGGTAATTTGCAATAAGAAAATGTCCCCCATGGACAAATGAAAGTTGTTTTAGCTTGATCAGCAAGGAGTATGTTGATTTGAGTGTAACTGGAAAAACCATCCATAAAGGAAAACATTTCACTGTCAGCACAATCATCAATAATTTGATCGATATAGGGTGTTGGATAATTGTCTTTAGGACAAGCTTGATTAATATCCCTATAGTCGATACATACTCTTATCGTTCTTTACTTTTTGTTGACAAGAACAATATTCGATACCCAATCAGTTAAAGGAATTGGATAAATGAAACCTGCATGAAGTAATTTCTCAATTTTAGCTTTTATAGCAGCAACTTTTCGCGGATGTATCTGACATAAGCATTGTCTGATAGGTTTAGCATTTGGGTATGTTTTGATTTCATGGACAACAATTTACAGATCGATTCCTGACATTTCTTCATATGACCAACCAAACACTTCATGGAATTCTTGAAATAGGGCTTTGTAAGTTTGGATTTCATCGTCTATACAACAAGCACCTATATGAATGTTTTCAATAATTCTAGGCTTAACTGAAATGTCAATAGGAACTGTTCGAGAAATATTTTCCAAATTTAACTCAGAATCAGAATGGTGCAATGGATTCTATAGTTCTTTGACATAGCCAATCATAAAAATAGAAAAATCATTTTCAAAATGATCAAGCTCAGGTAAAAATGAAGACCAGTGATGCAGATCTTCCCATGGTAAATCATCAATAGACAATAGTTCATGAACACGAATCTGGTCATCAAAATGAACAGGATCAGAAAATGTTGATGAAGTTGAGTTTGATATTGAAAGTGACACTCCATGGATCACATTATTTGGATCATTTTCGGTTGAATAGGCATTAGAAAACGACTATATGGCCTGATATGCAATTTCAAAGGGACTCAGAGGCATTGCGCCACCAAATGAATCCACCTCAGAATCGGAAGGTATGATCCAAGGATCATCAAAAGTAAGAGTATTCGATGAAATCATATGAATAGTTGTAATAGAAGGCAATATGTTAGGGGGAGGGAAGGAAAAAGTTCCTAGTAAACCAGAATTTTTGATCAAATCTATGCCAACATCCTTGTAAGGGATAGTCGTTTTACCAATGTGCTAAATACTATCTGTAGAGGCTGGGTTGGATGAGAAATAAGTCAACTAGTCTATCGTAATGATCTTTCTGTTATGAGGAAACTTGATAAGCTGAAAGACCGATGAAACAATAGCAGTCATAGCATAAGACCAACTACGACCCAGGAGAAGGTTGTAATCTAGAGGGGCATCAACCACCTCCACATCTAGATTTACAGTTTTTCCTTCGACACCTATAGGTAAATCCTGCAAAATTCCAAAAGGATGGAACTCACGGCCATCAAAATCCTTTAGAATTGTCAGAGACTGATTGAGTGTGGGAGAACCAAGTGATTTCCAACACTGGATCGACATAATACACGTAGAAGCCCCTTCATCAATCACAGTCCTAAAACAAGGTCTATTTTTTACTAACACTGGGATCTGGAAAGCCATTTGATGAGGGAGGCAGGGTGTACTATTCTCTAAATCGAAGATTATTAGGTTTGAATCCTGAATATCAACAGCTCCGATAGCAGACAATAGTAATTTATGTTGTGCCAAGCATGATTGCAGCACTTCCAAAGCCGACATTGCTGAAGGGGAAATAGCTAAGTCTTCAACAATGTTATAATTCTGAGCAGCTCTCACATGTGGATTGAAAGATGATTTTCTGAAGTATACCTTTAGCAGGTAGTTTGATTACTAAGTTAGGGTTTGGTTTCTTGATATGTAGTGGACCGGAACCAGGAGGAGATGTAGTTGATGTGTTTGAATTAGAAGATTCTACTTCTTTACCACCAATAGGATTTTTATTACCATAATCTTGTGATCGCATCGCAATCTTGACATGAGACATCATAATAATGGGTTCTTCTGAGGCATTCGAGGAAGAACCAATCATCCTACTATCTTGAGTAGGAAAAGGATCCTTCAAGACAGTAGGCATTTGAGAACCTTTAATGATTTTCAAAACCTCTAATCGATGTGGCCAGTATTTGGTAAAATGATCCTCGTCGCAAATGAAACAAGGATAACAAGGTTTTTGTTTTTTGTCAGTAGATTAATTTTTACCTGTTTTATCTTTTGAATTTTGTTTATTTTTCTTCTTCCCCTTCTTTTTATTGCCGGATTTTTATTTGGCCGTAGATGATTCTATGACATGAAAATCGGCAGAAATTTCAGCGGAAGATTCTCCTGTGAGGAAATCAGGTAAAGTTATTATAGGAGAAGAATTCTTTGAAGATTTCTTCTTAGTTTTAGTGCTAACTGTACCAATCATACCATCAGTGGCATGAGATCCTGAAGGAGCTGCAGTTATTTGACCATGTTTTGGAATATCAGGGATTTTTTCATGTAAAGTACCTCACTACGTATAAACAAGGTTAAGGTACTGGGCTTGAGCAATGACTTGCTCTTCAGTAACAAATCCTCCCTTAGATACATCTTCAGTGATTTTCGGTAACAATGATTTAATAAACCATTCCGCTAAAATTTGATCCAGAATGAAGACTTTCACTAAGCGCCTTCTACGTCGCCATTCATGAATGTGATTAGAAATATATGTGGATGTGGATTGTTTTAGTGAAGTCAACAGTTCCGTGCCATTGTTGTATCTGACAGGCAACTGAAAATGAGTTAAGAAATCAGTGACTAACTAATTAAAGTTATAAAAAGAGGCTCATGGTAACTCAATGTACCATTTGGTTGCAAGACCAATAAGAGTTCGTTGAAAAGGACGCAAACGAATTGAATCATCAATGATGGAATTAGATGCACACCGGAGGTGATAAGTCATAACATGATTTGATGGATCCTATTTTGACTTACCCTCAAATTTCGAGATATCACTAGGCAACTTATTAGGCATTGGTGGCCAACACAGAAGATAGTAAATCAGATCATTCGTAAGGCGCAACAAATCAGGTAAATCTAAAGTTGCAATAAATGGTAACTGGTGGTTAGGGTCGCGAAAACCTTGAGTAGCGAGACCAATTCCAGGGGGAGGATATCCATGATAACCTAGACTTGGATTTGCATTAGGAATTTTATAACCTCCTGGGAAACCAGGATTAACGGGACCAAACTGGAGTTGTTGAGGTTGTTGATATGTATATCCAGGATACGGTTGATACTGATAAAATGGGTTTTGCACAGTAGGACTGAATTGATACTGCCCCTGGTACAGTTGATACATAAATTGTGGTTGACTTGTAGCAATGGTCGCAACTGTATTAACTTGTCCCGCAAGCATCTGGACCGAAGTCTGAACCATGGGTCCTGACTAAGGCACAGAGACTTGACGAATTTGCACTGATGCAGAAGTAATAGAAACTAGAGTTGTTGATACTCTAGAAACAGGTGTTGTAGGTTGAATAGAGGTTGCAGTAGTTGAAGCAGTTTGGGGTAGAGTACGAGGTGAACTAGGCCCAGGTTGCTGAACTATACCAGATGCAGGGGTTTGAATAGTAGGTTGGACAGGTTGCTGGGTTGGACCAAAAACCAAAGGCTATCCAGGTTGATTAATCAATTGCACCATAGGTTGCAAAGTCTGTTGAGTTTCAGACGGATCCCACACCATGTTCATTCCGGAGTATGGACCTACAAAAGTTTGTGCATATGGAGGACCATAACCTAGTTGAACGTATGGTTGATAATTAGGCGGTAAATTTCCAGCTCCTTGAAAAAATGGTTGACCAGAAGGCGGTTGGAAACCTTGAGTTGGGTACTGACCTTAGGGTTGATAATCCTGAGGCACATACTGAAACTAGGGTTGACCTTGAGGTATGTACTGAAACTGGGGTTGAGCTTGGGGTATGTACTGAGTCTGAGGTTGACCTTGGGGTATGTACTGTCCTGAAGATTGATAAACTTGAGGAACCCCTTCAGGTGGTGACTGACTACCTTGGCATTGCCCCTCAGGCGGTAACTAACTACCTTGAGGTTGCCCCCCAGGCAGTAACTGATTACCTTGAGGTTGAGGGTTTGGAATACTACCAGACATCATAAGGATTTGTTCTGTGTTCAACGCTTGAGTTCCATTATTTCTAGATGATAACACTTGTTCTATCGGTCGAGGGGATACTCTTGAAAAAGTACTAGAGAGCGACTGGTACCCCGTAGGAACAGAAGGACCGCCAGATAAAAATGTTTCCGGTGTTTGGGAAAACATCGATGACTGTCTTGACATAATGGATGGTGGATAATAACCTCTTGCTGTAGGATGAAAAGGAATTCGAGGTGGAGAAAATCTAAGACCTGAATTTTCTAAAAAATTTGTCAATGAAACACACCAAGCATCACTCCTAAAAGGACTATAGAATATTGATTCACGGTCCCTAAGATTTAAAATCTATTGGTTTTCGGGAAAAGTTACGTCTTCTTCCGGATTAACAAGTTCTTTGATATAAATGAGGTGTTACACTAAAAAATGTCACCATGGCTATTTGCAGTTAGTATGGCTCCATCAACTGTCATACTATCCTCCTTGGCAAGTCTCATGCCTCTGCTTCTCATGTCAAACTCCAAGAAAGAGAGAAAAGTCATTTAAAGTCATTTATCTCTGGGTACGCAGTTTCTCTCAGCCTTACCTGCGTGTACGCAACCCAAGTTCACAATACCTGCGTACTTGTACGCTCTGTATGTAAAGGGATGGGTGCGTACCCCTGTAAAGGTCAAAAGGCGCGAGTTTGATCTTAAAAAAGTTACTTGTGGTCATTTCTAGAGCATTCTAGAAGCTTGTTTGACGTGTATGAAGCGCCTCCAGATGGTTCATGTATCCCTACCAAAGAGGAACTTATCCCATCAAGAGGGGAGCTAACCCATCCAAAGAGGGGCTTATCCCATTGATGGTGGACCTGAATAACTTCCTCTAGAGCACTATAAATACAGGCATTGGGCCAAAGGGAGGAGAGGTTGAAAGCTGAACATTCCTAAGGGTAGATGCTGCTGGAATTAGGACTTCCTTGTAGAAGCTTGTGAGGAGAGATTCCCATCCTTTCTTGTTTCATTTGGAAGTGGGTGAGCTTATCAAAGTAAAGGAAAACTCTTGCTGGACCCTGGGAGGGACCTGCACAACACCAAGGCTCAAGTTGTAATGGTTTCTTTTGTTTCCTATTAATACAAATAAGTCCATTCTTCTCAACAATTTGTTATTTATGAGTTGTTTCATATACTCCTTGGTCTGTATGTTAAATATGTTTTGTTTTATGAGATATTCAGGTGCTATTGAATCGTTTGATTGTTGGTGAATGCAGGTTTCGAAGAGAAGGAGGAGCTCATCCAGATCGACGAGGCTGGACTACTACAACAGCGTTGGACTACAGGTAGGATCTAAACACTTGATTTCTTATATGGTAAATGCATATTTAGAGAAGGATTGTTCTTAATTGTCTTGTTTGTCACTAGAAAGCCTTAAGCTTCTAGGGAGGTTGGTTGTGTCCGCACTATCGACTCTTTCCGCATGACAAAATGGCGACTCCGCTGGGGAACTCCATTGATGTGAATGATTTTTCCTTTGTATGAAACTTTGATCTGAGAAAAGTCGTTTGTTTTCTGGTTTTTGGCTATCTGACTGTGTTTTTGGGTGGGCTAGCTTAGGGTTAAATTAGATTTTAGTTTTTCTTTGTTTTGCTAGAAGTACACAGCCTCTGAGTTGAGCACAGTGCGTACCTGTACGCACTGTAGCTTTGTGCACAGAGCGTACCCGCACCTGTGCAAACAGGTCGCCTGTGTACCCTGTCAAAATTAAGAAAATTTCAATTTTCGTCTTTTTGCCTTTTAGATTTTGTTTTTAATTTGTTTTTTGCTGCCCAGATCCACTGGTTATCTGCCATAAATCTTCACCTAAGCTTGTTTCATTGGCATTCTTGCTCTCAGCTTTTATCAATTGGGTGTTTTGAGTCTCTTTTTTGAGAAATTCTTGATTTGTTTTCCTTTGGTCATTACTTGGAGGTTTCTCTCAGTCTTTTCACAATTTTGCATCTTTTTGCTTGTGTTTTTGCAAAAAAATTTCCCCCTCATTCGCCGGGGGGGGGGCTAAATTGTGTATGAGTGTTAATCGCCTTTGAGTGTTTTTTATTTTTTGATCTTTGGAACTCTCACCCAATTTTCTCGACTTGCACTTGATTGGTTCTTAGATTGCATTAGAATCATCTTGTGTTTGAGAATTCTCTTGCATAGATCACATTTGCATAATTAGAATTCTCATTTTCAGAATATTAATGAAAAATGTGCATAGATTACATTTGCATACTTTTCAAGTGAATTGTGCATAGATTACAATTGCATAGTTTACATTCTGAAAAATCAATCGTAGATTTAGATCAGTTTTCTTTGATTTGAATTTACACAAAATAAAAAAATATAAAAAAAAATGGTTTGGAATTGATTTGCATTAGTTTTTCTTGATAAAATTAGTGCATTAGAGAATTTGTTATATTTTCTCTTAGTGATCAATTCTTGCATTGTTGGAAGTGAATGGAAACTCTCTCCTTACTTTAGATAGGATTCATCGAATTGAAAAGATTACATTATCATATTCGATTGCATTCAGTTGAGTCGGGTCATAACACCATTGGTTTCATATCCATTTACCCCTTTGAGTAATAACAGCCTAAATAACACAGCGCTTAATTAAAATTCATCTAGTAATTTTTACATTTCTAGGGCTCTGATACACCAACATAGCTTAGGCTAGTGTCTTGGAGTAGGAGAGTAATTAACTCTCCAAGACAGTAAAACCAAACAAGTAGCTCATCTTGTGGTAGGATAAATCCAACTGTTTCATTTGTACTCTGGGAAAGCTCCTCTTAAAGGAGAAGCACGAAACCATGTCCGAACCAGTGAGGGGATCAATCCTCCTTTATTGGGAAAGACGCCAGATATGCACGTACTACAAACGGTAAACCTCGGATTATTGTCGAGGAGCCTGGGGTCACTTGTCGGTAAAACCTTGGATTATTGTCAAGGAGCCGGCAAGGGGATTGAGCTTGTTACTCTGCCCTTGCGTGCTATCGGGTCGTAGACTGTTCCCCCAGGTATATTTGTTGCTGTTGGTAACCTTAGAGACCATTATCTTTAGGATTCTACCCGAGGTGACGGTGGAGGGAAGATCCCACTGTACCTGGAGCAGACGTCGGCTAGACTCACTTGGATTTTCCGGGGGCTTCACTTCACTCGAGACAGTTAAAGTGGAGGAACTTGTGCCGGTCTATTCATTAAGCAGGTTGCCGGGGTAACTGTTCCACCCACCACTTCTGTACTGAATTCGGCGATCTTGGGTTTCATCTCCAACTAGTGTTTTCGGTCCGGAAGGCTACTGTTTGTGTATGGTTTGACTCCTAGATTTGATAGTGCGTGTTAATTTGTTTGTTTTTACTTTTAGAGACCATCGGTGTGAATTGTGAATTTTAATTGTTAGGTGTGAATTGTGAATTGTTAATTTTAGTTTTTAAGTGTTAATAAAATTCACTGAAGTTGGATATAATGGCAAATGTTCCGGAATTTACCAACCTAGGAACCCCTCCTAACGAGAATCCTAGTACTTTTCCTTACTTTGGAGATGTTGGCCCTCCTTATATGGCTACTTTGTCATTACCTGGATTTACAATAGGTTTACCGATATGGTTATTTTCAACTTCGTTGGCCCAAAGTACTCCAATTCTTCCACCTCAACCGAATGCTTCACCTCAACAGAGTTCACCATCTCAACATCACCAACCTTCTGTTGACCCTTTACCTTCTTCGCCTAATTTTTCTTCCTCCATTTCTTCCTCTTCGCCTGGTAAAAGCCTTGATGCTAGTAACCAGGAGGCTAAGAAGAAGAAGAAAGGGAAGAAGAAAAAGAAGAAGAAGAAGCAAGATAAGAAAGAAGTCAACCAATCAACCACGACGGTAAGTGTTAGTTGTGTTGAGGAAAACTCCGACATGCATCGTAAACCCAAATACCCTTGCAGGCTTTGTAAGGGTGACCACTTCCTTGTCAATTGTCCTGGTATTCCAAAGGTCTTGGAAGTATGGTCAGAAAAATCTCATCAACTTTCCATTGATCCATCAACCAGTGATAGTCAGGTTCCTGGGAAAAAGGGTAAAGTTAGGTTTCCTTGTAAGTTATGCAAAGGGAGTCATCAAACTCACATTTGCCCTCACATGGATGAAGCCTCAACATTGATGGAAAACCTTACTGTTCCACAACAAGAATTTCCAACTGGTTACCGTAAACTTTCTCCCAACCTACCATCAACTGATGAAGTGATTGATCTAATTTCAAGTATAGTCGATCACACTCTTCCATTGGAGAGTGAAACTCATGTCACTCAGGTTGATGATCCATTAGTTGATCAAGTGGTCGATTCAATTTCACATAGAGTCGATCCCACTTTCCCATTAGAGAGTGAACTTCATACCGCTCAGGTTCTTCTTGTTACATCAGATTCTTCTATTCCGGGGGGCATTTCACCTGTATCTACAGAACCCCCTCCAAGTACTGAGGTCTTTTCCTTTGATTGGAATAGACTGACAGAACCTCGTCTTCCTTCCTCCATCCCTTTCCAAATCATTGTCAAGGCTGGTGGTAGGGACATACATCGTACTCAAGTAGATGAAGGTGCTTCTGTTAGTATTTTATCCTCAATTGTTTGGAAAGATTTGGGTTCCCCTCAGCTTGTGCCTATTACGCAGAATCTGAAAGCTTTTAACAGAACCATTAGTGAACCTTTAGGGATCCTTCCTAATTTTTCCATTACCTTGGAAGGTAAAACTATCTGTATTGATCTTATGGTAGTTCGAGGTCCCTTGGATTTCAATTTACTCCTTGGACGAGACTATGTTTATGAAATGAAAGCTGTCGTATCGACACTCTGTCGTGTGATGTCTTTCCCTCACAATGGCAGTATTGTGACTGTAGACCAGCTTTCGTTCCCTAATCTTGTTTCGACTACCAATAATATCACACCCCTAAATGTTCCTAATTCTAAAGTGGTATCTACCCTACCACGGGTTAATTATGTGGCAACTGGTCCCATGTTTTTAGTTACCGATGTAAGTGAGCCTCTCACTGTTTGCTCATCTTCCTTTGATTTAGATCCGGTAATTGACATGGAAAACTCTATGGGATTACTTGAACACGATGTTCTTATCCCTTTTGAGTCCCTTGACATGTGTTCCTTCCAGAGAACTATTCTTCCTTCTGATGAAGACCTCTTGGAAGCCATGATCAAGGTATGTCCATTGACATGTCTTTCTTCCAGTTGGAAGCCATGATTAGTGAACGAGGATAGTTTGTTCCCGTCTCAACCTCGTTACAAAATGAAACTGGATGTTGCGAGGATAGTTTTTTCCTGTATCAACCTCGTTAAAAAATGAAATAGGCTTTTGAGGATAGTTCCTGTTACTGAATCAACCTCGTTAAAAAATGAATCAGGTCCGAGGAAAGTTCCTTTTACTGAGTCAACCTCGTTAAAAAATGAATCAGTGTGTACGAGGATAGTTTGTTCCCATCTCAACCTCGTTAAAAAATGAAACTGGATGTTGCGAGGATAGTTTTTTCCTGTATCAACCTCGTTAAAAAATGAAATAGGCTTTTGAGGATAGTTCCTGTTACTGAGTCAACCTCGTTAAAAAATGAATCAGGTATGAGGATAGTTCCTGTTACTGAGTCAACCTCGTTAAAAAATGAATCAGGTCCGAGGAAAGTTCCTTTTACTGAGTCAACCTCGTTAAAAAATAAATCAGGTATGAGGATAGTTCTTTTCTTGTGTCAACCTCCTTAAAAATGAAACAACTCCCTTTTCAAGATTGAAAGTAAACCTTCATTCCATCCATCTGGTTGAATGCAATGAAACCTGGGGGGCATGTACCTCGCTTTCCATCATTATACTGGGGGCATGCGAACTTTTTGAGCATAGTTCCTTGTCTTGTGTCAAGCTCGTTAAAAAATAAAACAAGGGTAGGTTAAGTAGGTAGCTTGTAGAGAGTAGTCATGAGCATAGTTCCTTGTCTTGTGTCAAGCTCATTAAAAAATGAATCAAGGATTTTAGAGCATAGTTCCTTGTCTTGTGTCAAGCTCGTTAAAAAATGAATCAAGGTTTTTTAGAGTATGGTTCCTTGTTAGGTAGATTGTAGAGAGTAGTTATGAGCATAGTTCCTTGTCTTGTGTCAAGCTCGTTAAAAAATGAATCAAGGTTTTTTAGAGTATAGTTCCTTGTTAGGTAGATTGTAGAGAGTAGTTATGAGCATAGTTCCTTATCTTGTGTCAAGCTCGTTTAAAAAATGAAACAAGGGTTTTGAGGATAGTTCTTTTCCTGTGTCAACCTCACTAAAAAATGAAACAACTCCCACAAGTCTTTCCAAGATCTTGAAAGTAAAGCTTCATTCCATCCACCTCATTGAATGTAATGAGGCTTGGGGGGCATGTACCTTGATTTGCGTCATTATGCTGGGGGCATGCGAACTTATAACAAGCATAGTTTTTCGTTTCAAGCTTGCGTAAACATGAAACCAAATCCGAGCATAGTTCTTTTCCTATGTCAAGCTCGTTAAAAAATGAAACAAATCCTCCTCTACTTGAGTCGAGAGATTGACTAGATCTCATAAATGTTAAGTATTTAGGTTAGTTATTTCAGTTTTTTGCATAATTTTCTTACATTTTTAGGTCAAGTCTTTCAAATGATCTCGTAACTCAACCTTCATTTCATCCAACTGGTTGAATGAAATGAAGCTGGGGGGCATGCGCTCTAGCAGTTATGCTTAGGGGGCATCAAGCACAGTTTTCTCTCTGTTTCAAGCTTGTGTAAAAATGAAACTACTTTGAAGCATAGTTTTTCTCTGTTTCAAGCTTTTGTAAAAATGAAACCTATCTCGAGTCAATTTCAGTTATTTTCAAGACTCGTTAAACTCATGAAAATCCCGAGATTATTTTGCTATCTTTCATTCTCGTAAAATAAATGAAAATGCCGAGTTCTTTCCATCTTTTCCTGCTCGTAAATTAAATTGAAATTCGGCCTTATGAGTACATTTTTATCATTTTTTCGAACTCATTAAAACTTACAAAAAAGTGAAAACCATGAGTACATTTTTATCATTTTTTCAAACTCATTAAAACTTACGAAAAAGTGAAACCTTAGAGTTCTCTTTTAAGCCCTTTTCAGACTCCTAAAATATGAAAAGATTGCAGAGAGTTTCTTTTACACTCGTTAAAACGGAATTAAAAGACGGTCCCCTTATAGCCCTTTTCTGACCGTAAAAACAGGAAAAGATTGCCGGATTTTTGTCGTTTCAAATTCGATACTGGAAATAAAACGACGTGTCCTTGATCGCTTTTTACTTTTTAGGTCAAAGACACTAACTATGAAAGTACTCCTTGGTTGTAAAAAACCAAGCGGTTCTCTCAAGTATTATTTTATACTTTTTCGGGCTTGGGAGACACAAATTTATGAAAAAGTTCAACCCTGGAGTCTTCTTTAGTTTTTTCAGACTCTCTAAAATTGAAAAACACCGAGTTTCTCCTATACTGGACTCGTTAAAATTTCACAGTAAAGGACCTGTTCGATTACAAACAGGAACGGACCACTCCTTCTTAGGGTTCGAATCAAAACTAAGTTGGACTCATCTGAAGGATGAGCTTATAATCAAGCATATGTTATCCTCCTCAAGCTTGTAAAAAATAAAGAGGTACTTGCCAGAAATGGTGGGGGAAAAGAGAGAAGAATGAGCCTATTTGTTATCCTTTGTCACAGAAAAAACCTTATTACCACTCTTGAACACGACACTTTTCATTCACCTGGGTTGGGAAATCCTTTGTCTTAAAGTTGATTAAACCACTTTGAAAGTCTTCAACTGTTTCTGGGTATTAACTTTGGGTCAATCGTCGCCAAGCCATTTGTCGTGTCGTTATGTGTTCAAGAGGTCTCTGCAAATAAACCATTCATATGCAAAATACTTGTCATCCATTTTGACCATCCCTGAGTCAGTCCTTACAGCAACATTTCTTCAACTTGAACTATGATTTCGTGTTGTGGGCTTGCCTGCAACGGGTCGCTTTCTATCGACATTAGCACATTATCTAGAAAGATGACTTAGAAATCGTCAGTACCTTGAAGTCTGCATGCATCAATGGCAGGTTTCTCGCCTTTGACGACAATTTACATCATTGACTGGTAATCAAGTGGTTTCTACCATGCTCGACATCAACTCATTTATTCGCATGGATAGAATCGTACTATTTCGGGAAGTAGAAATGAAGACCCTGGATCTAGTTTCCACCATCCAGGCTGCGAGGAGTTTTGTATTCATTGTATAAGTAGACTAACTATAAACAGATGGCTGCTTCCATACTGTGTCTACATGAATCTATGATTCTGATGTACTGCGAAATCATTCCTGTATCAGAGCAGTAGTTAGATTGTTAGTTAAAGTTTTCAATCTGAGTATGGGAATGCCTACCTCAGCGATGATATCATCTTATATATGTATTTTGTGTTGAATATTTGCAGGTTCTGACCGGGCTCTCCACAAGATAATCCTTGAAATGATAAAGTACTTTACCCTTCCTAGATGATATAAAACCCTAATCTACTACAGGCTTCGCACTTTAGGGGGAAATCTGTTACACTAAAAAATGTCACCATGGCTATTTGTAGTTAGTATGGCTCCATCAACTGTCATACTATCCTCCTTGGCAAGTCTCATGCCTTCGCTTCTCATGTCAAACTCCAAGAAAGAGAGAAAAGTCATTTAATGTCATTTATCTCTGGGTACGCAGTTTCTCTCAGCCTTACCTGCGTGTACGCAACCCAAGTTCACAATACCTGCGTACTTGTACGCTCTGTATGTAAAGGGATGGGTGCGTACCCCTGTAAAGGTCAAAAGGCGTGAGTTTCATCTTAAAAAAGTTACTTGTGGTCATTTCTAGAGCATTCTAGAAGCTTGTTTGACGTGTATGAAGCGCCTCCAGATGGTTCATGTATCCCTACCAAAGAGGAACTTATCCCATCAAGAGGGGAGCTAACCCATCCAAAGAGGGGCTTATCCCATTGATGGTGGACCTGAATAACTTCCTCTAGAGCACTATAAATACAGGCATTGGGCCAAAGGGAGGAGAGGTTGAAAGCTGAACATTCCTAAGGGTAGATGCTGCTGGAATTAGGACTTCCTTGTAGAAGCTTGTGAGGAGAGATTCCCATCCTTTCTTGTTTCATTTGGAAGTGGGTGAGCTTATCAAAGTAAAGGAAAACTCTTGCTGGACCTTGGGAGGGACCTGCACAACACCAAGGCTCAGGTTGTAATGGTTTCTTTTGTTTCCTATTAATACAAATAAGTCCATTCTTCTCAACAATTTGTTATTTATGAGTTGTTTCATATACTCCTTGGTCTGTATGTTAAATATGTTTTGTTTTATGAGATATTCAGGTGCTATTTAATCGTTTGATTGTTGGTGAATGCAGGTTTCGAAGAGAAGGAGGAGCTCATCCGGATCGACGAGGTAGGACTACTACAATAGCGTTGGACTACAGGTAGGATCTAAACACTTGATTTCTTATATGGTAAATGCATATTTAGAGAAGGATTGTTCTTAATTGTCTTGTTTGTCACTAGAAAGCCTTAAGCTTCTAGGGAGGTTGGTTGTGTCCGCACTATCGACTCTTTCCGCATGACATGAGGCCAGAAGGAAGATTTTGAGTAATGATATTGCTTACCCTAGGTGAACCAGGATTACTAGAGGTTGGAGAAGAAAATCCTGAAGTTGGAGTAATAGCAGGTTTTGTGTCAGGTTCAGAAATTTCAGATTCTTCAGCTAATTCACTGGAAGGAGAAATACTACCAGTAACTTCGGAAAATGAAATTGGCTCTTGAATAGACTCTGTTGTTTGTATCTGGTAATCAGGATGAATAATTAAAGATGACTCTCCGGCTTCCGGTGATCCAACTCTACTTTCAATAGGTGATACAAGAGATCGTAGCCCTTCGAGCTAGCTTGCTAAATATTTAGGAGGTTTCCCTTGAAGTCTACGAGATTGTCTCAGTAATTCAGCCACGATTAAATATTAATTACTCACACGCAAACAAAGAAAATTTCAATAAAACCACCTAAAGTCTCTAAAGAAACAAAAAAATGAATCACACGCCTAAAAAATCTAAGAGTTCAAACCACACACAAACAGTAACTTCCCGTACTAAAAACACTAGTTGGTGATGAAATCCAATGTAGTAGAAGTTTAATACAGAAAGGGCGGTTTGAACAGTTACCCCGACAACTTGCTTAATGAAACAGACTGGCACAGGTTTCTTCATAAAACCATCTCGAGTGAAGAGAACCCACCAGAGAGTCCAAGCGAGTCTAGTCGATGTCTGCTCCAAGTACAGTGAGACCCATCCTTCACCGTAACCTTAGGAAATAATCTTAAGTTTATGGACACTAAGGCTACCAACATTAATAAATACAACTGGGGGAATAGTTTACGATCTGATCTACGTGCAAGGGCAAAGTAACAAAGTTCAATCCCCTTAAAGGCTCCTCGACATGGTCAATTCAAGGTTTACCAACAAGTGACCCCAGGCTCCTCGAAAATGGTTAATATGAGGTTTATCGTTTATAATATGTGCAAATCTTCTATCTTTCCCAATGAAATAGACTTGATTGTCTCAAAGGTTCGGACATGATCTCGTGATTGACTCCTTTAAGAGAAGCTTCCCAGAATGTACCAATTACAATTGGATTTATTCCCTACCACAAGATATATCTACTTATTTGTTTTAACTGTCTTGGAGATTTAATTACTCCCTACTCCAAATACTAGCCTAAGCTATATTGGTGATAAGAACCCTAGAAATAAAAAAGATTACTGGATCAATTTTAATTAAACGTTGCTTTTATGGGTTGTTCCTTAAGTCAATAGGTATGGACATGAAACTTTGATGGTGTGAAGACTCGACTCCAAATACTAAAAAATGCACCTAAAATGATAAGCAATTCATTTTTCTTTCAATGAAATTCTAGCCAAAAGAAAGAGTTCGAGAATGCAATTCTTTAAGAAACAAATCTTTCTCTCAACATGAGAATGAAAATAAAATCTTTTTGTCTTTTTCAATAAGAACTCAAAATGAGACTAATAATAAATGCTCATAATAAATCCCTTTCCTTTTTCAAAACACAAAACCACAAGAAAAACAATTTTCCTTTCAAAAGAGATCTACAAGTTCTAGAAAAGCACTCAAAACTAAAAAAACAAATTTTGAGATCTAAAAACATTAAAATCTAAATAAATGAAAGATTCAATTCTTTTTGAGTACATTTTACTTAGTTTTTTAGTAAACTAAGGATTCATTTGTTCAGAATAGCAAATCAACCAAAAAACATCCAGCCATGTTTTCTTTTCTAAAAATGAAATTCAAAACTTATGACAAAGTTTGTTCAAAGATTTGCAACGAGAAAACTGAATCTATTTCTCATAAAGGATAGATTTCACAACCAAGTAAAACTCATCAAGAAGACAAAAAGACACCAGGGTGATCTAAGGTTTCTCAGGCTTCTGATCTTTGAGTCACTACATAGAGCAAGTGAAAACCACTCCAAGCATGCAAACTTCTAGAAAATCATCTAAAACACAAATACTATCGAAACTCACTCACAAGAGGTTTTTGACAAGAAAAAATAGATATCTAGGTAGACCCTAAAGCTCTAAATCAAACCTAAACCTAACTGGAAAAAGGTATTTTAGGTTTTTCAAAAAAATTTACAAGGTCCGTAGGCTCCAGAAGTAACAGGTGCGGTCATGCTTTGTTTACTAAAGGAAAAGTGTGAAGATGCCCGCACTGTCTGCGAAGAGAAAGTGCGGTCCCTTGAAAACTTTGAAAAAAAACAAAAAATACTCCCAGATTTAAAAACTACCCAAACCAGCATACATCAATCAAAAACTAGAAATGAAAACACTTTTCTCAATTCAAAACAAAGGAAAACCAAAAACCAAATTCATTCCCCAGTGGAGTCGCCAATTTGTTGGCCGGATAAATTGAACCTTCGGACAAGACCAATCTTCCTAATATCACAAGATAATCTAGCAACAAACAGACAAATAAATCTATCTTTCTCTAGACATATGCAATTTACAAATAAAGACTATAGAGGTGTTACGATCCTACCTTAGATCCAACGCCTGTTCGTTGTAGTCATCCCTCGATTGTCTGAAAGAGTTATCTTTAAATACCCACAATCACAAACAAGCAAACATCAAATAGCACCTGCATAACAAATATCATAAATCATGTCTATTATGGTGATCAAGAAATCCATAAAATAAACCATAAGTGAACGGTTTATTGAGAAAAACAAACTTATTTGTATTAAATTTGAAGTAGAAGAACCTTACAACATTTTCAGCCTTGATGTTGAACAAGCTCTTCTTGGGGTCTGAAACAGGAATTTCCTTTACTTTGATAAGCCTTGCACTCTTCTAAATGAGATCTTAGAGGTATGTAATCTCTCCTCATAAAAGCTCAACTAAGAAGACTAAGTTCCAGCAGCATTTCACCTCAAAAATATTCAGCTTTCAACCTCTCTGATAACTAGCCCAATGCTTCATTTTATAGTCCAGAGGAGGAGGTTACAGGTCCATCTATGAAGGGATACAATCCTCCTTCAAAGGGATAAGCTCCTCACATCAAGGGGTTAGCTCCTTAAGGTATGGAGTGCATGAACCTTAAGAGAGCGAACATGCCACCTAAATATTCCTTCCAGAAGCTTCTAGAAATGACTAAAAGTGAGTTTTTTAGAATAAATTTGCGCCTTTTTAACTTTTACAGGGGTCCGAACCCATAACACAAGGACAAAGTGGTTAGGTGCGCAGGGGACATGACCATTAGGTGCGGGACCACAGGTAATGCAAAGAGAAAGTGCGGAACTAGAGTTTTAGAGACTTTTAGGGCTTTTCTCTTACTTTCAAGGCCTGATATGAAGAACTGAGGCTTTAGACTTGCAAAGCAGGAAAGTATGTGTGATAATGCACTCACACAGATTGCAGAATGCCAGGGTGACAATTTTTAGTGCAACAAGTAACAACACCCAAAGAGTAACAAAACTAGTGAAGTACCTGCAAGAAAAATAATCATAGAGTAGTAACAATATATATATATATATATATATATATATATATATATATATATATATATATATATATATAGATATAGATATAGATATATATATATATATATATATATATATATATATATATATATATATATATATATATATATATATATAGATATAGATATAGATATATATATATATCTATATATATATAGATATAAGAGATGAAGAGGAGGAGTTCTTTGCACTAACAACTTAAAAACTAGAATTATCAGAGAGTTGTTTAATAAAGGAGTCTTTAGAAGTTGGATGGTGATAAAATCTAAGGTGATGTCCATTTACAATTAGGGCAGTATGTGCCTCATCAATTGGTACAGGTCTAACAATCCTGTTATCAAACATGCGTCAACTTCATATGGTCCCATCAATATAGAGAAAAATTTTCCCTTCAAATATTTCAATCGAGAGTCATAGAGAAAATACCAATATCCTCTTTGAAACATCTTTTACTTGATGAATTTATCTCTCCATTTATTTCATTGTTTTTGAGTCGTAGAAGTGTTCTAGACAACTATCAAACGAATTTCATCCAACTCATTTAACTGTTCCAGTCGGTGTTTGTGGGCTTCTAAAATATCTAAACCTACTTCAAGGGCTGTCCTGAGCATCTTAATTTCAAATTCCACCGGAAACAAAGGGGATCTCCCATAGAAAATCTCGTATGGTGAAAATATTATTGTTTTTTGCCATGTTGTTCTATACACCCAAAGAGCCTGAGGAAGCTTTTTGGCCCAATTTTGGTGATGGTTTTCTATAGTCTTCATAAAGATATTATCCACCACTTTATTTGTACTCTTGAATAGACCATTCGCTTGAGGATGATATGGAGATGTCACCCTGTGCTTGATTCCATACTTCTTCATAAGTCTTGCAATCATATGTGATGTGAACTATGCAACTCCATCTGAAACTATCTCTCTTGGAGCTCCTTACCGAGAAACAATTTTTTTGAATAAGACCTTTGGCACAAGCTATTTTGTTGCTTTCGTAACAGCCTTGGCCTCTACCCACTTTCTCACATAATCTGTGCAGATGAGAATGTGGACTTTTTGATGTGAAGGTGGATTGAATGGTCCAACGAAATCGATAGCCCATTTCTCAAAGGGTTCAAGAGCAAGTTGAGGTTGTAACGACATCTCATCTGACCCACCAAGCTTTCCCATCCATTGGCAGTTATCGCACCCTTGAACATATTTCCTTACATCATGAAAATTAAAGGGCCAATAGTACCCCATCTGTAACATCTTATGACCTGTCCGCTTATCTGCAAAATGCCCTCCACAGGGTCCATCATGAGTAGATTTAAGAACATCATAGATGTCATCTTCACCTATGTAGTGCCAGATTTGTTGATCAGGTCTTGTATAAAAGAGTCCGTCTATCCAAGAATAATAGGCACTATAATGGATAATATTTCGCTGCTCTCTGTATGGAAAGTGTTGAGGTAATTTTCCTGTAGCAAGATAGTTTGCAATATTTTCATAACAAAGAGTGTGAGTAGAGATTTCAAAGCGATGTTCATCTAGAAAAATATCCTCTACAGGTGTACCTTCATCACTAGTATCCAGCCTAGACAGGAAATCTGCAACTACATTATCTTTCCCTGGCTTATCTACAATGGTAATATCAAATTCTTGAATTAATAATAACCATCTCGTAATATGACCAAGAGTTATCAGTTTATTCATCAGATACCTAATGGTTGTATGATCAGTGTGCATGAAAGTGGGATACCCTGTAATGTAATGTCGAAACTTATTAAAAGCATAAATAACAGCCAAAAACTCTTTTTCATTTACTGTATAGTTTAGATCAGCAGGGGTCAGATTCTTGCTGATGTAATACATCGCATACGATTTCTTGTCCTCCTGTTGTCCCAAGACTGCCCCTACTTTCGTGTGAGAAGCATCCATAGAGATATGAAATCGGAGGCTCCAGTCAGGACCACATAATATCGGAGCTTTGAAAACTAGTTCTTTGATTTATGTGAAGGTTGTTTCACATTCATCTATCCACACAAACTCTGCATCGTTAGGTAATATTTGAAAAAGTGGGAATGATATCTTAAAAAATATTTCTATAAAAATTCTATAATAGCCAGCATAACCAATGAAACTATGCACTTGTGTTGGGGTCTTAGGTGTAGGAAAATTTAATATTACCTCTACCTTAGTAGCATCAACCCGAATTCCTGCAGCTGAAAGCAGGTGTTACAGCACTATTCCTTCTTTCATCATGATATGGAATTTCACTGCACTAAGAGAAACATGTGTTTTATTACATATTGTAAGTACTTTCTCTAAGTTTTCCAGAGATTACTCAAAATAATCCGCATATGGGGTGAAGTCATCCATGTCGATTTCAACACTATCATTGACTAGATAAAACAAAATTCCTAATATTTCCCGTTGAAAGGTAGCAAGTGCATTACAGAGACCAAATGGGAGGACTCGGTATGGAAAGGTTCCCCAAGGACATGTGAAGGTAGTTTTATCTTTATCCTCATGAGCTATTTGGATCTGGTTGTACCCACTAAATTCATCCAAAAAGGAGAAGAACTTATTTCTGGTTAATGTGTTAAGGAGTTGGTTAATAAAGGGTAAGGGAAAATGATCTTTTTGAATTGATTTATTTAATTCCCTGTAATCAACACAAATACATCACTTGCAATTCTTCCTCAGAACAATGATTGGTGGGGACACCCATTGAGTGTTTGAGATTGGGTAAATAAATCCCACATCGAATAGCTTTTGTATCTTCTCTATGGTTTCCTAAGAGGTCCAAATTACTCTTTAATGTACATGTGATGAGTACATAAGTCAGTAGGGATTCCTTTCATATCTTTATATTCCCAAGCAAAGGCTTCTTTCTGTTCTCGGAGGACTTTCCGTAACCGTTCAGATTGGGAAGGTGAAAGGTCAAGATTAACGTTAAACGTTTTCCCTGATTCTATTTCTACAAGAACGTTATTATGGGGTACCATTACAAAACGTTTTCAACTTAAGTCTTTGGTTCAATGGCTTCCCCAACATTGCAACTCATAACAGATTTTAATAGCTAGTGGGTTGAATCAGAAATGGAGTTGGGGATACCGATAAAGGTACTAATGGCATCATCCTCTGTTAAATCCTTAGAACAGAGGGCCTCAGAAATGGTAAGAATTTGTCTAATTTTTTTATTTTCAGGTTTAGACGCCTTCGTAGGTAGATATTTTTGTGTTAAGGTAAATCTCGGTTTATCTAGTGAACTCGATTATGTAAGGGGATAATGGATAAGATTATTTGTAACTTCCCCATTATATACTACCATATTTCCCAATCAACACTCAATGTAAGTGTCTTCTGTCACAATCCATGGTCTTCCTAAAATCAAAGGATGCCCACCAGCTGCAGATTGGGTATGTAATACCAAAATATTGGCAGTGTACTGCCATGAGTCTACTAAAATGGTTATACCTTCCAACTTCCCTACAAGTCTTATAGTAGATGGACCTTCCAATTCTAGGATGGTGGGAGTTGGTTTAAGGTCTCGCAGGCCCAAGGCAATCATAGTTGCAGAAGTTATGAGATTAATTGTTTCCCCCACATCTACCAAAAAATTTGGGATATCAACCCCATTAATATGTACTATAAGAATTAGGTTCCCTGGATCCCCATATTTAACAGGTGTAGGATTCCCCAATATTATGTTTGATAAATTTCCCACAATGCGAATAGTGAGTGGATTCTTTGGTTTTCTTCTAGGTTTCTTAGAGAAATATTATTTGATCATTTTGGCATAAATTGGTATGTCCCTCATAGCTTGGACTAATGGGATTTTGACAATTAAATTTTGCAATTCCCCTAAAAAGTCAAATTCAGGAGAAGGACTCTGTTTTCTCAAGGATAGTCTCTCAGAATAAGGTGGACCAATCTGACATCCTCTAGTAACAATTGTTTGATAAGAGGGTTTTTGTTCCATAGGAGTTTGCATTGACTCAGCCCCAGTTGTTCTAGTAGAATTCCTAGGTTTTGGTTCTAAGACTTCATCATCAGTATGTTTAACAATTATTGGTGAAGTCTAATTATTTACCACCCGAACGAACTAGATATTTAATTCATTACATTCTGTGGTGGCAATACTGTATGTAGGAAGGTTGAGTGTCTCAACCTATTGAGCCCCCCTATTGTTTGGATTTCAGTTGGATTAAATAAGAAGTTCCTGACAAAGAGGAGGATTATTGGTGAAGGAATTAGAAAGTAGGTGTAACTATTGTTATGGCATAGGCTAATATAAATGTCCCAAAGGAGGAGGGGGTCCATGCCAATTACAGGACCATGAAGGGGTTAGACCAAATTGAGGGAACAATGGTTGCGAGGGCATTGAATATTGTTAGGACTATGACCATGAAGGTGAAAAGGATACATGATAAGGCCCAAGATTCAAATTATTAAAATACTGAGAGGGGTCTTGAGGCATAGCTTGATTCATGTTCTATGGTCATGGTTTCCATGATTTCCTTGATCCCATGAAGTATAGTTGATCTATCTCTTCATTTTATCTTTGAAAAACTGCCTTCATCCGAGGAAGAGATAAACAAGTGCTAGTGGAATGAATCTACTCACATATCGCACAGGTATTGATAGTATTCAGTGGACATTCCTTTATTAGGTGCTTCTTCCTACATTAAGGGTAGAAAATGGACATAGCCTTCTCTGTTTCCATATGCTTATGTTTCGCCTATAAAACATCCAACTACAAGGACAATGTACTTAATATATCAGTCCTCAAGTTGTCCAACAAGTTTTCAATTTCTTCTTTTGTAACTCCAGTGTTGGATGTCTTGAGGGTGTGGATCCCCTTCCTATGCCTCGCACCTCCACATGAATACTTAATGCACAGTTTGTAGATGGTGTCAAATTCTTCCTTTGATATATCTCCCTTTCCTACTATGTTCAAAAGTTCCAAAGATTCCTCCATTAATGCCCAAAGAAAAAATATCTTTAAGATGTCCTTATCAAGATCACTATGGCCTGATCTCTCAAAACTATATTTGAAATGTTCAACAAAGTCCTCCACGTTCTCATCCTCTTTCTGGATAATATTATAGATTTCTTCCTTAACATCTCAGGATTTGTAGTAGTCTTGAAATTTTTCGAGGAAAATTGTCTTCATATCATCCCATGTAGTAAAATATATTCCCCCTAAACCCATGAACAATCTCAAAGTTGTTCCCTTCAAAGTGGCATGGAATATCTTCAATTTATGTGCATAAGAAATATAGTCATAACCCTAACAAAAAATGTCGAATTCAAATAGGAATGTGTCTGGATATTTAGAGGAAAGACCATGGAAGTTAGGTATTTTTTTCAAAGGAATATGATTCATAGATGCATCACCCCTGATATATCCAATTGGGAACTTAATCGAAGAAGTTGTAGGAGCCATGAATATATTCCAATATTCACTTGGAATCTCAACAGGTTATGGTTATTCTATAATAAACGATTCAGGTTGTTTGACAACACTTCCTTGATAAAATGGTGTAGAGAATTCCCTCAAGTCTTCTTCTTCTAAACTTGCAATGTTCAGTTCCTCTAATCCTCTGCTTGCCACTTCTTCTTCCTCGAATTGTGCTTCTATTATTGGGGGAGGTTATGGTTATGAAACTGACTGCCCTCCAGATCTCCTTTGAAATATCACCCAAATAGCAGCTCACGACGATGCTCGTGACTCAACTTTTGAAATGATTTTTTCGATGTAGGTAATTCTCCCTAGATCTCTCCTTCCTCTTTTGGGGGCTTTTCTTTTGTCCCTTTTATGGGTATCTCTATCCATGCCATCTGAAAATAAAAGGAAAAAATTCAAGAGAATTGAAAGCCCGGGACATGAAGCAAGGTGAAAACCTCCCTCCCCAGGATAAGAGAGTGGGCCCTAAAAAGAAAGAAAAAGAAGGAAAATAATCCAACCACAAAATCTAAGCTCGGGACCTGAAACAGGGTGAAAAAAACTTCCCTTCCTAGGACGAGAAAGCAGTTCCTATGAAAGAAACAAAACAATCTAATTCTCAGTACCTAGAGCAGGGTGAAAAAAATTCCCTCCATGGGATGAGAGAGTGGTCCTATGGTCAATACTGGATGTACTTTCGTGCCTTTCATAGCCTTCCCAACAATGGCACCAAAATGTTGGTTTTCATATATGAATCATACAATTCACCCAATTCCACATTAATTTTCAACCAGGGGCTCGACTGTTTATTTCAAGGCTATCATGAAAGGTATATGGAGGCCACAGTTTCCCTACCCAATATTGAACATTCAATCATAAACATATCAATTTGTAACAAAAAGTAATAATTGTAACAACAACAAGAGTAACAACTAGGGAAGACTCACATCAACACATTGATAAATCATTACACAACAATAAAGTAATGCAACAAAAATAAACATGTGCACACAACTAATCCAACAGTGCCTAGTGCAGAGAGTGAGCTCAACTCCCTGATCAGGGCTGCGACAAGATGAAGAACGCTAAAATCCTTATAAGATCAGAAATTGCATTAATAAGAATAACATTACAGAGGTTTGTTGTTACAGCTCATAATTCTTGTGTATCTCGTAGTGGTGGCTTTCCCAACCTTGTAACACTACTTATACATTTCATTTAACAAATGATATTTCCTAAGATTACGGAAATTGTTTGCCTACAAATACATAATGATTCTCAAGATACACTAGAATATACAGATAATGCTTGTGCTAGTCGATAAGTTGAACCACCATTACAGATAATATCCAAAGATAGCACTGCCAGCTCGATTGTCATCATATGTTGAATCATGGTCTTGATCATCATTCCTTCAAATCTACAAAGGAACTTAAGTTAGAAAGTCAATTTAGGCAATAATCCCCTACAACTACACTTCATCAATTAATAATTCACAAAGACATGACAATAGGTATACCTTTGTTGTTTAGAATACAAATCGACCAACAAGGATATGAAATGAGTACAGGTAATGGATAAAAAGGCTAGTAAAAAGTAGGAAAATTTAGCAACCAACATGTAATATTAAAGGATTCACATATGCTCAAGGTATGTGCCAGTGCAAAATAAGTATACTAACTATGTAAACAAACACTTAAGACTCCAATATTTCATAAATAAATTTTGTAAATACTTTGTTATCTCCATTCACTTAAAAGGACATAATAAAAATGCCTATAAACTTTACTCTACTAGAAATTCTTAAAGAATCTATAGACTAGTGTTTGAACTACGAAATTATTTCATAAGACACTCCTTCAATTCCAAATTGAACAAAATATTTATGGAAACCAAAAACATCCCTGTTGTGAGACATAAATCGATCAACAACTCATATATGCAGACCCTGTCTTCATGTGCAAGTGGAAATAATTGAAAAGCATTGTCACGAGGGCTGGAATGTATGTTTTAACCAAAAAACCATTTGGATTATGTCAAACCTGTGTTATCAACAAACCCTAAGTCTCAATTATTCTGAAGCAATTGTATTACAAATAGATAGCTCTGCTACATTTTAGATTACAAAAAACACTCCATATGTTATACTGAGATCGGTCCCCAAGAAATAAACCCCAAAAACAACCTATTAAATTTCTCACAGTGCATATACTAAATAATTATTATGTCTTATGGATGAAATTTGCTTAGTAGTTTGCCTAATAGTGATCGATTGTGCCAAAATTATAGATCTAACCATATATATATATATATATATATATAACAAGTTCAAAATAAAGGATTGTGTTTGAAGGGAATAGGGTATGCAATCCATATTCCTATCAACACTTACCATTTCCCAGATCTAAAAAGGAGCACACAAGTTAACACACCATATTACAAATTCCAAGGACTTGTAAACATATTTGTATCCTAGTTAAATGCATACACAAGGAGGGAAATAAGAGAGGACAATGAGCTAGGTTGGTGGGCCCAACCAACCAACTCATTGCCTCTTGAAAGAAATAAAATTACAAAATCAACAAACTGCATAAGAACGGAAATATAAAACCTAACATAAAACTTTGTATTAGATCTACTCAATCCCTTCATCATAACAATGACTCAATTCTAGTCTACTAAAGAGGTGATCAGTAATATAGATCTCCAAAATTAATACCTACCTCTGACATAAGGACATGGCTTGAATTTTATATAATTTACATTGTAGAAAATAGGCTCCAAATAAGCCATAAAATATACAACCATAACAAAAAGTTCTCAACAGCCTCCAGGGAGAAAATAAACATGGTTATGCACACATCCAATCTGAAGAGCTCATGAATCTCTTAAAAACAAACAAGTTTTCCCAATATCTTTCTCATGGTGGAATCAAACCCTTCTTGGGGCACGTGTATCTCTAACTAATCTACTGTTGACCTCAACATGGTGTACATATGCATTGGGACCCGCGTGGTAAACTTTATGAAGACAACATGCACAATTCTTCCTTGGTGCAATAAACCTAAATGGGTGCAGGATGAAGGCCAACTTTTGGTGTACTTAATAATCAATTGTTTATGTATGTATATATAAGCATTTTGACGAATTCTTTAACCATAGTTTCATGTGCGTTATTGAGAACCCAAGCACAACTAAAATAACACAAAAACAACTATTATTAAAAACATTGATGTAAATATTATTGAAACAAAGGGAATATGCTAAATAATAATAAAATATATTTAATACTTCAATTTAAGATATATATCCCAAGAATGTACAAAATAGTGATAATTCATGTAAAAACTAGGTAGAAACATAGGTGATCGAAGGTTAGAATGTTGTGTAAGATTTGACAAAACTGCAGCTCAACATCCCCCATACCGATAATCTTGCATGTCCTCGTGCAGGAAATTCCTTTGAACAAATACTAAAATTAATCAAAACTGTAGGGATATGCTTTCTGTATTAGATTCTTGTTGCATCATTCATTACCTCAAATATCTAGGGCATGGACTTAAAACTTGGGATAATTGAATAAAATCATGTAGGTAAGTGTTATATAATTTTGACTTCCTTTGCATCAATAAAATAATAAAGATCAAGGATGAATACCTTTTGTTGAATCAGATGAAATGCTTATAGATCCTCTTGTTTACCTGTGACCAACGATTATGCGATGTCAAGACCGACCTTCATTATGTTCCAAAAGGGTGATTAATGTGAGGGCTACCATATGAATGCTAACAATGTTGTCACTGCAGCGATATTATAATCATTGAATGAAGGAGTCAGCCATCAAAATTTTCATAAATCATATCACGAGAAACCTTAGTTAGTAGTTTTTCAGCTCAATATCATCTTTATAGAAAAAAGTGACATGATCATGTTTTAAATGCTATGGTGTAAATGATGGATACAAATAGGGAAAAAGAAGGATGACAAAATGATTAATTTCCAAGATTACCATCCTACCTTTATACAAGCATATAACTAAAGCTCATCTTGTTCAAACACAACGAATCACCTACACTAAGGACCCCACATCCATGAAAAGATACTTATTCCAAAAGATATGACTCCAAAACTTAACACTTGAAGGATGTTATTTCCATTCTCTAAGAGATATAAATTTCATTCCCTAGCTTCAATTTTAATGATAACTGGTTCAACATGTGACCCAACTTCTTTTTTAGTTTCAAGTGTGCCACTTTATGTTTTCCATCTCTCTTACTTGGCATAGCCCCATTTCTACGAGGCGTGCTTATTACCCAACAGGTTTTCTTTAGAACCATACAATAATAGATGGAATGATGGTGGCCCCATTCAGTACCCCGACAAACTTTCTTGTACTTTCTAATACTTCCATTTTATTATTATATATCACTCAAAATATTTGCAATAATGTATATAGATCCTTGGTAGCTTTCAAAGTGCAAGGAAGGTAGGTCTTACTAGAGTTCTTTTTATTTTCCAAGAACATAATTATTTAAATTTATCCCTAGGGTGACATCATTCACATTAAACTTAAATCTCATCTATCAATGTATAATAAGGAATCTTAGATAATGAATGAAATATTTCTGAAGTTAATCATGCTAGGGTTTTCATGAAGCTCATTAGGGCTTCATAAGAGTGCTCTACCATAAGAGCATTTTCAATTATGCCTTCTAAGAGAAAGTTGAAAACATTTCTTGTATAACATTTTGTTAGAGTGACTAGGCTAGGAGTAGGATTTTAAGCTTATGAATGGGAAATATTAAGAATAACAATGAACCACTCCCCCTAACTGACTCAATGGATGATCTGAACGATGGAAAAAAATCATCTAATAAATAATAAAATTCATTTTAAGACATATGAGTAATTAAGACTGAATTGCACCTGACAAAGCTTACCAAAAGAGTGGGCAATAACAAAAATTTCAATAGTTGCACATTAGGGAACTGCAGTTTTAAGAGTGATGTTGTAACAATTTTATTTTATATGGAAATTTTATTTATTTCTTCTATACTATCCTACCCTAATTTAGATATAATAATATATCCTTCAATTATAACCATGTGCGTAACAAAAAGCTAAATATACTCATACTCATATATAAAAATCAAGCTTTCACATATACCAGAGTATGACCGACTAGCTAATTTAACTGATATGGTAACAAGAGTTCTCAAATGATGAGGGAATGGGTTATGCTGGTGATTGTTTGAAACCAATCCTCAATGTGATCCACATATCCATCATTCTACAACTCATTAATTTTTTTTGGGATGTACTCTTTTGCTATGTTATGGAAGTCTTCCATAGCTTATCACTCTCTTATAGGCTTAAGGGATATGGTGAAAGACAAGAAAAAACTCTTCAATCTCGAGCTCTAATTTTTGTTCCTTAGATTGGCATGGATGGTTAAAGAGAATCCTAGGGTTTTATTCTTGATATTTTTTATGGGTTTCAACAAAAGTTTCAGAACAACTTCCAACTAAATAGTGTTCCTTTAATGGTATTTTAATTAGACCTTCTGAGGGTAAATGTTTTGTGGTAATAAGGAAAATTCCAAAATTTACTTATCTCCCCAATTTGGAAAATATGATATTTCATTTGATAGGGGAATAAGGTGGAAAAATAAGTGTTTTAAATTGTTACACAAACTACTTGTTTTGATGAGGGCTTAGATTATGATTTGGATTAATATTTTCATTAGGGTTAGGTTTATTGTTTCAATTAGGATATGATTTAAGGTTTGGATTAGGGTTAGGTTTATGGTTTTGATAATGGTATTGATTAGGGTTTGGTATAAAATTTGGATTGGGGTAGGTCTAAGGTTTTGATTAGTGTAAGTTTGCATAGATAGTTGCAACTATAGAGGATGATAACTTGGTGGTACATCGGGTAGAAACTGCAATTGGTATTGCTCAAGAAATCAAGTTTTGATAGGGAATTTCTCTAGAGAGGAGGCTTTAAACCATCCTTGAGGTCATGGGGATATTTTACTCGAGGAATAGGGTCAGGGAGAGGGCCACTAAGGTCATAAAGTAGGGTATTTAATCAGATGACGACTAAACATTTTCCATGGAACTACATGATTCTACATCTGTTGAGGAACCTACTAAGGATGAGAAAGAATAATTCAAGTATTAAATGATCACGGGTTTTGACTTATACCTGGAGGTCGATTCCATTCCTTACCTCATTGCGTGAGTACTTCTAGTAATCTTGGAAATTATGGGAAATTATTAGTTCAATGAGTCTCCTCACAATTTTTCAAACTTTCATACTGTTAAGTGAAAATGCTCTTAGGAGGGATTTTCCCTACAATTAGAGAAGAGCATCAACATTGATTCTCCAATCTGATCCTGCTTTTCCATTTCCCGTAAATCCTCCAATCAAGAAAAAGAGTGTGAAATATTAATTTTAATATTTTCAAGTAAAATAATGATTTATGTCCAATCACCCAATCCAAGGAGTGCTAAGTGGACTATTCAAAAATAATGATAAATTAGTCAGTTACAAATACCTCTCATGGAAATGGTCATAGATGAATGACTTACTTAATGCAGTTGAATCCAAAAAAAAGATGTCTAAATTAGTCAAATTGGTATTGTGATATTGTTGTATCATATGTGCATCTAACCTTCTTGAGGAACTGAAACCTAAGAAATCAAAGTTGCTACCTATAGTGGAATACAACCTAATTGTGGCACCAACCTTGAAAATATGCAAACAGGTACTCATTGTAGGCTACAACCTAATTGAGGCACCAACCTTGATGATGAGATATCTTCATCGTGCTCTCGCCTCTAACATGGTTGAGGCTCTAGCCTCAATAATGAGAAAGCTCCAACCTACTATAGGATCCAACCTTATTGAGGGACCAACCAAGATGATGAGCATGCTCCAATTGACTCTAATATCCAACCTTAGTGGAGGAACCAACCTTCTTCTTCAACTCCTTATCGACCTATTTTCAAAATCTTTCAAATTGGATCCACTTGCTCTTCAAACAAAAAAATTATTCAAGGTGAATAATCTATTCTTATCATACTATTTTCCATGCCCTGACATTCCCTCTATTAGTTTTTCTTCGACTCATTCATCAATCCAGTCAAATATAACTCATCTCATAACCTATTTCTTCCATACACTCAAAACCACTACAAGTTGCTCATAATTGTGGAGTACTAAAGAAGGTATGTTTTTGATGATTATTTCAGTATCTTTTCATTAGAACTTACAAACCTTTTGCATCATGAACTAGGAAAATGATAAAGAATTATAATAAAACATGTGAGAATAATATGCAAAGATGAAAACGCTGAAAATTGTCATTTCCTTGTGCAGGAAGGAGGAAAAACGAGAAGTTGTCGTTCCAAAGGAAAGGACAAGGACGGGTTAACCGTTGTCCCTTTGACGGGAGACCGAATGCAAACAAGGCAAAGCAAATCAAAGCGAATCAGCTAGGGAAAAGAGGTCGAGATATTAGCTCGGCGCAGGAAAGAAAAGAAATGACTGAGGGCTAACAGTTAGGTGAATCCCTCAGGATCCTTGATCGTGAGGGATCACTGTTTTATCTATTTTCTGCACTTAGACATCTCCGTCGTCACCCTTATAAAAGGGGTAGCACTGTTAGCTCGGGAGAGAGTTAGATACAGTTATGCTTTTATGTAATTTCTTTTAAGATCAAAACATTGATGATCAAGTCTCGTTAAGAACTGGTTTATTGTAATTCTGCTCTATGCATTAATACAAACTTGGTTATTACTTTATCTCTGAGTCTGGAATAACCTCAAGCGGTGTACCCCTGGAGGCTAAAGGCCAGGCCCTGGAGGACACTTGCTCCTGTATTATTACGTTTGGTTTATGCGTGGTTTGCTTATCGACGTTATTTGGTAATCTGATGTGTTTTACAAGTTTACATCACATGCTATGTTATGTTTAATTCATTAAGGCTTCTACAGACAGAACAATTGTATTGACTCTGCATCATATTACTGTTCTTTTAAGAATTGATCTAATATTGATAGTCTTGACAGAATACCGTTACTGTTCCATTACAGAGCTTTTGTTTTGTGCACCTGTTCATTAACGTTACGGAATTCATCTTGGGAGTTATGTTCTTTACGATTGTTGGATTTATGGACAATGTTGTTCTATTTTGAAACGCGGTCATCTTCTTTCTAACTGAGGTTGATACTTGGGTCAGATTACTATTTAAGTGTGCTATGTGCGTATATGGTTTTCACGTGCTGTTCCATAATTTATCAGTAGTCAGTGTTGTTCCATTGGTGTGTGTTGTTCGATTCGCCCTTAAGAGTGAAAGATTACCATTTGATTACGATTAATGCATTTGATTTGATAGATTAAGATTATTACTACTTGTGAGACTTAGTTGTTGTTCTATTTCTTAGCTGTTATCCCATTTCAGAACTGCTGTTCAATTTCGGATTTGTTGTTCCATTGCAGAATTGCTATTTGATTTCTTAATTGCTGTTACATTTCTCATATGCCATTCCATTTATTGGTGTTGGTGTGAAGAACGATCTCAGGCTGTAGTGAGCATTGGCATTTACTCTCCGGCTCCCAGATCCACGATGTGTTCTCTGATTTCCTTTTCCATCAATTTCCAAAGGGATGGGTTATTGCTACCGAACCCTTGACTGATAAGTTGCTTAGTCTTTTGAATGTGTGATTTAATCTTTTGAAGAAGTTAAGCTGTAGACAAGCATCCATTTACTCTTGTATTTCTGAACATTGTACTACTAGCATTACTCTGGAAAATGATAGCCTCAGACTAAGACACTCTTTGAAATAACAAAACATTCCCAGATTGACATATTAATGTGAGGTAATTAGACGTGAAAGAAACCCTTTTTATAGCTCTACATTTTGGCGTCGTTGCCGGGGAAAGAGTGTAGCCATTTGTTCCTTTTTTCAGAGTAGTGTACGAACCTGCTAGGGAAGAATTGGATTTTAAAAACAAAGGTAAGAACCTACGTGTGGAGCATGTAAAAGCCCTGCTCCTCTGTCCACTTTCCTACAGATTTGCTATTGTTTGAATAGAATTTAGTAGTTAATTTGAGTGCATGACTAAACATAAAAAACTAAGGGGCCAGTGACCCTTGGCCGACCAACCTTCATAGACGAAATCTACAAGAAAGCATAATCTCAGCCCTCAGTAGGACCCATGAAAGTCATTTCTAAACAACATACTAGTTCCCTTCAGGCCATAGGATCACCATCTGTAGCCTTTGCTGAGGTGCATAGTCAAACTGAAGAGCAGGATTTACAAGAAATTGAAAATTCTACTCCAGAACTATTGCAGGAAGGAAATTTCAACAATCTTTGTGAAGAAGAAGGAGAGACAGGGGAAACTGAGGAACCAAGGTCTCCTATTGGAACAACTCAGCCATTAAACAACCGAGACAAGGGAAGTGCTGCAAAAATCATTGCTAAAGAAACTCAATCTCCTCAGACATCAGGCACTCGCATTATCCCGGATAGAGGAAGTGTTATTAAAACTATCCCTGTTAAAGCCATTCCCTCTCAACCTAGGAATACCCTCCTAGATATCCCAAAAGGTTATTGCCATATATTCGACCCAATGGCTCAAAACCAGCCAAACACAAAAACCTCTACATTACAATACCCCATAGTGGATTCTACAGCAAATGCGCCTATGAAAGCAATCCCTCTTCAACATATCCCTACATTCCACGGTCTTACATCAGAAGATCCGGATGCATTTTTATTTAAATTTGATGTACTGTGCAGGGGATATGATTACACCACCGACCCCCAGAAACTGAAACTATTTCCCTCTACATTAAAAGGGGCTACTTTAAGATGGTTTATGGGATTAGGTGGCGGGGTTATAAATAAATGGGATCAAATGAAAGAATCCTTTCTAAAAAAATATCAGGATTATTGCAGGTCTAGAGAACTGAAGGACGAAATATTCCAGATGATAGCTAGACTGAATGAAACGTTAGAGGAGTATGTGGAATGTTTCCAGTATAATCTACAAAGATCTCCTTATGCATCACTACCTTTACCTAATAATGTGTTAAAAACAACATTAATAAGGGGCATGAAGGAGCAATGGATTGAAACATTAAACATTATGGGAAAAGGGGATATTTATAAAGAAAAATTTGCTGACATTATTGATTTATGTATCAGGAGCTCGAGAGGCGGCACAAGAGTAAAACCGACAGAACATGATCGTTTTGTAAGAGATAATAAAATTTCGACAGAAGGAGTAACGCGTGTAGAAATTGGAAATTTATTGGAAAATTTTAAAACTAATATACTAGGGAAACTAACTACACAACTTGATATTATGCAGGCCAAACAGAAGCAAATGGAGGCAGAACAGAATTTGGCAATCTTCTATCCCCGATGCAGGAAAAAGCATAGCCACAAGGAGTGTCCACTAGATGCGGTCCAAACATGCGCCATCTGTACAAAAGATCACCTTACGGAGAGCTGTCCCTCACTTCCTGGATTGAAAGCAGTATATAAGGAAGCGGAAGAAGAGCCAGAATCGGTGTATTTGCTCAACCAGCACCGTCAGTGGTAGCCGAGACAATTTGGTATGTTTCCAGACCCAACTTCTTCTTTTCAGCCTCCGCAGTATAATGCTCAACAATATAATATGTGGCAAAGTCAATCCCAATCCCCGTTTCCAAACTGGTCACCACAATCGTTTCCTTCTTCAAACCCGTGGCTGAATCAGGCAAGCCAATCTGGTTGGCCGAATCTTCCTTATACCCCACCATATTGGCAAGGTAACTCATATCCCCCACAATGGACTCCCCCTACCTCACAAATTTCAGCCTGGCAGACAAACTGGCAGAGACCGATGCATCAGCTAGTAGAAACCATTTCGTTCCCTCAACCTACACTGCCAGCCTTACAACAAAATCCCCAGTCTAATCTGAGACCGCAACTCCCAGCCCAACCCAACCCCAATCCAAATAACAGACCAGTCCAATTTGTCCAAATCATAGAAACACCAAAGATAGGAGCCAATCTGAGGGAGTGTAATGATCTTCAGTTAAGATCTGGGCGTATTATTGAAACCGAGGGAGATAAGATAGTTCAGGTTTAAGATCAGTTACCCAGAGAACATCTGTCACAACAAGAGGATGTGAATGAACAACAAACTCATAATCAAGCAACCACATCCTCTCCTCTGTTCCCAGAATGATTAGTCATACCATGACCTATACAATATTCTGATTTTGACATTCTGGGATAATTACAAAATCTGTACATAAAAATTCCATTCCTCCAAGCCATTCAAGACATCCCGATATACGAAAAAACTATCAAAGAATTGTGCATAAAGAAACCAAGGAGGAATATAACAAATAATCCAAGTGTCCAAGTAGTCGGCACTCTATCTGACTTGCTATCAGGAAAAGAAACACCCATTAAATACGAAGACCCAGGAAATCCAATTGTAACTGTCCAAATTTATGGTCAGACGTTGTCCAATGCCTTAGTTGATCTAGGAGCTGCAATTAATATCTTAGCAGCCACTACTTGCATAAAGCTAGGCATTACATCTGTAAAACCCACATCTACCTTGCTAGAATTCGCTGACCTGAACAAGAAATGAAGCTCATATATCTGTTAAGGAAATATAAAGAAGCATTTGCATGGGACTACCCTGATATGAAAGGAATTGACCCCCAATTATGTACACACCACATTTATATAGAAAAAGATGCGAGACCTGTTCGTCAACCTCAAAGGAGGCTTAATCCTCATCTAAAATATGTGGTAAAAGCTGAACTTCAAAAACTTTTAGATTTCAATTTTATCTATCCTATCTCTGATAGTAAATGGGTCTCTCCACTTGTGGTGGTACCAAAAAAGAATGGGAAATGGAGAATCTGTGTGGACTACAGGGAGCTAAATAAAGCAACACAAAAAGACCACTTCCCTCTCCCATTCATCGACCAAGTATTAGACACTTTAGCAGGAAAGAAATTCTTTTCTTTCCTGGATGGCTTTAGTGGATACAATCAGATTCAGATTGCCCCTAAAGACCAAGAGAAAACTACTTTTACTTGTCCTTGGGGAACATTTGCCTACCGAGTTCTACCTTTTGGCTTATGCAATGCTCCTGCCACATTCCAAAGGGCTATCCTTAGCATTTTTGCAGATTTAATAAATGACGGACTTGAAGTATACATGGATGAATTTACACCATATGGAGATGATTTCGATCCAGCATTGGATACCCTAGAAAAAGTCCTACAACGCTGCATTGCTACCAGGCTTTGTTTAAGCCACGAAAAATGTTATATGATGATGACTGAAGGACTTATCCTAGGACACTATATTTCAGCAGCTGGCATTTAGGTAGACCCAGCCAAAATCCAAATACTTTTGCTTATTCCCACTCCTACCACTCAAACAGAGGTACGCAGTTTTCTTGGATTTTCTGGTTATTATAGGAGATTTATAGAACATTATTCGCACATTGCTGCACCTCTATATGCACTAATTGGTAACGTTGATTTTCTTTGGACAAAAAAATGTGAACGCGTTTTCAAGGATCTGAAGAAGCTCGTATCCACAGCCCCAGTCCTTCGAGGACCAAATTGGGATTTGCCATTCCAGATATCATCTGATGCCTCAGATACAGCCATTGGAGTGGTCCTTGGGAAGGAAGAGGATAAAAAACCATATGCAATTTATTATATTAGCTAAAATTTATCCCCTACTGAATTAAACTACACTGTTACTGAAAAAGAATGTCTAGTTGTAATACATGCTATCAATAAGTTTAGAAATTACATTACTGGATATCCTGTTATCTTATACATAGATCATTCTGCCATAAAATATTTAACAAATAAGCCTATCACAAACGGAAGAATAACTAGATGGCTGATTTTATTGCAGGAATTTGATATTACAATCAAGGATCGACTTGGCAAAGAAAATACTGTAGCCGATTTTCTCTCAAGAATGCCAAAGCCAATCGATGCAGCAGCAGTTGAAGACCAATTTCCAGACGAGCATCTATTTGTTGTGGCTGTTCAAACACCCTGGTATGCTGATTTTGCCAATTATCTAGCAGTGGGTAAATTACCGAAGCATCTAACCCCTAATGAGCAGAAACAGATTGTCCAGCAGAGTGCTCGATTTTCTTGGATTGGGGGCTATTTGTTTCACACAGGGGCAGACATGCACATCAGGAGATGTGTTCGAGAAGATGAAATCTTTGACATTTTAAAATCCTGCCATGATGGACCATGTGGTGGATATTTCGCCGATCTCAGAACTGGACATAAAGTGCTGCAGATAGGGTATTATTGGCCCACGATTTTCAAAGATGCAAAGAAATTTGTCCAAGCCTGTGACAGTTGCCAGCGAGCAGGATGCCCTGGTCAGTCTAATGAGATGCCTCTGAAACCACAGCTAGTCATCGAACCATTCGAGCGATGGGCTCTTGATTTCGTCGGACCAATTAACCCATCATCAAACCAAAAAACATATATTTTGGTGGCAACAGAATATGTCACCAAGTGGGTTGAAGCAGAGGCATTGCCTAGAGCTACAGAGGACTCTGTCATACAGTTCCTGTTCCATCTATTTGTATGTTATGGCCTTCCAAGAGAAATAATTACATACGGTGGACCACATTTTGCTGGGAACAAAATAGCTGCAACACTCAATAATTATCATGTCCAGCATAACATCACTACTCCATACCACCCACAGGAAAATGGGCAGGTAGAAAGCAGCAATAAAATAATAGAAGCAATCCTAATGAAAACCATTGCATCACACAGACATGATTGGGCTGCCAGACTACTTGAAGCACTATGGGCTTACAGAACAACATGGAGAAGCACCACTAGTTACTCACCTTATAAATTAGTGTTTGGAAAACAACCCATTTTCCCCATAGAATTCGAAATCCAAACATTACGAACAACACAGGAAGTTGGCTTAGATTTAACTGAGGCACAGATTAATCGATTACAGCAGATCAATGAGCTGGATGAAATTAGGCTCTCTGCGCTTCAAAACACTACCCTGATCCAACAACAGAGAGCTAAATGGCATGATGCTCTCATTAAAAATAAAGTCTTCCATGAAGGAGACTGGGCTCTTTTGTATGACTCCAGGTTTTAGGACTTCCCCGGGAAACTCCAAACTCATTGGTTGGGACCATACGAAATCCAGAAGGTACATGACAATCAGACCCTTACTCTAATCACTATTGACGGTTCTGGATATGCCTTCAAGGCAAATGGCCACCGAGTTCGTCTCTATCGCAAACCACTCACTCGGGAGTCCTTCTCCCAGCAGCTACGTCAAGACTCTGATATGGATATTTTTGGGGAGGAAGAGAAGTCTTCCTCACCTGTAATTCATTAAGGAATTCATTTCTTTTTACAGTTTGTACATAATTTCTTTTCTTGAATCATTTTTGAACATATTTTTGAATCAATGTTTTTCTGTTATTATTTTTCTTGTTCCTTTTTTTCAAAAGAACAACATTTTCTTCTGGTTGTTCCTTTTTCAAAAGAACAGCCCCCTTTGGATCATCCGTCATCTTGTTGTAATTTGGTTCTTTTTCTTTATTTTTGTTTTCTGTTGTTCCTTTTCCAAAGGAACAACATTTTTTATTTCTGTCGTTCCTTTTCCAAACGAATGGCATTTGTGTGTTTTTGCTGTTGCTTTTCCAAAGGAACAACATTTTTTATTTTTGTTGTTCCTTTTCCAAAGGAACAATATTTTTGATTTCTGCTGTTCCTTTTCCAAAGGAATGGCATTGGCCCGTTTTGCTTTCCTTTTCCAAACGAACAGCATTTTCGATTTCTGCTGTTCCTTTTTCAAAGGAACGACATATATGCGTGTTTTGCTTTTCTTTTTCCAAAGGAACAACATTTTCGATTTCTGTTGTTCCTTTTTCAAAGGAACGACATATCTACGTGTTTTGTTGTTCCTTTTCCAAATGAACAACATTTTTGATTTCTGTTGTTCCTTTTCCAAAGGAACGACATTTTTGCGTGTTTTGTTGTTCGTTTTCCAAAGGAAAAACGTTTTTGATTTTTGCTGTTCCTTTTTCAAAGGAACAACATTTGTATGTTCTGCTCTTCCTTTTCCAAAAGAACGGCATCTGTGTGTTCTGTTGTTCCTTTTTCCAAAGGAACAACATTTTTCATCTTTGCTATTCCTTTTTCAAAGGAACAACATTTGCATTTTCTACTATTTGTGGTCTTTTGTTGTTCCTTTTTCCAAAAGGAACACCACTTGCATGCTTTTGCTCTCCCTGTGAAATGGCTTGTTCCTTTTGCTGTTCTAAATTGAGGATGCTTATTGCTCCTGTTCTTTCAAGTCTTTTAGAATACAGCTATGCACTTATGCAATAGATACAAAAATCACAACATATTGAAATCAGTCAATCATAAATCGCTATCTTTATAAGGCTCTGCATTGGTAAGAGGATAGAAGGAAGGACACGCTATTTATCATCTTTTGCTATCATTGTTCTACTAATTCTGCTCTGATTGGTTATCTTTATCATGATGATTCCTGTTAATCCTCTTTGATTATTATTTAGGAATAAGAGCAAAGGGTTTATATCTTCCTATTGAGATGTTAAGACTTCTTCCACCATTCCTACTCTTAAGGAGTGTTGAACCACCCTTTGTGTATAAATAAGGTAAATTACTTTATGAAAAAGAAAGAAAAAAGAGTAAACATGACTTATAAGTTGTCAAATGCAGGATAAGGGGTCTCATCAAGAGCCAGCCAACCATGATCATGAGGATGAAAGCGAAGTGGCATTCCCACTATGGCCACCACACCAGGGATATGGTCCAAAAGGTATATCACATAAACAACCCTTGGAACAGGAGGTCTCATCATGAGCCAGCCTGCCCACCTTTTGCTCCTTCCTCGTGAATGGCATTATGGTTAACTGGTCACCAAGCCAGCATAATGGCCTACATTTTGACATCGCACAACACTTCCTAAGTATACACAAAGGATCATGGTTCCTAGGTGAAATAAACGAATCTGCCAAGGTTATGGACACCTGTCAGCAGTAGAGCACTGTTAATGGTATTGAATTCACATTATTTACACCAATAGGTAAAGTTACTAGCACCCTTCTGTTTCTTATACCTTAGTAATCAATCATATACCATTTCTCGAATTATATAACGCATGTAAATTTATTATCACCAATCATGGCAGAGTAGTTGACAATGACCGCATGAGACTTGGAATGTACGGCAGATGTCCTATCCTCCCAGCCTCGCATCATATCACAGCAGCCTCTTACGTAATAAGCGATCCAACTCTACGCCTCGATTTCGGTAATTCGCTGTTTTTGTAAACATGGCATATTGCCATACGATGTTCCTTTATAACTCTGCTTCAGAGGGGCGCTGCTGCTTTATTTGACAGCTAGGACAGCCTATCACATTATGGGGGGGGGGGGGTTAACCTCATCATTCCCTGGGTTATGTGTCAGCCCACCATTCGGGAAGTTGTGTACTAGGGTATGGCATGGCTCAACGACATACTATTTTTATTTTTTTCTGCATGAATTGCTGTTCATAAGCCATTTTTATTGTATACTCTGCTTTTGAACAAGTCTTGTGTCTGTCAACCTCTCTGTGTTTCAACAACATGAACAACTGTCTTTCCATTGAGAGTTTACATTGAAACCATGGGAGGAAGATTGATTCGGAGAGAACCACAGGTGCTAACAGTCTCTACTGCTGCCCGGGAAATCCTGGCAAGAGCAGGGTCGCTGACTTATCTCAACCGCTTGCAGGAGTCTAACGAGACTGTGGCAATTGAATTCTTGCAGAACTTGCAAGAGGATTACTCCACAGTGAGGGGGAGACACATAGCAGTCACTGATGACATAATCGCAGAAGTCTCGGGACTACCAGCCACTGGACCTGTATGGACGTTAAAAAAGGAAAGATTGCATAAGGTTATAGAAGTCTTCCAAGACGAAGGCCAGCGCCTGGCAATTAGAGGAAAGGGAGTTCTGCTAGCAACACTAGGAGAGCCGTGGGTAGAATTGGCAAGGACCATTCAAAGCTACATCACCTGTGAAGGAAGAAAAGACGTGGTAAGACCACGACATCTTAAACTCTTAGCTATACTAAAGCAAAAATGCTCTGTAAATTTACCTGCATTTTTGAATTCGTTACTTCATGACGTTGCACGGAGCATAAAAAAGGCACAGCATGTAGAGTCAGTTGTTAGTCATCATGGGTTGATTCGGTTAATTGTTAGCCATAGCCTCACCCAGCAGCAGAGCAGCTGGGAAGAGCTAATTGCCATGATAAATGGGGGATTGACCGCACCATCCCCAAAATGTAAACATGCCACCAATACACCCGAGCGTCCAGAAAAACGCAGGGAATTATCAAAAAGGAAACATGCCACCAGTACACCCGAGCGTCGAGAAAAACGCAGGGAATTAGCAAAAAGGAAACATGCCACTGATACACCCGAACGGCCAGAAAAACTCATAAAATCAGTCTGGCTAGCACAACTATGAGGGAGGCTGGAGAAGCCCCAAGAAAACACCAACCGGTCGGTAGAAATTGAAGATGAGCAATCCTCACGGCCAGAAGGGGAGGACGATGAAAAAGGAGTGCAAGAAGAAAAAGAAGAAGAGGCCGAGCAATCTGGAGAAGAAGAAGAAGAAGAAAATGAAGAAGGAGATGAGAAATCTGAAGAAGTAGCCGAGCAATCCAAGCAGCAGGAGGAAATGGAATAGCAGGAAGGTAGCCCATTGCAGGACCCAGTGGGAGAAGATGAATTGGCCGAAGTCTTGGCCAATATGGGTGAATATGGCCAACCTTCCAGTCCATCAGACCTCCATGCCGAAAAGAAACCCCAGGAGGAAAATGCACCTGAAGAATCACATGCAAAGGAGGCAGAAGAAGAGAATCTGCCTGTTCATGATGAAAAGATGATAGGAGATACTGAACAGGAACAATCCATTCCTAACCAGAAGACACCAGAAGAAATTCCAGAGGAAACAGGGGCAGAAAGAGAAGTCGCCCAAGAAATGACAGAACCAGTTAGGGTTCTTGCCCCAGAACAGCCAGAGCAGAACAGTGAAGAAACACCCTAGAAGGAAAATCCGGGAATCAGTCACAGTCCAGGCCGCAGTGAACAGCCTGCTGTTCCTTCTAAGGAAATTTTGGAAATTAAAGAATTGTGAAAGGAACAGCAGAGATTATTGAATATAATAGTCCATCTCCACCAGCAGATTAGAATCTTGAAAGCAAGGAAAAGGTTAAAAAGGACTTCAGGAAGGAAAAATGTGACCACTCCAGCAAAACCCTTCAAGGCAAAGGGGCGGAGGACCAGAATTCATCATGCTGTTCAAAACCCTGTCGAGAACCAGGCTACTGTTCGAAATGATGCTGAGAAACAGACTGTTATTCCAATGGAACAGCAACGGACTGATATTCACATTAAGATAGAAATGGACGAGATGTTGACCCATGATAAGGAAATTCAGATGGAGGCACCACTTTCGGGAGTGATAAGGGTTATGAACTCAAAGCAACACAATAGGAAAGTTCAAGTAAAACTCCTAGCCTCCACTGCTGCATGGAGAAGAGATCCAAAAAATGGTAACCCTACGAAAGGGGTTGAAGCAAGCTCAACAAGAAGCAGAAAAGCTTAGAGAGCAAACGGTCCCTCGCCAAAAGTATGAAGAGCTACAGCAGCAGCTTAGGAACGTCAATCAATCCGAAAGCCGAGCTTTTGAAGGGTGGTGAAGGTAACAAGAGAAAGTCGCAAAGGTAACTCATAGGTTAGATATCGTTATCAAGCAGATGGATACCTTGTGTTCTTTATACAATGACATCTTAGCATGTAGAGCCCCTGCCAAGAATTATGCCTTGTTTCTACTGGAACAGTATTTACAACTAAAAATAAAGGTTGTTAAAGCAGGTGCTCCCATACAAATTAACACTGTCAATGATTTTATAGACTGTTGTAAGCACTACAGGGTAAAATTCTAGAGACTACTGTGTGAGTTCTATTTACATAACCTTGTATTAGACCAGGAGACCGAGATGAACCCTAGCCCTTTTGTTGGAGATATCCAATTGCAGGCATTCATTTCATTTGGGTTTAATCAAATTAAATGGCTTAAAGCCTATAATACTTTCCAAAGGCAAGAAAACGGCTTAGATTTGTGGGTAAGGGCTGAGCCTAGGGACCCAATACAGTTGTGGAGAGCACATAGAAACCTCATGAAGACTCCGAGTGTAATTGAAGCATTAGGACCCATGCATTAGGCACTCATTTGATAGGGATTAGAATACTTTCTTTCTATCAAAGACCTTGCCATTGATGCAGGTAAATTTCGATATCAAATCTCTAATCCGAATATCTAGCTTAGGGAACCATGTAAGTATGAGAATTTTAAATTAGCTGCCAACCGCTTGCACCTCTATGGCGAAATCGTTTTGAGAGCAGGGCCATCCTGGTTAGGATATAGGTTCCGGAGTCTAATTATTTGGCACCGTGCACCCAGATACCAAGCCCTGTATGAGACGCCCGAAGGTCAGACAGGCCATTTCTTTGACTACCTAGTTACTCATCATGGCTGTAGGCCTCCGCATGACGTTCCATCTCCAGCCTATTCTCTCACTGCCTTGCATGTCAACTACAATGTTTTCATGAGGGCATGAAACAGGGTAAGCAGGGGGGTGTGTGGAGTACTAAAGAAGGTATGTTTTTGATGATTATTTCAGTATCTTTTCATTAGAACTTACAAACCTTTTGCATCATGAACTAGGAAAATGATAAAGAATTATAATAAAACATGTGAGATTAATATGCAAGACGAAAACGCTGACAATTGTCATTTCCTTGTGCAGGAAGGAGGAAAAACGAGAAGTTGCCATTCCAAAGGAAAGGACAAGGACGGGTTAACCGCTGTCCCTTTGACGAGAGACCGAATGCAAACAAGGCAAAGCAAATCAAAGCGAATCAGCCCAAGAAAGGAGGTGGAGATATCAGCTCGACGCAGGAAAGAAAAGAAATGACTGAGGGCTAACGGTTAGGCGAATCCCTCAGGATCCTTAATCCTGAGGGATCGCTGTTTTATCTATTTTCTGCACTTAAACATCTCCACCATCACCCTTATAAAAGGGGCAACACTGTTAGCTCGGGAGAGAGTTAGATACAGTTATGCTTTGATGTAATTTCTTTTAAGATCAAAACTTTGATCATCGAGTCTCGTTAAGAACTGGTTTATTGTAATTCTGCTCTATGCATTAATACAAACTTGGTTATTACTTTATCTCTGAGTCTAGAATAACTTCAAGCGGTGTACCCCTGGAGGCTAAGGGCCCGACCCTGGAGGACACTTGCTCCTGTATTATTACGTTTCGTTTTTGCGTGGTTTGCTTATCGATGTTATTTGGTAAACTGATGTGTTTTACAAGTTTACATCACATGCTCTGTTATGTTTAATTCATTAAGGCTTCTACAGACAGAACAATTGTATTGACTCTGCATCATATTACTGTTCTTTTAAGAATTGATCTAATATTGCTAGTCTTGACAGAATACTGTTACTGTTCCATTACAGAGCTTTTGTCCTGTGCACCTGTTCATTAACGTTACAGAATTCATCTTGGGAGTTATGTTCTTTACGATTATTGGATTTTATGAACAATGCTATTCTGTTTTGAAACGCAGTCGTATTCTTTCTAACTGAGGTTGATACTTGGGTCAGATTACTATTTAAGTGTGATGTGTGTGTATATGGTTTTCAAGCGTTGTTCCATAATTTATCAGTAGTCAGTGTTGTTCCATTGGTGTGTGCTGTTCGATTCGCCCTTAAGAGTGAAAGGTTGTCGTTTGATTACGATTAATGCATTTGATCTGATAGATTAAGATTGTTACTACTTGTGAGACTTAGTTGCTGTTCTATTTCTTAGCTGCTGTCCCATTTCAAAACTGCTGTTCCATTTCAGATTTGCTATTCCATTCCAGACTTGCTGTTCGATTTCTTAATTGCTATTCCATTTCTCATCTGCCGTTCCATTTATTGGTGTTGGTGTGAAGAACGATCTCAGGCTATAGTGAGCATTGGCATTGACTGTCTGGCTCCCAAATCCACGATCTGTTCTCTAATTTCCTTTTCTATCAGTTTCCAAAGGGATGGGTTATTGCTACTGAATGCTCGACTGATAAGTTGCTTAGTCTTTTGAATGTGTGATTTAATCTTTTGAAGAAGTTAAGTTGTAGACAAGCATCCATTTACTCTTGTATTTCTGAACACTGTGCTACTAGCATTACTCTGGCAAATGATAGCCTCAGACTGAGACACTCTTTGAAATAACAAAACGTTCCCGGATTGACATATTAATGTGAGGTAATTAGAGGTGAAAGAGACCCTTTTTATAGCTCTACAATAATCTCTCAAAACATACATCAGATGTTTTCATCATCAAGAATATGTCATTAATGTTTTTCATGCCTGCTAGAGTGTCCACCTTCACGCCCTAATAACTATACTTCTTCTGGAATCCAATTTGGACAAATATACTCCTAATAACCATTTAAATCCATATACTAAATTAACAATTATACAAAAGGACTTTTTTTTAGCACATTAGACATAATATCTTTTTTCGGTTCCAATGCGACAAAATGCATACTGCCTATTTCTTAAATATTTGACAAAATGAAATTGTGTAGGAAAATAGTACTTAATAAAAATTGATCCAAACCTCATATCACAACGGATTGAACCTACAACCTCTGAATTTCAAACCAAACCTCATAACAACTATTGCATGTGATGGTGTTTACCAAGTCGTTCTAGCAAACTATTTTTCTATGGTAGTACTAGCTTCAAAACTAAAGAGTTAGGGGATCCAACCCTAAGCAAATCAACATATCAAATAGCTTGATTTGGAATTTACCTTATGCAACATATATATCACAAATTTTTCAACTCAATCCAATGTGTCATTTGTAACCTGTCTATAATCATTTTGATATATCATTTAAATTGTGGACTACTTCACAAATTAGTGTACTTGATCCAGCGCATCTATCACCATGTGAAGAGCCTCAAAAACCGTGTCCTTCACTACATACTCATATATGCAATATGAAACAACCTCTGACTAGGCCACATTTGCAATACCAACCAAATCAAACTTATGATGTCAAATCCACTTTTCGAGGGTTATGTCAATAGGATTATTATAGAAACAAAACCATAACAATAAAAAAAAAAAATGAGGAATCTCAAACCATGGTTCCCCACTTTGAAATAAGTTAAATATTCAAGAGTGCTTGGCCTCTACTCGTCCTTCAAAAAAAAAGGCATTTCTTTAATAGTGCTCAACTTCCACTTGCAACCATAAGCCTTTCAACCAAAACAATATTACGCAATTTGCATTGATGTGTTTCGTATCCCATGGTTGAGGGTATATGTAGTTGATTAGTGGCCCTTAGGCTCAATAGGGATAAAAAAAATCACCTCTAACCAAAACAACATCGACAATATTCATGTGAACAATGGACTTTGTTGGACCCAATGAATTTTGGCGCTTAACCCAACATGACCTCACCATGTGTCTTGGTCTTCAAGGGTCCATGGTTTTTTGCCTAATTATTCCATCATGATTTCATTGAGCCATGTGGTATACCATGAGGGGTGCCATGTGCCACCCTTTTTCTTCCCTTCCACCAATCAGAGTGCACGAAATATTCCTACTGTGTAGCAAAATTTGGTTGTGCCACATCATCATCATGATGTCATCAAATGTTGTGTCATGCCATGTTGTACTTTCAACCACATCATGTCCTATGATTTTTTATCACATCATGGATGAGGGGGTACGAGGACCACATATCATCTACATCACAAGAGTTCTCCAATGAAACTATGGCAAGTGTCAATATGGAATTGGACCATCAGTGCTTCAATGAATGATTTCCACGTGTCATAATTTTATTAGGTTAGTGATATGGGTTAAATGTCATGCAACTCTTGACATCATCAACCACCGAACTTTTCATTTGATTCATAGAGTCATCCAATCAGTGAAAAGGTGCACACTATATAACAGTGTTAAAGGTCATGCAAGTTATTTTTCTCACCTAATTAGTGAACCATGGATGCATCTAAAACGTGTGCATTGTTTAACATATAATTATTTTGGGTTCCTTCCCTATAGTTTGGCCCTCCAATAATGTTGATTTTCATATGGCCATAACTTGTCATTCAGGAGGAGTTTTTCAAAGTGGGATATAATTTTGGAAAGTTCTTGAAGATGCATATGTAACCATATTGTTTATACAACCACTGGAGAATCATAAATTTATCAAAAACCAAATAAACTTATAACTCCCTTTAATCATTTGATGAGGGAACATAAGATATCCATTTTTCATACCACTTCCTTTGGACCCATCAATGATGTTGCTTCTAACACATACATCCCCTTTAATGTCAATGACACTTGTTGTCATCAATGATAAATTAATGTGCAATAATCACACCATTTGTCATTAATGGAAGCACCATGATACATTGATGCTCATTGATGTTAATCAAACCTATATATGCACTAAAATCTTCCTTCACATAGCGCTAAGAACTCTCCCTATATGTCTACGAATACGCCTCGACTCTTTCTTTCCTTATTCATATTCCTTTAATGTTTGTATCAATGTATGCAATCTCTCCCAATTTGAAATTAATGGAAAATGATCTTGAATTTATATAATATTCATGTGAAAACATCATCCCATCGTGGCTCCCTATATATAATAATGTCTCTATGAACTCCTTTAATTATATGTTTGAACTCCACAAAATTTTCCTATGTGAAATAAGGTCTCTATGAGCATGCTGCCAAAGCTTCTTGAACAATTCCTACTTATATGAATTTATGGGCCGTGATTCCTTCTTTCTACCATATAATCATGTCACTAATATCTCCCAAAGATCATGCACTTTCCTATGGACTTGACAAAGTATCATGTTACCAATACTACTCCCAACTATTCCTACAATTTCCTATGGACTTGGTCAAAGTATCTTGCTACCAATGTCTCTCTGAAACATCCCCCCTGAGACCTTACTTCCCTCTTCACTACATTTAATAGTATTTTTTTTTACCTAACCCTAATTTACATCTCAAGTATCATCACTAAGTCATGTTGGTCAACGTAGTTTGTCATTCTTCAAATACTACTCTCATATTAAGGTGCCCATTTTACCTGCATAGATTTGCTTCTTCAAATTTTAATTTAAAAAATATAGTATTGAATAAGCCTTCGCCAAGAGATTAAACTTAAGAGATCATATCCAATCTTGGTGCTTCCTGTCTTCTTTGCCATCTTTTAGAGTTAATATTTGGATCGATGGGAATTCTCTCTCTTTTGTACCACCTCGAGTTGAGTCTACATTCTTGTGCTATATGAACAACATTGTGAAATATGTAACATTCAAGATTGGGCTTCAAGATTTGTTGAAATGGTTGTGGAATTCTCCTATTCTGGTCCACATGCCTCCCTCTAGGCACTTGACCATATCGTCGATATCTCATAACATCATAGGTCCTGCAATCTCGTGCTTCGTGGAAAAACTTTGTGCATGCGAAATAATAACCAAGGAACGCATTTTGATACCTAGATGTAGAGGGTGATTCTAACCATCTAAAATTATTCCTTGGAAGAGACATATTAGGTTTTTTTATTTCCATGATCTACTTCATTATTGCTTGTGGACCCTTTGTGAGATTCCTTGGAGGAGACATATTCATTTGTTGACTTTAAATACTTTCTTCTTTGTTCCTTATGGACCCTTTGTGAATATTCCCCATCCTAAGAGATCCTCTTTATTCATTCTATCTTCTTGTACTCCACTCCTTTTTAGAATTATCTTGAGTGTAATTGAAATCAGCATGCTTGGCAGCATAATTCAAATCAACAAGCTTGACATGGTTCATCACTTGCTTTCGTTCATCACGAGAGTTGCTGATAGATGAAATGAATTTTTAATCAAGCCTCTTGGAATGATGTTGAGTTTATGAGCTTGGGAGACCATTTTTCTTTGGTGCCTTGCAATTTTCTTGATAGTCGAGACCTGTTTTAATCATAGGAGACCTATGAATGATAATAATGTGATCTAGAGATTTATTACCTTTATGAAACATTTATTTGAGTTACTCCAATTCCTCTCTTAATCGAACAACCTCTTCCTCTAGTCTTTCACAATTGTATCCTTCTTATTTAGTTATTCATATAGAAATTTCTTTGCCCTTTCCACTTGTTCCAATTCAATTTTGAGAGAAAGAATGGCATATCCATTTATGTTTTTGTATTTAAGATTCTACTTTAATTGACCTTCCATATTTATAAGGATCCTTATTTTCTTTAATGCACTTCGTAGTTCCCCCTCACAATCTATTTTTTCTCCAAGCTCTTCTGTCTTAGCAACAAATAATATTTCATTGCTTTCTTCATCCGCCACACTTTAATTTCTTTCATGACCACTCTGTTATTTTGAGTAAAATATTTTCTTCTTACTTGTTTGCTTCTTCTTTTGATGATTGGACTTAAATCTTGACTCATCATAACTATCATTCATCATAGGATAAGGACATTTAGATGCATCATGACCTATCCTTCCACATTCAAAGAAAACGAAAGGAAGTTTACCTTTGAATTTGTTGGTTCCTCTTTTTAACTTTCAGGAAAACATGACTTCTTATTCCTGGAAGTTAGAGTTTCTTCCCTTTTCTCTTCTTTGGATACTTTAAAATATTCTTCCATAAATCCCTATTTTCTTTCCTTTATTCTTATCTCATATGTTGAGAGAGTTCCATGAAGCATATCACAGTCATCTTGTCCATTTCTGATAGTTCTTCAAGGACCGATACTTTGGGATTGAATCTCGATGTGAGACATATTAAAACCTTTTGAACAATAGAACTATCCATGACTTCTTCTCTAAGATCATTAATGGAGTTGACAATATTTTCTACTTGAATAAAATATGAAGTGATATCCTCATCTTCCTCCATATTCAATGTTTTGAATTAACCCTTGAGATCTTGTAAGACTTCTCTAACTTTCACATCTCCTTCATAATAAGTTTGGAGCTTCATCCATAACTTATGGGATGATTTACCCTACATTGTTTTGACAAACTAAGAATTCTCTAAGCCATTTGGTATAACCTGCTTATCTTGTGCATTGGATGTATAGAGTTCCTTATCAGCTGCATCTTTTGGAATATAATTTTGGAATTTATAGTCAATCTCCATAATTTTCCAAACATCTACTCCCAAGGAGATGAGATAAGTCTCCATCATTATCTTCCAAAAGGCATAGTTGGATGCATCAAACATTGGCATCTTGCCTACTGTTCTTATCATTGCCATCTTCCCTTGAATTTAACCATCTAGTAGTTGACTATTCCTAAAGGAAACCTCATTTGATAGCACTTGTTGGACCAAAGATCACATTGAGAGGGGGGTGAATCAATGTGACCATAATTTAACCATTTCAAAACTTTTCTTTAACAAACAATTATATAACATTAATACATAACCATTTTCAACATATCAATAAGTATATCAATGCATCAACATGTCATTAAAACATCAAAGGGCCATCACATCAACACAAAGAGAGATAACCTTTTACATGGAGAGCCATATAGGAGAAAACCATATTTTTTCTTCTTATTATGCTTTAATTCATTAAAAATATGTGTAGGCTTCAATCTGTTGGAGACACTAACCCCTAAGTATGCAAGTTTCTATTTGTGGTAGGATAGAACCTGATTGAGATACCAACCTCGAAAATATGCAAATAACTGCTCATTGTAGGCTACAACTTGATTCAGGAATTACCCTTGACAATGAGCAAGCTTCAACTTACTCTATGCTCCAACCTAATTGAGGCTCCAAGCTCGATAATAAGCAAGCTCCGACCTACTCTAGGCTCCGACTTGATTGAGGTGCCAACTTTGCTGATGAGAAAGCTCAAACCTACCCTAGGCTCCAACTTGATTGAGGCTCCTACCTCAGTGGATGCACCCACCTCGTTCTTCAACTCCTTGTGGATCTCTTTTCAAACTAGATCTAAATGCTCTTGAAACAAAATGAATCTTCAAGGTGAGCACTCTATTGTAGTCATAATGTTTTCCATGCCTTCTTATGCCTTTCCACAGTTCTACCTGAACCATTTCATCAATCTGGTTACATACGACTCATCTCGTAACCTATTTCTACCATACACTCAAAACCACTGCAACATGCTCATAACCCTCAAAACATAGAATAGATATTTTCATCATCAATAATAATTCAATAAGACTTTTCAAGCCTTTAGGATTGTGTTGATACTCATCAACAACTTTCAAAATTTCCACAATCCATCGCGAGTCTCTTTCCATTCTCAATTTGAAAGAGTGTTATGTCCTAATCATAAGCTTAAAGGTTAAAAAAGGAATAAAAGGCCTAATCTATGCCTTGAGTTCTCGAAGTGAAAGGCCTCTTCATTTAAAGAATGTTACAACCCACTAATTTCTCTCATAAAATGTTGAAAAATGGCCCAAACACCATGTTTCATTTGATCGAGGCTTTCCCATTTTAAAAAAAAATGTCCATCATTTGTTTCCATAAAGTGTATCTCTTTTTCACACATGTTAAGAGATGGCTCCTTTTCCAAGTACGAAGTATGGTCCCTTTTCCATCATCGAAGACTATTGTGTATCTCTTTTTCACCCATGTTAAGATATGGCTCCTTTTCCAAGTACGAAGTATGAAGTATGGTCCCTTTTCCATCATCGAAGACTATTGTGTATCTCTTTTTCACACATGTTAAGAGATGGCTCCTTTTCCGAGTACGAGGTATGGTCCCTTTTCCATCATCGAAGACTATTTACAATCGAAACCTTTTTTACATAATGCGCTTTACCTAAAGTGTATCTCTTTCTCACACATGTTAAGAGATGGCTCCTCTTCCGAGTACGAGGTATGGTCCCTTTTCCATCATCGAAGACTATTTACAATCGAAACCTTTTTTACATAATGCGCTTTACCTAAAGTGTATCTCTTTTTCACACATGTTAAGAGATGGATTTCACATAATGCGCTTTACCTAAAGTGTATCTCTTTTTCACACATGTTAAGAGATGGATCCTCTTCCGAGTACGAGGTATGGTCCCTTTTCCATCATCGAAGACTACTTACAATCGAAACCTTTTTCACATAATGCGCTTTACCTAGTATGCCTCCTTTTCCATAATTGAAGACTTACAATCGGAACATTTTGCTCCTTTTCCATCATCGAAGACTATTTACAATCGAAACATTTTTTACACAATGCGCTATTTACGATCAGAACAGTTTTTATGTAATGCAGTATGGCACCTTCTCCGTCATCGATGGTTATTTACAATCGGAACAATTTTTTTTACGTAATGCGTTCTCTTTACTCGTCAACAATGTGGGATAAAGTTTACAATCGGAACATTTGGCTCCTTTTCCATAATCGACGGCTATTTACAATCGGAACACTTTTTACGCAATGCGCTCTACCTAGTATGGCCATCGAAGACCACCTTTTCCATCACCGAAAACCAGACTATTTACAATGGGAACATTTTTTACGCAAGGCACTCTACCTAGTATGGCCCCTTTTCCATCATCGAACACTATTTATAATCAGAACATTTTGATACTTTGTATTGTATCATCAATTTCGATACTTTGGATTGTGTTATAAAGATGATATCATCAATTTCGATACTTTGGATTGTGTTATAAAGATGATCAAAAGAAAGAAAACGAAAAATGAGTGAATGTAAATTATTGGTAAAAATCATTGGAGATAGATAGATAAACAAATATATTTACAAACACCATATTTACTCATTTATTCATGAGGTTCGAACAAAGTGAAGATTAAGAGATTGAAGACATTTTGTAAACCGAAAGTGAAGATTAAAAGATTCAAGACATTTTGTAAACTAAACGACCACTGCATAATATGATTGAGCCAATTTCTATCTAATAGCAATTAGGACAATTCATTTTCTAGAAGATGTATGAAAGGTAGCAAATTATGTGATATAAAGGATTCCCACTTGCAGCCTAATACAATTGTGCCAATTTCTATCTAATAACGATTAAGAAAATTCATTTGCAAGAAGATCTATAAAAGGTAGCAGATTATGTGATATAAAGGATTCCCACTTGCAATATACCTACATGTTGCTAGAGTAGTGAGTGGCTAGAATATTGAGTGTGGGCGTTCGCTGGTGTTATGAGGTTTCGCTTTTATTTTTTATTTCCTTTATTTCTTGCATTTGATCACTGTGAGCTAATGAATATTGTCAGATTGCAGGCTTCTTCCTAGAAGAATTGAAGGGTGCAAATGAAAAGGTCTATAGGTTAAGGGTCACTGAAGGTATCATTCTTATTTTGTGTTCAATTTCCATTCTTCACTATTAGTAGGTACTCAATATGTGATGCTTTTGCAAGAGTCTGTAATTTTTTTTTTTGTACATAAATGTTTTATTTTACTTTTATTTAAGCTTAACTTTTAGATTTTAGTTTTATGGGCCTATTTCTTCTAAACTTTATTTAATTTTTAGTTCTTTTAATCTCAATTGTCCTTTCTTTTAGTTTTAATTTTTTTAATTCGTTTAACTTTTAACTTGTTGTTACTTTTTTTCTTTTGTTTTGTTTATGATTAAATAGAAATCAAATAAATACTAAAACAAAAAAATATAATACAAAAACAAAAAAACAATCATTAACACTCACTTGTGACTCATTACCTGATGTATTACACAATAGGTTATTCACAGATAAATTCAATATCGCATTTAGCCATAATAGATATTATTGTTTAATCGTTGTTTCATCAATATTCATTTGATGAAAATTATGAATATGTACTTAATTTCACAATTAGTTCACTTAATAATATTTTTTAGTCTCATTCAACACACATATACAACAATTTAAGTACATAATTAAAGAGCTAATTTTACATGTTAGGTACATGGTTCAATAGTAAATTCATTAGTCATATAGCATGGAGGTTATTGTTTCAAACCCTAATAAGTTATATTGTTTAAATAAATTTATCTTAGCAAAGAGGTTAAGTAATTGCTCTTTCACAATACTAGGTTATTGTACAAGATTTTCATTTGATAAAACAACAATTAAAGCAACATTAAGTGTATAAGATGCCTTCATTCATTCACATATGTGTTTGATGTCTAACATTATAGGAGGAATATTATTTAATTAATTGTTCATGCATAATATTTGTAGCCAATCTCCTTTCTTCTTTTTTATAAGCTTCATGTAGCTTATGCTCTACAAGGCTTAAGGCATTTCATCCTAAGCTCTGACTTTATCATTTCATTTTTCTTGTTTCTATTACAACTTAAGCCCTACAGTTCTCCAAGTCCCAAGCCATAAGAACACACTCGCTTGTTTTTTGGTATATAACTTCGCATTTAAGGTTAGGGTTAGCTTAGTGAGTAGTTCATTTATTTCACAAACGAGATAGTCGCTCCAGGACTCTTCCTTACAAGTGATGACTCTCTTCTTAGTGCAAATAGGTTTGGGTTGTATCAGTCTTAGAGTTGACCTTACCTTGATCGGGTGGCTTATAGCAATAAGATGATTTCTCTTATTACGTCCGACAAAAAGACAAGACTCGTTATAGTGTTGGTGTCTAGAGCATTCCATTATAAAACATCAAAAAATTGTCCACCTCGAAGCCCAAGTCACCATGATTCTTCCAGAATCAAATTCAAACCAACAATAAGCTCAAAATATCTAAATATCTATTTGAAACCATATACTAAATTAAAAATTATAAAAAGGGCCTTTCCCATGTGTGGTATAGATAATATCCATTTTCTAGTGCCAACATAAGAAAATGAAACTTTTGCGAGAAAAAATTAATCAATAAAAGTTAATTAATAAAAGTTAATTTGAACCTCATATCCCAGTGGACTGAATGTGCAACCTATGATATACAAACCAACCTCATACCAACTATGTCATACGACGATGCTTACCAATATGTTGTGATAAAAAAAAAATTTATGGTAGTATTGGCTTTAAAACCAAAGAGCTTGGGGATTCGACCTTGAGCAACTCCATATATGAGATAGCTTGATGTGTCATGTAACATATGTAATGTGTCTATCACCACTTCGTCAAATTAGTCTGATGTGTCATTCATAACATGCCTATATTTACATTGATTTGTCATGTGAATAGTGGACCACTCCATGTAACCACTTCATCCATTAATCAACTTGATCCAACATATCTATCATAGCGAGGAGTGCTCCAATGGTTTGTGCTTCATTCTATACTCATAAATTCCATATGAAGCCAGATTTGACTCAGCCACATTTGTACTGCCAATCAAATTAAAAAATTGACATCATATCCAATTATGTTAAGGTTATGTGAATAGGTGTATTATAGTAACAAAATTGTAACCACGAAATGAACTAATGAAGAATCTCAAATCATGGTTTCTCACCTTTGGAAAGAGATAAATCCTCAACAGTGATTAGCCTCCACTGGTAGACAGTTAAGCCTTCAAAAAGGAGAGATGTATTTAATAGTGCTTGACATCCACTCCTAACCATAGACCTTCAAACTAGAATAATATTACACATTTCACACTGATGTCTTTCATATCCAATGACTGAGCATATATATAGTTGATTAGTTGTCCTTGGGCTCAGTATGGATGCCATCAATCATTCCTAATCAATGCAACATATTTGGATATTGACCATTCAAATGACTAACTGACCATGTCTGTATCACTAGTGGAATTTGTTGGAAATTGGGAAGTTTGGTCCTTGTTGACACCTAATCATTGGGATTGGGTGAATATGTAAAATAACATAAATAGAAAATAAGGAGAGTTTGAATATGAAGAGGCACTAGGATATGAAGCCTGAGAGTGTCTCCCTCCATGTATATATCTATGATTAGCCTTAATGAAAAATCACAATTCATTTTGAGGAGTTACTTCCTTGCCTGACATGGTATGAGAGCCAGCTTCATTTTTTGCTTCCCTCTCTTCACTTGTAAATCTCTCCTACCTATATCTTGCCTATTTTGTAGAATTGAAAGCTGTTCCATTGCTCCATTCTCTGAAGGTTGGTGGAGGATCATGCTTCCTCGAGGTTTTGTGGTTCATTAAAGTCATGACTGTGTTGTGGTGTGGTGAGTGCATATTCAAATTTTCATATTAATTAATGTTGTGGTATTGTATTATGTCATACATTGTGCTATTACTCAGTTGAACACATACCTCTACTCCCAAACAACACTCTCCCCATTATGCTCCAAACTTCTTAGCAGTCATACCATTGCCCCTAAGATATGAATGTTGTATTGTCTTCCCCATCCTGCCTCCCACATAATGTTGGCCACTACATAATGCCTGTCCACAATATAACGTTGTCCATATAACATTTCTGTATACCACTGACTTTTCACATTGCATTTTTTTCGCTCCCAATCCCACTCCATACAACCCACGTTGAATAATACACTGCCATACCACACTTTGAATGCTTCTCTTGATGTTGGGGCCTAAGTGTTAGAGTGGTATTACCATATTGTGTGTATATACTGCATTGTGTGATACCACATTTCCCATACCATCGTGCCTCCATATAATATTACGCAACTCCCGGTTTCATATATACCGCTACATATATAATGAGGCCGACTGTGGTTTCCTTAATGTTGTTGGTTTCCAATCCACTACATACCACAAAGTCCTCAAACCGTTGCTTCCCATACCTCTGCTCCAGTCACATACCAATCTGCTTCCACTCCTGTTTTTTTTTACATTTCATTGGTTAACAACTATTTTTATATAACATATGGTTTTTTATATAACATATAACCATTGAATATTATAACTCTGCCACATACCACAGTCCTCCCTCTGTGACGCTACCTCCATATCACTGTGGGACCTTCATGCCACAATCCTCCCTCTATCATGTAGTCTCCATATCACCGTGCGACCCGAACCCGCCTTCCTCATATAAGCCCTCCCTAATATAACCCTCCCTCCATATAAACCTCCCTGATATACTCCCTCTCTCATATAATACATCTACTCTATATATATTGTAATTGTCATTTTTTTATAAAATCACCATGAGAAGTGCATTTCTTGCATGCTAGAGTACAATTGGTTTACACATTATACACATTTAGAATGCCTTCATTGATATATATAGTTGGATTAGTTCTCTCAAGAAAAGAGAACTATCCTGAATGGTCAAGGAAGAGAAAACACACCCTCATTTTCAATGAGTTATGGAAAGACATTTATGTAGGAGAGGGATATAATGAACCTGTAGAGACCAGCTCAAATAAGGAGATTTCCATTTATGAAAATAAGAACAAAAAGTCCTATGCCTTGATTGCAACATCTATAAATGAAGAGGGAGTCACCATATTTCACGATTTTGAAATTCTTTTGAAGCCTTACAGAAGTTGAAGGAACTCTATGATTCACACTCTGAACTTGAAGTTCTCAAATTGATGATTAAATTATTTAGTCTTGAATTTAAAAATGTTGATCCTCTTTCATTAGCATAAAAAGTAAGGTCTATTATGCATGATATCAGAACCACTGGTGTTCAAGTAGGCATTCCTCTCATATCTTATGTCAAGGCACTATATCCCACTTATTCAAATTATCTTGTTTCATTGAAAGCAAGTGGAAACCTCAAGGAGTTTACCTTTGACTCCCTTCAGAAGAAGTTTTTTCAACGAGGGAAGAATTTTGGGAAGAAGACAACTCCTCAGTCTTCTGAAGAAGTTACGTGTCTTTCACATAAATATAAGAATCATGCACAAGATTCTTGCAGAGGAAGAGGTGGCCAAAAAGGTAGAGGAAGAAGGAATTTTAGAGGCTGAATGGGCAGGCAGTCCCAAGGAGAACATTTTAATCTTCATTGCACACGTTGCAATAGACATGGCCATGATGCATCCACAAGTAAGTTGCCTTGGGACAAAATTGAGCAGGAAAAAAAATGAAGCCAAAGGTAAAAGAAATGACAAAGGGAAAGGTGGAGCACCTGAATCTGCTCACTATGTTGTGGCACATTGTAATATTAGAGTAACTAAAGACTTGTTTAAAGCTTCAATTGCTTCTTCAAAAAATGATTGGTTGCTTCATTCAACACCAACTTTCCACAGGACCTTTAGAAGAGAATTTTTTGAATAATTTATTGACAATGCTCCTTGAGCAGTATACTTTGTAGACAAATCAAAAATCAAGCCATCAAGGCTTGGCACAATTATGCTCAAACTACCTGGTCTTCCAAACTTTCTTCTGCATGATGTTTTATATCACCCAAATCTGAGAAGAAACTTGTTTCCTTTGGTCCTAATCTGCCAGCAAGGACCTCCATTCATATGTTTGATGGAAAGGTTGAGGTTAGAAAAGCATCAAATCATTCACTTGTCATGACATGGATAGAATAAGAAAGACTTCTGAAGCTGCAAGATACCTCTGCTTGTGCACAAAATTTCTCATACAATTTTCATAATGATGAAGGTCCATTTCCATCTAGCCTTTTATGGCATGCTAGATTTGTACACTTGAATTATGACAACTTTCGTATGTTGAACAAAAGTGGTTTTACTGGTTTGCCTACAATTCCTAGGAAATTTAAGAAATATGATACTTGTATTCTAGGAAAGCATTGCAAAAACTCATTTCATGCTTCACATTCCAAAGAACATAGAAAGCTTGAACTTATTCATTTAGACTTATGTGGCCCAATGCATATTCCTTCTGCAGATGGAATTAAATATATAATGACATTTATTGATGACTACACTAGAATGTGTTGGGTTTATTTATTGAAGAACAAATGTGATGTGTTTCAAATATTCAAGAAATTTCATGCATGGATTTAAAATGATGCACAATCTAATATTGCCTCTATTCACACTAATAATGGAGAATAATACACTTCAAAATTCATTTGAAAGCAATCTTCGTCAGCATGGGATCAAACATCAAACAATCGTGCCTTATAATCCCCAAAAGAACGAAGTAGCTAAAAGAATGAACAGGACAATCATAAATATGGTACATTCCATGATGTCTTTCAAGAATGTAAAATTGATGTTTTGGGATGATGTAGTTCTATGTGTTGTGTATATAAAGAATAGGTGTAAATCTAATGTTATTTGAAACATGACTCCTTATGAAATTTGGTATGGTCACAGGGCCTTCAGTAAAGCATCTCAGGGTCTTTGGTCCCACCTGTTATTCCTTAATACCAAAGGAACAAATAAACAAACTTGGTGCAAGGAGTAGTAAGTTTATCTTCTTGGGGTATTCAAATGCCTCCAAATAATAATATCTCTATGACAAAGTTAATAAGAAGTTTGTAGTGTCTAGAGATATGATCCTTCTTGGATCTTCCAAGGATGAAAATGTTGTTGAGTGACAGCTTGATCACTTGGATAGATTCGAACGTGCCAAGTCTTTTCAAGAATTTGATAATGAGATTCCACATATTAAAGCGGTGATTCGTATACTAGATCAATCTGTGGAATATTCTTATCAAGCACTCTCTCACCCACATGAAGCTCCAGCCACTAATGACACTCTGAGTGATGTGATTGACAAAATTGGGAGAATCTATCTTGATTAAGCCCCAACTTAGTCAACTGAGTAGCCTGGGCCATCTTAGAAAGTTACTCCAAAATGGTTGACAAATACACTTGAATGTATTCATCCTGATGAGGTTGGAAAGACAAAAAAAAGAAATTCAACCAAGAAAAATGGAGGTTACATAGATTATTTTGATTCACCTGTTGATATCGATGTTTCTTATGATTATGAACTAAATCTATCTTCAAATATTGAACCAAATTCCTTCAAATAAGCCTATTCTCATGATGAATGGAAAGAAGCGATGCAGAAAGAGTATGATGCCTTAATAAAGAATGACACTTGGAAGCTGGTTGATCCTCCATTGGGAACCAAATGAAGAGGTTACAAGTGGGTCTACAGGAACAAGTATAAAGTTGATGGATCACCTGACAAGCACAAAGCCAGACCTGTGGAAAAAGGTTTCGCATAGAAGCAAGGGGTCGAATATGAGGAGAAACTTGTTGAAATGTGGCAACAAGAATATTCCAATTTTAATTTGTCCTTGAATTAAAATTCGAATTTAGTCTCACCAGCTGCTTGAAAAATAATTAATTAATTCATCTTGAGTTAATTAATTGGAGAAATTCAAGTTAGAAGTCTTTCTGAAGTCATGCAACAGTTATCCCTTAAATTAAGGAGATTATCCCTTAATTGAGGAGATAAGATTGAGTTATATTTGAATTGTAATTAGTTAGCTCAGTTTAATGAGTTAAGTCCAGTTAAATTAGTTCCAAATTATTTGAGAAACTAATTGTGAGTTATCAATTAGTTGATGCATACATGCACTCAACTAGTGTACTCCAGATAACTGAAGATTATCTCATCAGTAACTCATGCATTTCTATTCTGATAAAGACCCAGTTGAGATTAAAGATAGGGACAATGTACTATCAGTTGCATGTGTTCTCTTATAAAGAAAACTCATGCATGCAGTCAAGGCATCATTCCTTGAGGATTGCGTAGTTCTGACAGTGTGTTAGAGCAGTGTGTGAGATCAGTGTTACACTTGGTAACAGGAGGATCACCCAAGAGAAACTGCACAAGGAAATAGGAGCTTGGAGGGCAGAGGAGAAGGCTTATGAGAAGTCTATTTTGCCTATGAGCATCTGTGAGGATTGTACTGAGAGCTGGCTAGCTGTGAGAGCTAAGGCTTTGTGTAATTCTGAGATATTTCCAACTTGTATGATAATACAGATAGTGGGGTTTTTAGCTGAGGCTTTCCCCTGAGTATTCTTCTGTGTTTCATGTGCATTGATTCTTCTTCTGGTTATATGTGTTCAGCTTGATCTTGCTCAAATATTTTAAGCTTACGCAAATTCATTGTAGAAGTAGGTTAATGTATTTTGCTTTGGTAGACAGATCTACATTGCTGTATTTGTAGATAGAATGTCTACATGGTATCAAAGCAAAGGTTATCGGAGCTGTGAACAGTATACTAAGAAGAGAATTCGAATTTTGAAGTTCAGGGTTGCAAGTGCAAATCAAATTCATATAATACTTTAGGTTGGTCAATGGCGTTCTATGGCTTAAGACTCGATTATGCCTTGAAGGAAGCTCAAATTACATAGCATGGAAAGATAGAATGGAGGTTGTATTAAAAAACAATGGCTTGAAGGATTTCATTAATCAAGAAATCCGAAAGCCAGCTGTAGCTAATGCACAAGAGTTGGCTGAGTGGATGAAGTGTGTAGCGAAGGCGAGATGGATCATACTTGATGGAGTGTGAGATCATATTGTCTCGAGTCTCCATTGCAAGGATACTCCATTTTCAATGTGGAAGACATTGAAGGACCTCTACCATAATAGTAGTGACCAGAGGAAATTGGCGCTCAAGGATAAGCTTCAAAAAATCAAGATGGAGAAGGGCGATATTATTTCCACATATCTAAACAAGCTCAGAACCTACATAGATGACCTTGGTAGTGTGGGAATGACTACAGCTGATGATGATATGGTGAGCCTCGCTCTCCTCGGCCTTCCAAAGAGTTGGAATAGCTACAAGGACTCTATGAATGGAAAGGAGAAACTACCAGATTGGGAACGAATGTGGTTAGATCTCATGCAGGAGGAGATCAGGAGGAGCACACGAGATGGTTCTTCGTCAAAGAATGATGCAAGAAAATTTGGCCTTATCAAGGAAATGAAAGGAAAGGGGAAGGCTTCCTATTCCAAATCAAATTCTTCTCATGGAGGGAAGAAGAGTGACAAGCCTAAAGTGAAATGTTTTAATTGTCACAAGATGGGACATTATGTGACTAACTTCCCCTTGAAGAAGTCCAAGAAGGGATCCACAAAAGGATCGGAAGGTGCGACATTAGCCTCTTAGTTCAAATGGAATTTACCCTCATCGCATGCATGGTGTCATCAATGATGGGTTGTGTTTGGTATCTTGATAGTGGAGCCTCATTCCACATGACCAATGATAAAATTTTATTCAGTACCTTGGAGAAGAAAGACCTGAAGATGCGTATAGAGATGGGTGATGACGGAAATTACAGTGTTTCAGGAGTGGGAACAGATTCTTTTTAGAGGGAGCATGGAGCTCCTCTCACCTTGAAAAATGTGAAGTATGTGCTTGGATTGAAGAAGAACTTGGTATCAGTCGCGATGTTGGAGGAAAAAGGCTACGATGTTGTCTTCGGTAAAGGAAAGGCATTCCTAAGACACATAGACACGAGTCAGACCAAGAGGATAGGGACTCAAGTGAGGAATATCTATAAACTAGAGGTAGATGATTGTGTAGCATTGAGTATGAAAGAAGAATTGGTGAAAAGACAAGATATTGGTGAGTTGTGGCACAAGCGGTTGGGCCATTTGCATCATGGGGCTTTGAAGATAATGCAGCAGATATATACAGGACTTCCTAAAGGTAAACTTAAGCAAGTTGACACATGCAAAGGTTGTACCTTGGGAAAGTACACAAAGTATTCCTTTCATGATCGAGACAGATGAGCAAAGGTTATCTTAGAGCGAGTTCATACTGATTTGTGTGGACCATTCTCGACGTCATTGAAATGAAGCAAAGGTATTATGTGATTTTTATTGATGACTTTTCTTGTAAATGTTGGATCTATTTCATGTAGAAGAAGGACCAAACCTTCAAAAGGTTTTGTGAGTTCAAAGATTTGGTCGAGAAAGAGTCAGGGAAGAAGATCAAGGCCTTAAGAAGTGACAACAATGGAGAATTTGTCTCTCAAGAGTTTAAGGACTTTTGTGTAGCGGAAGGAATTAAACAAGAGTTGACGGCACCTCATAACCCACAATAGAATTGGGTGGCTGAGAGGAAGAATAGGACTATTGTAGGGGCAGCACGGTGACGCTGCATGACTAAGGACTACTACTTCATTTGTGGGCTGAGGCATGCAACATAGTGGTCTATTTTCATAATAGAAGCCCGCATTGCATACTTGTGATGAAGACACCAGAGGAAGCTTTCTCTAGTAAGAGAGTAGATGTGGGTCACTTTAGGATCTTTGGCTCATCAGTATATTTCCATGTGTGAAAGGATGCACGGAAGAAGCTTGAGCTGACAGCAGAGTTGGGGATACCTGTGTAGTATACTGATATACCTCATAACTATTAAGTGTACTTGCCTATCAGTCAAAGGATAGTGGTTCATAGATATCTCAAGTTTGATGAGCAGAAGGCCATGCAAGCTTCCCTTGAGAGGGAGCTCCAACTATAAGATGTGGAGAAACTATTGGTTCCTGAGGAGGACGAGCTTCAGACTAATGCGGAGTAGCTATATGTAGAGGTTCAGGAGTGGAGACATCCACTAAAGAAGAGTCTTCTAGAGATGGAAAAAAACGCACAAGAGAAGCTGACAGATTGTTGGAGGATGCGAGAGAGGATGTGGGAGCACCATCTTCTCAGCGTAGAAAGAGGAGGTCACCTGAGAGGTACACTAGATACATGGCCCTTGTTGGGTAATGTGTTGAGACCGACCCACCTTCCTTTGAGGAAGCAGTGTAGCAACTGATTTGGGTTGATGCTATGGTGGAGGAGTATGACTCCATAGTTCATAATAGTGTTTGGGACATGGTTCCGAGATTGGAGAACAAGTCAGTTGTGAGTTCCCATTGGCTTTACAAGGTAAAGAAAGCTTCTAATGGTAGTGTGAAGAAGCATAAGGCAAGATTTGTTGCCCGTGGCTTTTCATATGTCGAGGGAATTTACTATGATGAGACTTTTTCTCCTATCGCAAGGTACTCATCTATCATATTGATGTTGGCACTATCAGCACAGATGGGTTGGAAGATCCATTAGATGGATGTGAAGAATGCATTCCTCAATGGAAAGATTTAGGAAGAGGTGTACATAGAGCAGTCAAACGGTTTTGAGACCTTCAATCATGAGTCACATGTGTGCCGACTCAAGAGAGCATTGTATGGGCTGAAGCAAGCGCCTCATGCTTAGTACACCAGGATAGACAACTACTTAACCAAGTTGGGTTTCACAAAGAGTGAAGCAGATGCGAACCTATACCACATCATGGTGAAAGGTAAGCTATTGATCATTGTATTTTATGTTGATGATCTCATATTGATAGGTGATGATCAGTTGATCATCTCTTGCAAGGAGGACATTGTAAGAGAATTCGAGATGAAAGACATGGGTCTCATGCATTACTTCCTTGGAATGGAAGTGTGGAAGAATGATGGGGAGTTTTTTGTGTCTCAGGGCAAGCATGCCAATGAGATACTCAGGAGATTCCACATGTAGAAGTGCAAGCCCATGCAAACTCCTCTAGCAGGTAACTGGAGGAAGGAGGACGCTACTTCAAGTGAAGTAGTAGAGGCTACTGTGTACAGGAATCTTGTGGGTTCGCTGATGTACTTAGTGAACACATGACCAGATTTATGCTATGTGGTGAACCAACTGAGTCAAGCAATGGTTCATCCTACCAAGATGTTTTGGAAGGCATAAAATCATGTATTGAGATACCTCAAAGGCACATCTCAGTATGGATTATGGTACAGATGGACAAAGGGAGTGAAGCTATAGAGCTTCACTGATGCAGATTGGAAGGGAGTCCATTAGATCAGAAGAGCACATCAGGAGGGATTTTCAACCTTAGGTCAGTTGCAATTTCTTGGTAGAGCAGGAAACAGAGGTCAGTTGCACTCAGCTCGACAGAGGTTGAATACATGGCTGCAAATTAGGTAGCATGTGAGGCCATCTGGATGCGGAAGATCCCAGTTGGTTCGTTTGATGAGAGGATGGATCAAACTGTGATCTATTGTGATAATCAGAGTTGTATCAAACTCTCTGAGAATCCAATATTTCATGATAGGTCCAAGCACATCGAAATCCGGTATCATCATCTCAGAGACTATGTAGCGATGAGGATCATGTTGTTGCAATATATTTCAACAGAGGATTAGGATGCTGACATTTTGACAAAGGCATTGTCAAAGTGTCAACTTGAGTTCCATAAAGACAGGATCGGGGTGGAAGATAATCCCTTTCTTGTTGAGAGCGAGTGTTAAAATGTGGCAACAAGAATATTCCAATTTTAATTTCTCCTTGAAATAAAATTCAAATTTAGTCTCACCAACTGCTTGAAAAATAATTAATTAATTCATCTTGAGTTAATTAGTTTGAGAAATTCAAGTTAGAAGTCTTTCTGAAGTCATGCAACATTTATCCCTTAAATTATGGAGATTATCCCTTAATTAAGTAGATAAGATTGAATTATATTTGAGTTGTAACTAGTTAGCTCGGTTTACTGAGTTAAGTCGAATTATATTAGTTTGAAACTATTTGAGGAGCTAATTGTGAGTTATTAGTCAGTTGATGGATATATGGACTCAACTAGTGTACTCCAGATAACTGAAGATTCTCTCATCAGTAACTCATGCATCTCTATTCTAAGAAAGACCTAGTTGAGATTAAAGATAGGGTCAATGTACTATTAGTTGCATGTGTTCTCTTATAAAGAAAACTCATGCATGCAGTCAAGGTATCATTCCTTGAGGATTGCGCAGTTCTGACAGTGTGTGAGATCAGTGTTACACTTGGTAACAGGTAGATCACCCAGAAGAAACTGCCGCAGGGAAATAGGAACTTGGAGGGCAGAGGAGAAGGCTTATGAGAAGTCTATTTTGCCTATGAGCATCTGTGAGGATTGTACTGAGAGTTGGCTAGCTGTGAGAGCTAAAGTTTCTGTAATTCTGAGGTATTTCCAACTTCTATGATAATATAGATAGTGGGGTTTTTAGTTGAGGCTTTCCCTTAAGTATTCTTTTGTGTTTTATGTGCATTGATTCTTGTTCTGGTTATATGTATTCATCTTGATCTTGCTCAAATATTTTAAGCTTCCACAAATTGATTGTAGAAGTAGGTTAAAGTACTTTTCTTTGGTTATATTGCATTATCAGGTTAACCTACAACAGATCTATAGAGTTGGATTTGTAGACAAAACTTCCACAAAATCCCCCCCCACAACAAAATTGGCTACCATCCAAACACTCTTTGCCTTGGAAGCTCAGAATGGTTGGAAATTCCATCAAATGCATTTGAAAACTGCTTTCTGGAATGGAGATCTAAAAAATAATGTTTTTATGTCCTAGCCAGAAGGATTTTTTGTGAAGGGTTAAGAACATAAAGTATGCACAATTGTAAAATCCTTGTATGGCCTCACGAAATCACCGCGAGCTTGGTACGAGAAGTTAACGGGGCATCTTCTGAAACAAAACTTCAAACATTATGACCTTGATGATGAAACTTTGTTTTTCAAGAAAGTTGAAAAAATAGTTGTATGTCTTCTGTTGTATGTAGATGAGATTTTGATGACAGGGAACAATGAGAGCTATATTGCATCCATAAAGAAGGAATTGAGGAAATGTTTTGAAATCATAGACTTGGGGTATGTTCTCTATTATCTTGGTGTTGAAGTAACTCAACATCTAATGTTTATATTCCTCTCTTAAAAGAAGTACGTTGGAGACATGTGTAATAAGTTTGGCATGGATGAGTGTTATCCCCTGACTACTCCAATGGAACAAAACTTAAAGCTCACATCCATTGAAGGAAGAAAATTGAGGATGCAACAAAGTATTGACAACTTGTAGAAAGTCTTAACTACCTGACTACTACTAGACCATACATTTCATTTTTTGTTGGAGCCCTCTCTAGGTTTATGCAAAAGCCTTGAGAGAGACATTAGTTTGTTGCAAAAGAGTTATAAAGTACTTGAAGGGAACTCAAGACTTTGGACTTAAGTATACATAGGTGAGAGACTTCAGCTTATTAGATACTCGCATTGAGACTTCGATGGAGATAAAGAAATGTGGGTGTCTACTTTAGGTTATGCCTTGAGTCTTGGATCAGGAGTTGTCTCATGGAGGTCACACAAACAATCAGTTCAAACTGATTCCATAACAGAGGTAGAATATGTGGCAGCAGCTAAAGAAAGAAAGGAAATTGTGTGGCTCAGGAAAATTGTGGAAGATTTGCAAGTGAAACAAGTTCATTCAACTCCACTCATGATTGACAACACTTCTACAATAAATTTGTCCAAGAACCCAAAGTTCCATGATCAAACAAAGCACATCAAAATACCATCTAATTCAACATCATGTTGAGGCCAAGACAATCTATCTATGCCATTATTCCACAAATGAGCAAATTGTAGACATATTCACCAAAGCACTTGGAAGAGAAAAGTTCAAAAGATTTAGAATGATTCTTGGAATCACAAACATCCCTTTAGATTAAGCAGAGGAATGATGAAACCTGATCATCGGGATTGGGTGAATATGTAAAATAGTGTAAATAGAAAATAAGGAGAGTTGAAATATGAACAGACACTCGGAGATGAAGCCCAAGAGTCTCTCCCTCCATGTATATATCTATGACCAGCCTTAATGCAAAATCATAATTCGTTTTGAGGAATTACCTTCCGGCTTAACCCAACAGACCTTGGCAGATGAATTAGTCCTGAGGGGTCCATGGTAATTTTCCTTGATGATGTCATTAATCCATGTGGTAGCCCATGAGGGGTTCTAGATGTCACCCTTCTTAAGACTTTTCACCAATCAGAGTGCACCATACATGCTTACCATGTGGTGGAATTTTATTGCTCCACATAATCATGTTGACTTCATTAGATTATGTGCCATGCCACATTGTACTCACAACAACATTATGTCTTTTGATTGGTCACCATCTATTTTAACTAACACGTCATGGATGAGGGGATAGGAGGACCACATGTCTTCTACATCACCATACCATTCCAATGAAACTACACCAAGTGTCAATATGGAATTGGGCCTCCTTTGCTACGATGAATGCTTGCCATTTGTCACCATTTATTGGGTTATCAAGACAATTTAAAATTCATGCAACTCTTCACATCATCCATCATCCACTTTTTCATTCAGTTCCTCAAGTAATCCAATCAATCAAAATGTGCACACCTTTAACATTGTCAAAGGTTGTACAAGTTCTCCCAAGATCCAGAATTGACATGATCAATGAATCATGGATACGTCCCAAAGGTGCACACTCTTTAACATATCAATATATTGGTTTCTTTCCCTATAGTTTTGGGCCTCCTATAGTGGTAATTTTCAAATGGCCATAATTCTCATCCAGGAGGAGTCTTTTAAAGTGGTATATATTGTTGTAAATGTCCCAATGAGGTCCATGCCACCATTCTATTTATACAATCATTAGGGAAATTTCATAAGTTAGACAAAAACTCAATAAACGACAAACTCCCTTTAATAATTTGATGAGGGTGCATAGGATATCCAATTGCAATACTACCGAAATTTGACCTATGAATGATGTTTTTTCTAACACAAATATCTCCTTTGACATCAATAACACTTTTCCTCATAAAACGAAACACAATGTGCAACACATGCCATTAGAATTGTTCATCGGTGAACACTAAAAATCATGCTTCTTCTAGAATGAAAATAGGTCATTAAATGAGACTAGAAACCCCAAGAAAACATATAAAATAAAAATCAAATTAGGAGTTTGGAAAAATGGCTCTTTCAAGGCATGTTTTCCAAATTAGCCTTCTTTGGTGACTGATCTACAAAAGGTATGCTTCCTATCACCATTGTTCTAGAAAATGAAAATGGTGGTTGTAAAATAAAAATGTATTTTTCTAACCTCATGCTTGATGGGGTTCACACCTGGACCTTGTTTATCTAGTGTAAGTGTCATTCGAAATGCACCTTATGTTGTTGTTTGTCATTTCATCTTGCAAAAACATGAATATTCTTATTTGACCAAGAGAAGAGGGGTTCGAGCCAATGACTACCCAATATTAAAAAAGCCATTCAACAACCAATTGATATTGATAAGTTGTGAAGCTGAAATATAGAGGGCTCGACCTTGACTATTGCCAATGTTGAAACTCAATTTATATTTTATACTTCCCAAACCAATAATGGTGATGCTTGGTCCTAAATGAACAATGATTCCAACAAAGATGAGGCTCGACTTTAGTAAGTAGTGTCTCCATCATAGATGAGGCTAGCCCTTAGTATATAATGACTCAAATAGAGATAAGTCTTGACCTCAAATATGAATCAACAAAGATGAGGCTCAACCACCATTGTAATGTTACTAGACAATGACAGAATTTGGTTACCAATGATCCCAATCTTGTAGTGATAGAACTAAACCACTTGCCTTTGTAATTGTATCCCAAACACTTTGATGAGACTACATCATATACTTCTTTCAACGATCCAAATAGAAAATGAATGTGCTCAACCATGATCTTGTTAACCAGATAATGAGACTCAACCATAGGCCTTCATCAACTATAACAAATCAATATTAATAAGGCTTAGCCAAAGGCCTCTAATCAATCAATAATGGAACTCAACCATGGGTGATCATCAATGATGATCAAACAAAAATGAAACTCAACCACAGACCTTAGATCAAGAAATAATAGAAATGGACCACTCAAACAATAGTGAACTTGACCATAATCCTCTATCAAAGATAAAAAAAAATTAAAAAGCTACTAGAAAAGGTGTCACGTGGGTGCCAAAAAGATTTCAATTTAGGTGCTCATAAGTAATTAAGAAGAAATAATATAATAATAAAGAGAAATTTCCATAAACCCTTAGGAATAATCATGTAAAGCGATGCTTGCATTTGAGTAAAAATGTGAATATGGGTAACACTTTTCGTTATTTTATTACATTTTTGGTTTTCAGATATTCATCAACATTTTCATAGTTAGCAATCACATTTCTCTAAAAAAAATTAAATAGGAAATTATAGTATTATACAGAGTTTGTAATATTTTTTCATAAGTTTTTCTATTTGAATATTTCTCCCAACACCTTTTAACCATAAAACCCTACTTCCATACAATGTTTCCCATTTTCGCATTTTTACCCATTGAGATGAGTTAGATGTAATGTTTTATGAAAATCATGGATTGTAGATTATTTTTTCAATAATGATCATTCACCCTACATTACTAGTTCTTTATACATTCTTATGTCTATTATTATCTGGAACACCTTTGATATTTTAAAATTTTAGTGGTTTATTATAGAGATTAATTTTTTATGCAATTAGGAGGAATTTTTAGATATTATTTAGCATGTTATATGCTATTCTTTTCATGAATATCTAATGTAGCAAACCCATTGCAAAATTTTATCTTACAACCTTATTGTAAGTGAACTATTACTAAGTGTTGGAGCATGCCATGGGAAAAAAATGATTTCATGGAAAATGAATGAGAATATATCAAAATATTATTATCAAAATAAGAGATTTTTCAATAAAACCTAGAATTTTGGATCAAATCACTAAAAACAATCCTTCATTTTACCAATATCACCCTTCCTTTACATTTGATTAAATTGAAACTTTTTAAAATGACAATATTAATAAGGATACCATTACAAAGAGAAAACTTCAAACTGACTTCAAAATTGAAAATTAATGCTACAAATAGAAATGATCTTATTTTTTTAATTAAAATCATAACTTAATTAAAATCATTACCTTAATAAATAATTAATTTTATTGAACTTATTTACAAACGCATTGACTAATTAATTTTATTTTATTTTGAGTTATATTAAATAAATAGATAAATTGAAAAGTTATATATATATATATATATATATATATATAATATAATATAATTTTATTTAATTTAAGAAATCTAATGAGAAAAATATTAATATGATGTGATAAAATAAAATAATATAATATCTGGTGAATTATTTTTCTAAAAATTAAAGAATATAGTTTTAGAGGTGAGGGTGATTATGGAATTCATGCATCAGCTACCCATATGATCGTGGGCGATTTTTTCTTTTGGAATTCACCCCTTGTTATGGTGATAGATAAATGTTGTGGCTGCCTTTTTCTGTTGGAATCCACGCCTTCATAGGGTGATCGATAAATGTTGTGGGGAGAGGAAGTGAGTGGGAGGGGATAGAGAAAGAAAAAGGGATATGTTTGAGATTGTGAATTTGTAATTTGGTTTTTTATTTCATTTTTTTTATGGTTTTAATATTTATTTTGTTAATTAAGTTTGAGTTTTGAGTTATGTACATATATAGTTTTTTTTTTTTTTTTTTTGTTTTTTAATTTAGATTGAAAAAATAATTTTATAAATAATTTTTTCAACTATAATTTATAAAACAATTTTGAGGTTTTTTTTTTTTTTACAATAATAATATTTTTCAAGACTATGATTTTAATTATTTCATAATTTTAACTTCATAAAATAAATGAGTATTACTAGTTGCATTATTTTTAACTAGAAGTTTGATTTTAAGTTCCAACTATGACGATATTTATTGTTATCATTAAGATTTCAAAAAAAAAAAAAAGTAGTCACCTCATAAGAAAGGGAATTAATCATATCACTATTTTCTTATAACTAAATGCCAATTCTAAATAAATAAAATCTTGAAGTGTTTCTATTATGTTGGTAACTTTGTTGATGTAATACTCCATAAATTTCAAAAGATTTGTATTATTGGTATCATATATCCATCCATTAAAGATGACTACAATTGAGAGATATTTCTAGTATGATTTAGAGGATGCTTACGATGGCTAGAAGTTGAATATTTGTCATTTATGGTATGATAACTATTTTTATCATCCATTTGATGATTCTAATTCAACTTACATAGATAACATCATGGAGGAATGTCACGAGCTTATTATTGGATACTAGTTTTTATTTTATCTATTCTCCAATAGTATTGTGTTATATGGATGATTTTTAAATTCAACTATCTTTAGAGGGTGTCAAAATAAGCACTTCAAAATAAGAAAATAGATATGGGACATAGTTTTAGGTATGAGCTCTTTATATTACCTTAGTATTGTATTTTTTAACTACACAAAGACATGGACTACTTTAACATTGTGTTAACACACATAAATGGAACCTAGTTTTAAGATAGAGCTTATACGGTTGCTTCAATATAGTTGTGAGCACATATACATGGACCCCAAATCTTTGGCTTACTTCATCAACATAGGAAAACACCCATCCATGGGACCTTGGTTTATATGTGTACATCCTCACCACAACCATTAATAATAACTCTTGGAATATTGAGATCTTTTCTAATGGTGTGGTGGGCACTGGAAGGGCAATAGTAGAGTAATAATAGTGCTTTCCTTCAACTATAAGATGGATGAGATATAATATGCTTCTTATTTTTAATTAAAAAAATAAATGGCAATTTCTATTAAATAAATGTAAGTTGGCCTCATTATAAAAAGTCAACTAGGTAGGTAAGATGGTATTATCATTAAAATTTTCTCATTACACCTAGAGACACTCTATAATGACATATGTATAACGACATATGTAGAAGATGATTTAGTGAAGAACATAATAAAAACATAATGTCAACTCAATTAAAAATATAATAAAGTTTAAAATGTAATAAAAGTAATAATAAAATATTAAAATAACTAAATTTAATTTATTATATCTCAATTTCTCTTTTAAGAAAAGGACATGAAGGTTTTATGGAAAAACAAAGATGGGATCTGAACCAAAACCAATTTTTTTTCATAGTTGTCAATGTCCTTTGTGGGTATGAGTGTGAGCACAGGGACTCAATCCAAACTATCAATTGAGAACTCCTTAATACAAAAACTCTATTCCCTTTCCAAATAAATATTTTCCAAAATACCCCTAAGACGAAAATACATTCTCTTTCCATTTCTTACTGCTTATCGGTTTGACTTTGATTAGCTTCTCGTTTTCCTTGGGGAAATGTTTTTCCTGCTTTTTCCCAACTTGAGTCCAATCCATGTTTTTTGATTGACTCATGGAGTTTATCTCTTGAGAGTGGTATTTTTTGTATTTATTACTTTTTCCATATGCCTAATCAACTGAAGTATTGCATTTCTAGTCTTAATTCCAGAGAGTTCAACATGGGATCCAGAATTTGCAAGAGTTTGTTGGGCATGGTCCTCCTCTGTTTATAAATTATGCGGGTTAGCGTTGACATGTATTTCTTCATGAATGTATTTTATTGCTGTAGTGGATCGTCTTTGGCATGCACTTATTTGTGACTTTCTTTTTCTTCCTCCTTGTCTTCCATGTCATTTTTCTTGTATGCAATATGCTATTCTATCTAAGCACCTTCCAACCATTTAAGCCTCTTATTATTTTCCCGGACTCTATTATTCAACAGCCTCTTAGGGAAATTCTTGTTTACATAGCTTGCTTCATAACACACCTAGCATCACAATGAAACATTTTCATACTCAATCTTCTGAACCCATACATAATCTAGAGCCATTAGAATTAAATCAATAGGAAAACCTTTACTAAAATCCATCTCCATGCATATTTAAGATAGGTCATGAGCAAATGCCCATTTTTTGAATTACAAGAATAAAATATCCATATTGCATTTCCAATAGAAGTTAATAAAGGGAGATTCTTAATATGTAAGGGAAGGTTATGGAGCCTTACACAAACTGAAGCCAAGGATATTATCATCATAACCAAATCAAAAGTAGGAGCCCATGGTTGTATTAAGATACCATCACTTCTGTAAATTGAGGGCTCAAAATCCCAAATAATATTCTTATCCTCAAAGTTGTCAAAGATAATAACAAAAAAACCTATGTAACATGATAAATATTCAGATCTTTAGACAATACAGGTTTCCACGAATAAGAAATCCACTTATGGAGATTAGTTAGTCATGCCCAAAAATCATTAAACCTACATATTAAACAATGTTTTGAAAAAAAGAACCACAACTAAAGGCTTTATCCCCGAAGGGAACATCAAAGGAAAAGACCCTTAACTTTTAGAAGAACATATCTAGATTTCAACATGGCACTACGAGAAACCTTGCTTGATTTTCTTTAGAGGATGAGCTTAGAGAACAAGCTACCATTCCTGTAAGAGTTATCATATTTTTTTTTCTAAATCATGGATATTCACCATTGTTCGAGATACAAAAGCTATGCCACAAAGTTTTACAGGGGGATCCACACATTCCGAGTATGGATTGGCCATCAAGGAAAACACCCTAGCTACAACACTGGTCTTCAGAGCTTCGTCCATGCTCAGGTAAATAAACATTCATTAAATTTTTGAATTTAACATAACGCTTTTTCCAATACTATATTACAATTTTATTTTTATTAAAAAATTATAAATAATTATGATTTATATTAGTAACTATAAAATTTCATAACTTTATTAATAACACTATAAATATTTAATACTTACAATAAATTCTCTCCTCCCCCCTCTCTCTATATATAAGAGTTATCAAAATAAAGTATTAAAGCCATAGATATCTAGTTATATTTATTATTACAAGAGTTTTAATAAAATTACAAATAAAAATATTTGTATATATAGAAAAGTGATATATATATATATATATATATATATATATATATATATATATAAACACCATGATAATTTGTATTGTAATCCTAATATTTCACAATTTCATGTTCAAATATAACTTAAAACATATAAAAACCTTTTAATGATCTCTATTTATCTCTATATAAATATAATACATGTCATATCTATCACATTAAACTTATAAATGACAAAATTATAAAACATTTCAAAACAAAAATTTTCATACATATCTATAACTATTGAGCTAATTATGTTATAATGTTTTTAATAAAAATAAAATAAAATTATTTATATAAAGATGACAAATTTATATATAATATAAATAATATTATAGAGAATTATTATACATTCATCTTAACACTTAATCTATCCTTCAGAAAAGAGAAAAATCCATGGCCATACAAATCTTTTATAAAGCTTTACAATTCATACATATCTATAACTATTGAGCTAATTATGTTATAATGTTTCTAATAAAAATAAATAAAATAATTTATATAAAGATAAAAAATTTATATATAATATAAATAATATTATAGAGAATTATTATACATTCATCTTAACACTTAATCTATCCGTCAGTAAAGAGAAAAATCCATGGACATACAAATATTTATAAAGCTTTACAAAAATAGAGTTTTGATCTGAGAAATTTGATGTTTTAGAATTGGATAAATCAGAAATCAAGATGATTTATACTAATTAACTATAAATAAAAATAAAATCCTCCGGAGATTGAAATTAAAATAAATTATCAATTATATTTATTTTTTTTATAATTTAGAGATTTTATTAATGATTATGTAAAAAGAAAATTCCAAAAACTATATTTTTAGATGACTAAGAGCATTTTCAAATCCAAGATATATAACTACTTATATCAAACATACGAAGGAGTCTTTATAAGGAGATTTTTACCAATCAGAACGAAATAAAATATTTTTAGATGCCGAAGAGCATTTTCAAATCCAAGATATATAACTACTTATATCAAACATACGAGGGAGTCTTTCTAAGAAGATTTTTAACCATCAGAACGAAATACATATATATTTTTTGTATACCAACCTACTTTTTGTAGTGAACTATAGAACTACTATCCGTTACAATTATAATGTTAAAATGCATGACAATGGCAATATTTTATATGTTCAGTGTATTTAATACACAAATTGAAGCTATGATCAATGTAATTGATAAACAAATTGAAACTGCATAGTAACACAAATGCAACAGAATCGTGATACAAAGATGATAAAGATATAACATAGCCTTAATAAACACGTTTTTATAAATCATGTTTTATGTTTTATAAATGATGCATAGTATTGACACGTTTACGAAAGGTCATATATAATAATATAACATAAATATGTGATGTTAAACCCCTAAACTATAACGATTCTCCATATGTGGGACGACCCTGAGAGGGCATATATAATATTATAACATAAATATATGATGTTATACCCCTATGTTACAGTGATGATTCATATGGGAGACGGTTTCTTCAAAATTTAAACACTAACTTTAAAAATATCTTCTTAATACATCTGAATCACGCAATTTAGAATTAAAGAAAATATTTCATAGATCGACAATCTTCAACATCGTTTGTTATAATTATCATGGTATGTGATTTAATTTTGAATAAAAATTTTAAAATTTTAATTTAGTTATTACTAATTAGTAAATGATGACTTTATTAGTAAATAGTAAATATAAATATAAATATTCAAAGAATATTTTTAATAGTAAAGGATTAATAATTAAAAAATAAATATGTTTTTTTCTATTTTCAATTTTATTTAAAAAATTTATAAAATTAAAATAAAATATTTGTAGCCTTAAGTGAGTTATGTACTTTTTAGGATGTGTCCATGATATTATAATGAAAACAATCTAGAAATTAAGAATATCACCCAAATAATTTAGAAGTTAAGAATATATATAATACGTTTGAATTGTTTTTCATGGTTAATTATTGTGTTACATTTTTTTTTAAATGTTTATGTTTAATTTATATATTAATTATGTTTATAATTAATAATAATTTTAACCTCACGTCATATTTGAATTAGTGATCTTTTAGTAAGGAGTGTCTAAACAATAAACTCATTCACTATGAATTCAAATCTACAAGGACGACATCATTATTATTATTATTATTATCCAATTTTAAGGTCCCCTTGTTTGTGGCACAAGAGACCTTTGCCACCAAATTGGTGTATGAGACCCCCTAGTTTGTGGGACAAGAGTCCCACTTTCGCATACATATTCTACCCCTGTGGTCTTAAACATATGACCTCTTAGGAGGAAACACATGCTCTTAACCATTAGGCCCACATTAAACACTTAGTCTAAGTAATAAACAAAGTGACCATTTTCATGCCACTTTTTTAGGTAAATTTTGTCAAAGAAAACACGTAGTATTTTTAAAAATTCATATGTTTAAGTTGTTTAATTTGTAGATTTTGTGGTGTTTTTTTCACTTTGTGACTAGAGGAGGCACTACCAGTATAATCTCTAGGTTCCTATGTATACCCTTCTCCACACACTCTAGGGATTGTGTACATAACACTTCATTTTCACCACCCTTTCCAATTGAGCTAGGCTTTGAAGACTAGGTAAGTGAAAAGCAATAATTTATTTATTTTTAATTATTTTATAAAATATTGGCCACACGCCAGATGTCTCAAAAGTGATGCCTATCATGTCTTGATGTCTATAAAGATTAAACACTTAATTATGTTTGAGTATTAAGCAAAGTCTTTTTTTGTAGAAATCACATAAGAGAAATTTTTGGCCAAAGTGTTTCAAACCAACAAGTGGTTCATCATCAGGACCAAATTTTAATATATTTAAGTATATTAATTAAATAAAGCATTCCAAAAAGAAATTTATTAAAACTTGAAGATTCAATTTACACAATTAGTAAAATATCTAAAGCAATAGTAAATCACACCGACTAGTGTTGGAATATACACATTGAATGCACAATATGCTCACAATAAATGGTTGGTGGGTTGGTGCACATAGTTAGTTGTGAATCTATTATAGGCATGAAGACACTTACTTCATGACACATCTCACATTGCCCCATAAAAAAATTATAAAAATTAAATAAATTATAACTTTATTTTAAATTATTATTATTATTAATTATAAAAAAATTAATATACAAATTACACCTATATACATTTTAAAAAACATGTAAGAATATTTTAAACTAAGTAGATTCATCCCTACTTTACTATGAAAATTCTTAATTTATAAATAATTCTTAATACAATATGAGGTGTTGATACCATGTTATATCAAATCCACATGCTCTATATGACATGTAATGATAGGATGTTTTCCTTAATTAATTAATTTGAGATAAATTAATTAAAAGAAAATAACTAATTTGGTGATAAAACGTAATCTTTAATGTGTGAATACTATTATGAATATCCTAACCTATTTCATGGATTTAAAATCTCTACCATATAAATTAATTATACTTAAATTAAAATTGTGAAAGGCTTGTCATGAAATAGATAGCTATAAATGTACATTTTTTAAAAAAAGATCAAAAATTATAGTTATCCAATTCGTTTGAATTTTTTTTATATTATTATGTTATAAATTTTATATTTAATTGTATAATAATATTAGGTATATTAAATTTTTAAATTTTATATAATTTCAATTTCAATTTATTATTTTATATAGTTAAAAAAGAATAAATTTCCATTTTTGAGAATTTTCTTTAAATTTAAAAAAAAAAATTAAAAACTAAAATAAAAAATAGTAATTGTTTGATTTTTTTTTCAAAGTTTGATATAAATTTATTAAAATGGAAGGTGATTTACGTAATTTGAATGATGAATCAAAAAAATTCAGAAGAATAAATCTGTCTATGCCTTTAAAACCACATTGGAAATAACTTTAAATAATAATTTAACCAAAAATAATATGACCTGATTCAGGGAAAAAAATGCAAAAACTTAGAACAATGACATACGCCCAGGCAAAGCCTTCGAACAATGGTTTATGCCTTGATTCACATTCTAACTAAAATTAATTGACGATCTAAGCCTAAATGGAGTGTACAACGTTGCGTTTCAGACTCAATTAACTTTGGCTCTCCATGAATATAAACATACGCCTTGAAGGAATCGAAGTGAAATTTGATGCTGTTGTGTAAAACATCAAATGATCCTTTAACATTTTGCTGATATTTTACTGTCCTTGAAGTGTGAGGTATTAAACGTGAGTGACTTAAAGTTATGCAATCGGTCAAAGAAGAGTCATAACTGTCAGTCAGTCATAGCCTTTGAAACTAACATCTGTATTGGCACCTTTCTACAGTTGTTTAACTTGTTGTTGCCCAAGGAGACATATTACATCCAGGAAAATTTCAAATTCCTTCCGTCTGAAAATTTGGTGACTGTTATTTGTGTTCCATACTGGTAATTTTAAGCTTTATCCAGCTGCGTGAGTGTCATTTCAATGGAGTTTCTTAATGTCAAATTTTGCCGGGGGTTCCTACAATAACACTAAGGGATTCGACTATAAAAACATTAAGATCATGTGGCACTAAGAGACTCCACTGGAATGAAGCATAAGAAATCAATTGAATATAAATATAGTTAAAAAAAATTCAAATGAGAATTTTAAATTCATAAACAAAAGAACTTTGTCATTAATATTTAAGAGATTTGTGTGAGGTTGTTTTGTTATTTTGTCATTAGTATTTAAGAGATTAAGAGATTGTTTGGTGACAATTGCTGGGAAAACGCTGAAATCTCTTTAAGAGAAACAATACTTTTCCTAGCTAAACACAGTATTGCTTTATTCAGAATCAATCTAATTAAATTTACATGCTGAAATCTCCTTGTTATAAGAGAAACAATATTTTTTTTAGCTAAAGACAGTATTGCTTTATTCAGAATCAATCTAATTAAATTTACACATTTACAATCAGTCATTAGAATAGAGTAAACTTTTCAAACCAGTAACTATGATTTTTTAGTGGCAATTATAGATTCTATAGAAGTGGAGTGATTCTTTTAGCAGTTCCCTGAAAACATAACTGGGAAATTAAACCTAGGTCTCATGAAATAATTTGCCATGACAGTAAAACTTTCAAGTGTTAGTACACTTCCCAAATTGTTTGTAGAGGCAGTGTTTGAATCTTGTTTTTGATGGTGGAAATGGATTCATCACCATCAAAAACATTTACCACACTTAAAATTTTAAAGTTTAACCACTATAACTTGGATTTACAAAAATCCTTGCCAGATTTTTTATAAATATAACCAGAATTTCCATAACTTTCTGGGCAACTCCTCCGACTATGGCATTATGAATTCCATAAAAGTGTAATGATTAATAAGAAAATATTGCTTTTTTTAAAATGAATTCAATTAAGCCTACAGATTTACAACTGGTCATTAGAATTGATTACAGTTAAATGTCCGTTAATGTTTTAAAACTTTTATTTTCTTTAAAATACGTTTCAGAAACGGAAAATTTTTTCTTAAGAACGTCAAATTCCTGGCCCGATCGGTGTCTCCATAATAGGGAGTGTGATTTTCATTAAAAGCCAGAAAGAGAAATCTACACATTGGACGTAAGCTAATAGACAGGGATAGCATTAATAGTGACAGATCCAACTTGAACAAAAAATAAAACTCATTATGTGTGGGGTGGAGTGGAAGGGCGGTCAAGGTCGATAAATGTAACCGGTGAAGTAGTTGCAGATGCTTCCCAGCTTTAAATTCAGTGTGCTCACTAAAAGGTGGTATGATTTTTTCGATAATACTCGGAGCCGAAGGGAAGTTGATTGATTGTTTCCATATTTTTATCACAAAAGGAATTCCATCAAGCGATTAGGGGAAAATGGCGGTTTTCTCAGCACTAGGGTTTGCAAAACTTTTATTTTTGTACCGGACGCTGGTACGCAATATACCAACTGACTGACGTTGTGTCACGGGTCTCCTTTGACTGTTACGATTCACATGGCTGGCAAATTGGCAATGGGGTGAATGTTCGCAGAGGAAAGGAAGCAGATGGTCCACGGTAATTGGATTCTAATAAACTGTGTCGTATGCAGATGGCTGTGTCAGCGTACCGCAGACCAAACTAAATCACTGCGGTCTTTGTCGGGTGATAAAGAAGTGTCCAACTTTATGATGCCTCAGAGCGCTGCGTAGATCTTTCAATGGCCCTCAACCATTTGCAATTTGCACCACGCCGTGTGTCAATGTAATTCCGATGGGGACCCCCCAACCTACGCCGACAATTCTTGATTCGTCAATTACTTGACCTATCGTGAAAGCGAAACATCATTGCAGTTTTTTCATGATCTATCTATATAAAATCCAGGAAGAGAGGGATATGATCAGTTGTAGGTTTTCAGGATTTCCCCTTCCGCGCTTCGTTTAAATTAATCTGTGAATTTTACAGTCTCAATGATTTTCCCAGTGAACAATTTGTCCTCGTCTTCCTGCAGTGTGAAAGAGAAAGAGAAGAAAGCAGTTGAAAGCAGCTTCGAGCATGACCAGGATGTCCTCATGCCAGGCTTCAGATTCCATCCTACGGAAGAAGAACTGGTGGAATTTTATCTGCGCAGAAAAGTGGAGGGGAAGCACTTCAACATTGAACTGATTAGATCCCTCGATCTTTATCGATACGACCCGTGGGAGCTTCCAGGTTCCATATGCATAGATATATAGATCCAAAGCATCTATTTAATTCTTTCATGTATCAATTTTTAAATTTTGTCATCCGTTTTGAAGCATGATTAATGCTGATATGGTCTCCTGATATTTATAACCCTAATTGTATCTTGAACTTCACAGCTTTTGCTTCTCTTGGAGAGAACGAGTGGTTCTTTTACGTGCAGCGAGATAGAAAATATAGGAGCGGAGATCGGCCTAATAGAGTTGCTACGTCTGGATATTGGAAAGCTACAGGCGCGGACCGGATGATTCGCAATGAAGTTTCTCGTTGCATTGGCTTGAAGAAAACGCTGGTATTTTACAAAGGGAAGGCGCCCAAAGGAAAAAGGACTTGCTGGATCATGAACGAATATAGGCTGCCACAGCTGGAAAACCAAAGAATTCAGAAGGTATTTATACATAAGTTCATTTAAACTTTTCTGTTAGGGCCGGTGGTCAAAAACCATGGAGCATCCTTTTTTCTCTGGGGGGCGTCTATCAAAATGAAAGCTAATTTCAAATTTGTCTCAGCAGAAACTACAAATACACCGGCATATTTTTTATTCCAAGCTTGGACGCTCTTAAAATCTCGGTTGAGCATAATAGGTCGTGTAAGATCTATTAAATTATTTTTAAAATTTGTCTTAAATTTTATAATCAAAAAGTTTTTAGGAAAGCACAATTACATTTACGTCTTATTTATTATAACCTAGATTCTCTTCCAATCTGGGTTTAAGACACTAATGTTGGTAATATAAATTAGATTATGTTAAAAAATTAGATTAAATCTATCTTCAAAGAGTCCAGACGAATTATTAAAGGAAAAAAGTTTTAGAAACTCAAAATCTTGAAGATTAGGGTCTGGATTTAAATTATGTCTGCCTTATATATCTGAGCGGATATGCTGAAGTGAAGTTAACGCTAACGATTTTAGCATTGAAATAATCTCCTTTATTTGTATAATGTCACCAAAACAAATCTTACAACAAATTAATGCTCACCTTAGGGTCCATTAAACATTTCCAATATCTAACCTTCAATGTTTTTTAGCATTTTAAAACCATTTAAAATTAATATAAATCTGTGTTAATGTTATTTAGGGAAAGTGGACTTATTAAAAGGAATATAAAACTTAATTTGAGTTAGAAAATCTTGTCAGTAAATGAATAAACCTTAAAAGGATTTAAGATAACAATTAATTATTTAAAATTTAAAAATCTAAATAAATTTATATATTTTTAATGTTAAATATTTAACAAGCTCATCAGTGTAGAATAAATAGTGATGGTGTATTTTTAAAGTATTCCTTGATGTGAAAGTTGGTTATTTAAAATTCGGTAAGAAAAAATCTAGTCATATTAAGAGTGTGAAGGTTAGCTATTTAAAATTTTTTAAGAAAAAATCTCGTCATGTTAAGAGTTGGTGTGGCCTTGGGATCAAGTTATTTTGACTATTTAGATACCTTAAATTAAGGACGTCTCAAGCCAAAGATTAAAGATGGAATCATGTCAATACTCACACAACTTAACAAACAAAAAATGTTAAATATTCAATAACAAAATTGGATCATTAATGACTTAGATGTCTTTAAATCACTCTGAATCATAGTTTCTCAAACAAAAAATTAAACATGTAAACAGGTCAGTATTCACATAATTTAATAAACCGACAAAAAGTTAAATATTCAAGAACAGAATGTATCCTCATGTGTTTATGTCTGGTTGAAAGACAAAACATCTTGCTTGACTAAACTCAAACAACTGAAGGCTCATGGATTTATAATTCTAATATAGTGATTGGAACCATTCTAGATTATAGGGAGATATATAAATCTGAGTAACTTAATCTACTTTTGCAGAACGAACTCTCCCTTTGCCGTGTGTACAAAAGGCCAGGAGGGTCTGATGAAGAACGGCTCCGAGCAAAGAAACGTCGAATCGAAATTGAAACGATATCAGTTAGTGAAAATCACGAGTCATCTTGCTCAGTGCAAATCCAGGAGTCGGCTAGCATGCGCCAGTGTCAGGCCTACATAGCGTGCAACAACCCAAGAACAACGGCAGAGTCATGCAATTCGGAGATGAAAGCCAGTAGTGAAGATGGAATCGTGAAGCTCGAAGAATTGGCAACAGATATAAAATTAATGCCCAAATCACTAGTCGGGGACCAAAGATTCGGAGCTCACATGGAGTACGGACTACCAAATCCGTTAGAGGACATTCAAGAGCGCATTTACAGCTTGGGTAGAAATCCTTGGAATACTGTCAGTAGCCCAGTTTCTTTAAATGAAGACCCTGAACTACCTTTCACAAATACATGTTTAATGTGTCCGAAAGCACCAGATCAACTTGCCATGGCTGAAGATCTGTATAGTAATAATCTATCTTACCTACTTCTTACTAATGCTTTAACCTATGGCGCCTGTTTGCCAACTTGCTCGGACAAGTTATGGGAGTGGAACCCTGTGCGAAACAATGGCGAGGGTCCATCCTGTTGATTATTTTCTATAAGCATTTTCTTCATTATGGGGCACAGTGTTTATCTAATTTGAGTAAGCTTTACAACATGAGTTATGGGCACAATTTATGCAGTTGGGGACAATTTATACTATCGGCCATTTCAATTCTTTCTGATAAAGCCATGGATTGTCTAGTCAAGTCCACTGGATGCAGTTTCATTGCTTCTCATAAGCATGACTGCATGAATAAGTAACTACAATCACATGTAATGGTCACATTCTTCTTTAGGCTTGGCAGGAGTATCAGTCAATATGAAATGACATTATTAGCTATTAAGTTGTAAATATTTTCAATAGATAATGTTTTATGGTTTATTCTAATAAGGGACTGAATTCTATGTTATTATAACAGTTGATGAGAGACAACTGGATACTGTATATTTTATATGATTAGTTATATAATTTTCTGTATCATTAGAAATTTTAATTGTATATGAAATTTGCAGAGAAATTTTTATCCTACATTTAGGTGTTTTAAAATAAACATTGTTTTTAATTATACGTGGGATTTTAGACATTATTTTATTTTTATTTTTATATATTTAAAAAGGGGATAATAAAGGGGATGATTACAAAAACAAGAATTTCTTTTTGGGTGATTTGGGTGTCTTTTTGTTATATTTGCTATATTTTATTATAAGTTTCTTGTTTATATAAAATAATTTTTTTAAGATTAGCTTTTGTTTAGAGTAAATTAGTCTTACGGTTAAATATTTTGTATCAAAGTTATTAGAAAATTTTGTCCCTGGACTCTTTGGTCACTATAGATTTGTTTTTACTATTATGATGGGATAAGTATGAAAATCTAGTTGTTGAGGTAGCTGTGTTAAAAAAAAGTGTTAAAAAAAAGGGATAATAAAGGGGATGATTACAGAAGCAAGAATTTTTTTTCGGTGATTTGTGTGCCTCTTTGTTATACTTCCTATATTTTATTATAAGTTTTTTTTCGGTGATTTGTGTGCCTCTTTGTTATACTTACTATATTTTATTATAAGTTGCCTGTTTATATAAAATAATTTTTTAAAGATTATTTTATTTTTTGTTCAGAGTAAGTTGGTCCTAGATACTTTGTATCAAATTTATTAGGAAATTTGGTCTATGGACTTTTTGGTCACTAAAGGCTTGTTTCTAAAATTATGATTGCATAAGTATGAAAATCTAGTTGTTGAGGTAGGTGTTAGAATAAGACAGTTTATGTTCATAGATTATTATCCTTTAATATATGTTCTATGATAAAATTTTAGATTAAATAATCTAATCCTACCTTATTATCAATTTTTTTCTACATCAGCAATTTGTTTCCCGTAAATTTTAACTCACAAAACCTTTTCCTTTTAATATTATCCAAAAATTGATAATAAAGTTTAACTACTATCATCATTACTAAAATACATGATGTATAATTTATGGAAACGTCTTGCCATGGTAGCGTATGTGAATAAAATACATGATGTATAATTTATGGAAAACTTGTCTTGCCATGATAGCGTATGTGAATAAAAAAGATATCAATTTTCATATTTTGTTAATTTTTTATTATAGCTGGGGTATATTTTTTATTATAGCTGTGGCATATGGTATAACATATTCTATTTATTTTTTTGGACTAGGTATTAGTTTGTATTTGATAAACAATTATCATATATGAATTTAATTTTTATTATTTTTATTATTATTTAAATTTATTTATTTGTAAGATGATTAGTTGAAGTTTTATTATAGGTTGTTTAGTAACTTTCATTTTTATTAGTTAATAAAAATTTTTTAGTTTTATTTCTTTTTTATCTAATGTTTTGACTTTTATTTTCTTTTTTCTATTATTTCTATTTTCATGAGTTGTAATTTTTTGACAATATTTTCAATTTAAGGTAACTTTTCTTGCTTAAGCAAGAGTCGTACCTTCTATTTCATTCAATCAAAAAACAAATTACATATAATACAACAGTCTTCAAGGAACTGTGGGTGAAGGAAAAACTTTCCTCTACAAGCCGAGGTCACCAAGCTAAGGGCCAAAACCCCAAGCTCAGCCAACAAATCTACCAAACCCTCAAAAAATAGACAAAGCCAAGACTGTGCGGTCTCCCCTCATAGATCGGGCCAGAAACAAGCAAACACTTTAAGAAAAGAAATGGACGCGATGAGGAAAAAGGGAACAGTCCAAAAGGAATTCGGGTCTGAATGGGGGATATCCCTTGATCATGTAGAACACGCGAAAACCCTCGATTCCCGCCATGAAGTGAAACACGCACGAAAGATAATCCACACCCAAACTTGCATCCTTTATCTTAACTGTCGAATCACCTCGCCAGATCCAATGGCGGAGGAAGATGTCGCAGTACCTAGAAGCATGGCGATTAACCACTTGGACCCACCAACATGCTCGATTGTTCCTGACCGTAGATCCGTTGTTCTTGATCTGACGGCAGAGGAACATATCGCACGAGTAAAGAGCACCGATAAATAGCACGCGATGAGGGCAGTAATCTTTCCCATCTCTTGGCCACGTGTAGCTTGGTGAATGGAATCGCTCCCAAATCAGTAAAACCACTTCCCACTTGAAGGGCTTGCGATAAACCATATACCACCCCGATAGTGGTATAGCATCCACAGAAAGAAAAGAGGGGTTATTAAGGCCGCCGAGAAAGCCAGGATTCTAGCCACTCACATCATCCCTTCTACGCCGGTGCCGACCATTCGAGAAGTGGAGTCTACCGAGCCACTTCCAGCTGAAACATATATTTTTGTACTTACCCGGGATGAGGAGTCCAACATTGTCCTACATCCCAAAAAATACCACACTACAGAAAAAACAATTCATAATGAATCCAAATCAGCTAGAACTTGCCTCCGCGGCTCTGGTTTGAAACACCATCATGTCCTCTTTTGCCTAGTCATGACAATGCACCTTTAATCTATTCTGAGGCATCCCTTGCCAACTCATTGCAACCCGACTATTGGTATAGAGCACCCCTTGATTGGCGAGAGTGTTCGCCAATTTATTGGTCGTCCTTCTCATATGGTTGAAACTAACTGTACGAAGGTGCAGGAGGTGAAGCTGGATTCATTGAAAGACCTAGAGCAGCCTCTAGTGTTTTGAGACATTTTTCGGCTCCTTGCCACAGCTGATTCTTTTGACCGAGTTAATGATTAACTCAGAATCAGCTTCGACAGTCACATTTTGGTGATTATCCTGCTCCAGGAATTCTAAACATTGCTCAAGAGCCATTAATTCCGCCATATTGTTAGTGGCTCTTCCTAAATGGCAGTGGAAGATGAAAAGAATACTTCTATTTTCATCCCTTAACACCCCTCTAAAGCCAGCCATACCTGGGTTTCCTTTTCAAGCCCCATCAGTGTTGAATTTCAAAAAACCATGAGGGGGAGGATGCCAGTAATCCTGGTCAATATCCATTTTCATGACCTTCCTATCCAAGCCTTGTGGTATAAGCCCCTGCATGCCCATCTGAAGAAGTATCTACATTTCAGCTTCTGTAGGTGGGTTCCTAGGGGAAATTCGTACTATAGTACCAACCGTTTCCTTAAGCTGTCTTAAGATCTACTCGAAAAGGTGTTGGGAGGATCTCTTTTCATTTTTGAAGATTCTGTTGTTCCTTTCTTTCCAAACATTCCATATTATGAAGCTTGGCGTGAGAGCCCAAGCTGAATCTAGAAATTCATAATCAAAGAATTTTTGTCTCCAGTTGATTAAGGTATTGTTGATAAGCCCTTTTTCTCTGTCGGTCTATTTGAAAACAGTGGCAAAAGTATCCCACAACTTGCAGGTGAAAGTGCAGTTATTGGAAAGGTGCTCCATTGTTTCATCTTTGGCTTCACAGAGTTGGCATCTAGAAGATCCTAGAACACCCCTCTTCCGAATGTTATCCCAAGTCATAATTTTCTTATGATGAACCAACCATATGAAGAGTTTAATCTTCATCCAACCTTGATGTCTCCATAGGTTCTGCCAAATCCTATCTGGTACCTTGGAATCCAGCTCAAAGAGTATGCATTTTGCCTCCTTAAGATTGAAGGTACCTTCATTATTGTTGCCCCATCTGAGTTGGTCATGCCCCCTGTCACTAAAATCTTCCTTTGTTCCAACATTTTCATAAGCGCCTCTGCTTTTACTTTCAAGGGGCTATCCTCCCTATAATCTATGTTTCTCCATGTTCTCCACTTTCCTACACTATTGGTTTGATCCCAAAAATCGTTTACCTTAAATAACCCTTTGTTACCTATCACATTCTTGAGGTCCAAAAAGTCCTCTCTTAACAGTGTAGGTTCTTGTTGCCATTTATCCTCCCAAAATAAAGCAAGATCTCCCTCTCTGATTTCCAAGAAGCTATTTTTTTGAACTAAGCCTCTGTTCTCCCAGGCCTTATTCTAGATGTGTGAGCCCTTTATGCTACCAGACATCCTTATGTGATCATTATTTTCCTAAGTTCTGGCGTATTTTTCTTTCGAGATACTAGCCCACTGAGCCTTTGGGTCTTTTACCCAACACCACCATAATTTTGCCCCTAAAACTTTGCTTAATACCTCTGGATCATCCAATCCAAGACCCCCATGGTTTTTAGGTTTTCAAATCTTAACCGAGGCTACCAAGGCCCATTTCTTTCTTTCCTCCCCCTTGCTCCAAAGAAAGTCTCTTTGAATGGTTCTGAATTGTTGCAAAACTCATTTTGGAGCTGGAAGGGCTGATAGCATGAAGATGGGAATTGATTGAAGAACAACTTTTATAAGCACCAACCGACCAGCGAAGTTTAAAGATCTAATAGTCCATTTTTTAATTTTATCCTGCATCTTATTAATCAACAGCTCCCAAATGCTCTTGTGCAAAGGTTTAGCAGTTAGAAGAACTCCCTAATATTTTGAAGGGAGGACATCCCTTTGAAATGCCAGAATTCTGGAGATATTCCTTTGAATAGCAATATTGGTGTTAAAGAAAAAAATATTAGATTTGGAGAGATTAACTTCCATACCTATAGCCATGGAAAAGTCACACAGGATTTGTTTATATGCTAGTGCTTCTTTGACCATGGGGATTCCCTACAGCATAGTGTCATCAACAAATTTCTGATGAGTCAAAGCCTTTCCAGTCTTAGAACGTTGGAGACCCTTGATCTCAGCAACTTCTTTCGCATGCTTGATAGATCGACCAAGTCCTTCCAACATGAGGATGAAGAGAAAGGGAGAGAGCGGATATCCCTATCTGAGGCCTCTTGAAGGAATAAAAGACTCTGAGGGGGAACCATTAACCAGAATTGAAAATCTTGAAGAGGTTACAAGGGCCATGACCCATCTTACCCAGTTGTGATCAAACCCAAAAGCAATAAGGACCTTCATGACATAGGTCCAATTCAACTTATCGTAAGCTTTGGCTAGGTCCAATTGCATGATCATTCTAGGCTTCCTATTGCTTTTCAATGAGTGCACCACCTCATGCGCTTGAATGATGTTATTGAGAATTTTTCTGCCCTCCACATAACTAGATTGTTCCACAGAAACTAGAGTAGGAAGAAGAGGTTTGAGTCTATTGGAAACAACCTTGGATATTATCTTGTATACCACATTGCACAAAGCTATTGGTCTAAACATGTCTAGAGTCTGAGCGTTGTCCTGTTTTGGGATTAGGGAGATGAAGGAGGTATTGAGCACCTTCAAAATAGTTCTATTCATCCTAGAATCTTCTACTACATTCAGAATATCCTGTTTAACAATGTTCCAACAAGCTTTAAAGAAATCCACATTAAAACCATCAGGGCCTGGTGCTTTGCAATTCTGTATTTCTTTGATGACCTCACTAACCTCCTCTTCAGTCACTGGCCTATTAAGGTTGAAATTATCCTCTCTAGATACTAGCCTAGGTATATTCCTTGTTAAGTCCCTGATAAAATGCTCTCTATCTGAAATGGTTTCCTTTGCTATACCTCGAAAGTGTTGAACTAACACAGATTCTATATCTTCGTGGGAATTAAGTTGATGACCTTTCTCTTCCTTGATCAAAGAGATTCAATTATGAGATCTGTTTGCCATGGTGGATCTGTGGAGAAATATGGTGTTTCACTCTCCTTCTTTTAGCCATTGAACTCTAGATTTTTGTCTCCAAAATATTTCCTCTTGTTTACATAAATTATCCCAATCTTGGTGATGTTTGGTGACTTGATCATTTCTGACTTTATCAAAGCCAACCGTGATAAGGTCTTGGTTGAGATCCTGCAATTTATCCTCAACAACTTTTTTTGCTTCAAAAATATTGCCAAATTCATTCTTGTTCCAATCTTTAAGTCTAAGCTTGATGTGCTTTAGTCTTTTACGTAGTAGGAACATTCTTGTACCCTTAATATTGAAATATTCAGAATACCAATTTGCAATGTTGCTAATGCAATCTCGGTAGGGGAGCCAGATATTTTCAAATCTAGAAGGTCTGTTCCTAGGGGTACCAATGCCCTGAACATCAAGTTGCACAAGCCAATGATCTGAGCCTCCAAAGGGGAGAATTCTTGCTATCATTTCCTTTTCGGTGAGCATTAGGTCTTTTGATATTATGAATCTATCCAACTTTGAGGCTACTTGAGATTATCCACCTCTTTTATTGTTCCAGGTGAAGAGACCATTATTCGTATCGGTGTCAACTAGCTTCATATTATCTATAAAAGTTTGAAATGCAGGAGAGTCTTTGCCTAAGGTTCTGGTTCCCCCTTTTTTCACTGAAAGTGAATTGATCATGTTGAAGTCCCCGCCCATGATCCAAGGTATTCCTACATGTCCGTCTCTGAGATCCACAAGAGAATATAGAAACCTGAGTTTATCATCCATTATTTGAGGGCCATAAACGTTTGTGACCAAATAAGTCTCCCTATCTCCCACAGGTTGAATAACCACTAATAAATAATTCCTAGATGCCTCAGCATCTACTATGCCAATCTTTTGGGGGTTCCAAAGAGTGAGTATGCCTCCTACTGTATTCTCTTCTTTGACTTCTAGAAACTCAAATCAATTGAGCCATTTGCTGTGAATTACTTTTATTTTTTGAATGGAACATTTAGTTTCCTAGATGAAGATCATATCCATAGCTTCTTGTTTCATTCTATTACTAAGTAATCTTTGTTTTCTCTTACTACCTAGATGCCTGATATTCCAAGATGTGAACTTCATAATTAAAGATTTGTAAAGGAGTAGCTCATTAGGTCTTTCATCTTACCTGAATCTATCATTAAATTTCCACATTTCATCAATAGCTCATTCTGCTTTTTCTTGCCTCTTTTCTTTCATGGGTTTCTAGGTGCTAATCCTGGTGTGGTTCTCATAGTTTTCACACCTTCGTTGCCCTGCCTTTCATTGTTTCTATGCCTTTCCAGTCCTTTAGCCTGAGTTTTACATAGGAACAACTGTTGTACTCTATTGAACTCTTCTTTAGGTAATGATTCCACCCCTCCCATGGTTCCCTATTTCAAGAACCCTTCCAGATCTAGGTGTTCTCTATCAAGAATCTCTTGTAGTTCGTGGTCCTCCATTTCCATCTCACTCTGGGTCATTTCCTAGTCCATCTCCAGTTCTACATCACTCATTATAGTCTCTTTATGTTTATTAATATCCTGTTTTTGTTCACTGTCTTCTTGTTTCTCTTTCTCCACTGGACTTCCTTCCATTACCTGATCTACTTTTGTTATCGCTTCTTCTTCTTCGAGTACTTCGAAGTTGTTCAAGCTGGTCTATTTCCCTTCTGTTTGATGTTGCTTTGGCCCCCTTTTGCCTCCTTTTCCTCTATGTACCACTTTGTGAAAGCTTTCAGAATCTTTCATTGTGGTAGCTTTACTCTTGTTTTCTATTTTACTGAGAGGGTCGTCCCTAAATAGGTGTCCATGCTCATGGCATCTGTGACATCTGAATGGAATATTTTCATAATCTACTATTTGCACCCATTCTTCATCAAAAACTTCCAAGATTACCTCATCTGATAGAGCTCCAAATAGATCCATCTGCACACATATTTGTGCAAAGGAAGTGTATTTTCCCCTCGTGGTGGCTGCAGAAGCTTTGACAAAATGCCCTAGTTTATTTCCTATGGCAGAAAGCGATTTTGTTTGCCAGTAATCAAGAGGTAGGGAATAGAGTCTTACCCAGAGCGGGACTGAAGTGAAACTCTCTCGCTTTGGGACAAAATTCATCATCCACGGCCACATGTAGAGGCCTGCTGCAGCATAGAAGTAGGGCCCTCCTTCAAACACCTTGTCTTTATCCTCAATATTTGTAAAGACCACAGTGAAGAACCCCTTTTACCCAAGATGTAGATCTATGCTTCCTTTTAGTTTCCAGTGGTATTTAATCCATGTCTGTAACGCTTTTTCAGTGTGGAATAACCCCATGAATTTACAAATGATTGCATATGTCCTCATGTGATCCCTGTGCGCCTGCAGAGCAAGGTCATTCAAAACTACCCTAGGTGTGACCTCAACTTTGGATTTACATGGTTCCTTTTGTGCTTTGTTTATTTCTCCCTGTTCCTTATCTTCTTCCTCATTTTCTTTTGTGTGATTATTCTCCTTTCATTTGGTCCAATCTTGCTCCTCTTCCATGTTCTTTTTCCTTTCTTCTGGAGGACCTTTGTCATTCTCTATTGGTTTCTTACCTCGGCTGACCATGGCTTGTTTGTATGAGGGAGTGGAGCTCCCTCCTTTGCACCCTTCCATGGAGTTCAACACGTGCAGAAGCCTGCAAACCCTAGTAGTTCGTTCATCTCCCCTCTTTCCTGATCCCGTTCCGTAATGGCATCTTGATCACTATCACATCTCAATTTAAGGTAACTTATTATTATATTAAAAACACATTTCAATAAATTTAATTATAGACAATTATATATATTAATAAAATTAAAAAACACGCACATAAATATATGTATCTTAATATAAATAGTATGATTTTTGGTTATGACATTGAACAATACAATATTTTATTAGTTGTTTTATTTTTGTGATGAAATATTTGTCTTTATTATTATTTTGTTTCATTCAACTATATTTAAGCTAAGCCACATATACTAGCCACTATGTAACCCTTGTTTTAAATTCATTTATAATTACAATACAAATAAATTATATGAAACAATAAATAAGTTTTTATATTATAAATGAAATTTAACATTTTCTTTATCTTTTATTAATTATGCCCAAAATTTTATATAAAACCATAAATAAGTTTTTTTATTATAAATAAAATTTAACATTTTCTTTTATTTTTTTATAGAACTTTTTTAATTACTTCACATACACACATAAATAAAAATTATTATCTAAATAAAGGATGTAACTAAAAATTCTACCCAGCGGGATATTATCTAAATAAAAGATGTAACTAAGACTTCTACCAACCTCCCGCTAGGTAGTAATATTAAGTAAATTTGGATGTTCATTTTATTACTCCAAAGAAATTTATTTCCTTCCATCCGCTACCTTAGTTAAGGAATCTATGATATTATCCTGGTTCTCAATCTTGAGTATAGTTACCTCAGTGGAATCCATTACTTTTTTCATGTAGTTTAATTTCACATTCTTATGCTTTGTCCACATGAAACTTGGGATTCTTTGACAAAGTATTTACACTGTGATTGCTAAAACAAATGGCTTATTGGAAAATGAGCTTATGTTCAAGGCTAATATATTTTCATAAATGACATTCTTCGAAGACCCCAATGTGGTAATTTACTTTTCTTTATTATTGAAAAGGAAACTAATTAATAACCCTTACTCTTCTAACTCATAGCTCCTTCAAATATCTCCTTCAAATATCATAAATGTAAAGACACATGATGACTTTTAATTTTCCACATTATCTGGTTAATAAACATGAACAAATTCATGCATCTAAAACTTCTTATTTCCATTTAATTCATAAGGGATAACATAGTAATTGGTACCTCATAAGTTAGTAACGATCTTATTGACAATTGTTCAATGATTTGTACTTAGATTCCATTTACCTACGTAGAACTAAAATTGCATGTGTAATAACTATTATTATGCACACTATTACATAGGTAAAGCTACTATTTGCACCAGCATATTATTTATTACCTGTTTTTTCTAGGATTTATTTTAGTAGAAAAATTAACTCCCACTTGAGATGAACTATTACGTAGGTTATATTTATCATTACAAAGATATCAAGAATTTTTTTCACACTTTTCATTCGATTCATATATAACTTTTTGTTTTTACACCTCTCTTTGTGCTTCATTTCTCAAATATTAGTGCAACTCAGCTAAGTCCTTCATGTCAATCTACGATGAGGAATGGGACCTAATATCTTTGGTTAGTTTATTATATCACTAATAAAAATAATATTTTTAAAATGCAAACAAATGTTGTTATTTTCATATCCATTTACACCACTTCAAAATAATAGGTAACTACCATTGCCAACAAAAACAAATATAAACCATCTTGTCCACTAGATAAAACATCTCCTCCTAAAAAACAGTCCCTACTTGAGAGTGTTCCTCTACTATGAAACAAACCTAATATTGCTTCATAGAACTATATGCATGATATTTCTGCTTGAACAACCTTTTACATTCATCTATCTTCCTTCCTTAAAGGAAATTATGTGAATACCAATTTTGTTTCAATTCAATGTCGTTAATTAGTCTTCTTTGTGTTTCTTTTGTCAAGGGTGTCTTCACTCTTAAGAAATTAGTAAGAAATTGTTTAGAATTTATTGGCTCATAACGAATTTATTGGCTCATTATCGATGGAATATAAAGTAAAATAATTAAAATTAGTTAGTTCATTGACATAAATATTGGTTGTCTTTCACCCGCAAAATATCCTCCTATAATTGTGACCTGAATTAGGTTGATCATGGTGAGAATGTTTATTTCATTTTGTACTAATGAAACATTTACTTCTCATTTATCAAGAAATTTTTCTATGATAGCTACTCAAGTTGATAGTTAGTACTAGTTTGGAAATGCAAAAGCACTACATGACGTAAGTCTTCAATATTGTTAAAAATACTTCATACTATTCTTTACAAGGTTTCTCCTCCTTGAAGATCACATTCAGGATTGCGGGTATTACCAATGATTAAATAAAATTCATAACATGTAGCACTTATCTCGTCTATATATCCAATCAATATGCACTTACCTATTTTCCGGTATACTTCTTCCTATCTACTTTCGATAACTATGTATAAGCATCACATACAAAAACATTGAAATGTGAAATAAGCACTCCTCTCCACTCTAAGTTCATTCCAGTTTTTTGTCACCCGAAACATAACTATATGTTTATTAGTGAAATAGTTTCTTATAGTAACAACTTTATTAAAAAAAACATTCGCAAACCAACATTTCCTTTTTTGCTTCATGCTGTATGCATCAAGGTTTGGTTCAATCTCTCAACAACACCATTTTGCTAAGGATTAAGGAGGGTGGTCTTCTTCCTTATAGTACCATGATAGTTTTAAAGGAAATAAAAATTCATTGAAAAATACTCACCATCATTATCAATTCTCATTGCTTTTACTTCTTTTCCACATTTCCTTTCCGCCAAGGAAATAAACATATTAGAAAATTAAGCATATAAATTTTCTTTTTTACAAAGTGAACCCACAAATTTCATAACAAGCCTTCAATGAAAGTTAAAAAATAGTGCAATCCTCAATTGGAAGCATCCATTTTAGGCCCACAAGTATCAAAATGAAATAACAACTCAAGCAGGACTTGAATTTTACTTTTACTCAATAGAAGCTAAATTCATTTTTGTTTTCAAGCACAAAATCCTCCTAAAACATAACATATTCATTCAAAACAAAAATTTACCCCATGGGAGGTGTTACCAAAGAGAGAATGTAAGAACATTTGATGTATAATCAACTATTTGAAGGATACATAAGACAATGAATGAGATTCAACTAATGCGATTTCTAGTTTTAAAATCAATATGTATCCCTCTTCAACATGTTGGTTAAACAATGCCCATGGGGAGCCATGGTTAGATGATTTGGGCTATTCCTATCATATAACTTCTCGTATGAAATGATTGATGATCTATGAAGAATCATAAGTACATAATGTTTTTCCTGGAGAAAATTTCAATTTTAAAATTATGAAACAATATAATAATAAGGTCCATGCAAAGATAAATCCCTGAAGTAGATTCGTAATGTGTCACATATATATAATAATAAGGTCCATGCAAAGATAAATCCCTGAAGTAGATTCGTAATGTGTCACATATATATAATGATAAGGTCCATGCAAATATACATCACTGAAGTAGATTCATAATGTGTGACATATATTTGGATTGGAATGAAGAATAATTTCAACGCGCCAAACAAATAATTCATGGTTTAACACAAAATTCTTTAAAGGATGTTGCGAATTGATTCAATGGGCCATTATTTTGATAAAGGCTATTCAACTTGCAACTTTGTACAAGTTGGATGTTACTAATCAAGCCACAAATAGTAGCATTATAGAATCTAAAAAAACCACAAATCAATAATTGAGTTGAATTAATAAAATATCATGTTGTGGTATTGCGAGATGGGATATCTTGGTGAAAATAAATTATATGATATGTGCACTAAAATTGGTGTCCAGCTAGTCATTGATATGAAGGAATCTTTTGTATTTTGGGAGGAATTGGTGCTTGAAAAAATGAATTTAGTTTCCATTAAGTAAAAGTAAAACTTGAGTGGTGCTTAAGTTATTTCATTTTAATATTTGTGGCCCTATAGATGTTGCTTCCATCGAAGGATTGCACTATTTTATAAATTTCATTGATGATTTGTTACAAAATTTTTGGCTTCGCTTTATAAGGAAGAAAATGTATGTGCTTGATATTTTGAAGATCTTTATTTCCATGGTTCAAAAGATAAGTGGAAAGAAGTTGAAGGATTCGGGAAGAGCTAATGGTGGTGAGCACTGTTTCAATGAAAAATTATTTTCTCTCAATATTCTATGTTACTACAAGGAAGAATCCTTCCCTAAATATTTCTTAGCAAAATGGTGTTGTTGAGAGGCTAAAAAAACCTCTATACACAAAGCATGTACCACAAAAGAAATGTTGGTTTGTCTAAAATATTTTGAATAAGGTTGCTACTATAAGAAACTATTTATTTAATAAACAAATAGTTTAGTTTTGGGTGACAAAACATTGGAATGAGCTTGGAGTACAAAGAAGTGCTTACTTCACATCTCAAGGTTTCTGGATGTGAGGCTTATATACATGTATCTAAAGTGGATATGAAAAATTATAATGAGAAATTAGATAAGTGCATATCTATTAGATATATATAGAAGGGATCAAAGTGTTACATGTTGTGAAATATATTTTAGCATTGGTATGCCCACATTAGGAATGTGATCTAAAAGAAGGAAAAACCTTCTGAGTATCAGTATGAAGTATTTTTAGCAGTAGTAAATACTTACAACATGTGGCACTTCTGCATTACCAAAATAGTACTAAATATCAACTTGAGTAATTATCAAAGAAAATGTTCTAGATGAATGAGAAGAAAATTTTTCATTAGGACAAAATGAAAATACACATTGTAGGCATGATTAGCCTAATTCAGGTCAGAATTTGAGGAGGATATTTTGTGGGTGAAACACAACAAATATGTATATCAATGAGGAAACTAATTTTAATAATTTTTCTTGATATTCCATGATTTATGAGCCAAGAAATGCTAAATAATTTCTTAACAGTGAAGACACCTTCAACATGAGAAAGACATAGAAGAAGAAATTAATGACTTTGAATAGAACTAAAATTGGTATTCACATAATTTCCTTCAAGGAAGGAAGATAGATGCATGTAAAAGGTTGTTCAAGAAGAAATATCATGCATATGGTTCTACGGAGCAATGTATGTTTTGTTTAGTAGTAGAGGAATACTCTCATGTGGGGAGTATTTGTTGTGAAGGGACGTTCTCTCTAGTGGACAAGAATGTTTATATTAGATTATGTTGGCATTAGTAGTTGCCTATTATTTTGAAATGGAGCAAGTGGATATGAAGCAAACAAAAATTATGCCATTTTCTTGTATTTTAACAATATTATTTATTAAGGATTATAAGAACCTAACCAAGAATATGAGGTAAAAATCTTCATCTTCGTTTGACATGAAGGACTTCTCAGAGTCACATTAATATTTTGGAATTGAGGCTGAAAGAGAAGTGTAAAAACAAGAGGTTCTATATGAATCAAATGAAGTATGTGGAAAACATACTTGAGCTCTTTAGAATGGTTAAATCTAAACTAGCTAATAGTTCATCTCAAGTGAGAGTTAATTTTTGCACTTAAATGAATCCTAAGAGAAAAAAGAAGTAATAAATAATATGGAAAAAGTATCATATGCTAGTGGTATCTAATAGTGTGCATAAGACTATATGTTACCAATGTAATTGTAGTTGTAATTAGGTGAATAAAATCTAGGTGGAAATCATTGAACAATTTCCAATTGGATGATTACAAACATATGAGGTACCAATAACTATGTTAGTCACTATGAATAAAATCTAAATCGAAAGCTTGAGATGCTTCAGTTTAGTTTGTTGATACTTATTAGGAAAGTAATGTGGGGAATGAAAAGTTGTCAAGTGTCTTTCTATTTATGATATTTGGGAGGGTTATGAGTTGGACGAGTGAGGGTCATCTACTTGTTTCCCTTTTCAGTATAAATAAAAAGTAAATTATAACATTAGAGACTTCCAAAGATGTCATTTATGGAATGATATTAGAGTTAAACATAAGGCCATTCTCTAATAAGTCATTTGTTGTGGTAGTGAGAGTGTAATTACTTTATGAAAGAGTCTCAATTCTCATCGAAACAAAACATATGCAAGTGAAATTCAACTACATAAAAAAAATAATATACACCATTAAGAAAGCCATACTCAAGATTAACAATCATAATGTTATAGACTATTTAATTAAATTAATGAATAGAAAGAAGTCAATTTGGTATACTAAGATGATAATTTAACCTTGCTAGATATTACTATCAAGTAAGAAATTAGTTAAAAAGATTGGTAAGTGAGAATTGGTAAAATCTTAATACTTATATCATTTATTTAACTAATCTATTTACTTATATATGTAATACTTAAAAGAAATTCCCAACCATTTATTTAACCTTATTTATAATTAGGTTAAGAACCATTTTATTTGTAAGGTAAAATACTTTTAAGAATAATAAACACTTAAAAGTAAGGGCAAATAGTAAATTTTATCAATAATGAAATATATATATATATATTATTATTATTAGAATATATGTTTCTTTTTTATTTCTTATTATTATTATTTTATATATATTTTTATTATTATTGCAAATTTAAATATAAACTAATTTAAAATAAATATTAATAAAATATTAAAACTAATAATTCTTTATTCACTTAGAGTACCATTGCAAGACACGTTTTCCATAATGATTACGTTTTTTTGTTTATTGCTTTTTTTTTACCATTATTTTATTTTAATTGACAATCGAATTGTTCAAACGTTATTTTTACAAAGGGATATATTATGAGTATTGATGGTCTTTTTAATTACTATTACGTTTTATAATTTATAATAAAATTTTAAGTTAAATGATCCAATTATATCATACTGCTGACTTTTTTTGCTTCAACAGTTTATTTCCCCTAAATCAATTTTTTTAATATTTCAAAATATATAACGAATTTAATAATAAAAATATATAATATATTTATTAATTTTATTAATTATTGTTTAATTTTTTATTAATTTTAATTTTGTAAATTAAAAAAAAATATTATCATAAATTTACTTTAAAATGTAAAATTTGATTAAAAAAAAAATACATGTTATTTCAAGAGAATTGATTTTTTACACCAATACATTCTATTATACATTTTACACTCCATACCCCTCATTGCACATTCTACAAAAGTGATATCTAATTTCATCCCTGCTCAAACTGAGTGTCTTTTAAAATTATAAAATAATAATATTTAATTAATAAAAAAACTATATAAGTTTCTTTTAAAATTAAAAGTTAATAATTAATAATAACACTGTCTGCTGGAACAATCTCCTTAGGGACCATACTAAAATGCCTGTTTTTGCTGATATCCATCTTTTGAATCTTCCGACATGGGCCAATCTCTGAATCCTCCCCAGTTGGCCAATCTCTGGTGGAGCAGTACCCGTTAATTGATTTCCATCGATCATAATGAATCCAAAGCAAATAGCTTACCAACGGATAAAGGTCGAAAGACACTAATAGGATTATTGGAAATACTCATCCACCATAACCTGCAACATACATTAATTTTTTTCTCGAGTATGCTCCCACTCAAATCATTGTTCTTCAATTCGATTAAATACAACATGGGTAAGAACTGGAAGTCAGAAGGAATCGAACCACTCAAATAATTTTTCCCTATCGGGATTGTATTCAGGGATTTGCATGTGTCCAGAGACTTAGGAATGAGGACGGAGAATAAATTGTTTTGTCTAATTAATTTCGCAAACCTTTCACCACTGCAGAGATTTGGAGGGATCGGACCAGTTAGTTTGTTATAAAAACATACATTTCCATTAGTTTTCCGTTAATGTCGAGTCACCGAGGTGGGAAACCTAAAATACTTTTTCTGCTTTCACAGAAATAAGCGTGGCCGCATCTCCGTGGAATGAAGAATTGAGGAAATGAGACGATGGATCTAGAAACAAGGCAGGGAGGAAAATAGACGAGTGCAAGGCAAATTTTGGCACCCTCATTTTTTAATACACGAATCTACGGTATTGGCAATGCTTTTATTGTCACTGGATCAGAAAAGAGGCCCAACATCTACAATCTGAAATTAACACAGTGAAAAAACCAAAATGGTGCAGCCCCTAGAGGGACGGAGAAGAAAACGTGCAAATATAACCAATAGTTTCTATAAAATTGTAGAACTGAACGGAGAAGAGGAGTTGTAAGAACAAGACGAGATGTTGTTTAGGGTATTGTTGATAATCCCTTTGGCCCTCTTAGTTTGTTTGAAAATTGTGGCAAAAGTATCCCACAACCTGGAGGTGAAAGTGCAGTTATTGAAAAGGTGCTCCATTGTTTCCTCTTGGGCTTCACAGGACTGGTATATGGAAGGTACCAGAACACCCCTCTTCCGAATGTTATCCCAAGTCAGAATTTTCTTATGATGAATCAACCACATGAAGAGTTTAATCTTCATCCAACCTTGATGTCTCCATAGGTTCTGCCAAATCCTATCTGGTATCCTCGAATCTAGCTCAAAGAGTATGCATTTCGCCTCCTTAAGATTGAAGGTACCTTCATTATTGTTGCCCCATCTGAGTTGGTCATCACCCTTTGTCACTAAAATCTTCCTTTGTTCTAACATTTTCATAAGTGCCTCTGCTTTTGCTTTGAAGGGGCTATCCTCGCTATAATCTATGTTTGTCCATGTTCTCCACTTTCCTGCACTATTGGATTGATCCCAAAAATCTTTTACCTTAAATAACCCTTTGGTACCTGTCTCTTTCTTGAGGTCCAAAAAGTCCTTTCTTAATAGTGTAGGTTCTTGTTGCCATTTATCCTCCCAAAATAAAGTAAGATCTCCCTCTCTGATTTCCTAGAAGCTATTTTTTTGAACCAAGCCTCTGTTCTCCCAGGCCTTATTCTAGATGTGTGAGCCCTTTATGCTGTCAAACATCCTTATGTGATCATTATTTTGCCAAGTTCTGGTTTATTTTTCTTTCCAGATACTAGCCCACTGAGCCTTTGGGTCTTTTACCCAACGCCACCATAATTTTTCCCCTAAAACTTTGCTTAGTACCTCCGGATCATCCAATCCAAGACCCCCATGGTTTTTAGGTTTGCAAATCTTATCCCAGGCTACCAAGGCTCATTTCCTTCTTTCCTCCCCCCTGCCCCAAAGAAAGTCTCTTTGAATGGTTTTGAATTGTTGCAAAACTCCTTTTCGAGCTGGAAGGGCTGCTAGCATGAAGATGGGTATTGATTGAAGAACAGCTTTTGTAAGCACCAACCGACTAGCCAAGTTTAAAGATCTGATAGTCCATTTTCTAATTTTATCTTGCATCTTATTAATCAACGACTGTCAAATGCTCTTGTGCAAAGGTTTAGCAGTTAGAGGAACTCCCTAATATTTTGAAGGGAGGACATCCCTTTGAAAGCCCAGAATTCTGGAGATATTCCTTTGAATAACAATATTGGTGTTAAAGAAAAAAATCTTAGATTTGGAGAGATTAACTTCCATACTTGTAGCCATGGAAAAGTCACACAGGATTTGTTTATATGCTAGTGCTTCTTTGACCGCGGGGATTCCCTGCAGCATAGTGTCATCAACAAATTGCTGATGAGTCAAAGCCTGTCTAGTCTTAGAAAGTTGGAGACCCTTGATCTCAACAACGTCTTTCGCATCCTTGATAGATCGACCAAGTCCTTCCATCATGAGGATGAAGAGAAAGGGAGAGAGTGGATCTCCCTATATGAGGTCTCTTGAAGGAATACAAGTCTCTCAGGGGGAACCATTAACTAGAATTGAAAAGCTTGAAGAGGTTACCATGGCCATGACCCATCTTACCCAGTTGTGATCAAACCCAAAAGAAATAAGGACCTTCCTGACGTAGGTCCAATTCAACTTATCGTAAGCTTTGGCTAGGTCCAATTGCATGATCATTCCAACCTTCCTATTGCTTGTCAATGAGTGCACCACCTCATGCGCTTGAATGATGTTATTGAGAATTTGTCTGCCCTCCACATAACCAGATTGTTCCACAGAAACTAGAGTAGGAAGAAGAGGTTTGAGTCTATTGGCAACAACCTTGGATATTATCTTGTATACCACGTTGCACAAAGCTATGGGTCTAAACCTGTCTGGAGTCTAAGCATTGTCCTGTTTGGGGATTAGGGAGATGAAGGAGGTATTGAGCACCTTCAAAATAGTTCTATTCATCCTAGAATCTTCCACTACATTCAGAATATCATGTTTAACAATGTTCCAGCAAGCTTTAAAGAAATCCACATTAAAGCCATCAGGGCCTGGTGCTTTGCAATTCTGTATTTATTTGATGACCTCACTAACCTCCTCTTCAGTCACTGGCCTATTAAGGTTGAAATTATCCTCTCTAGATACCAGCCTAGGTATATTCCTTGTTAAGTCCCTGATAAAATTCTCTCTATCTGAAATTGTTTCCTTTGCTATACCTCGAAAGTGTTGAACTAACACATCTTCTATATCCTCATGGGAATTAAGTTGATGACCTTCCTCGTCCTTGATTGAAGAGATTCTATTATGAGATCTATTTGCCATGGTGGATCTATGGAAAAATCGGTGTTTCACTCTCCTTATTTCAGCCATTGAACTCTAGATTTTTGTCTCCAAAATATTTCCTCTTGCTTACATAAATTCTCCCAGTCCTGGTGATGTTTGGTGACTTAATCATTTCTGACTTTATCAAAGCCAACTGTGATAAGGGCTTGGTTGAGATCCTGCAATTTATCCCCAGCAGCTTTTTTTGCTTCAAAAAATATTTCCAAATTCATTCTTGTTCCAATCTTTAAGTCTGAGCTTGATGTGCTTTAGTCTTTTATGTAGTAGGAACATTCTTGTACCCTAAATATTGAAATCTTCAGACCACCAATTTGCAATGTTGCTGATGCAATCTGGGTAGGTGAGCCAGATATTTTCAAATCTAAAAGGTTTGTTCCTAGGGGTACCAATTCCCTGAACCTCAAGTTGCACAGGCCAGTGATCTAAGCCTCCAAAGGGGAAATTTATTGCTATCATTTCCTTGTCGGTGAGCATTAGGTCCTCTGAGATTATGAATATGTCTAACTTTGAGGCTACTTGAGATTATCCACCTCCTCTATTGTTCTAGGTGAAGAGACCATTACTCGTATCAGTGTCAACTAGCTTCATATTATCTATAAAAGTTTGAAATGCAAAAGAGTCTTTGCCTAAGGTTTTGGTTCCCCCTTTTTTATCTGAAAGTGAATTGATCATGTTGAAGTCCCCAAACATGATCCACAGTATTCCCGCATGTTTGTCTCTGAGATCCACAAGAGAATCTAGAAACCTGAGTTTATCATCCATTATTTGAGGGCCATAAACATTCGTGACCAAATAAGTCTCCCTATCTCCCATAGGTTTAATAACCACTATTAAATAATTCCTAGATGCCTCAGCAACTATTATGCTAATCTTTTGGGGGTTCCAAAAATTGAGTATGCCTCCTGCTGTATTCTCTGCTTTGACTTCTAGAAACTCAAATTGATTGAGCCATTTGCTGTGAATTTCTTTTATTTTTTGAATGGAACATTTAGTTTCCTAGATGAAGATCATATCTGGAGCTTCTTGTTTCATTCTATTACTAAGTAACCTTTCTTTTCTTTTACTACCTAGACCCTTGATATTCCAAGATGTGAACTTCATAATTAAAGATTTGTAAAGGAGTAGCTAGTTAGGTCTTTCATCTTACTTGAATCTATCATTAACTTTCCACATTCCATCAATAGCTCATTCTGCTTTGTCCTGCCCCTTTTCTTTTGTGGGTTTCTAGGTGCTAATCCTGGTGTGGTTTTCATAGTTTTCACACCTTCGTTGCCCTGCCTTTCATTGTTTCTATGCCTTTCCAGTCCTTTAGCCTGAGTTTTCCATAGGAACAACTGTTGTACTCTATTGAACTCTTCTTTAGGTAATGAGTCCACCCCTCCCATGGTTCCCTGTTTCAAGAACCCTTCCAGATCTAGGTGTTCCCTATCAAGAATCTCTTGTAGTTCGTGGTCCTCCATTTCCATCTCACTCTGGGTCATTTCCTGGTCCATCTCGAGTTCTACATCGCTCATTATAGTCTCTTTCTATTTATTAATATCATGTGTTTGTTCACTATCTTCTTGTTTCTCTTTCTCCATTGGACTTCCTTCCATTACCTGATCTACTTTTGTTATCGCTTCTTCTTCTTCGAGTACTTGGAAGCTGTTCAGGCTGGTCTGTTTCCCTTCTGTTTGATGTTGCTTTGGCCCCCTTTTTCCTCCTTTTCCTCTATGTACCACTTTGTGAAAGCTTTCAAAATCTTTCATTGTGGTAGATTTACTCTTGTTTTCTATTTTACTGAGAGGGAAGTCCTTAAATAGGTGTCCATGCTCACGGCATCTGCGACATCTGAATGGAATATGTTCATAATCTATTGTTTGCGCCCATTCTTTATCAAAAACTTCCAAGATGACCTCATCCGGTAGAGCTCCAGATAGATCCATCTCCACACATATTCGTGCAAAGGAAGGGTATTTTCCCCTTGTGGTGGCTTCAGAAGCTTTGACAAAATGCCCTAATTTATTTCCTATGGCAGAAAGCGATTTTGTTTGCCAGTAATCAAGAGGTAGGGAATAGAGTCTTACCCAGACCAGGACCGAAGTGAAAGTCTCTCGCTTCGGGACAAAATTCATCATCCACGGCCACATGTAGAGGCCCGCTACAGCATAGAAGTAGGGCCCTCCTTCAGACACCTTGTCTTTATCCTAAATATTTGTAAAGACCACAGTGAAAATCCCTTTGCCCCAAGATGTAGATCTATGCTTCCTTTTGGTTTCTAGTGGTATTTAATCCATGTCTGTAATGCTTTTTCAGTGGGCCATAACCCCATGAATTTGCAAATGATTGCATATGTCCTCATGTGGTCCCTGTGCGCCTGTAGAGCAGGGTCATTCAAAACTAGCCTGGGTGTGACCTCAGCTTTGGATTTACATGGTCCCTTTTGTGCTTTGTTTTTTGCTCCCTGTTCCTTGTCTTATTCCTCATTTCCTTTTGTATGATTATTCTCCTTTGATTTGGTCCAATCTTGCTGCTCTTCCATGTTCTTTTTCCCTTCTTCTGAAGGACCTTTGTCATTCTCTATTGGTTTCTTACCTCAGCTGACCACGGCTTGTTTGTATGAGGGAGTGGAGCTCCCTCCTTTGCACCCTTCCATGGAGTTCAATACCTGCAGGAGCCTGCAAACCCTAGCAGTTCGTTCGTCTCCCCTCTTTCCTGATCCCGTTTTGTAATGACATCTTGATCACTATCGCATCTCAATTTAAGGTAACTTATTATTATATTAAAAACACACTTTAATAAATTTAATTATAAACAATTATATATATTAATAAAATTAAAAAACACACACATAAATATATGTATCTTAATATAAATAGTATGAGCTAATCATATTTCTTAATTTTTGGTTATGACATTGAGCAATACAATATTTTATTAGTTGTTTCATTTTTGTGATAAGATCTTTGTCTTTATTATTATTTTGTTTCATTCAACTATATTTAAGCTAAGCCGCATATACTAGCTACTATATAACCCTTGTTTTAAATTCATTTATGATTACAATAAAAGTAAATTGTATAAAACAATAAATAAGTTTTTATATTATAAATAAAATTTAACATTATCTTTTATTTTTTATTTATTATGCTAAAAATTGTTTAAGTATATAAATAAAGTGATTTTTGAAAAATATAAATAGAAATACGGATTTTTCTTAGAAATAAAAAATAAAAATAGAAGATTGGGAACTTTTTTAATTACTTCACATACACACATAAATAAAAATTATTATCTAAATAAAGAATGTAACTAAAAATTCTACCCAGCGGGATATTATCTAAATAAAGGATGTAACTAAGAATTCTACCAACCTCCCGCTTGGTAGTAATATTAAGTAAATTTGGAGTTTCATTTTATTACTCCAAACAAATTCTTTCCTTCCATCCGCTACCTTAGTTAAGGAATCTATGATATTATCATGGTTCTCAATCTTGACTATAGTTACCTCAGTGGAATCCATTACTTTTTTGATGTAGTTGAATTTCACATTCTTATGCTTTGTCCACATGAAACTTGGGATTCTTTGACAAAGCATTTACACTCTGATTACTAAAACAATGGCTTATTGGAAAATGAGCTTATGTTCAAGGCTATTATATTTTCATAAATGGCATTCTTGGAAGCCCCCAATGTTGTAATTTACTTTTCATTATTATTGAAAAAGAAACTGATTAATAACCCTTACTCTTCTAACTCATATCTCCTTCAAATATCATAAATATAAAGACACATGACAACTTTTACGTTTCCACATTATCTGGTTAATAAACATGAAAAAATTCTTGCATCTAAAACTTCTTATTTCCATTTAATTCATAAGGGATAACATAGTAATTGGTACCTCATAAGTTAGTAACGATCTTATTGACAATTGTTCAATGATTTGTACTTAGATTCCATTTACCTACGTAGAACTAAAATTGCATGTGTAATACCTATTATTATGCACACTATTACATAGGTAAAGCTACTATTTGCACCAGCATATTATTTATTACCTGTTTTTTCGTAGGATTTATTTTAGTAGAAAAATTAACTCCCACTTGAGATGAACTATTACGTAGGCTATATTTATCCATTACAAAGATATCAAGAATGTTTTTCACACTTTTCATTCGATTCATATATAACTTTTTGTTTTTACACCTCTCTTTGTCAGTGCAACTCAGCTAAGTCCTTCATGTCAATCTACGATGAGGAATGGGACCTAATATCTTTGGTTAGTTTATTATATCACTAATAAAAATAACACTTTTAAAATACAAAAAACTGTTGTTATTTTCATATCCATTTACACCACTTCAAAATAATAGGTAACTACCATGGCCAACAAAAACAAATATAAACCATCTTGTCCACTAGATAAAACGTCTCCTCGTAAAAAACAGTCCCTACTTGAGAGTGTTCCTCTACTATGAAACAAAGCTAATATTGCTTCATAGAACTATATGCATGATATTTCTGTTTGAACAACCTTTTACATTCATCTATCTTCCTTAAAGGAAATTATGTGAATACCAATTTTGGTTCAATTCAATGTCGTTAATTATTCTTCTTTGTGTTTCTTTCGTCAAGGGTGTCTTCACTGTTAAGAAATTAGTAAGAAATTACTTAGAATTTATTGGCTCATTATCTATGGAATATAAAGTAAAATAATTAAAATTAGTTAGTTCATTGACATAAATATTGGTTGTCTTTCAAAATATCCTCCTATAATTGTGACCTGAATTAGGTTGATCATGGTAATGATTATTTCATTTTGTCCTAATGAAACATTTACTTCTCATTTATCAAGAAATTTTTCTATCATAGCTACTCAAGTTGATAGTGAGTACTAGTTTGGAAATGCAAAAGCACTACATGACGTAAGTCTTCAATATCGTTAAAAATACTTCATACTATTCTTTACAAGGTTTTTCCTCCCTGAAGATCACATTCATGATTGCGGGTATTACCAATGATTAAATAAAATTCATAACATGTAGCACTTGATGTTGTCTATATATCCAATAAATATGCACTTACCTATTTTCCGGCATACTTCTTCCTATCTACTTTCGATAACTATGTATGAGCATCACATCCAAAAACATTGAAATGTGAAATAAGAACTCCTCACCACTCTAAGTTCATTCCAGTTTTTTGTCACCTGAAACATAACTGTATGTTTATTAGTGAAATAGTTTCTTATGGTAACAACTTTATTAAAAAAAACATTCGCAAACCAACATTTCCTTTTTTGCTTCATGCTGTATGCATCAAGGTTTGGTTCAATCTCTCAACAACACCATTTTGCTGAGGATTATGGAGGGCGATCTTCTTCCTTCCAGTACCATGATAGTTTTAAAGGAAATAAAAATTCATTGAAAAATACTCACCATCATTATCAATTCTCAATGCTTTTACCTCTTTTCCACTTTTCCTTTCCGCCAAGGAAATAAACATATTAAAAAATTAAGCGTACAAATTTTCTTTTTTACAAAGTGAACCAACAAATTTCATAACAAGCCTTCAATGAAAGTTACAAAATAGTGCAATCCTCAATTGGAAGCATCCATTTTAGGCCCACAAGTATCAAAATGCAATAACTCAAGCACGACTTGAATTTTACTTTTACTCAATGGAAGCTAAATTCATTTTTGTTTTCAAGCACAAAATCCTCCTAAAACATGACATATTCATTCAACACGAAAATTTACCCCATGGGAGGTATTACCAAAGAGAGAATGTAAGAATATCTGATGTATAATCAACTATTTGAAGGATACATAAGAGAATGAATGAGATTCAACAAATGTGATTTCTAGTTTTAAAGTCAATATGTATCCCTCTTCAACATGTTGGTTAAACAATGCCCATGGGGAGGCATGGTCAGATGATTTGGGATATTCCTACCATATAACTTCTCGTATGAACTGATTGATGATCTATGAAGAATCATAAGTACATAATGTTTTTCCTAGAGAAAATTTCAATTTTAAAATTATGAAACAGTATAATAATAAGGTCCATGCAAAGATAAATCCCTGAAGTAGATTCGTAATGTGTCACATATATATAATGATAAGGTCCATGCAAAGATACATCACTGAAGTAGATTCATAATGTGTGACATATATTTGGATGGGAATGAAGAATAATTTTATTGCGCCAAACAACTAATGCATGGTTTAATACAAAATTCTTTAAAGGATGTCGCAAATTGATTCAATGGGCCATTATTTTGATAAAGGCTATTCAACCTGCAACTTCATACAAGTCGGATGTGACTAACCAAGCCACACATAGTAGCATTATAGAATCTAAAAAAATCATAAATCAATAATTGAGTTGAATTAATAAAATATCATGCTGTGGTATTGCGAGATGGGATATCGTGGTGAAAATAAACTATATGATATCTGCACTAAAATTGGTGTCCATCTAGTCATTGATATGAAGGAATATTTTGTATTTTGGGAGGAATTTGTGCTTGAAAAAAACGAATTTAGTTTCCATTGAGTAAAAGTAAAACTCATGTGCTGCTTAAGTTTTTTCATTTTAATATTTGTGGCCCTATAAATGTTGCTTCCATCGAAGGATTGCACTATTTTATAAATTTCATTGATGATTTGTTACAAAATTTGTGGCTTTGGTTTATAAGGAAGAAAATGTATGTGCTTGATATTTTTAAGACCTTGATTTCCATGGTTCAAAGGATAAGTGGAAAGGAGTTGAAGGATTTGGGAAGAGCTGATGGTGGTGAGCATTGTTTCATTGAAAATTTATTTTCTCTCAATATTTTATGGCACTACAAGGAAGAATCCTTCCCTAAATATTCCTTAGCAAAATGGTGTTGTTGGGAGGCTAAAAAAAACTCTATACACAAAGCATGTAGCACAAAATAAATGTTGGTTTGTCTAAAATATTTTGAATAAGGTTGTTACTATAAGAAACTATTTCTTTAATAAACAAATAGTTCAGTTTTGGGTGACAAAACATTGGAATTAGCTTGGAGTACAAAGAAGTGCTTACTTCACATCTCAAGGTTTTTGGATGTGAGGCTTATATACATGTATCTAAAGTGGATATGAAAAATTATAATGAGAAATTAGATAAGTGCATATCTATTAGATATATATAGAAGGGATCAAAGTGTTACATGTTGTGAAATCTATTTTAGCATTGGTATGCCCACATTAGGAATGTGATCTGAAAGAAGGAAGAACCTTCTGAGTATCAGTATGAAGTGTTTTTAGCAGTAGTAAAGACATACAACATGTGGCACTTCTACATTACCAAAATAGTACTAAATATCAACTTGAGTAACTATCAGAGAAAAGGTTCTTGATGAATGAGAAGAAAATTTTTCATTAGGACAAAATGAAAATATACATTGTAGGCATGACTAGGCTAATTCAGGTCAGAATTTTAGGAGGATATTTTGTGGGTGAAAAACAACAAATATGTATATCAATGAGGAAACTAATTGTAATAATTTTTCTTGATATTCCATGATTTATGAGCCACGAAATGCTAAATAATTTCTTAAGAGTGAAGACACCCTCAACATGAGAAAGACATAGAAGAAGAAATTAATGACTTTGAATAGAACTAAAATTGGTATTCACATAATTTCCTTCAATGAAGGAAGATAGATGGATGTAAGAGGTTGTTCAAGAAGAAATATCATGCATATGGTTCTATGGAGCAATGTAAGTTTGTTTAGTAGTAGAGGAATAATCTCATGTGGGGAGTATTTGTTATGAAGGGACGTTCTCTCTAGTGGACAAGAATGTTTATATTAGATTATGTTGGCATTAGTAGCTACCTATTATTTTGAAATGGAGCAAGTGGATATGAAACAAAAAACAATTATGCCATTTTCTTGTATTTTAACAATATTATATTTATTAGGGATTATAAGAACCTAACCAAGGACACCATGTCCCAATATTCATCTTCGTTTCACATGAAGGACTTCTTAGAGTCACATTAATATTTTGGAATTGAGGCAGAAAGAGAAGTGTAAAAACAAGAGGTTCTATATGAATCAAATGAAATATGTGGAAAACATACTTGAGCTCTTTAGAATGGATAAATCTAAACTAGCTAATAGTTCATCTCAGGTGAGAGTTAATTTTTGCACTACAATGAATCTTAAGAGAAAAAAAATAATAATAAATAATATGGAAAAAGTATCATATGCTAGTGGTATTCAATAGTGTGCATAAGACTAGATGTTACCAATGTAATTGCAGTTGTAATTAGGTGAATAAAATCTAGGTGGAAATCATTGAACAATTTCCAATTGGATGATTACAAACATATGAGGTACCAATAACTATGTTAGTCACTATGAATAAAATCTAAATTGAAAGCTTCAGATGCTTCAGTTCAGTTTGTTGATACTTATTAGGAAAGTAATGTGGGGAATGAAAAGTTGTCAACTGTCTTTCTACTTATGATATTTGGGAGGGTTATGAGTTGGAAGAGTGAGGGTCATCTACTTGTTTCCCTTTTCAATATAAATAAAAAGTAAATTATAACATTAGAGACTTCCAAAGATGTCATTTATGGAATGATATCAGACTTAAACATAAGGCCATTCACTAATAATTCATTTGTTGTGGCAATGAGAGTGTAATTACTTTATGAAAGAGTCTCAATTTTCATCCAAACAAAACATATGCAAGTGAAATTCAACTACATAAAAAAATAATATACACCATTAAGAAAGCCATACTCAAGATTAACAATCATCGTAATGTTATAGACTATTTAATTAAATTAATGAATAGAAAGAAGTCTATTTGGTATACTAAGATGATAATTCAACCTTGCTAGATATTACTATCAAATCATAAATAAGTAAAAAAGATTCGTGAGTGAGAATTGGTAAAATCTTAATACTTATATAATTTATTTAACTAATCTATTTACTTATATATGTAATACTTAAAAGAAATTCCCATCTATTTATTTAAACTTATTTATAATTATATTTGTGAGGTTAAAAACCATCTAAAATACTTTTAAGAATAATAAACACTTAAAAGTAAGGCAAATAGTAAATTTTATCCTCCATCATCATCATCATCATCATCATCATCATCATCATCATCATCATCATCATCATCATCATCATCATCATCATCATCATCATCATCATCATCATCATCATCATCATCATCATCATCATCATCAAATTTAAAATAAATATTAATAAACTATTAAAACTAAGAATTCTTTGTTCGCTTAGAGTACCATTGCAAGACACGCTTTCATTATTTTTTTGTTTATTGTTTTTATTTTTTACCATTATTTTATTTTAATTGACAATCGAATCGTTAAAACATTATTTTTACAATTGGATATATTAGTAGTGATGGTCTTTTTAATTACTATTACGTTTTATAATTTATAATCAAATTTTAAGTTAAATGATTCAATTACTGACCTTTTTTTGCTTTAACAATTTACTTCCCCTAAATCATTTTTTTTAATATTTCAAAATATATAACGAATTTAATAATAAAAATATATAATATATTTATTAATTTTATTAATTATTGTTTAATATTTTTATCAATTTTAGTTTTGTAAATTAGCAAAAAAAATTATTATGTAAATTTACTTTAGAATGTAAAAGTTGATTAAAATAAAAAATTAAAATGTTATTTCAAGAGATTTGATTTTTTACACCTCAATACATTCTATTGTACATTTTACACTCCATACACCTCATTGCACATTCTACAAAAGTAAGTGATATCTAATTTCATCCCTGCTCAAACTGAGTGTCTTTTAAAATTATAAAATAATAATATTTAATTAATAAAAAAACTATATAAGTTTCTTTTAAAATTAATAATTAATAATAACACTATCTGCTGGAACAATCTCCTTAGGGATCATACTAAAATGCTTGTTTTTGCTGATATCCATATTTTGAATCTTCCGACGTTGGCCAATCTTTGAATCCTCCTCACTTGGCCAATCTCTGGTGGAGCATTACCGGTTAATTGATTTCCATCGATCATAAGGAATCCAAAGCAAATAACTTACCAACGGATAAAGGTAGAAAGACACTAATAGGATTATTGGAAATACTCATCCACCATAACCTGCAGCATACATTAATTTTTTTCTCGAGTATGCTCCCACTCAAATCATTGTTCTTCAATTCGATTAAATACAACATGGGTAAGTACTGGAAGTCAGAAGGAATCGAACCACTCAAATAATTTTTCCCTATCGGGATTGTATTCAGGGATTTGCATGTGCCCAGAGACTTAGGAATGAGGACGGAGAATAAATTGTTTTGTCTAATTAATTTCGCAAACCTTTCACCATTGCAGAGATTTGGAGGGATCGGACCAGTTAGTTTGTTATAAAAACATACATTTCCATTAGTTTTCCATTAATGTCGAGTCACCGAGGTGGGAAACCTGAAATACTTTTTCTGCTTTCACAGAAATGAGAGTTGAGGAAACGAGACGATGGATCTAGAAACAAGGCAGGGAGGAAAATAGACGAGTGCAAGGCAAATTTTGGCACCCTCATTTTTTAATAGACGAATCTACGGTATTGACAATGTTGTTATTGTCACTGGATCAGAAAAGAGGCCCAACATCTAGAATCTGAAATTAACAAAGTGAAAAAACCAAAATGGTGCAGCCCCTAGAGGGACGGAGAATAAAACGTGCAAATATAACCAATAGTTTCTATAAAATTGTAGAACTGAACGGAGAAGAAGAGTTTTAAGAACAAGACGAGAAGGAGATGTTGACCTGCAGTCCAAGGACAACAACTTGACAATATAAGGTGAAAATTAATTTGAACGGGTCAATGTGAAAGAAACAAATTTATTTCAAACTAGGAAATTTAAGTTAATTTTATAAGTATCTAATATTAAAATGTAAAATGTAGAGTAATATTGTAATGTCTCCATGAAAGTGTAAATATTTTATTTTATCACACTAAGAAACAAAATTGGATATTATTGTTATTATTATTGTTTGAAGTGATTAATGTTGTTAATTATTAAAGAAAGGAAATGGTTTGAATATTAATAGACCTTGTAACTTCTCATAACAAGGAAGTTAGGAAAGGAAGTTGCCAGAAACCCTAACTACCTTCCTTAGTTGTGAATGCTCCAAAGAAAAAGGGAGTGGGGGAAGGAAAAACCGTGCTGAAAGGTCAGACGGTAGATGAGCTAAGTCTGGTGATGACTAGATAGCAACAACACTTAGTGCAAAACTTGCAGAAGATAGTGGTCTTGTGAGCAAGCTTGGGGGGAGATTTGGTCCTAATGGAAAATCTCATGGTCAAGAGGTTTGAAAACAACAAGTAGCAAAAGTGACTTCTACAACTGAGGTTTTTCCTTCTTTAAGCAACTCAAGTAGGTGGTATCACCCTCGAACTAATCTATTGATTAAGCTATAGTATGTGTCATAGAATTATATCTTGGAAAATACTAAAATGGTATAGTTAATATTGAGAGGATATTATATGGAATTCGTTAATACTGTTGTTTTAACTGTACAGAACTAGTTACTTTTGTACTTAAACGAACGAGCATTATGCTAAAAGCTCTTGTAGAACTTAGACTCAGGAAAATGACATGCTGAAGTTCTTTATTAAGAAGAGAAATAAACTGAAGGATACCAGTACCATGAATAATGGAAAATAAACTCATAGAGGTAAATAGCACAGTTCTACACCTCAGAGGAAAGTAGTAAGAATGACTAAACAAATGGTCCTTGCAAACAATAAGAAAAAAAAACTGAACTAGCTTATTCAAAAAGGAGAATGTTTAAATTATAGTACAAGGAGATCCATAAGATTCTTTCTTGAAACCCTTTACAAAGATGGTATTTAACAAAAGAAAAGAGTCTACAGAGTTGTGAATAATGGAATATTAATCAAGGCACTAAACACTGATATACATATATATCAATTCTAGAATACTCAAAAGGATTCTTACTCTAGCCTTGAGTTTGGTAAAAGAATTCTGACATACAGTGGGAAACTCAGTTATCCTGTTTTCACCAATACTAAGCATCATAAATTACCAGATATTGAAAGACTAGAAGTAAGCCATCACCACGTGAGAAAGGTACTTCATTATCAAATTGAGAACAGAGTAGCATATTAAGTGAGAGGCAACATCATATTAAACATATGGAACCACGTCTCAATAAACACACAAGATTCCAGTGCTACACATTTAGAGCAAAACTATTTGAATACAAAAGTAGCATTTAGAAAACGAGAACCAATTTATACGTAGCAACTACAGAGTCCTTAAATTACGCCAAACGAGAGCCAATTTATACATACCAACCAGTGAGTCCTTAAATAACATCAGACCTCGAAAGGTCTGCCATTCTGCGCTAACAAGTGGAAAAAAGTTATGTCGCAAATTCCTTGCAGATCCTCTAACTTCAAAAAAAATATAACTATGCTGGTATGGCCTTATCTACAGGCCCCACAACCAAATTAGGAAAGCCCTGGAATAGGCACTGAGGATGATTGTATTTCTCGACAATTGATCCCAGGAGGGAAAGAAAAGAGTAAACCTTAGTAAGATCTCCAGAAGGAGAAGATTTTAAACTGCATGGAGAAGAAAAATTATATAAATTTAACAATAGAAACTCCATCTGACCCCAAAACTGTAAAATCCTTAGAAATCTCCCATGACCTGGAGCATCTAGCAACAAATCACCCAACCATTGTACCTATACAGTTGATATAAGATCTGAGCAGTTGATAAGGCTTACCCGTAAACCATCGAGCTACCAAAGTAGTAGGGGAATCCATGAATTCCTCCTGGAAACCTCCTAAGCCTATATGCCTTGTTTCCATTACACCTGCAGATATAGTATAACATTGATTTAAATAGAGAAATAGTTTTAAATACAAGGGAACAACGATAAACAATTGCAGAGTTGAATCTTTATAAAAACTCACCGAATATACTGCACAGGGAAGGCAAAGCCAACAGCTCTGGCCACATAATCCTTTGTATTTGTCAAAAACTCATGAAAAAAAACCCTAAGTCTCAGAGCCAAGCCTACAAGAGAGGAAGTTTAGGAAGCAGGAGCGACGACCAAAGAACTAAGGGGCATGATGAGGTTCATCACCAACATACGAGGCAGTATAGTTTCCCGATTAAAGGCTAACCCTTGGATCAAACACTCAACTTTACCACCATCGATGAAACGAGAGTCTCGAGGTGGGCAGCTGCGGAAGGACAATCCTACTGGTGCCATGTTACCATGGGAGAGCATATAAGAAATTCTAAATCCAAATGTAAATCAACCAGCAGTGTTGTTATGGAAAAACTTAAAGAGAGAGATGCATGTAAAATTAAACCTGTCAGAGTCCATTGAGATATGGTCCTTTGGTGCACGGTATTATAAAGCCTAAGTACACTGAGATTAATAATATAAACATGATCTGTTGTTAATGATCAGGGTTATAAATCATTTGAAACTCAGTGAAATCTTTTATTTTCTTGTACTCATGCCATGATAGTATTTACTATGGTAAAAGAATATTTATTTATTTTATTTATCTTTTTTATGTTTTGTTATAGAGGTATGACAAGTGGTATCAGAGCCAAGGTTACCAAATTGTGGCCTCTGGCATTATACTAGTAAGTACATTCAATTTGTGTTAACTCACTAATTTGTTCAGGTTCAGGTTCAGAAACAAAAAAAACAATGGAATATGAGAAGAACGGACAGTGTTCCACATAGAAACGTGGAAAGCCTAGGACCTGCAACATTTCTTGAAAATAATCCTGAAGTATGGGTACAATTAGGAGAAGAACCTCGCAACACCAATCTTACGATATTGGAAACGGTCCAAGAATTAAAGAACTATATGGCCCGACTACGGATAGACAATGCAAGATTAATGTTGGAACAGGAAAAAATTATGAAAAGCCTGTCTGATAAGCAGAATTAGTGCCAGCTGATTCCAAGTCTCGAGCAAGGACGTATGTCAGGAGAACAAGAATACTGCATGAAATATGTGGAAACAAAAGGAGGGGAATAAAATCAAGAGGAGAAGTCGAATAATGCCTCTGAGCACCCAACACCAAAAAGGTAGTGGACAAAATTACAAGCGGAGTTTCGAAAAATAAAACTGCCACTCTTCGATGGAGAGCTAGAGGAGGAAGCTGAAGCCTAGCTTATTAACATGAATAAATATTTCCAACTATACGAATATGATCACAACTTAAAAGCTCATTTGGCCATTTTCTAGCTACAAGAGAAGGCCACCTTATGGTGGGAGGAGGTCAAGACTGTATGAGGGGTAAGTGAACAAAATATAACCTGGGAAAAGTTCCAAAAATATTTTAAGGAAAGATATTTGACTAAACGATTTTACGAAGAGAAGGGAAAAGGATTCCATGACCTACGGCTTGGACAACAAACAATGGATGAGTTTATTACCTGATTTACCTCGTTACTTCGATATGTACCTTACATATCAGAGGAAATGAAAAGGTACAATGGTTCGTCAGTAGTTTACCCTTGTCTATGAGAGAGTGAATTGAATTCGATAATCCAAAAATGATGAATGAGGTTATACGAAAGGCCATGATATGCTATCAGCAAAGCAAGCAGAAATGAGAAATTATGGGAAAGAAATGGGCTGACAAGAAAGGTAATAAGGTTGCTACGGGGAATAAGGGAAATTGTGGCAATATCAGCAAAGGATTTTCCAATGGAAAAATCAACAGAAATCCACATAGAAACTAGTCTAGATTTAGACCTCCCCATGAACCCAAATCTAGTGAGAAATCACGTAAATTGAAAACGAAGTGACAACGAGACCTCCAGTACAATGTTGGGGATGTGGAGGGCCAAATTATTTTAAGAACTGTCCTAACCAGAAAGGCACTGAACAGATTTCGCAGATCCACGAAGCATCTACCATAGGCGACGTAGCCCAGAGTATCCCAAAAATTAATGCTGCTCTTGAAGATCATCAGGCAGAATACCAGCCGACTATGGTGGAGTTTGAAGGAAAATCTTTGATCATACTATATTTGTTGTAATTGATCTTGGCGCTACGTTAAGTTATGTTAGTCATAAGATAGTGGAGCAATCCAAATTATAGGTTGTCAAGCTTAAAAACCCCTGGCTAGTACAACTAGCAACAGGGGCAAAGAGATGTGTGTTGGCCAAGGTCAATAACTATCCTTTGAAAATAGCAGGTCAGCTTTTGGCTGCAGATCTAAGCATACTTCCCCTTGGATCATATGACGTGTTGATAGGCATGGACTGGTTGGGAAAGCACTGGTCCATTATAAACTATAAAACAAAAACTATCTACTATAAGAATGAACAAGGAGATAAATAGGAGATGCAAGGCATCCTGAGACGATTACAAATATGGCCAATAACCACCTCTCAACTGGCAAAGTGCATCAAGAAAAGATGTCAAATTTATGCTATTCAAGTTGGATATGCCAACTCAAAAGACAAGACTGTCACCCTGGAAAGTATTCCAGTGGTTCAAAATTTTGCAGATTTGTTCCCTGAAGAAATACTAGGACTGCCACCCAGGAGAGACATAGATTTCACTATTGAACTGGTGCGAGGAGTAGCCCCAACATCCCGAGCTCCTTATCATATGATCACACCAAAACTGAAAGAACTAGAAATGCAATTACAGGAGCTACTTGATAAAAATTACATCCACCCCAGCGTGTCGCCCTAGGGAGCCCCTGTGTTATTCGTCAAAAAGAAGGATGGAACCCTTCATATGTGTATGGACTACCGTCAGCTTAATAAATTGACAATTAAAAACAAGTACCCTTTACCCCATATAGATGAATTTTTTGACCAAGTAAAAGGGGCAACCGTATTTTCAAAAATTGATTTACGATTAGGATACCACTAGATTAGGATCAAGGAGGAAGATATAGCTAAGACTACCTTCAGGACTCTCTATGGACACTACGATTTTGTAGTGTTACCCTTTGGGTTAAACAAAACCCTCGCGACATTTTTGTGTTTAATGAACAATATATTTCACCAGTATTTAGATAAATTTGTGTTAATTTTTGTGGATGACATACTGATATATTCCCGGAATATTCAAAAACACAAGGAACACCTCAGGCTAGTATTGCAAACTCTCTGGAAATGTCAACTCTATACTAAATACAACAAGTGTGATTTCTTTAAGGAACAGATTCAGGACTTAGGCCACATTATTACCAAAGATGGAATCATGGTAGATTCTAAAAAGATAAGGACCATAACGGAATGGCCAATGCCAAAGGACGTAACGGGTATAAGATGTTTCATGGGATTGGCAGGATACTATAGACGGTTTGTGGAAGGATTCTCTAGAGTAGCCTATCCTATCACCTCCCTACAGAAAAAGGGAAAAACTTTTAAATGGACCACAGAATGTCAAAAATGTTTTGAGAAAATCAAGCATTTGCTCACCACCGCACCTATTTTAACCATAGCAGATCCAAGTAAGAATTATGTGGTGTGCACATATGCGATCAAGGAAGGGGTAGGTGGAGTACTAATACAAGATGGAAAGGTAATTTCCTATGAGTCTAGGAATTTGAAGGAACACGAGCAGAAATATTCTGCTTATGATTTAGAATTGGCAGTCGTCATTCACACTTTGATGATGTGGCGTCACTATTTGATGGGTAAAAAGATTTTGTTAATGACGGACCATCACAGTTTGACTAATTACTTCAATCAACCTAATTTAAATGCTAGGCAGGCTCGGTGGGTAGATTTCCTAAGTGGATTCGATTTCAAGATTAAACATTTGAAGGGGAAAGAGAACCGGGTCGCTGATGCTTTAAGTCGAAAGGTACATTATCTCTATGAAACTTCTTACAGCAAAGGGCGAACTACTTTCAATGAGTTGATTAAAAAAGTAGCAGAGCAAGACCAGAAATATCAGCAAATAGGACAGTGAGCTCAAAACTCAACCAGTCATGAATATCAGCAAGGATATGCGATGGATTCCATGGGTATGTTGAGTTATAAAAGAAGACTATACGTACCCAACGAAGATAATATTAAAAGTTTGATTTTAAATGAATTTCATAAAAGTCCCTATGCAGGACACCTAGGGTACCAAAAGCTAATTACCACACTACGAAAGGATTACTATTGGCCTGGCATGAAAAAATATGTAGCAAATATTTTACACGTTGCTTAGAATGTCAGCAAGTTAAAACAGAACATCAGCACCCTGCTGGGTTACTACATCCACTACCAATCCCAGAATGGAAGTGGGAGACCATCTCTTTAGATTTTATCACAGGATTACCCAAATCCAAAAAACACAATGAGTCAATCATGGTGGTGGTAGACAAATTAAGAAAATCAACCCATTTTATACGAGTACAATACACCTTCAGAGTGGTACAGATTGCCATTATTTTTATGCAAAACATTTTTAGGCTGCATGGGTTACCTAAAACTATAATTTCTGACTGCAATGTAAAGTTTAAATCAGCTTTCTGGAGAACCCAGTTTGAAGGATTGGGTACTCAATTAAATTTCAGTACTGCCTATCATCCTCAAACAGACGAACAAACAGACGAGTCGATCAGGTAGTAGGAGATATGCTAAGATCATATGTAATGCAGTAACCATCTAAATGGGAAGACTACATGCAACTAGCCGAATTTTCTTATAATAATGGCTACCATACTTTCTTACAGTTGAGCCCATTTGAAGTGTTGTACAGACATAAATGTCGCACACCAGCCATTGGGGGGGGGGGACCAGAGGATAGGTTGATGCTGGGACCCGAGATGTTAAAAGAGATGGAAGAAATGGTTAAGAAGGTACGTTCCAACTTAAAGGCAGCCTAAGAACAGAAAAGGAATTTCACCGATTAGAAAAGGAATTCCAGAGAATACCAAGTAGGGGACCATGTATATGTGAGAATACGAGCTAAAAAGAGTACGTTACAATGGAGCGGGTGTGCTAAGCTGGCACCCCGGTTTTGTGTACCATTTCAAATTTTAGCAAGGGTCGGGCCAGTGGCATACCAACTCACCTTACCAAGCCATGTTCAGGTCCACAATGTCTTCCATGTATCGACATTGAAAAGATACGTTTATGATCCTAAGAACATAGTCAGTTGGCAAGATATACAAGTAAGAAAGTATCTTAGGTAGGCCAAATAATTTCTATGATGAAGAAAAAACTAATTCAAATTACTGTTTGTTTCAGGTCGAGCCGGAAGGAGAATTCTTGGTCGAGCCGCTGAATATACTCGAACAGAGATAATTAATGCTGCGAAAACGAGCTATCACCCATGTTAAAGTGCAATGGCAACACTTTGGGTCGGATGAGGCCACCTGGAAGGATGAACAGCTCATGGAAGAAGCATATCCATGGTTGTTTGCAGCTAGAAAACATCGGGACGATGTTTGATTTCAGTGAGAGGAGATGTAATGTCCCCAAAAAACTGTAAATATTTTATTTTACCATAGTAAGATTTAAAACTAGATATTATTTTTATTATTATTGTTTGAAGTGATTAATTTTGTTAATTATTAAAGAAAGGAAATGGTTTGAATATTAATAGACCTTATAACTTCTCATAACAAGGAAGTTAGGAAAGGCAGTTGCCAAAAACCCTAACTACCTTTCCTAGTTGTGAATGTCCCAATGAAAAAGGGAGTGGAGGAAGGAAAAACCATGAGGAAAGGTCAGACGATAGATGAGCTAAGTCTGGTGATGACCAGATAGCAACAACACTTAGTGCAAAACTTGCAGAAGACAATGGTCTTCTGAGCAAGCTTGGGGGGAGATTTGGTCCTGATGGAAAATTTCATGGTCGAGAGGTTTGAAAACAACAAGTAGCAAAGGTGACTTCTACAACTGAGGTTTTTCCTTCTTTAAGAAACACAGGTAGGTGGTATCACCCTCGAACTAATCTATTGATTAAGTTGTAGTATGTGTCATTAATTATATCCTGGAAAAGAATGAACTGGTATAGTTAATATTGAGAAGATATTATATGGAAATCGTTAATAGTGTGGTTTTAACTGTACAGAACTAGTTACTTTTGTACTTAAATGAACCAGCATTATCCTAAAAGCTCTGGTAGAACTTAGACTCAGGAAAAGGACCTGTTTAAGTTCTTTATTAAGAAGAGAAATAAACTGAAGGATACCAGTACCATGAATAATGGAAACTAAACTCATAGTGGTAAATAGCACAGTTTTACACCTTAGAGGAAAGTAGTAAGAATGACTGAACATATGGTGCTTGCAAACAATAAGAAAAAAAAATTGAACTAGGTTATTCAAAAAGCAGACTGCTTAATTATAGTACAAGGAGCTCTATAAGATTCTTTCCTAAAACCCTTTACAGAGATGGTATTTAACAAAAGCAGAGAGCCTACAGAGTTGGGAATAATTGAATATTAATCAGGGAACAAAATATTGATATACATATATATAAATTCTAGAATACTCAAAAATATTCTTACTATAGCCTTGACGAGTTTGGTAAAATAATTCTGACATACAACCAGAAACTCAGTTATCTTGTTTTCACCAATACTAAGCATCATAAATTACCAGGCATTGAAAGACTAGAACTAAGCCATCACCACGTGAGCAAGGTACTTCATTATCACATTGAGAACATAGCAACATATTAAGCAAGAGGCAACATCATATTAAACATATGGAACCACGTCTCAGTAAACACACATGATTTTGGTGCTACACATTCAGATCAGAACTATTTGAATACAAAAGTAACATTTAGAAAATGAGAACCAATTTATACATAGCGACTAGAGAGTCCTTAAATTATATCAAACGAGAACCAATTTATACATACCAACTAGTGAGTCCTTAACTAACATTGGACCTCCAAAGGTCTGCCATTCTGTGCTGACAGGTAGAAAATAGTTATGTCGAGAATTCCTTACAAATCCTTTGACTTCAAATAAAATATAACTATCCTGGTATGGCCTTATCTATAGGCCCCGCAACCAAATTAGGAAAGCCATGGAATAGGCAGTGAGGAGGATTGTATTTCTCAACAATTGATCCGAGGAGGGAAAGAAAAGAGTAAGCCTTGGTAAGATCTCCAAAAGGAGAAGAGTTTGAACTGCATGGAGAAGAAAACTTATATAAATAACAACAGAAACTCCGTCTGACCTCAAAACTGTAAAATCCTTAGAAATCTCGCATGACGTGGAGCATCTAGCAACAAATCACCCAGCCATTATACCTATATAGTCAATATAACATCTGAGTAGTTGATAAGGCTTACCCATAAGCCATTGAGTGACGAAGTAGTAGGGGAATCCACGAATTCCTCCTGGAAACCTTCTAAGCCTATCTGCCCTGTTTCCATTACACTTGCAGATAGAGTATAACAACAATTTAAATAGAGCAATAGTTTTAAATACAAGGGAACAATGATAAAAATTTACAGAGTTGAATCTTTATAAAAACTCACCGAAATTATACTGCACAAAGAAGGCGAAGCCAACAGCTTCGACCACAGAATCCTTCGTATTCGTCGAAACCTCATGAAACCAAACCCTAAGTCTCAGAGCCGAACCTACCAGAGAGGAAGTTCAGGAAGCAGGAGCAAGCACCAAAGAACAAAGGGGCATAATGAGGTTCATCACCAGCAAACGAGGCATTATAGTTTCTTGATCAAAGCCCAACCCTCGGATGAAAGGCTCAACCTTACCACCGTTGATGAAACGAGAGCCTCGAGGTGGGTAGCTGCGGAAGGACAAGCCTGCTCGTGCCATGTTACCATGGCAGAGCATATAATAAATTCTAAATCCAAATGTAAATCGACCAGCAATGTTGTTATGTAAAAGCTTAAAGAGCGATTTGCATGTGAATTTAAACCTTTCAGAGTCCATTGAGATATGGTCCTTGGGTGCACGACATAATAAAGCCTAAGTACACTAAGATTAATAATATAAACATGATTTGCTATTAATGACCAGGGTTATAAATCATCCGAAACTGAGTGAAATCTTTTTTTTGCTTGTACTCATGCCATGATAGTATTTACTACGGTAAAAGAAGTTTTTTTTTCATGTTTTTCTATGGAGGTATGACAAATATTTTTCTAAAAATATTATTTGAACCACACTTGTTGGTTGGAAACACGTGGGTTAAAATATTCTCTCATGTGATTTCTACCAAAAGACTTTGTTTAATTTAATATTATTTGAATTTCTAATAATTTTATATATTTTTTATAAAATTTTCGAAATTTTTTTAGATAGAATAGTTTTATCTTATAAAATTTTATAATTTAGTAAATATTAAAAAAAATAGAAATTAGTGAATTTATTTTGAAGGAAAAACATGGGAAATTAGCTCGTATGTGAAATTAAACATAAAGTTTCAAAGTCTTTGGGCTCTAAAGATATGTAAAAGTTAATACATGTTGAGAGAAGAAGAAAAATAAGAAACCATGTAATATTTTCAATAAAAATACCATCCATCTAAAGTTTGAGCATTGAGGGATTTGATGCCTCTTATAATATCATAAATTCAGAGATACATGGATCTAGGCTAATAAATTAATATATTTAAGGTTAAAATGGACCTATGCTATAGTAGTGTGCTTCAAGTGTTTACTCAATAATAAGCATTAAAGGTTAAACATTTCATTCAAAAAAATGTTTTAACCATATTTTTTTTTTCTATTTTCAATTGTTTTATATAATATGTACAAAGTTAACACTGAAATATTTTAGTTAATGTATATACTAAATTATTAGTAATTAATATGTGTAAATTAATTAATATTTTTACATATATTTAATTCTATATAAATATAGTTGAATTTATTATTGAAATATATTAACTAACATGGATATTTAAGTACTTTTATCTAAAGTTAGCATTAGAATCTTATTTTATTTACTATTTTTTCTCTATATATAAATATACATCAAAATGATATTGAAATATATTACTTGGTATGGATATTCAAATATTTTATTCAAAAACGAAAATTTTTTTGTTTGTCAAGGTAACTCTATTATATTATTAAAATCCCGAAAACATCGTACATCAACAATTGAACTATATACATCATTGTTATCATTTCTACCACACCGGGAAAAATAACAGGCTTAAGAGCTAACAAGAGGGTTTCTCTTAACAAGATTGAGCCTGTAAGCAAGCCAAGATAGCCCGTGCCTTTGGTTATTTCTGAAACAAAGTAGCACAAAAAGAGAATTTGCCAAAATTATACATTACAAAGGAGTTTTGGGGAAAATGGTGGCGGAGCTGCAAAAAACACTACCCTCTCATGTGTGTGGTAGTCAATATGCTCTACCTAGGTGGAGGTGGTCATTTGTTCACTGAAGCTGCCGCTGAAGGCCATCTAGAGAGTCCAAGAGTTCATTCTGGATGTGTTGGATCTCGTTGATGTAGGCCAACAATTCATTTTGATTCATGTAGCGTTGCTCCCTCAGATTTTCCATGCTCAGATAGAGAGTGTTTAGATGAGCCGCTATGGTGTCTAAGGTTTCCAAGGCCTCTATGTGGCTTCGGGAGCAATATGGGGATATGGGCACCTATGCATCAAACTAGCGGCTCTTAGTCGACTCCAAGTCCGAGCTACATATGTCATGTGGCGAACGATTCTCCATATGGTGACCGACTCCTCCTGTGCAGGCACGACCTTGTTGTTGCGACATGCAGACGACTCCTCCTCCTCCTGTTAGACAAACCTGACTTCCCTTAGTAACCCACTAGACCAATCGAATATGAACCAAACACAGAAAAACAAGGCTTACCTCCCTTGCATTGAAGTTCTCAGATTTCCCAATGTAATTCCCGTGCACCTCCCCAGTGCTTGTTGGCAAGCTGGGTGGTGCATTGCAGGTCATGAAGGTAGACCAACCACTCTCGGGGAAGAGCCACGCCCCACGTTCTCTGCTTAACTGTCGCTCCAGAGTAGAAATTCCTTGTCGAAAGAAGACCTAGAGTGAGGCAAGGTAAGTAAGAGCCCCCCACCCACAAACACCGTCCCCGAGACTCCAATTCTTGCTGCTTTAGTTTTTCCTGTGCTCTCCCAGATCCCAAGGCCAAAGTGCTTGCTAGTTCCGGTTGCCAACATACCCTTCAATCTCGAATCCGTCCTGCAACATCGCTCCAAGCCTCCGCCTGAACCAGGATGTCGATACCTCTCTCCTCTCCCTCAGCCAGCACACCCTCCTCATCACCCACCCTCTACAAATGACCATCGTGCCACCTCCTTCCTGCATTAAGTAAAACTTGCGGGAGAGCCCGACTCCCAATAGCCATTAAATCAGGGGTGCTGCACGTGGAGGCCCAACTTGCTCCACGCTCCAACCTGCAACCACCTGTCTCCTTGATTGGACACCCCATCGAGGTTATTTAAAAATGATATTGAAATCATTTTCAATTTCAATTTTTTTATTTCTCTCCAAAAAATTGATATAAAACTATATTAATATCTACATTGAAACAGCCCCAAGAGTTAGCTCAATCGGTCAAATCAAGTGCCTCGCCAATGGGAGGTCACAGGGTCGAATCCCGAAAGCTCTTGGGGTTAGGTCAGTAAATAGGCCGAGGGGTGTTGATGCCTTCGGGTGCGTCCACTCAGTGTTGAACAACCCTGGATGTAGCGGCTACCCATTGACCCGGGTATCCGTGAACCAGAAGTGAAGAAAAAAAAAAATATATATCTACATTGAAATATATTATTTATAATAGTAATGAAACAAATTTGTTATTAATATATATTTATCAAATACCAGATATTAACAATACATTGAATTGGAAAAAAATACACAAATCAATATTCTTTTAAAATCTAAATTTACTATAATCAAAATTATAATTTTATGTTTTTCAATTATTTTATTTTATTTATATAAATCTAATGCAAATTTAAATTAAATATTAAAATATTTATAAATAACTCACATTAAAACTTATTTTTATTATTAATATCTTTAATTAATTAATAATTATGATCTTATATTTTTAAATATAATTCTCCATACTGAAATCTAAAATACCTTCAATACTAATATATAATATTTTTATCAAAATATATTCAAATAAATTTATTTTTTAAAGTTCCAACCTCTTCATCCACATTTTTTAAAAGTAAGCGTGACTTCCGTGAATAGTTGCATCTATCTATTGCGGTGATATATATATATATAATGAAGTCAAAGTGACTTGAAATTCTTAAAACTAAGAAGGATTCAAGAGAGTAATTCCAAATACTCTATCACTCTAGGAATAACACATCAATCAAATAAATTGCATATATAATGTACAGCTGGTTCACATTTAATGAAAATTGAACTCTCTTCATCATATATTGACAAAACAATGTCCTAAAATGTAAAACATTTGTGGTTATGTTCTTTAGGGTTAGATTACTTGCATTAAATGTGCAAAAAAGATTTGGCAATTGTGTTAAAGGTACGTGAATGGATAATACTTGATTGAATCGCTAAGGGAGGGGGTTAGATATTAGATATGGTTTTCCAATTTTGTGTTTCTTTTTATGCCGTTTGAAAAAGGAGGCATCTGCACATGGGCAAAATCCATAAAGGGAATGGTGACCATGTGAAGTATTCATTATCGATGAAAGGTTTTCCAATTTTGTATTTCCTTTTATGCCGTTTGAAAAAGGAGGCATGTGCGGAGGGGCAATATCCATAAAGGGAAAGGTGTTATAAGCTATAAATCATTGTAATCTCAAAGGCGTGATGGTAGCTTCTTAGTTAGGCGTGATGGTACCTAGAGTGATTAATTATATCATTAATAAAATAACCCAATAATTAAATCATTAGGGAGTGTAGGAACAAAAACTCATAAACACTCGTTATATCCTTGTATATGTAGATGAAAGGAAGAAATGAAAAATGGTAATCGATAAGGACGGCAATTATTTAAATTACTCTTTATTGCAGTAAATAATTACATCAAATGTGCATTGGGTTTAAATATAATTGATTTTTGTTATTATATGTAAAGGTCATGAGAATATGGACAACTTAGAATAGGCATGATAATGAAAGAAATGGCGAATGCTAGTAGATAAAGATGTCAATTAATTTTTTATTTTTTAAATATGGGTAAATAATTACATCAAATGTGAATTTGTTTCAAATTTGAGTGGGTTATCTTATTTGCATGTAGAGCTCATGAGAATATGGAAAACTTATGTATGTATGATGTAATGGAATGATTATTTAAACCATTTTTTACTAATGTGTTGGTTTGAAAATCATATCTATTTAAAGGTTTATGAAAGGAAATAATTGTTTTCGTTAATTTTTTTTTATTTATGCATATAATTATTATAGATAGTGCTCACAAATTCCACTACATCATTTTCAAGGAAAGCTCTCTAATCCAATATTTGGTTTTTTTTTTTTATGTAATTTGAAGGGAAGCTTGTAAGAGAATCTCGTGACTATAGTTACTATAATTGATGTCTCTCTTAAAAAACATTTATTTGTACGTCATCTGAAGAATGTGATAATTAGTAATATCAATATAGTAGCCTAGCTATGTAATGATCAACTATATTAACAATCAAATAACCCAATTATCAAAGAATTTGAGGAGATAAGGTAAAGTAAATTCCAAACTATCGAGGTAGCTCACAAATCAAGGAAATATTAGTAGATAAATATGTTAGTTAATTGAATTATTATTTCAAATTTGAATTAAATACTTCCATTAAGTGTGGTTAGGTTGGTTTTGGACTTTATTGATTTTTCTCATATTATGCAGAGGTCATGACAAAATGGAAAACTTCTTCATAAACAATCTAATGGGAAGATTATGTTCATCATGTTTGGTGCACCCTTTTTAAATAATATCTTTATTGAAATTTTAATGTAATGCATTTGCTTAATATTGATGAGAAAATGGAAAACTTCTTCCTAGACAATCTAATGGGAAGATTATGTTCATGATGTTTGGTGCACCCTTTTTAAATAATATCTTTATTGGAATTTTAATGTAATGCATTTGCTTAATATTGATGAAAAAGAAAAATGACTCGAATACTATAACATTATTGCACTATATTTTCACACAAAATATGAAAAACCATCTCTAATACTAAAACATTAATTTATATTTACATACATATGTAGCTGTTGGCGCACTCAAAAACCATTATATCGTTGAACATAATATATATATATAGATAACCATTTTAAAGAAATCTTACAAGAGAACCTTGCAACTTTAAATATTATAACTTATATTTATTTAAATAACATTAATAAACTATATTATCATGTTATTATTGATGAAAAAGTGAATTGTTTGACTACTATAACATCGTTACATTTTTCTTATTTTTTTAAACGAAGTCATCTTATTTAAACCTCAGGTGGATGGAGCGGGGTTGACTTTTATTTTCTTTTAAAAGAACGCATAATATTTTATATGGAGAGAATATTCCAGGCATATCCTTCATCTAAGTCATTGATCGACAACTAAGTCGTTAAGGGAGACTGAACCGTGGACAAAAAAATATTAAAAAGTAGATTGAAAAAAAATGAAATTGAGTGGGTGCCGCATTAGAGGGATTGAAATTACTTTCTAATTTCTTAAAAAATGATTGAAGCGCTCGTCTGCAACTCATGTGTTCCATTCTCCGGCGGTTAGGTCGTGGTGAACATGGTGTTTCAAGAGCCAACGCCATGTTACAAATTTGATTCCCATCGAGGCGATTCCAATCCCGTCCGATTCATTCTAGGTTTCATCCATCTCCTGAATCTCCTTCTGGCTATTACTCAATGACTTCTCAGAGCTAGTTTGTGGGGGCAGGGCTATGAATGAGGCAACGCCCACAATTATTTTTTAAGTGCATTACTCAGCTGTGAGAGATCTTCCGTTACTCATAACGGGGATGGTTGAGTATGGATGTTATCACCATGCATTTATAGATTACATGTTTCAGACATGCATCTTGCAGCAAGTGTAAATCTGCTTCAAATTTGTAAGGTTGGAATTTCGTCTGCAAATCACCCTCAGGGTGTCTCAAATCTAACTTGGAAACCCACAATTTAGAGTTGGTTAAATGTGTTATGGTGACGAGCAGTCAAATTTCCTTGTTCAGGACATGATCATAGTTTAACCATGTTCTACATACATGATTTTTCTCAAATCGAATTTAACCGCTTATGTTATTGGCCCTGAACAGACTGAAATTATTTACGCCTGAAACCATTGTTTATAGCTTGGAATCTAGATTTTATAGAATTCCGGTCAATGTCATGGATCCATTACCATTATGCCTTACGACCTTCACTCAAATATGCGTCCATATCGACCTTCGTGCCTACAACAAGGGCTTTGAATGTCAATCTACCTATCTATCAATTAGGTTAATGTAGTTGAAAGTTGCGATGTATGAACGAGAAATCTTCCTTTACTCGCACTCCTCTTTCTATAGGTGAAAGTTCACCAATTACTTCTTCTTAGCTTTTCTCCTCTTCATTTCCTTGAAATAGTGCATCGAGGGATCTAACCAAACACAACATTGCGATTTATGTTCTTCACAAAGGGAGGGTTGAAGTTTTGTATTGCTTTGTGAGGGAGTTGAAGAAAAAATTGTTTTAACTGCATTAATGTATCCCCGTACATATATATAGATACACACTTCCAAGGATTTGTATTTTCTTTCTCCAGTTATTGATAAACTATTAGGATTCTTCTTTCTCTGGAAAATGTCCCTAATGTTTATTGTGCAAGTAATCCCATCTCTTTATAAATTCATTTATGTTTTGTATCTCCAAATGTCTATTGTAGCTATTATTTATCATTGCAGATACTTCTCAACTTTGAAAAGCTTCTGATTTCTTTTTTTGGGGAATAAAAGAATTGAGTGATTTATTAAAAATTATTATGCCAGATAAACAATGGAGAGTAGGGTTAGGATGTAAATAATGATTTTTTTTTCAATCAATACTAGATAAGAAGAGTATGGATCTTCGATTTAGGCTCTATGTCAGAAGATGAACTATATTTGCAAAGGTATCCATGAAACAACAACATTATCTATTTTGAATATTAGCAGTCACACTCTACAACTTACTAATTGGATCAAGCAACCATGTCTAAGGGAAAGCACATACTCCTCGCAGGAAAATGTATTAAGCTAGGAAATTTTTGCAACATTTATGTGTAACTTCCTAAATTAGTTTCCATATTGCTTCAATGAACACTAGATAAAAAATCATCATTTCATAGAGTAATATTTAATAGAAAGAATAAGGAGTTACACAACCATTAATTGTCATTGTTGTAGCTTATTAACTTAAACTACGTGATGTAACCTTGCATCAATTCCATGATTATTTTAACCTAGTTAGTTAATCACATTCTTCGTAATATAACCATCACATCTTCTAAGGAACCAAAATCATAAAATGGCACAACAACGAATAACATCATTAGACACAGATATACCCTGGAAACCTTGTAGCGTGAAAACCAGGAAACACTTAATTTTATTATTAAGAACACGTAAGGGTGTTCATTCACTCAATCACTTGTAAAAGAGTCCATCCATTAACCATCGGTATAAAACCTTGCATAGAAACAATTCTTAAAAACATGTCTAGCTAGAAGTTATTAAAATAAGCATGATATCATTTACCCACAAATCCTCAAATTAGTTGTTCCTATCATTTGATCATCTTGCAGCTGACATTCTTCATTCTTCTTTGTAAATTTGTTGTTTACCTGCAACAATGTTAAGTATAATCTATACTTTTCGTAAGTTGCCATTCATCCGTGCCATTATTGTTGTTAGCAATCTTTGATATCATAATTAGATAATTATGCAATAATCAATCTTTACTAGTGTTGTTTCAATGCAATTTACCTCTCTCTCTCCTCTAATTTTTTTTCATCTTTCATTAACCAAATATGATTATACAACATATACTTCGTGATTCTCGTCTTCCTCCCTTCTTCCCCCTCAACTTTAATCTATCTTTGCTAATTGCTAATCCTAGCACCTAGCTCTTCATTACCCTACATGGTGTAACTTCATCCCCCTTCATTAAAATATAGCATAACATCCTAAGCTATATCTAAATCTATACTTTGGTTAGGGAAAACATATTATTGTAAGGTTGAGCACTCATCCACCTTGGTTTAAGGTTCTAATGAACATTTCAATGGTTATTTAATTTGACTTGGGGCCATGGCATTAATTTCTTGTCCCTTCACTTGCCATCTCATCCTCCCCGGTACTATATGGTCCAATGCACACCTGCCATCTGCACCAAGTCACATGGGTGCACATGGTGATGACCTACTTTTGGGTTTGTAAACAGTTGAGATATGATAATGGGTTTCAAAGACTAGATTGGCTCTTCTCAACTTTAGTCATGACATAACCCTAACCCCGTTTCACTTCGTCCTTCGCCTATGGTAATCAGTTTGTTTAGTGGTGCGAGGGTTTTTCTGCAAGTTCATATGTGTAATTGGAGTTCTAAGCAAAATCTGATGGAGTCCTTTCCTTCTATGCTCAAGTATTCGACCTTCTCTGGAGTTTTGCAACTAACATTATTTTCTTATGTTTATAAATGGTGTTGCTAGTTATGCTTCATGTCTCCTTAGTTATGGTTTTGTTTATAAGGAATGTTCATGGAAAATGCGGACTATTCGGGAATCTACATGGCAAAGGAACAACCTCAACCATTGCCATTGTAGTGAAAACCCTCAGGTCGATATCCCAATTATGCCCCGAGTTAGCTTGCCCTTGGGGTTTTTATACACTAAAATTTTATAGGTATTGGCCAATTCCAGTCTCAAATTTTCTATTGCACGAGAATGGAATTTTCAGCGTGGAGGAAGTAGCTCAATGCTCGGTTCCCATGTTGATTTGCATTGGTTTTACAGGTATGGGTGCCCACATCTTGGCCCACTTGACTTTATTCTATTGGGTTACATAATCTATTGAAAATTTTCCTATGGTTTTGAAACTAAGGAATGCTGGTTAAATTTGGGGTTTATCTTGTTTCCCTAAGTTGTTGCTCTGGTTTCCCATGTTTGCACTGTAATCTTCTATTCCCAGGTTTTGTGATGTTGCCACAAGGGTTTGCTTGTGACCCTAATCCTGGATTCTTTTTGCGAGAAGGATAATGAAACATTGCTATGTACATGTGTTGATGTTGGTTCTGGTTTCCAGCCTTTTAGAAATAAAGGTGACTGGGTTCACAATTCCGCCACCGAACTGCTTTCTGGGATCTGCTCTTGCTACTATTTGAAATAAATTTATCACTCCTCTATATGATAATTATGACTAGGTCGGGTCTAATTTTGCTCTTGAACATTGCTATTTATTTTATTTTATTTTCCTAAACCCCCTAAGATGATATTGTAGCATCTCATGGTTAATTCTTTCTTGAATAACTTCAGATGAAAATTTATTGTGTTGTGTGCCATAACTCCCTTTTATATTATATTAAGCATGTCAATCTTTTCTGATATTTACGAGTTATTGCATGAGTGCCTTTGTTCTTGTAATGCTTAATATTCCTCATTGGAATTTTCTCTAGATGTGTAATTAATGGTTTTATATCTCATTGAAATTTACTTCAACTATGGATCTAATGGTCCCTATTCATTAATAGAATTGGCTTTAGCTGTGCATGAAGGGATTTATATATATCATTGGAATTTTCTTAAGCTGTGTTTCATGGTTTCTCTGCGTCATTGGAATTTGCTTGAGTTGTAAGAACTTATAAGTGTAATATGGGTACTTTCTCTTAATATTTATGCACAAGGTTATGTTCTTTTCTACACTAATTTGTGCTTTCAATATAGCATTCAAATTTATTTATTGGCATGTTTATTTTAGGCATAAATGGTTCTCCCTTAGTGCCTAACTCAAGGTTATATGTGAATAAATTTTAGCTTGTAGTCGTGAGGCTTGAGTTTGGGTTATATTTTGTATAAATGCGCTTCTATTTGTACTCGTATTGCTTGAGTATGCAATTTTAATCATACCGATTCTTTTACCTGGAACTTAATATGTGAATCAAATACATGCTGGCTAGAACTACTAGCACAAAGTATGCACTAGTTTGGCACATAATCATAATTGCACATAATTTCATCCTAGTCTATCATACAAGTTCTCCATTTACTTATATAAATGTATGGTGTAATTCCTTTTTCAGAGGTTCACCTTCAACGTTGTATCTCTGCACGCCTTGTAATTTTATTACATGTTAAGTGCTCAAATACTTCTTAGTTTTTTATGCACATATGTGATCGACCTACCGTAAAGATCTACAGGGAGAAGAACATGGTCGCTGTCTCATTCACTTATTATAGCTCACCTTGCCGCGATTCCTATGGATTATAATTTGCTTCCTATCGAGAATTTAGGTGATCATAACTACATTCTTGGTTCTGATACACAAACTCGATCTTGTACCATAAGACCAACCCAATACCCACAAAATAAATTCTAAAAGCCTTGTAATTCTTATAACAAAGAATATTACTCTAATTTCTTAAGATCCACATAACTCGACAAACATCAATAAATCAATTCATGATTTATACAACCCTTCATCACTTTCAGTGGAAAGTAAACAATAATCCTAGCCCTTTGAAACATAAGAGTTTCCTTATTTTTATTACAACAAATTATATCTATACATATATGTATTTTCAACAACTTAGAAGATGCATCAATATGAACAAGAACAATATATCAACTAATCCAATAGCTTCAAAACAATAGTTGTATCCATTTGAAACAATTAATACATAATCATAATCAACATAAATCAAACCAGATATTTCAGTTATCCATCTTACTAGAAAACTCGCACCAAAGAAGACACTATCCACCCAACCACGATGTGACCATGACATGCCTCCATTTCTCCCTTGAGCTTGATTGTTTTTCCTAGAGAATCAATAACCTCATTAATTCTCCCTTTGGGTAATTATTACCCTTCTTCATGATATTGTTTCTAATTCAATGACGTCCCACTTTTGATGAGCTTTATTGTTTTCTTGCCTAGGCTTTTGCTTTTAAAGCCCGCCTTTCTCTCCCATGATGCTTTAAAGGCAACTAGTCTTAGCCCTTTTCTCCAGCTAAGCTTTTTCTAAGGGATTTTATCTCCCTCCCTTAATATTATCTAGAATATTTGAAGATTCTAATCATGAAGAATTAACAATCTTATCCTCGAGTGTCTTTTTTGAGTGCATAGTTTCCTTAAACATTAATTTCCTTTTTCTTTATTAATAAGAAAATACTTATAATAATTATTCAAAGTGTTTTGGCTCCACTCCCATTTATTATACACATACATTAAACAACAATATCTACTAGGGGATGTCACATCCTCCCCCCCTTATTTTCACATCATCCTTGGTGTTTACTTTATATGTGTATGTTGCTGGAAAAATGATGGAAATTTTTTTTGCATCTTGTCCTCTCGCTCCCAAGTGGCCTCCTCAGGGGTGTAGTGCTTCCACTGCACTTTAACCTGAGTGACGGATCGATTCCAGAACCAGATCTCCATCTAATCGAGAATGCAGAGCAGTTCTACTATGAATTCTCCTTCGAGCTCCACCTGTAACATTTTCCAATCAATAATATGAGAGAAATGTATATTTCTTTAGCAAGGAAAAGTGAAAAGCATTATGAGCTTTAATGTGACTGGGGAGAGCTAGTTGATAAGGTACATTCCTATTCTATCCAAAATTTCAAATGGTCCATAATAGTGGGGTGCTAATTTTGGGAAAGAACCTGTTCTAAGTGTGATTTTATTTGATTTTACCCCGATGTACACATGCTCCCCAATGTTCAATTCCTTATGTGTCCTCTTTTTTTCGGCATAACTCTTTTTCTAATCCTAAGCAGACTTAATATTCTGCTGATTCTTTGCACTATCTATTCCATTTCCTGTCATGCATCCTGTCCAAGAATCATTTTTTCCTTTCGCTAGCTCCAACTAAGAGGTGTATGGCATTTTTTTCCATACATGGCTTCGAAGGTGCTCATTTTATTTTTTTCCTGATAGTTCTTGTTATATGCAAATTCAGCCAAATGTAGGAAATCCTCCCATCTTGTTGGCCGATCCATCACATATATTCTAAGCATATCCTCCATAATCTTGTTTGTTCTTTGTGTTTGTCTATTGATTTGGGGATGATATATGGTACTAAAGTTCAATTTGGTACCCAGGCTTCCAAACAATACTTTCTCTAAGTTGGAAGTAAATTTGGTGTCTTTGTCAGATGCTATCATTTTCGGAACCCCGTGAAGTTGAAAAATTTCCTTCATAAAAATCTGTGAAATTTATGTAGTGTCAAAAATTGATTGTACCGACAGAAAATGGGTTTCTTTACTTAGTAGATCCACAACCACCATGATAGAATCATGTTATCTCTTTGTCCTAGGAAGTCCGGTTATGAAATCTAAGGAAATGACTTCCCATTTCCATTCAGGAATGGGTAGTGGGTTTAATAACCCAGCCAGGTGTTGGTGTTCCACCTTCACCTATTGACACTCTAAGCATTTTTTCAAAAATTATTCTACATCCTTCTTCATTCCTAGGCACAAAAATTATGTCTTAATTGTAACCATATTTTGATGCCCTTAGAGTCCAACATAATGATATTTGTGATATTCATCAAATATCAGTTGTTTTAGTTCTTCAACTACATGAATATACAATATGTTTCTATACACCAATAGATTTTTAGCATTTTTGTTGTATCCCAGGACATCTGTTTGTTATAATCTTTTTTGTAATTCTAGATATTTTTGGTTAACAAGTGTAACTTGTCTGTCTTTCTCAAGAGAATTGGTATTAACGCTGAACATCTTCTATCTTGTTTTATTTTCCTTTTATGTTCCTTATATCAAAATTGAACTCGCTAAGAAAGGCCATCCAACTGGCTTGCCTAGTGTTTAAATTTGGTTCACTAAAAAGATTTTGAGACTGATATGGTGTATGGTTGGAATAAATTTATTGCCCAATGGATAATGCCTCCACATTTTTAATGCGTGTATAACTGTGGCTAACTCCAAATCATACATTGCATAATTTCTTTCATGTCCCTTTATCTTTTTGGATTTATAAGCAATTACTGAGTTACCTTGCAACAACACTCCTCCTAATCCCTCTATACTAGCATCAATACACACTGTGAACTCTTCATTTGGATCTGCTAGTTTCAAAATGGGTGTTGTGGTAAGTAACTGTTTGAGTTTATCAAAGCTTCGTTGACATTCTGCAGTCCATTCATACTTGACTCCTTTCCATTGTAAAGAGGTGATGGGGTGAGCTACTTTAGATAAACCCTCAATGAACCAACGGTAATACCTAACCAATCCCATAAAAGATTAGATATTCAATACATATTTCGGTATGGGAAAGTTACCATAGCCTTCACCTTCTTTGGCTCCACAACGAACCCCTCCTTAGAAATAATGTGACTGAGGTATTGTATCTTGGTTTTATAAAATTCAAATTTGTTGTATTTGGCATACAGATTATTCTCCCTTAACATTTACAACACTAGTTTTAGGTCTTCCTTATGTTCCTCTTCATTCCTAGAGTATATTAGGATATCATCAATAAACACTAATATGAATATGTCTAGAAATTTATTGAGTATGTTGTTCATTAGGCACATAAAATTTGTCGGGGATTTGGCCAGGACGATGGACAATACAAAAAACCTGTAGTGTCCATATCTGGTTCTGAATATTGTTTTATGGACATCTTCCGGCTTGATTCTCAGTTGATGATAACTAGTTCTCAAATCAATCTTTGAAAACACAGTTTCTCCTCGTACTTGGTCAAATAAATCGTTGATTTGGGGCAATGAGTAGTTGTTTTTTATAGTTAACTTGTTCAACTAGCGGTAGTTAATACACATCCTGAATGTTCCATCATTTTTCTTAACAAACAATATAGGTCCCCCCTAGGGTGACATGCTTGGTTTGATATGGCCCTTGTCTAATAGTTCTTGCAACTGCATTCTTAATTCCAACAATTCAGATGGCCTCATTCGGTAGGGGGATATAGACATGAGTGATGCCTCGAGTATCAAATCTATGGTGAAATCTATATCCCTGTGCGGCGGTAAACTGGGATGATCTACCTATGTTTGTGCAGTCCTACAAAACTTACTATCTTGATCAAATGGTTTATTACAAATCCTTGACTCTTAAGCTAGTACATTCCAATTAATATGTCATAAGATCCTAAGGGAAGGACATCTAGATTTACTATAGTTTCATACACGTGTAAATCTGGAGGGAATTTGTTTTACTTGATTGGTCACTCTTCTCTTGGTACCCATGGCCAGTTGCACTAACCATGCAATTTTATATTTTTCAGTTTTAAGAGAGCATTTTTCTACCATATGAGGTCCAATATAGCTCAAGCTAGCCCCAGGGTCAATTAAAATAGAAATAGGTTGGTTGAAGAGATTACCTTCAATTTAAATCATTGTTGATTGGTGTTCTATGTGTCTATCCTTCAGTGTAGTGCTTATCCTGGGAATACTCCATGCGATGTCATTCATCGTGGTAGCCTCTTGTACAGTCTGAAGATTGTGCATTAGTCGAGGATTGTGGGGATAGTCCCTCAGCAAATGAGGCTCACCACATCCCCAACATTTCAAAGGTTCTCTTTCCTTTCCTCCTCCATTCTTCTTCCCATCTAGGTTCATAGTCCTTGATCCTACTTGGGATTGTGCCAGAGGGTTGTTATTTCCTGTGTTGAAATTTTTCCGCATATGATCTTTCCCAAAATGTTTTTGGTATGTTGGTTTCTGTCATTTTGTGCCAATAGCAGTTTTACTTCTATCCTTATTTGGCCAAAATTTTGAGTTTTCTCCTTTATTTCTGAACTGTTGATAACACAGTCTAGCTTTTCTGACTACCTCCTCCATGGTTTTTAGATTATCAAACTCAATCCATTCCTTATACACAGTGGGTAGGAAATTCACAAAACATTGTACCTTAGTTTTTTCTTCCTTAATGTAGGGTACATATCGCAACAAATTTGTGAATTTTGCCACAAATTCATCCATTGAGAGTTGTCCTAACTTGAGTTCATGAAATTCCTTAGCATGGTCATCATAATATTGTTCACTTAAGTATTAATTTTTAAACTGCTTTTGGAACTCTTCCCATGACACAGTCCTTTCTTCAAGTAGATGCACTCCTTTAGCTTCCTCCCACCATAGAGCCACCTTACCCTACATTTGGTAAATGGCCAATCTTGCCTTCAAGTTTCTCTCATACTCATATACCTAAAAATATTTGGTCATGTTTAGCAACCACGACTCTGCATCTTCTTCTTTTTCCCCGTCAAAAGTAGGGGGTTTGATCTTACTAAATTCTCCTTGTAATTAATTTTACATATTTTTATTTTTATTTCATGGATAGCTTCTATTAGACTCCCCCCCACTTTCCGAATATTCTAGCTAAATGTCTCTTTTCCCTGGTTTTTTATAATTTTGGTTCCACTATCTTGTACCTGCATTTTTATGTCAACCCCCACATTATTTTCTCTTGTTCCTCACTGACTTTTAGCAACCACTCAATGCTACTTCTGAGCTACACCAATCCTTGCTGCAAGTTCCTAATGACTTCTAGAAACTAGGCATTTGCTCGGGTAGCCCCCTCTCCCAATTCGATGTACAAATCCCTACTCCATGTGTTGGATGGAATTTCCTCCATTTAAGTTGACTATTACATTTACACAGACACCTATTTAATACCTTTATTGTATCACTTCAATATTTCTTTTAAAATAAATCTAATACTCTTACCTTTACTTCCTATAGCTGGTTCTAGGTAGTGGTGTTTCTGGGCTCTGATACCATGTGTAACGTACCTCTCTCTCTCCTCTAATTTTTTTTTCATCTTTGATTAAAAAAATATGGATATACAACATATACTTGGTGACTCTAGCCTTCCTCCCTTTTTCCCCCTAAACTTTAATCTATCTTTGCTAATTGTTAATCCTAGCACCTAGCTCTTCATTATCCTACATGGTGTAACTTCATCCCTCTTCATTAGACTATAGCATAACATCCCACACTATATCTAAACCTATACCTTGGTTGGGAAAACATATTATTGTAAGGTTGAGTGCTCATCCACCTTGGTTTAAGGTTCTAATGAACATTTCAATGGTTATTTAATTTGACTTGGGAACCAGGCATTAATTTCTTGTCCCTTCCCCTCTCATCTCGTCCTCCTCAGCACTGTATGTTCCAATGCACACCTGCCACCTGCGCCAAGTCACATGGGTTCACATGGCAATGAATTGCTTTGAGGTTTGCAAACAGTTGAGATATGGTAATTGGTTTCAACAACTCATATCAGCTCTTCTCCACTTTAGTCGTGACATAGCCCTAACCCTGCCTCACTTTGTGCTTCAACTTTGGAAATCAGTTTGTTTACTACTCCAAGGATTTTTCTGCAAGTTCATCTATGTAATTGGAGTTCTAAGTGAAATATGATGGAGTTCTTTCCCTCTACGCTTAGGTATTCGACCTTCTTTAGAGTTCCTCAATTAACATGCTTTTCTTTGATTTATAAATGTTGCTGCTAGTTATGCTTGATGTCGCCTTAGTTGTGCTTTTTTTGACAGAGAATGTTCATGTGAATCTTAGACTATTTGTGAATCTATATGGTGAAGGAACAACCTCAGTTGTTTCCACTATGGCCACAACCCTTAGGTCAATATCACAATTCTGCCCCTAGTTAGCTTTCCCTTGGGGTTTTTATGCACTGAAATTTTATAGGTATTGACTAATTCTAGTCTCAAATGCTCTATTCCAGGAGAATGGAGTTTTTCAGGTGATGGCATCAACCCAACATTTGGTTCCCATCTTAGTTCGCATTGGCTTTAAGCGCATGATTGCCCACATCTCAACCCACTTGATTGTATTCTACTGGGTTACATAATATATTGTCAAATTTCTTATTGTCAGAGTGTAGGTTGTGAAACTAAGGAATGATGGTTAAATTTGGGGTTTATCATGTTTCCCTAAGTTGTTTCTCTGGTTTCCCTTGTTTGCACTGCAATCTTCTATTCCCAGGTTTTGTGGCGTTGCCACAGTGGTTTTCTTGTGACCATAATCCTTGATTCTTTATGCGAGAAGGATAACAAAACATTATTGTGTACAGGTGTTGACCTTGATTTTGGTCTCTAGCTTTTCAGCAATAAAGGCGGCTGGGTTCGCAATTCCTTCGCCAAACTGCTTTCTGGGATCTACTCTTGCTACTATTTGAAATGAATTGATAACTCATATGTATGATAGTTATGACCAGGAAGGGTCTAATTTTGCTCATGAACATTGCTATTTTTTTCTTTTAAACCTCCTAAGATTATATTCTAGCATCTCACGGTTAAATATCTATTGAAAAGCTTGAGATGAAGAATTATTGTGTTGTATGCTAGAACTCCTTTTTATATTATATGAAGTTTTTCAATCTTTTCTAATATTTAAGAGTTATTCCATGACTACCTGTGTTCTTGTAATGGTTAATATTCCTCACATAACTTTTTCTAGCTCTATAATTAATGGTTTTTATATCTCGTTGAATTTTTCTTCAGTTGTGCATCTAATGGTTCCTATTCATTACTAGAATTGGCTTTAGTTGTGCATGAAAGGATTGCTATACATCATTGGAATTTGCTTAACCTATGCATTTCATGGTTTCTCTGTGTCATTAGAATTCGCTTGAGCTGTAAAAATTTATTAGTGCAGTATGGGTAATTTCATTTAATATTTATAGACATGTCTATGTTGTTTGCTACATTAATTTGTGCTTTTAATATAGCATTCGACTTTATTTATTGGCATGTCGATTTCAGACATAAATGGTTCTTCCTTAATCCCTAACTGAGGGTTATATGTGAAAACATTTCATCTTGTAGTCATGAGGTGTGAGTATGGGTTATATTTTGTATAAATGTGCTTCTATTTGTAATCTTAATGCTTGAGTATGAAATTGTAATCATACATATTCTTTTACCTAGAAGTTAATATGTGAATCATATAGAGGGTGGCTAGAACTACTCACACAAAGTACGCACTAGTTTGGCACATAAACCTAATTGCACATAATTTCATGATAGTCTATCATACAAGTTCTCCTCTTACTCATATAAATGTATGGTGTATTTCCTTTTTTCATAGGTTCACATTCAATGTTGTATCTCTGCATGCCTTGTAATTTTATTACAAGTTAAGAGATCATATACTTCTTAGCTTCCTCTACAGGTATGTCATCGACCTACCGTAAATATCTACAGTGAGAGGAAAATCATTTTTAACGTTGTCTCATGCACTTATTATAGCTACCCTTGCTGTGATTCCTATGGAAACTAATTTTATTCCTATGGAGCATTTACGTGATCAAAACTACAGTTTTGGTTCTAATAGACCATCTCGATCTCGTACTCTAGGACCAACTCAATACCCACAAATAAAATGTTGAAAACCTTGTAATTCTTATAACAAATAATATTAGTATAATTTATTAAGATCCACATAACTCGATAGACATCAATAAATCCATTCATGATTTATACAACCCTTCCTCACTTTCAGTGGAAAGTAAACAATAATCCTAGCCCTTTCAAACATAAGAGTTTCCTTATTTTTATTACAATAGATTATATCATACATATATGTATTTTTAGCAATAGAGAAAATGTATCTATATGCAACAAGAATAGTATATTAACTACTCCAATAGCTTTAAAACAATAACCATATATAGCTACAGCAATTAATTCATAATCATAATCAACATAGATCAAACCAGAGATTTCAGTTATCTGTCATACTAGAAAACCTACACTAGAGAAGACACTATCCACCCAACCACGAACTGCCTCCAGTTCTCCCCCGAGCTCGATTGTTTTTCCCAGAGAATCAACAACCTCATTAATTCTCCCTTTGGTTAATTATTACCCTTCTTCATGATATTGTTTCTAAATCTACGACGTCCCGCTTTTGATGAGCTTTATTGTTTTATTTCCTAGGTTTTTATTTTTAAAGACCTCCTTTCTCTCCCACAGTGCTTTATAGGCAACCAAGCTTAGCCTTTTTCTCCAAATAAGTTTTTTCTAAGGGATTTTATGTACCTCCCTTAATATTTTCTGGAATCTTTGAAGATTGTAATTGTCAAGAATTAACTATCTTATCCTCGAGTTTTTTTTTTTTTTTCTTTTCTGAGTGCATAGTTTCCTTAAACATTAATTTCCTTCTTTTTTATTAATAAGAAAATACTTGCAATAATTATTCAAATTATTTTTGTTCCATTTCCATTAATTATACACATTCGTTAAAAAATAATATCTATTAGGGGATATCACATTCAACATCTATTTGTGTGCATACGCAAAACATAAACATAATATCATGTCAGGCCTTCTTTAACAACATTTCACACGCATTAATAAAAAACATATACCTATCAAACACCACATTAATTTTTATTCCCCTCACCCATAACTCCACATTATTTTTCAAAGCACTACAAATGTCCTTGTTCCTTTAAAGGAAACTAGAACATTAGCTATGGTTTTTCATGTGAATATGTAAACTTTTAACAATAGTTTTTATACTGGCATGCAACTACATAATATTTTCTCAAAAGGATACTAATATCCTCTTGCATGCAAATGCACAATATTTCCAAAATAATGTTAACATAACCTTATATGTACACACCTAATATTTTGATAGGATGGCTAACATAATATTGCATGCAAATTCATAATCTTTCTAAATGAAAGCTAGCATGATAGATATTGTTATTGTGCATATATATATATATTAGTTCAATAATTATGATATTTATGCATACAATTACATAAAATTTACCAATAGAACTAGCCCCCTTAGCTATTACTTTTGTTGCATGCAAACATATGTTCTTTCCATCAACATCTTTTCCAAATGAGAGTTATTCACAATAACTATTGTAAATTAAAATACATGCTCTATTCTAAGAAACGCTAACAAGATAATTATCATTTCTTGTATGTAGATACATGTACTTATCCAAACGAAAGCTAACATATGTGTTGGGTTTCCAAATTAGCATACACTTTCACTCCATTTTCACTTTTATCCTCATTTTGTCACCTCATTTCATCACATTATCATTATATTTCCATTACCATATGGGTTCATATTTTCATTTTCCAAGTCATTTATTTTATGTATTTAAACTGAATTTTTCATTAAAAGTTAGAAAAATAACATGACTTGCTTATACCTAAAGGTGGAATGAGTTTGGTGACATGTGTAGGTGACTTGGAAGGTTCCAAGACACTCTTATGTGGCCTCCAAGACTGAAATTCGAATTCTCTTGAAGATTTGAAGGAGATTTGGAATAGGGGTGAAGCATATCTCATGGAGAAAAATCATGGATAAAGGAATATGTGTCTCATATTGGTTGTAACCATATGAAGGATTTGTGGATCTAGGAGGGATTAGTGGATCTCCATTAATGAGTTAGTTGCTTATGTTTTTGTATAAATAGGAGTACCTCCTCCATTCCAAAGGGAGGACTCTTGGAGCATGTATCCTAACTTATGATGGAATAGAATAAAGTTTTCTTTCTATAGTTTTAGATATAAATTGTCTTAATGTAGTATATGAATTTATGGAATAGTTTGTCACTTTGTTCTTAAGAGAATTGAGCTCACTCTAAAAGGATCAAAGAAACATTTTATTTCATTATATATTTTTTTTCACTTACTGGTTCACGGATACCCGGGTCAGTGGGTAGCCGCTACGTCCAGGGTTTTAAACACTGAGTGGACGCCACCCGAAGGGCATCAACACCCCTCGGACTATTTACTGACCTAACCCCAAGAGATTTCGGGATTCGACCCTGTGACCTCCCATTGGCGAGGCACTTGATTTGACCGATTGAGCTAACTCTTGGGGCTTTTCATTATATATTTTATTTCATTATAGATTTTATTTTCATTTAATTACTTAGATGTTTGAATATTTTTCATTATTAACGCATGAATTTTAGTTTAAATCTTATCAGCATATGAAAGGACAAAAAAGGGTCTAAGTTAGGCTCTCTTCCACTTGATATGGGTAATAATTGAAATTCAATCTCTTTTTCTAATTTCAAGTGAATTTTTGAATTTCCAGTTTTCCAACAGTGACATTAATGATGAATGAATTTGTAATGAAAAACAGAAAGGACCTCCTTAGTTAGGAGCCTCTTATATTATTTATATATGCATCTTAATCTATTGCCTATTAGTGGTTTTTGCTTTCTGTTCATGAAGTAATATTCTAGAAGAAGGACAAATCTGGTTCTCCTAAGTTAGGAGCCACTTCTCCTGCTTATTACATAATGAATTAGAAATTGCTTAGTTAAATTTTCTATTTGTAATATGCACTTCTAATTAGTTTATAATTGCATTCCCTTCAGTTTCCATAACTTATGTTCTAAAACTAATTATATTTTCATCTAAGGTCCCATATATTTTGGTTTGCTTCTAAGTTTTATGAAACCCCCGGGTTGGAAATTAAATAACAGGGATTTAACAGACAATTAAATCACCCAACAATATGTATTGCATGCATTTATATTATTTATTTTCAATAAGTGTAACACCGTAGTTATATTCCCTTCTGTATATATATATATATATATATATATATATATATATATATATATATATATATCCACGAACATCTACCATAATGAATTATTCCTCTCATGCAAGATCAATATAAATAAATGACCATAAAAAAACACATTCTTCTCCAAGAACACTAACACATTAGCTATTTCTATATGGACATAAACAACTATTCTTATGATGTTGACAAATCAAATGGAAGCCCTTTCTTTTACTCTGTTTTCCCATTTTAGTCATCAAATTTGGGCACAGTTTCCAAGCATCTAAAAATGATTTTTTTTTTTTAAGAGGTTTTTGTTGGGAATGGGTTCATTTAAAGAAAATACTCTCAGTTTTTATACATTTGTCATGGTTTGGAAGATTCGAATGAACCTTTGTAGCCCAATTGTCCAAATTTAAATACTAAACAATTTCATATTTTAGTCATCAACGTTGGACACAGTTTTCAAGAAGTTGAAAATGAATTTTCCAAATATGAAAGAGGATTTTACAAGAATGGAATTTACAAAAACCCATTTCATTTTTTACACTAATATCATTTTTTTGGAGATACAAAGGCATATTTGGACCCTATTTTTTAATAACTCGTGCAAATCTTTTCTAAGACTTTTTTTTTCAAGAATTCATGCAATATTTTCAAGAAATCGAACTTCTAGATTTGTGGCCACTATTATAGCATGAAAACATATAATGTTTTGCATGGTATTTATTTTTCTTACATGCAACCATTTACTTCTTTAAATAGTGGCTATTTTCCTGCATGCAAACTTTTACTTCTCTTCTAAAAGAAATCTAGAATAATACATATTAGTCCCATACATATGCAATTTATTTTCTAAGAGAAGTATAATATATTAGATATTTATCTCACACATATAAAAATTATTTTAACAAATTGATGCACATATAACTTATCTTTTAAATTATTGGAATCCCTCATCCCAACGAGACTCGTGACACCGTATTCTATGTTGAATCAATAATTTTTTCCACACTACTATAGCCAAACGTGGTATGGTAAGAGATGATGCAATGTTGCACTAAGTTCCCTGTCAGATAGACTTCCTTTCCACAAATTTTGTACATATAATTATTCAAAAACACTCATTCCTCTCTCTTGGCCTACTTCTACATGTATTTGGCCATTTGTTTCTCCTTTTCCATGGGCTTTCAATAAGTAGAATCAAGAAATGAAATAACTTTTTTTAAATGCTTAAATCATTCAATAAATCACACATAAATCACTCCATCAATCAACCATAAATCACTCAATCAATCATATGTTTCTAAATTTTAAAGTCACTCAATAAATCATCCATAAATCATATTTTTATAAATTCTAAAATCACTCAAGAAATCATCCATAAATCTCTCATGATTTTTCAAAGTAGATTTCCTTTTTATTTATGTACAAAATATCACCTATCTATAGTTTTTCTAAAAGTATGACTCATTATTTCTAAAACTCATAAAATATACCAACTTGGAAAATACCATAAAAGAATACAAATTCTTTTCAGAATAAGAATGAAGAATTAATTCTTGTAATATTATTGTAATTAAGAATTAGAAGAATATTCTTCATGTAATACCAATATAATAATTAATAATATGAAATTATTTGACAACCCTCATTTTACGAGAGTTTTTGCATTATCTTACGCCACGGATATTAGATACTCCGCCCCTTAATAAGAACATTGTTGTTGGTGTTCTTATCTTGTTCAAAAAGGAATCCATTTCCCTTCAAAATGAAGGATTTTTACGTTCAATAAGTAAAATAAATAATGTTTATTAGTATTCATAATAATTTACAGCTACAAAAATAAGAAATTTCTACTTTCCTCCGCTAAGCCATTATTTAATTCTTTAGAGATGAAAATAAAATGTCTATACCAACTTACTGTTACTCACCAATTACTCTTGGAAGTCACGGTCACTTTATGAATTTTTTTTAACTATATGTGGTTCCATAGCCTCCACGGCAAACACCTTTTAATGGTCTAATCAACAAATTCAATCACATTAATCACAACATTTTCAATCAAATGAAATAATTTTAACTATCAATTGGTTATGCAATATCAAGTGATATTTTAATCATAGTACATATATAAGTACTTAGAAAGCACCTAGCTCTCTAACCATAAAAGTGTTAAATCACTACACCAAGTGCACACTGTCTTAGCGCCCGCTAAAGGCATCCACATAATACTATTATAAGTAATTGGAGAGCATATATTTCTCTAATCATCAAAATAATCAACAACTGCATCAAGTGTATATTGTCTTAAACCGTGCTAAAAACATTCACAAGATTGGTAATATAATAGAGGAACTTACATTTCCAGTAATTCCTTTCTGATCATTATGCTCCTTTATTGTCAAGAAGTACATACCATGATTACACAAATATAAATAAAATTCATCTTTAAAACATCATTTATCTGATTAATTAACTTGTTCTACTATGACATCCACATTAGGAAAAATACTAAGGAACCAAGCATATTCCTCTCGACCATGATGTTATGCAACCAACTCACAAATAGATAGATCAATGACTTAAAAATTATCCTCTTCGAGGGGGAAACCTCCTTTACATTACATAGATGAACAATTCTTGGATGACACAAATGATAAGACCTACTTTGTATATATAGGGGTCTAATGGGCAACAACATAATCAAAGCCTACATAACAATAATAATGTAAGGGCACAATAATAAAAATAATGGGCTTCTATGGGGTACAACAATAACAAGATGGGGGCTACATTAGCACAACAATAAAAATAAGTTGGATACACTAGTATTATAGGGACCTAACATGCCCCTCTCCTTAAAATAAGTGTTGTCCTCAATGATTGAGTAGTTCTAGATGATTATGTATAAAATACTCACCCTCCCATGTGGAATCTTCAACAGGTCCGTTCTTCCACTTAATGAGATACTCTAAAATTGATCGATTCCATATCTGTCGGGTTCTTGTTTCCATGACTTCTTCAGGCTCAAATATGATTTTTCCTTCTTCTTCAAGTTCTGGAAACATTGCTTAAAATGGAAGTTTGTCACCTATAACCTTCTTTAAGCATGAAACATGCTTAACTAGGTGTACTCAGGAAGATGTAAACATCTCCAATTTGTATGCCATAGTACCAATATTTTACAACACCATGTAAAGACCATCGTACATGGGTTATAATTTATTATCCTTATTAGATTGTTTGAGAGACGTTTTTTTGTATGGTTTTAGACGTAAAGATACCCAATCACCGACATTAAAACTTCTTTCACTATGATGCTAATCTGCCTGTTATTTCATTCGATTTTGTACCAAAGTGGGGTTAGCTTTTAAGAGTTAGGGAACTTGTTGTTGATTCTCGATGTGATCTTCCACTGCTTGAACCTTAAAATTTTCTCTTAAAAATGATGTGATGGATGGTTGATGATATCCATAAACTACCACAAATGGAGTCATTTTTGCTGCATTATGGAAGGCAGTGTTATACCACCATCTAGCTAGAGGTAACCACTTGACCCATTGTGTTTTTTGTCAGATACAAAGCGACGAAGATATCCTTCCAAAAAAATATCACTATCTTAGTTTTCCCATCAAATTGAGGATGATAAGATGAGCTATGAGCTAATTGAGTACCAAGAAAAGAAAATAATTCCATCAAATTTCCTGTGAAAATGGGATCTATGTCACTTACTATAATCTTTGGTTTTCCATGAAGCTTTTGAATTATTTTCATAAACGCAGTAGCAACTATGTTGGCCTTAAAAGGATGAGATAATGCACAAAAGTGTGCATACTTAGTAAGTCTATCAACTACCACTATGATGACAATATTTCCTTTAGACATAGGTAAGCCTTTGATAAAATCCATCGATACCTCTTCCCAACACTGACTTTGAATCGCTAAAGGTTATAACAGACCTGGGGTCTTAACCATCTCAACATTATTTCGTTGGAAAACCAAACATTTTGCCATAAATTTATGAATATCAGATTTAAGGCCATCAAAAAAAAAAATCCTTCTTGACCCTATGGTAAGTTTTTAAAAATGTTGAGTGCTCTCTTAAGGAAGTGTTGTGCAATTCCAAAATAATCTTTTGTTTGAGTTGGAAATTCTTACAAATATATAAGTGATCTTTGTACCATAATGAATCATTTTTCCATCTTAATGTATCAGATGTACTTGGATTATGTTGCAACTTTTGAATGAGTGACCACACCTCCCCATCATTCTTCCATTCATCCCTTGCATTAGTTATCTGCTTAGGTTGGATAATAGAAATGGAACAAAGCAATGCTTCCACATTCTCATCCATTCTTCGGTGTGCATCTCCAACAACATTTTTGTTCCCTTTTTTTAGATGATTTCAAAGTCCTAACTGAACATATTTGTCACCCATTTTTTTGTGCTTTAGAAGATAATATCTGTTCCAAAAAGTATTTAAGACTATCATGATCTATGTTTACCTTTAAGTGTCTTCCAATTAAGTAAGGTCACGATTACCTTAGTGCATGTAGTATTGCTAACATTTTCTTCTCATAAATATGTTTTTGTAAATACTTTCCTTTGATTGGACAACTTTCAAAAGAAATGGGTCTTCCTTATTACATTAAAACAACACCAATTTCATTTCCTAAAGCATCACATTCCACAATAAAAGTTTTTGTGAAGTCTGGCGTGGCTAAGGCTGGTGCCTGGCACATTGATTCTTTAATATTTTAAAAGGCCTTCGTTGCTTCAGGTGTCCAAGAAATGCATCTTTTTTCAGTAGTGATCTTAGTGGTGCCATTATTCTCCCATAATTCTTAACAAACTTGTGATAATACACTTTCAACTCAAAAAATCCTCGAAGATGCTTTATGGTTGTGGGGATTTTCCATTCCTTAATGGTTGTAATTTTGTTAGGGTTGAATTTAACACCCTCATGAGATACAATATAACCAAAATATTCCACCTCTTGTACTTCAAAGAAACATTTGGATGTTTTTTAATATAATTGTTTCTTGCCAATAGTTTGAGCACCCTGTTAATGAGCTGAACATGATCCTTCCAAGACTTGATGTAGATTAGTATATCATGAAAAAATACTAACACAATTTTTCTAAGGAAAGGCTTTCAAATGGAATTCATCAAACCTTCAAATGTGGAAGGTGCACTAGTAAGGCCGAAAGGCATGACCAAAAATTCATAATGACCCTCATGAGTTATGAATGTCGTTTCCAGAATGTCTTCAATCTTCATTCTAATTTGATGATATCCTCGATGAATATCCATATTGGTGAAGTAAATTGCTCCATGTATTCCATCCAACAATTCATCAATGACAGGAATGGGAAATGTATCTTTAATAGTGAGCTTGTTGATCTCCCTATAATCTAGACTCATACACCCTTATCCATCCTTATTGTGCACCAATACTATTGGAGCAGAGAAAGAACTTTGACTAGGCTGAATTATACCATCCTCTAGCATTTTTGCAACCATACATTCAATTTCACTCTTTTGGGCATAAGGATATTTGTAAGGACTGGTGTTTGGAGGAATACTTCCTAAAATTAAGTGAATTGCATAATCCTAATCATGAATAGGTGTGATGCCTTTGGGAGTCTCAAATACCTTTAAATGATTATCCAAGGCTTTTTGGAGATCTAGAGAAATATACGATTTTGATGTTTGAACCCCTAGTGAGTATAATTGTGCAATTATGCCCCATTGTTCTTTCTTCAGAATAGTTTTCATGCCATTAGATCTAATTAAGTTTCCTAGTTTTCTGGTGATACCTCTTAATTCAACTTCCTTTCCTTCCCAAAAAAAATTCAAGAAAAGTTCTTGAAAATTGAAAGCTATCATCCCCAAAGGTTGTAGCTGTTAGACTCCTAATATAACATCAGCACCACCCATTGTAATGGAAAGCATTGGATTATTCAAGACATATTCCCCCATGGTTAGCTTGATATTATCGTACTTTCTAGAGAAATTTATAGTTCCTCCATTTACAACCATCACTTGACACTCTGGTGCTAGATAGAGGAATAAATTCAATTCCTTGGCTATCTTACAATGAATAAAATTATGGATACTACCTGAATCAATCAACACTATTACCTTTTTCTTCTTGATATATCCTTCTATATTGAGAGTTTGAGGAGTGGTAATTCCTTCCAATGCATTACAATATATGGTCGGAATCATTTCTTCTTTATTTGTAGTTAGTTCCTAGTGTATATCCTCCTCTTTTGATGTTTCGTGTTCCTTTTCTTCCTCCCCTTCACAATCTATGTAGTATAATTTATTCTTTGCAGACTTATGAACTTTAGTGTATTTTCTATCACAACTATAAGAAATCCCTTTTGCTCTTTTTTCCTCCAATTGTTTTGGTGTCAAACTTGTAGGTTGTGGAAGACTAGGAGAAGCAACACTTCCATCTTTATAGTTGTGAGTACTAGAATTCCTTGTTTCCATACTTTTGCTTTCAACTTTTCTTGCCACCCTGAATGCCTTCTCCATTGAGTTAGGTTCCGAAAGGCGAACTTCATGTTGGATTTTATCGTTTAAAGTCCCTACGAAGACATCAATCCTATGCTCCTCTGGAATATCGGGTACCTTCATATTCAATTTTTGGAAGTCCTAAATGTGTTTCGCATTGAACCCTTTTGTTTCATATTTATCAATTGTCTAAAGGTGTTTATCTTTGTATCCTCATAATGTGCTATCATTTCCTCCATAAAAATTGACGACGTGATAAGTGGCTTACGAGAAGAAATCCATTAATACCATATAAACTGATTGGGTTCTAAATATAAAGATTCAATATGTACCTTTTGTGAGGGTTTAACATCATGTAGATCAAAATGTTTCTCCATCTGTAGTATCCAAGTTATTGGATCTTGCCATCAAACTTGCTTGTATCTATCTTTGGAATGTGATGGTTCTTAAACCCCATATTAGAGTCCTTAAAATCATAATTCATATTCCTTTTGTCTTCATCATGATTTTCATGGATTGCCTTGTCACCACTCAGACGCCTTTCTTCTTGCAATGTTTCCAAGCCTTACTTTAACCCCTCTATTTTGACATTCATCATTGCTTCCATGTCTTCTTTTAAACCATCATTCAAAATTCCCATGTCTCTTTTTCTACCATATATCTTATATTCCATGCCATTCTTCAAACCATCCATCTTAGCTTCCATTCCATTCTTCAAACCATCTATCTTAGCTTCTGTTACTTTTTGTGAGAGTGAAATTTGTTGCACTTGGTCGGGTAATTTTGATATATCATTTTGCATTTATTCCTCTTCTTCATCCATCATAGTAGATATTTTAGGTTGATTACTAAGTGTTTCCATTGCCTTTCTTTGGGGCATCAATTAATGATCTTTATGCTTCACTATTCCCTATGAATCACTTCAAACTATTTTTTCAAACAAAACTTATGAAAATTTTAAAAAATACACACCTTTTTCTTGCTTTCTGGGAGCTCTATATTGAATATGTTGTATCTATGTAATTTCATAACTCCAAGGTATGAAATTTCGTCTTGTGGTATTTCTCTGTGTTATGCTCTTGACCTGCAAGAAGATACTAGAATACCAAATATGCGAAGAAATATAACCCAAAACATAAAACAATGAGAAATAATAGCATGTATTTTATTATTCAGAAAGGAAAGCAATGTTCACTTGCCCCTTCGAGGGGCAACCTTCCAATAGAGCAAGGCTCGATTACAAAATAAGACACGACGCTCCTCAATGGGGAGTCTCTATCCTTTATATAGGATTCATACATGCAATACCATGGGTTAGTACCATGGTTCTTATTAATACCATCTATATAATACCATGGCCCATTTGCAACTAACTGTGGTCCCTTCTTTAAATGTGGGTCAACCACTTACAATTATTAATATGGAATTTATTGACTCTTTAACTAACTATAACTATGACTTGACCCTATTACATAAATAAGGGGGTTAGAGTTGGACCCTAACATGCCCTCCCCCATAAAAATAGACATGTCCTCAAGGCTGAAACTACAGAAACTGCTGAAGAATAGTGGTTGGTTCCTAGGTCGCATCTTCTGGAGAGGTTCTTTCCACTTGACAAGGACTTCCTTGATGGTGCGGCCGCGTAGGTGCCATTCTCATGCGTCAAGAACCTGTTCAGGTTGAAGCTAGATTGAACCTTCTTCATCCAATTCTGGTACACTGGTTTGAATTCTGCAATTGTTGCCCACCACTTTCTTGAGGCATGAGACATGGAAGACAGGATGGATTTTTGTAGTGGGTGGAAAGGCTAGCTTTTAGGTTACTTCTCTGATGCACTGAATTATTTGATACGGTCCGTAGAATTTTGGAGATAATATGTGACAAACCTTGCCTTTGAGTGATGTTTTCTTATATGGTTGCAACCTCAAGAATATGTGATCCCCTTCTTGAAATGTGTGCTCTCAACAATTTTGGTCTGTCTGTTGCTTCATGTGATTTTGAGCTTGGTGAAGATTATCTTTGAGGTGGGCATGCATGGTTGCATGGTTCTGTAGGAGTTGATCCACTGCTTGTACCTTAGAGCATCCCAGGATATAAGAAGTAGGTGAATGGGGGAGTTGACCATAAACTGCTTCATATGGAATAATCTTGGTGGTGGCATGATAGTTAGTATTATGCCACCATTCGGCTAGACGTAACCATTGTACCCATAGATGTTTCTTTTCTGAAGTGAAAAACCTGAGGTAGGTCTCCAGACATTTGTTGACTGCTTCAGTTTGACCATCTATTGGGGGATGATAGAAAGTACTGAGTTGTAGTTGGGTACCTTGTAGCCTGAAGAGTTCCTGCCAAAAGTTACTGGTGAAGATCAGGTCATGATCAGACACAACGGAAGTGGGCATGCCATGCAATTTGAAGATCTGGTCCATGAAAGATTGAGCCACCAAAGCGGGTGTAAAAGGGTAGGGTAAGGCACAAAAATGAGCATACTTAGAAAGTCTGTCCACAACTACAATGATGACTAACTTGTTGCCTGACTTCGGAAGACCAGTAATGAAATCCATAGAAACCTCCGTCTAGATTGAGCTAGGAATGGGCAATGGCTATAAAGTACCATGAGAACCCAGAATATCTTCATCTCTGTAATCCACGCAGGATCCTTTCTAGACCATAAGGAAGTGAATTTCACTTCCTCCGACAATGGTTCCTTCAGCAGAGGAAATTGACTATCCTCCATCAATTCCCATGCAACGAGCACAATTGACAGCAATAACAAAGCGTAGTTGAATGGCTTGGTTTCATCTTGGGCCTCGCAACAGTTCGCTAGGAACTCCTGACAGAGGTATCTTGCCCAATTAAACTGTACGCCTTTCACGCACTATGCAGCCAAGGAAACTACTAGCGTTGGACCTTCATCTCCCCAAAATTTTCGCATCACCTTCCCTGCTAAAATATGGGCAACCACTTTAACTCTTAGGTCTTTTATAGAAATAATTGAATGCCCTCGTGACTTCTTCAGGAGGTTGTAATCCTTATTCATCCTTTCTATGAAGTCTTTTTCCCCAGTCTTTCTGCCACATTCCTTAGCCGGGTTTGCGCCTTTATAAGGAAGGTGTGTGATTATGTGAATGAGCATGTCTATAATGGGGATAGGTCCTACTAGCCATAAATAACCATCGTGCACCACTGTGAGTAGCTGTTTCACACATATCATGTTGATGGGGGTGTGGTGGTACTGTGGCACCCATAGAAAATTGAGCAACCTCGAGTGCTTGACACCAAGGATCCATGAACCATTTGTTGGCTTAGGGGGTCTTGACCTAGGTTTAGAGTTAGCTGTGCCAACCAAGAAAACCCTACACTACTGGCCCTTTCAAAAAAAACCTGCATAGCAGAGGCTATAGTCTCACTCGAAGCAGTATGGGGGGGTGCTAGAACTGAGTTTTTTCATCCAGAGACTAGTGTGATATCTTTCAGTACCTTAGATCTGCCTTCGTGCAGATCGATACACTCTTAGGGAACACTATTGAAACTATGTTAAAATAGCCTCCAGACCTTCACGAAGGTCCACGATCGGTCATTGCAGACCTCTAACAGTCAGTTTGTCTACCTATGAGCATCGAAGAGCAATCCTAAATTAGGTTTCACACAAATTTACTTAAGTTAGTAGTAAACGTCTAGGAATTCATTAGTCTTTGTGACACTACTTAAACATACATTGTGTTCATCATTAATACTTATTCAAGAGAATCACGTAACATTCAATCAATATTTCATAAAACACATCATTCATCGACAACATATAGCATTAATGGAAATAACAAAAATACACAAGAATTCTTCAGAAACTATCTTTATTGATCTTTAATTCAAGGTTACAGACTCAAAACTACCCTGTGTGCACAGCTATAGGGGTCCACGCACTCAGCCGCGGACTCTACCTAGGCCTTCACACACTCAACCGCAAAGCCTTCCTTCTATCCCACCCACTTCTCTTCGCTATCACTTCTCTTTGCTTATCATCAATTATCTATTCACACACGTTTGTTAGACTCTCTAAGACACACCTATTTATAGCCTTTTCATACAATGCCATGGTCAGCGGACCATGGGTGAATCTCAAAACCGACTCAAACTTTACATAAAACAAGGAGCTAAACCCCTTTGACTCCTATTCATGTATGCACTCTGCATCCACAAATCGTACAGACTTTACATTATTTACAAAAACTGTACCAAAACTTGGGTTAACTTAACCCCAAAACTAACCCAAGGGAACCCATACCAAGATATGGTGGGAGTCAAACATGCAATAGCATACTGGAATGATCCAGGTGGATGTTGGTGGCCACCCACCAACCCATTTGGACCCCCACAATTGTCTCTTTCAGTCTTTTCAGTTTCCTAAATTGTAGCACGGTTTACTATTTTTAGCAGTTTTTCGGGTCCTGAACTTCCGGAGCCGTTTTGAGGCCCTAAACGACGTTTTTTTGGGAATCTGGGGCAACATGGGTCCATGGATCGATGTTGCCTCCAAAAGTGGTAGTACTCGGATAGATCTTTCTAACGAGCTATCGTATGCGTCAAACGGAGATCGTATGCCAAAGTTACGACCCCGAGAAATTGATGTACCAATTTACCCAAACGGGGCCCACAATTTGGCGTTTCATCTTCTAGGGTTAGGTTTCGGGATGTGAAGGGTTTTCCATTATTTCTCAACAATAAATAGGCCTTCGAGCCTCATTGTAACACAGTTCGGAACAGTTCAGAGGCATGTAGTCACACATCTCTTCTCAGAGATAAGCTACCATCGCCCTAGCTGGTTTATTTCCATTTCTGGTTGTAAGCATATTTCAGCATTTTCCATTAATGAAATGAAGCATTATTTCCGCTGCATCTATGTGTTTATGGTTATTGCATCTTTGTATTTATGGTTATCTCTATAATCTATTGCGTTCCTGCTTAAATCCGGATCAGTGGTATCAGAGCGGTCTGCTTTTTCTCTGTTTTTCTTTGCATGTCCCCAACGAGGTCGGGATATAAGGAGTTAGGGCTTGAAATGGTCGAACCTTTGCAAGACCAGCCTCGCAAATCCGATGGCCTCCCATGGCGGATGAGAAGAAAGACAAGAGGGCAGAAGATCCTATCAAAATCTTGCTCGAAGAAGCGCTCGAGCGGCAAAGGAACGCGATGATGGATAGCTTTGCGCAGATCCTTCAGCGGCTACCCAGAGGCGACGCATCGGCTTCCAACAGCGACTCTGGAAACGCCACGTCGTTTAAGGTACAAGTTAATTTTGAAATCCCCATCTTCGAGGGTCAAATAGACGCAGATGCCGTAGATAAATGGTTAAATCTGCTAGATGGGTATTTTTCTGTTCACGAATTTTCAAGTCGGGAAAAGATTGTTTTTGCTCTTCTCAAAGCAGCCCCCCACGTCAAGGACTGGTGGGAAACCTACTGCGAGCACAAGGATGAAAGTACAGGCTCACTATTTTCAGCCGCACCCACTTGGAATGACTTCCGGGATGCCATCAAGGAGCAATACTACCCTGTCGGAAGCTATGAGGACAAATACATCAAATGGACCACACTGCAGCAGGGACGAGACCAAGATGTGCCGAAGTTTACAAACATTTTTCATACCCTTCGCACACAGTTGGGTATCAAAGATTCAGAGCTGCATCTGGTACTCAAATACCGTGGCTACCTGCACAAGTACATCCAGGAAGAGATGGGGTTCTTGAACATCCCCTCACTCGGCACAGCATACCGATACGTTGTCAAAATCGAGCAAAAGTTCAAACAAAAGAAGCGAGACTTTGGATCTGCAAATCCGAAGCCCAAAGGACAAAGCCAAGGCGGGGTGACCCAAGACAACCCATCAAAGCCGCAAGAAAAGAACAACGCCATGAAGCCGAAGAAGGACACAGGAAAGTGGTGTGAGTTCCACAAGAGTCCCACTCATAACACAAGTGAGTGTCGGACCAAGCAGTCGCTGGTGGCCGAGTTGAAGGCTTCCGAATCAGGTGCATGTTCCGACCCTGAGCCAGAACCTGACAAGGGGAATGGCAAAGGGAAGCAGATCATTGATGTGGATCCCAGTGCCACTGTTGCCACCGCCAAGATCAAGAAAAATGAGCCCAAAGATCCAGAGGAGGGGGAGCCTCTTTTCCACTCACAGATGTGGGTGAAGGGTTCACCGCTGCGATTCATTGTCGACAGTGGTAGCCAAAATAACCTAGTTTCAGCAGAGGTCGTGAAGCAGTTGGGCCTACCGACTACACCACACCCACAGCCGTACAGTATCGGGTGGCTTCATGAAGGACGAGATCTCAAAGTTCGCCAGCAGTGTCGCCTTCCATACAGCATCAAGCCCTTCACAGACGAGGTATTGTGTGATGTTACACCTCTGGATGTTTGTGATGTATTATTAGGTCAGCCATACTTGTGGAGGAGACATGCTATGTATGAGTCAAGGCCTCGTGCTGTCATTATTTCTTTGAGTAATTCATTATACAGGATACCAGAGGTAGCCCCACCTACTGCCACATCTTTGATCACTAACAAGAAAGGCAGTAAGCTCATATCACAGACCAGGAAATTCATCTGTCTGGTTCACTCCCAAAATAAGGGGAAGATCGTTGCGACATCCATGACCCCTGCAATGGGTTCCTCCACGCAGCAACAGCAGCAAAGGGATACAGTCATGACAAAACACAGGAACAACTTCTCCTCACCCACATGGGTACCAAACAAGTTTCAGGTGGGCAACAAAGTCTGGTTGCATCGACAGAAAGAACGCCTTACCAGAACCCATCAGAAGCTCAGACCACTCCGACATGGTCCTTACAGCAATACCAAGGCTATGGGGAACAATGATTTGGAGCACATCATTCCTCCATTCCTTCGCCTGCACGAAATGTTCAATGTGGACCATCGTCGACCATGCTTCCACCATCACTGGACACATCAGAGATTGTAGGACAAGTTCAGCAGATGGAGGAACTCAACGCAATGGGGACCATTGCTTCCTAAGGGGGGAGGAATGATCCAGGTGGATGTTGGTGGCCACCCACCAACCCATTTGGACCCCCAAAACTGTCTCTTTCAGTCTTTTCAGTTTCCTAAATTGTAGCACAATTTACTATTTTTAGCAGTTTTTCGGGTCCTGAACTTCCGGAGCCGTTTTGAGGCCCTAAACGACGTTTTTTTGGGAATCTGGGGCAACATGGGTCCATGGACCGATGTTGCCTCCAAAAGTGGTAGTACTCAGATAGATCTTTCTAACGAGCTATCGTACGCGTCAAACAAAGATCGTATGCCAAAGTTACGACCCCGAGAAATTGATGTACCAATTTACCCAAACGGGGCCCACAATTTGGCGTTTCATTTTCTAGGGTTAGGTTTCGGGATGTGAAGGGTTTTCCATTGTTTCTCAACAATAAATAGGCCTTCGAGCCTCATTGTAACACAGTTCGGAACAGTTCAGAGGCATGTAGTCACACATCTCTTCTCAGAGATAAGCTACCATCGCCCTAGCTGGTTTATTTCCATTTTTGGTTGTAAGCATATTTCAGTATTTTCCATTAATGAAATGAAGCATTATTTCCGCTGCATCTATGTGTTTATGCTTATTGCATCTCTGTATTTATGGTTATCTCTGTAATCTATTGCGTTCCTGCTTAAATCTAGATCAGAACTAGGATTTTGAAGTCCCATGCAAGGCTTGTGTGCTAGATACATGTGCCATAGTAAACAAGATCATTCTCAAGATGAGGTTGTTAGCGATTGTTTCTATCTTCACGTTCCATCCATTGGTCATCTCCACACCTGGACAATGCCTTTGGACTAGAGTTCTTGTACTCTCCCCTCCTGGGCGAGATCCAAAGAGTTGGATCACTTCCATTCATCGGGACAATCCCATGATGAAGTAGATATCCATCTCCTTAAGTTCTAGTTCTTGTCCTTTTATGATGAATATATCTCGATCTACATCCCAGAGAATGATCAAACAGGGAAACAATTCCATCTAAGCCCTTAACCTTGTGGTCCTAAAGAACTTTAGCAACCCTCAATTCCTCACAGTGTTTATCCATTCAGAATTTTGTGATGCTTGGTGGTCTTCAGCCTCATGGCCTCTTTCCTTCCAATCTAGAACCATGATCTCATGCAAAACATCATTTAACACCAATTAATGCTTTTTTCATGGATTAAAATAAATAAAACATTTCTTCAAAAGAGGGTTTTTCTACCAAAAACTCTGCCTCAGTGCCATCACACCTATTTTTACAAATAGAGAGATATCATCGCATGAGCCTTTAAGCTTGAGTTTTATCATCGCAGATCTGATGACCATACCTGTGATGATCGCCGTGTTGTGGTCACCAACAAACCCCCTCTTTGTTTGATATTAGTAATAACATCAAGCAAAGGGGGACCCTTAACCAAAAATCCAAAAAATATTTTTGTTTGAAAAATCTTTTGTATTAACTCCCTAAGAGCTATATCGCGTCGCAAAGGAAAAAGAGGCGCTCTCCCAAAGCGCATAAATACACTGAAAGGGAGCGATGCGAGAACTCATCGCACCGCGTGCATTAAAAGCGCTCAAAAGGGGAAAACCTAAAGAACCGCCGACGGCCGATATGCGACGTCGCACATCGCAATGTCGCATAAGCAGCACAAAGTGACAAAGCGAAAACCTTGCGACCTTGCGATCTTGCGATATGCGATTTGCGACCATGCGATATGCGATTTGCGACCATGCAAAGCTGCGACCTGCGATCTATGGTTTGCAACGAATGGGACCATCAATTGCTGCGATACCATTTATTTACATCGCAATCTTCGATGTTGCGATGCAAATCGGAGAAGCCATTCGTCGCAGGCATTCCTCGGCATGGTCTGTGAGCCCAAAATTAGGCGTGCACCTTACGGGAAATTAATGATTGTACGCCTGTGTATCCAAAGATGATTATGTTGCGTTTTTCGAAGAGTCAAGTCATAATGGGTGACATGATTATGCATTCATTAGAACTTAATTGCTTTCATGTCAATCTTTTCTTCTGTCTCTTTTCATTTACGTGAACTATAAGTCAGCAACTGATATAAATCTATATGCAGGAAACATCTAAGGAAAAGCGCCAGAGCTAGAAGAACAGAGAGGAGATGACTTCGCAGATGGATACCGCATACAGCAGGGCCGCAGATTCTAGAGTATCACTCAACAAATGCTGATGGGAACAGGCTATCTAGGACTCAGAGTCAAAGGTGCACAAAAGCAAAGCGTTTATGAAAGATCCTGAGTCCCAAATTGGGTAAAGCAAAAAGAAAAACGCTTAAGGGGAAAGACGTCTCAGAAAAGCCTGGAACAAATAATGGAAACAATTTTCAATTGAGAAAATCATTCAGGCAACAAAATCCCCAGCTCATTGAGTCATTCGCACGGCCGGAAACCGAAATAGCAACAGCACAATCAGTTTGAAAGAAATCTGAGTTGTACTAAGTATACACGCCGTGAAGACACTCCTCCAGAAGAACACTTTCAAAAATATCTTCTAGTTCGATTAGAAAGAGGTGCCAGCTCTTGTTATTTCTAATTTTCAAGCTTGAACAAAAGGAAAGGACAAGCAGCCGACTCTTTCACGGCGAACAACGCATCGCTTACAGCACTAAGGAGCAGATACAGAAATGGTTAGAAATTAGATTCAGTTTTTAGAAATAAATTTGTTTTAGTAAAAGGGTGGTCATTTGAAGCCGTTCCCTAAAATTGTGTAATTAAATTTAGCCGGTTAGTAGTATTTAACCCTTCTCGTTGCGTTGGAGAAGGGTCCGGAAATTTGTCAAAAAACTTGTCCTCAGAACATGCACTTTTGCACCCTCGGAGGGGGTTTTTGATGAATGGACGGATCGAGATTTATTTATGTTTGCATTTTAATACCTGCTACTGATGTTGCACTTCTGTACTCTTAGTAGGCATTAGAAGTAAGTAGGAATAGATCGTTATTGCTTAAGGTCTGTGAGTATAAAATCAGTCATAAATGGTACTTTTATCTCTTGACGAATTTCTGCTCACATTCTTAGAGTAATATACAGCTGATGTTGTTTATATGTTAATGTATGAATGAGTGGACTACCATTTGGCACTTTTGATTTGTGCTTAATACATGAATAACTGATTATGTGATATGCTATTCACAACCGTTTTGCTTAACTTTTTATGCAGGATGGTTCATCTTAATTGATTTATATTCTCATAATAGCTGAATAATCTTCATTACCAGTTATTGTGTGAAATCTTTCTAGATCGCATAATGGAAAAAGTTCTATCCCGGGTTAGCGTAGATTAGATGTGTTGTTCTTGATAGATTAAAGTAGTATAAAATTCAGTCTCAGAGTTTAGAATTAAATTAGCTTAGAAATAATTCCAGATTTTCATTATCATATTCTACACACACACACATCACCAAACTCTACACACACACACCCCTTAGATCGGGAAGCTGGTCCCGTTATCCCCAGCCGGACCCGCTACACCAAACGGGCACGGAGCCACCAACCAGGTTCCCGACCGAGTGGGTATCCCCCTTGTTGTTGACCTGATTTTGGGGCCCTCAACATATTTGGCGCTAGAAGGAGGGCACGAACTATGAATGGCACCTAAAGCAATATCTAAATACCATTCTGAGAGTAATACACCCTCATCAACTCCCTCGACTTCTCCAACACGGTTAAACCCGGAATTTGAAGTCACTCGAGTATCTACCACTGCTACATATTCGAATATATCAGACCAATCTATCATTGAACCCCCTGAAATTCAAACTTTGATTCGTAAACTCCAGGGATTCTCTATTTTTAACCAGAAGTCTGATAAATCTAAAAGCAGCGTGACTTCGCAGTACAACCCTGCTCATCCCCTTACTAGATTAAAGAGTGAAAAATTTGGCATACAACCAAGTGAACTCCCTCTTCCTACCAGGAAAAGAGCAAGGAAAACACCACCAGAGTCTGACAGTAAGACTCCTTCATCCACTTCGTCCATATCAACTCCCTCACCGCGAAGTCAACCACCCACTCTTTCATTCCAACTCACTCACTGATCTTCTACAAACCTTCCTCTTCAAACATCAAAGATCTTAATATCTTCATCTTCTCAGCATCAGGGATCATCTTCTGCACTTCCATTAACTAGCAGCTCAACGATGGCCTAGTCTCCATGGAACAATCCTGGGGTGGTTTTAATGCCTCCACCCCTGAGCCCTATACCGGCCCATCCTGAGAAATGGCTGCCTAAATTCAATCCGGAAGCAGGCATGCTAGCCGAGGAACATATCAATAATTTCATGCTTTCTGTTAATCTCAACGGAGCCACTAACGAAGACACTGTTGTCTGGCTTTTCCCTTATACAATGCAAGGAACAGCCGGGTCATGGTACTTTTCGTTACCTTCCGGATCCATCACAAGCTGGGACATTTTTCAAAGTCAGTTCCTCACCAAGTTTGGTGATGACAGATCCACGGCGACATTGATCAATGACCTATCTAATCTTAAGGCTAAGGCTAGAGAACCCATTAAAGATTTTAACTTACGGTTCAATAAGATCCTCAACAAAATCCTTGCTGCTTCACAACCTAGCGAGGAAGTAAGATGTGAATGGTACATCACGGCTTTACCTCCAAACTTGGCTATCTTCGTAGATAGGGCAAACAAGACCACCTTAGTCGACAACTTGACAGAAGCGTTAGCAGTGGAAAAATGCGTGGTAGCCCTAGAAGAGAGATCTGCTATAGAAGAACGCAAATCTAAGAAGATCTCTTTCAAAGAAGACACCAAGAAGAAGCAAACGAAAGACCCTTTCGGTTTGGAAGGATTACAAAAAGTGTTGAAAGCCATGTCCAATGAGATGATTGATATTAAGAAACAAGTAGCAGAGACTTCTTCGAAAAAGCCCTTTAGGACTTTTAAAAGAAATCCTCCCATGGAGGTAAAACCACCTAGTGTTGTCTCAAACGTTGAATCTGAAGAAGACGAAGAAGAAGAGAATAGCATTGAAGGGCAGAACGACAAGGAAGAGGTCGTAGAACTACAAGGAATGTGGGACTTCATCCTCCCACAAGAAGAGGATCAAGAAGCATTTCCTGTTAGCACGAGAAGAAAAAATCAACTTGATCCTCCCCTAACTACCCCAAAACAAAAGGGCGCAAACCCTGCAACAAAAGAAAAGGTCGCAACAAAAAAGACAACTGCTAAAGCGGCTAAGCTTAGCCCAGTCCAATCTGATCAAATGCCTCCATCAAGAACACTAATAGTGTCGGATGAAATGGAATATAACATCATTGATGACATGAAGAAGACTAGGGCTAATATCACTCTGTATGAATTGAGTAAATTGAAACACCAACAGAAAATAATGATGAAAGAATTACAGGCTGTGCCTACTACATCTTTACCTACAGCTGTAGCTTCCCACAATCTGGGAAGACCTCCAACCAACACGATCAATAAAATTGATCCAAATGACATCGCCTTGATTGGAGGAAGATCGAGATCTCATACTCCTCCTTTTCTTCTCACATATGAAATCTTCAATAAAAATGTGCACAATTGCTTGGTCGATTCTGGTGCTTCAACGAATATTTTACCCAGGTCAATATGTGCCAAATTGAATGTGCAACCTCAAAAATCCGCGGTACGTATAGTTCAACTTGATCGATCCCAAGTTGAAGTGATTGGTGAACTCAATCAGGTGACCATAAGATTGTCATCTAACCCAAAAGTGTGTCAGGTTATCGACATTCTAGTAGCTGATATCCCTGAGTTCTATGGTTTGATTCTTAGCAGGGATTGGTCGGAAAAACTCCACGGATATTTTTCAACCGATTGGTCACACATGTGGTTACCATACAATGGTAAACCAAATCAGATAAAGGTTGAACGAGAGTTGCACCAAAAATACATAGTGACAGAACTGGAAGGAGAAAATGAAGCCATAACATACAATAGCAGCATTGTAGGCAATTACGCAATAGATTCTTTCCTAGGTAATTTCAATGCTCATATTTCACCATACTTAGAGAATTCAGTTTATCCCAAGTTGAAAATTTCTCCAAAACTGATGACTCAAAATGTTTTAGTTTTTTAGATAATTCTGTAAATACATCTTTATTTTGGAAATTATATTTTGACGGATCTAAATCCAATGAGGGAGCGGGAGCAGGATGCGTTCTGATTAACCCAGACGGGAACAAGATTATGCTCACATGCAGACTTGAGTTCGGTTGCACGAACAACACAGCGGAGTACGAAGCCTTGGTTCAAGGCCTATACAAAGTAGTCGGATTAAACGTTAAGTATCTTCAAGTCTTTGGAGATTCGGAGATCGTCGTAAAACAGGTACGTAACACCATACATTGCCCGTCAAGTCATTTAAAGCATTATCAATCATTAGTTCAAGATCTCACCGCACATTTCGTAGCATTCAACATCTCGTCAATTCCAAGAATCCAAAACGCGAGCGCAGACCGTTTAGCTAACGTAGCCTCTAGACTTATCCCTTCTGAAGATTTTAGTCCTGATAGGTTTTCAATAGAATTAATCTTTAAACCATCCATCCCTGACAATATCACCAATTGGAGAGTGTTCAACGACGATCCTGACATCGTAAATTTCCTTACTTCTGAAGGATCCTACTCAAATCAGATAATCGACGAAGACCATCATGATCACCAAATACAACAAAATGGCTCTGACAATGCTATACCGAAATCAGTGGTCAAGTTAGAAGATTTATATGATTTGAAAAGTCGGTTTAAAAGGTCCGCCAATGCTAAACTTTGCAGTTCTACCCTGAACTATGAATTAGTAAACCTAGGGACCGATCAGAAGCCACAAAACGTTAACCTAGGTCACGGCCTAGCCCCTGAAGAGAAATCAACATATATCAGTCTTCTGAGACAATACAAAAACATTTTTGCCTGGAATTACGATGAGCTAAAGACGTACAAAACTTCTATCATTCAACATGTTATCCCTATGATTGACAATGAAAAACCTGTCCAGCAGAAGCTCAGAAAAATACACCCTAACCTAGAAAATCAAATAAAAACTGAGCTTAATAAGTTGTTGAGAGCCAGAATAATCTTCCCCGTAAGACATTCCAAATGGGTATCCAATATGGTGCCCGTTAGGAAGAAAAACGGAGACATTAGAATCTGTATCGATTTCTGAAATCTCAACAAAGCCTGTCAGAAAGATAACTTTCCCCTCCCACCTATGCAGCAAATATTACAGGCAGTAGCAGGCTCAGAATTAATGTCATTCCTGGATGGATTTTCAGGATACAATCAAGTACTGGTGCATCCCAATGATCAGTTAAAGACTACGTTCCGAACCAAATGGCGCACTTATGCATATCGGAAGATGCCATTTGGTCTGATCAATGCCGGAGCTACCTTTCAGAGAGCCATGGACATCGCGTTTAAAGGGTTAGTCAATAGATCAGTAGTGATTTACCTGGATGATATCACAGTGTACTCCAAAAAACGAAACAACCATCTCAAAGCTTTGAAGCAAATCTTTCAAAGATGCTTGAGGTATGGGATTTCGCTCAACCGAAAGAAATCTTTCTTTGCATTAAGCGAAGGGAAATTTCTCGGATTGATAGTGTCGAAATTTGGTATTCACATAGAACCCGACAGAATCAAGGAAATTTCCGAAATATCCATACCCCATAACAAGAAAGCCATGCAATCCTTCCTTAGACAGATCAATTTTGTCAAAAGATTTGTCCCTGATTTTTCACGTATTATTTCTCCCTTACAAAATATGATAAAAAAGAATTCAAATTTCAAATGGGGTCTAGATGAGCACGAAGCGTTCAACTTAATCAAACAAGCTATCATCAATGCTCCATCTTTTGCCACCCCAAATTTTTTGGAATATTTTATCTTGTACACTTTTGCCTCAGAGAAATCCTATGCCGCGATTTTGACCCAAGCAAATCAAGAGAAAGCGGAAGCTCCAATCGCATTCTTTAGCTCGAACTTACAAGGTGCTGAAATTAATTACTCAGACGTAGAGAAACAAGCATATGTTGTTTTCAAAGCGATCAAATATTTCAGACCTTTCTTGCTTAAAGCCCACACTAAAGTCGTAGTACCGTTCCCGGCGGTAAGAAACCTTTTGGTGCAGAAAGACGTGGGCGAAAAGAGAGCTAATTGGATTACTGCTTTACAAGAATATGATCTTGAGATCAAACCAGCAAACATCGTAAGAGGTCAAGGCTTCTGCAAGATGTTAGCCGGAGCGTCGCAAATCCCAGAGAACTCATCTGAAGAGGTACAAGCGTATGAGGTAAGACTAAACGATGCAGAATCATCATATGCTGACACCATTTATTTTCTTAAGAACGGGTATGCTCCATCACGTTTGGATCATACCAAGAAAAGAGCTTTGAGATTAAAAGCTAAACAATACCAGCTCATAAATGATGTCTTGTTTAAAAGGAATTACGATTCTGTGCTTCTTAGGTGTCTTGAGAAAACTGAAGCCGAAAAGGTTTTGCAGGAACTCCACGATGGACCAGCGGGTGGACACTATGCCGGAGATGCGACTGCACATAAAATCTTGCGTGCAAGATATTATTGGCCCACGCTGTTCAAAGACTCACACAATCACGTAAGGAAATGCCAAGTCTGCCAGACTGCTGCAGGAAAACAAAGGAAACCGTCCATGGCGCTACAACCAATCATCATCGACCAACCATTCAGTCAATGGGGCTTGGACATAATAGGTGAGATCGTTCCTTACTCTTCTAAGCAACATAAGTATATCCTTACGGCAACTGATTATTTTACCAAATGGGTAGAAGCAGTTCCTCTCAAGACAGTTCATTCTGAAAATATTATTGAATTCATAGATCAATTTATCATCACTAGGTTTGGATTGCCAACAGAATTAATGTTTGATAACGCTTCATATTTTTTTGGAAATACTATGACTGAGTTTGCGCTTAAAAGAGGGTTCAAACTGAAATATTCTGCCAATTACTATCCGCAAGCTAATGGATTGGCTGAGTCAAAAAACAAGAACCTAATCAGAATTATCAAAAGAACAGTCGACCAAAACCAAAAGAATTGGCACAAAGCGCTGGTAAATGCTTTATGGGCTGATAGAATCACAAAGAAAGCTTCAATCGGCACTTCTCCCTTTAATTTAGTTTATGGGAGAGAAGTGGTTCTTCCGACTCACCTAGTCATTCCCTCTTTGTCTTTAGTGCAATATATCGATGAAGTATCTACTTCCTCTTTACAATTAAGACAAATGGAAATAATCAAACTAGAAGAACAAAGAGAACAAGCTAGGAAAACCCATGCTCATCACCAAGCGCTAATAAAATCTTCTTTTGACTCAAGCATCATAACCAGAAAAAAACTTTCAGATGGGTGATTTAGTTTTGAAATGGGATAAGGCTCATGAAGAAAAGGGCAAACATACGAAATTTCAAAAGCTGTGGCTTGGCCCTTTTCAGATTGTAGAAGTCGTAGGCCCGTCTACATTCGTGTTGCAGGATCTGGCAGGTAGGAGAGATTCTTTACCTGTCAATGGACTGATTCTTAAATTATACTTTCCATAGAAGAGAATTCTTCTAATTTTTGTAGGATAGATTTAGTTTTTAGTTTTTATTTTTGTTTTGTTTTTCTCTTTTTTTTTTTATGAATAAAACCCGTTGTAAATGATCATTTAAAAAGGATTCATGAAAGAGCACGCCAATTCTCTATCAAATTTTGATTTCGCTTGTACAAATAGCAAAATTTTTGAAAATCTGAATTTTATTATTGACAAATAGAGTTAACTTCACTTTGATTACGATACTTGTTTCAACCTCTAAAAAACTTTGACGGAAGCAACCTTTGGTAAAAGAATTGTTTTGTATTAGCACCATGAAAGGTATCATCAATAATAAAATAAGCATTCTCTGCAAAGCTGTTGTTTTCAAAAACTCTATTATTGTCGTCCAGAGCTTTCTTAAGGAAAAACAATGACTTCCTCCCTGCTAAAAGGAAATTACAGCATTCAGAGAAACAATCCAAGGAAAACACTATATCTCAAAGAATAAGAGGTCTCACCACGAGCCGGCTTATCATGATCACAGATATTATAACTTGCTGACTTTGCCAATACTGTCTATCAAAACAGGGCAACGACTTAAGATTGTTGCAATCAAAAGACAAGAGGTCTCATCACGAGCCGGCTTGTTCAGCAAAAGTGTAAATCAAGTGAATGATTGTGTCATAATTTGGCCACCAAACCAAGACATTGTTCTTTAGAGAATTAAAAAAGGAAAAGTGTGTCCAAAAATGATTTTTCTCTGGAATGTTGCTAGTAACCTCAAACAGGAAAAAGGATCATTGCTGGATAACATGGTAACCCTGTCGAGGCTATGGACGCTTGCGGGTAGCAGAGGCTCTACGTACGACAAATGAGCATACTTTTAAGCCAGTACGCAGAGAAGACCTTATTTTATCTTTTATCAAGACCAAGTAATGTCTGATGCGAATGCAAGAAAAAACCTGAGGAAGCAAGAAATTGGGATATAAAAAGGGTTGAGACAAAATATTGTCGACAAGGTGAGGGGTAATCTACTCTATCTGTCCATAACAAAATTTAGACATATAAAAATTTTGCTGTTTCGGAAGTGAACGGTCAATAGAAATGCAGAGATAACTGGTTCTTCACAGTGAATCGCCATTGTTGTGGTCACCAACAAACCCCCTCTTTGTTTGATATTAGTAATAACATCAAGAAAAGGGGGACCCTTAACCAAAAATCCAAAAAATATTTTTGTTTGAAAAATCTTTTGTATTAACTCCCTAAGAACTATATCGCGTCGCAAAGGAAAAAGAGGCGCTCTCCCAAAGCGCATAAATACACTGAAAGGGAGCGACGCGAGAACTCATCGCACTGCGTGCATTAAAAGTGCTCAAAAGGGGAAAACCTAAAGAACCGCCGACGGCCGATATGCGACGTCGCACGTTGCAATGTCGCATAAGCAGCACAAAGTGACAAAGCGAAAACCTTGCGACCTTGCGATCTTGTGATATGCGATTTGCAACCATGCAAAGCTGCGACCTGCGATCTATGGTTTGCAACGAATGAGACCATCAATTGCTACGATACCATTTATTTACATCGCAATCTTCGATGCTGCGATGCAAATCGCAGAAGCCATTCGTCGCAGGCATTCCTCGGCATGATCTGTGAGCCCAAAATTAGGCGTGCACCTTACGGGAAATTAATGATTGTACGCCTGTGTTTCCAAAGATGATTATGTTGCGTTTTTCGAAGAGTCAAGTCATAATGGGTGACATTATTATGCATTCATTAGAACTTAATTGCAGGGAAAATTTTAAGAACCCCCCCTAAATTTATAAATATAATAAATGGGCGAATCTCCATGGAATATAGGAAAAATGGAAGGCGATTTTATCAATAATATAATATGTATATATAATTTGTTGGCGAATCTCTCACCAGGCATGGCGAATATTTTACTCAATTATAAAATCTTGTAAGATCTTGGTGAGTCTTTCACTAAATAATAAAACATTGTAAAGTCCTAGTGAATCTTAGCATAGGCTACATGCTGGTTTAATTCCCCCATTTAAATAGGCTACATTCCAGGTGAATACCATGGGTCAATACCATGTGCCATTTTGGTGAATACCATGGGTCAATACCATGTGCCATTTTTATTTTTATTAATTCTAATATTAGGGTAAATAATGGTTTTTTGCATGGTATTAATAAAAATCTAGTCCATGGTATTTGTCCCATAGTATTTTGGCCATAGGTTTCACCTAAATATAACCCATTTTTTGAGTGTTCGTAAATATAAGGTGACTTATGGAGTAAATATAAAAAAATGTTTTATTTGTTTACCATACCTCTCGTTTATTTATATTTTTATTAATTTACCATACCTCTTTTACAAATATGGTATTTGGCCCATAGGATTCACTTAAATAAAACCTCTTTCTTGAGCCTTCATAAATAGAACAAGGGTTATGGACTAAATATAAAAAGAGGTTTTATTTATTTACGATACGTCTAGTTTATTTATATTTTTATTTATTTACCATACCTTTTGAGTAAGTATAAAAAGATGTTTTATTTATTTACCATACCTCCACTTTACTTATATTTTTATTTGTTTACACCCTTACATGTATATAAGGTGACTTGTGGAGTAAATATAAAAAATGTTTTATTTATTTACCATACCTCTCATTTATTTATATTTTTATTAATTTACCATACCTCTTTTATAAATATGGTATTTGGCACATATGATTCACTTAAATAAAACCTATTCTTGAAAATGGGCGAATGGATTCACTTAAATAAAACCTATTCTTGGAAATGGGCGAATGGAAGGTTGTAAGTCCTAATTTCAAGGGCTAAATTTACCTTTTTTACCCTCTCCCTTAAAATAAGGTGGGCTATTTGAGGTGATTTGTAAAAATGTACTATGATACAAAATATTCGCCCACTAAAAATTTAAAACCCCTTAATTTCGCCAAAGGGCGAACATTCGCCCCTAAAATTATCCTTGCTTAATTGCTTTCATGTCAATCTTTTCTTCTGTCTCTTTTCATTTACATGAACTATAAGTCAGCAACTGATATAAATCTATATGCAGGAAACATCTAAGGAAAAGCGCCAGAGCTAGAAGAACAGAGAGGAGATGACTTCGCAGATGGATACCGCATACAGCAGGGCCGCGGATTCCAGAGTATCACTCAACAAATGCTGATGGGAACAGGCTATCTAGGACTCAGAGTCAAAGGCGCACAAAAGCAAAGCGTTTATGAAAGATCCTGAGTCCCAAATTGGGTAAAGAAAAAAGAAAAACGCTTAAGGGGAAAGACGTCTCATAAAAGCCTGGAACAAAGAATGGAAACAAGTTTCAATTGAGAAAATCGTTCAGGCAACAAAATCCCCAGCTCATTGAGTCATTCGCACGGCCGGAAACCGAAATAGCAACAGCACAATCAGTTTGAAAGAAATCTGAGTTGTACTAAGTATACACGCCGTGAAGACACTCCTCCAGAAGAACACTTTCAAAAATATCTTCTAGTTCGATTAGAAAGAGGTGCCAGCTCTTGTTATTTCTAATTTTCAAGCTTGAACAAAAGGAAAGGACAAGCAGCCGACTCTTTCACGGCGAACAGCGCATCGCTTACAGCACTAAGGAGCAAATACAGAAATGGTTAGAAATTAGATTCAGTTTTTAGAAATAAATTTGTTTTAGTAAAAGGGCGGTCATTTGAAGTCGTTCCCTAAAATTGTGTAATTAAAATTAGCCAGTTAGTAGTATTTAACCCTTCTCGTTGCATTGGAGAAGGGTCCAGAAATTTGTCAAAAATCTTGTCCTCAGAACATGCACTTTTGCACCCTCGGAGGGGGTTTTTGATGAATGGACGGATCGAGATTTATTTATGTTTGCATTTTAATACCTTCTACTGATGTTGCACTTCTGTACTCTTAGTAGGCATTAGAAGTAAGTAGAAATAGATCGTTATTACTTAAGGTCTGTGAGTATAAAATCAGTCATAAATGGTACTTTTGTCTCTTGACGAATTTCTGCTCACATTCTTAGAGTAATATACAGCTGATGTTGTTTATATGTTAATGTATGAATGAGTGGACTACCATTTGGCACTTTTGTACGGTGGAGTCATTGATTTGTGCTTAATACATGAATAACTGATTATGTGATATGTTGTTCACAACCGTTTTGCTTAACTTTTTATGCAGGATGGTTCATCTTAATTGATTTATATTCTCATAATAGCTGAATAATCTTCATTACCAGTCATTGTGTGAAATCTTTCTAGATCGCATAATGGAAAAAGTTCTATCCCGGGTTAGCGTAGATTAGATGTGTTGTTATTGATAGATTAAAGTAGTATAAAATTCAGTCTCAGAGTTTAGAATTAAATTAGCTTAGAAATAATTCCAGATTTTCATTATCATATTCTACACACACACACATCACCAAACTCTACACACACACACCCCTTAGATCGGGAAGCTGGTCCCGTTATCCCCAGTCGGACCCGCTACACCAAACGGGCACGGAGCCGCCAACCAGGTTCCCGACCGGGTGGGTATCCCCCTTGTTGTTGAACCGATTTCGGGGCCCTCAACACGCCAAACACCTAAAAATAAAAAATCCTCCTTTATAGCATCCAAATTATCGTTTAAAATGCAAAAACGGATGATAAAATGCAAGTGCGGGGATGGGCCTGTTGCCTATTGCAGATGGTTCACGAAATGGAATTCTAGATCTCCTGTAATGGCCACTTGAAAATCAAGAGAATTAGGGCAAAAATGCACTTTCAAAACTTACTATGGTAAAATGATAAAAACAAAAATTACTTTTGGTTATTTATAAGTTTTGCAAGTCATTTTTGTCAATATTATCATAACATTTAATGTGTTTCTACATATCAGTGATGGGTGCATTTGTTTGTCCAGTTACATGTACCTTCAAGTGAATAATGATCACTATTAACTGATTCTTGCGAGATTTATTTTATCTCTCTTTTGGACTAATTAAATAGACGAAAAACAAACCCCCCCTCCCCCGGGGTCATCTTTGAGCTCTTTTTTGAGTGTCGAAACCTGAAAAGATTGTTGAGTACTTGTCATTTTGAACTCATTAGTACAAATGAATCGACATCACGTTAGTATACGTTTATCCCTTTTTTGGGCTGATATTGACTACTTTTGAAAAAGGTACACCTTGATTGACATGGTCTAAAGGTTCTCTCGGATACTGTTACCTACCTTTTCAGATTCGAGAGACAAATTAAGAAAAGGGACATGATGGGGTTTTCTTTTTTGTCTCCTTTTCAAACTCTCCAAATTTGAAAAAGATACTGAGTTATTCTTACATCGAACTTGTTAAAACTTTATGGCAAAAGACTTGTCACCATGATGAGACCGAGATTCTCCTTCCTAGGGCTCGTAAAAATTACTAGGAAGGATTCATTTGAATAATGAACTTACAAGACAAGAATATGATATCCCATTCAATATTGTGATAAAAATAATTAAGGCACTTGCTAGAAATAGCAGGGGGAAAATGAAGATGATACTTCCTTTGTATAGGCATCATGTCGCTCTTGAACATGATGCTCTTCTGCTCTCGTCTCGAGTTTGGGATATCCTCACTCAATCACTTGTCCTCCCAGGTTTGGGTGATCCATTTTACCTCTCATTTGACTATTCTATTTTGTCATCACAACCTTTAGTACTATGTTGAGTCAAATGCCGCCACACTCCAGATTCGTGTCGTTAATGTTCAAGAGAAGTCCAATATGTAATTATCTACCTATACACTATTTGAGTCATTGTTATAGTCTTGAAAATTATTCCACTTTATTCCTTGTTTCGTATCGATGATGGGGGATTCATCACTGCCCTCCTTCGACGAGTCGCTTCCTATTTTCTTCAGCTCATTATCCAAGAAGATGAGTTAGAAATTCCCTTTCAGTACCTTAGAGCTGGCATGCCCTAATGGCAAGTTCTTCACATTCGATGACAGGTCTTCATCATTGGCTTTCGATCGGGTGATTCCATGAGTGTTTGACTTCAGCTCCATTATCACATTGACGGATTGTACTGTTGTAACTTGAGAGCCATTGTTATTATGGGTGGTTTCTCTCATATTTGTTAAGAGTCGACATCATTGGTCGGTAGTCAAGTGGTTTTCTAGCATGTTCGACTTCAACACGTTTATTCACATGTTAGGATTCTTTTGTACTATGAAACAACCCCATGATTTATGTATAATAATAGCTAATGTTAGACATATAAATGGGGACCCTTTTTATTTTTTTTAAATTCTTTAGGAAATAAATCCTAACTCTAAGAAATTGCCTTGAAAAAAATCTTAGAACGACCCAAGTTTAAGATCCCCATCGCAAATCGCAAATCCCAGTTTTCCATGTGATGATCATAAACACCATAAATAAATTACGATATGTAATCAAACTTTTTACTGCAACATACTGATGAAAACCCCTTAAGAAGTTGCAATTGAATTTTGTAAGAGTCGCAAGTAAAGAAGACCCGCCACAATGTCATCTGCCAATGATTTGCGAAATGCGATATTGTGATATCCACAAATGCCTTTTGTATTATGAACAAGTAACACTATATAACATTGTTTTAAAAATTGCGATGCGTGAGGTAGTACGCGTGGGAAGTAACCGTGTTTTAAATATAATAATGAATGGTTTGCCAGGGTAATTAACATTTAGCGGCCTGAGGAGAGATAATGATTTTGCAAGTTATGGCTAGTTAATGTCTAATATCTCATTTGAAATCCTCCCACGATTAAAAGTCTTTTCACAAACCTTTCAGCCTTAAATGCCCAATATAGTGTGCATTGATATATCTCATCCATTTCAAGCAAGCTACAAAATATATGTCGTTGTGGAAGATAATGCAGAAATAGAAAAAGTTGAGCATTCCAGAGTTTGAGCTTACAAAAAGGTCTCCTATATTCTCTGATACATTCTGCAGCCCTAATGGGGGTGCAACAACTTGGGAGGTGATATACAATAGGCTCGAGGACGAGCATCCCAAGATTATTGTCACAAGAGAAACAACTGACTCAATAAGACATCTGGGATGCTAATTCAAGTATGCCGCATGTTCTTTCCTTCATAGGATAGGAGTGAGAGATAAAATACTCCCATACACTGATATGATCAGGTGGGTGGTGGAAACCCTCACCATTGAAGATAGGAATTTCAGGAATTCGAGAATGGAACTCATGTGGTCATTTAGAGTAGAGGACCTGAAGAAAATGTACAATATAAATGACCCTCAGGATATATATGATAAGACATACGTGGCCAACTTCGGAAAGAAGAACGAAGAACCCCTCCAGATGATTCAGGGCTTGAGAGTATTGGAGAACAAGTTCAAATTTGATAAATTGGGTATGTATCCTATAGCCTCTTTGCTGAACCCCTACAACTATGTAGCTGCTACGTTATGTAGACTATATGGGTTACCTAATAATGCTAAGTTTTCCATAGAATGGATTCCTCTGATTGATGCTTGTGTTAATTCCCACATCATGAATTGGTCCACAATCTTATCTGATAACCTAGCCACCATCATCATTCAATATCAACAGAAGAGATCCTCCTCTCTATAGAACCTTCCTCCATTTTATTTTAGTACCTACGTTATGGATTCCATCTTTTTCTGCACTAAATTTCTAACCATGAGTTGGAAATGGACCTTGGAGGACCCCTACCCTATCCATCTCAGACATAAGCAAATTTGGGAATCCCATTATGTAGCCCATTTCTATAAAATATGTCGTGTTGTTATTTGCCTCTGTATCAATTAATTTTCAATAAGAAATCCCCCAGGTTTTCCCAAGAAGCCGCTACAGACCTTGTGGTTGTCCGAAATTTTTTTTTTTTAAGAATGGTTCACCTACATTAGGGTTTTTCTAGCACAACAGACCCACATATCCTCCCTCTATATGTTTCTAATAAATTGTTAGCAAGAGAAATAACCCACCAGACCATGGGAAAGGGCCTGACCAAAGTTCTCAAAGAAAGCAAGAAGTTGTTATGGCCATATTTCCCTATCAGGTGCGGTTCTTTTTCCTTAGCAAATTTTAATCATGCATTAAAGGTGTCAGTAAGGCTGGAAGGTCTCAGGCTCCATAATTTTCCCAAAAGGGAATTTGATTGAGACAAGATAGCATATAACATCACCACTTCAGTAAAGATCAAGCCTTATAACCATGAGGCTAATAATTTTGAAGACCTTTTACAGTCAGCTCAATCCTTCGAAAAATCATTCAAATGGGCGAGGACAAATCTGAGTCCTGGAGATTTTGAGAGCTATTAGGAGTTCAAAAACAAAAGGCTCGAGGTAATCCCACTATATATGTTGAAAATCGAGACAAGCCTACTCCCAGTGGTACTGTCAACAACGAGGCACTTGATTCTCGCTTAGAGTCTTTTGCATATACAGGGAAAGAATTGAACATAGAGAAGTACCATGACATCAAGACTACTGCAGAATCCACCAGGAAATCAACCGAAAAGAAGGGTATGAGTACCCCACCCAAATATATTGTTTCGGAGATCAAAACAAATGGTATGGAGCAGGAGTGGGATTAATTCAACAAGAAACTACAAGACAATCCCAAGACTATAGATGCCTAGGAAACTATGGAGTATCAAACTCCTCTACATGTTCAGAAGAATACGGACTCTGAACCGATGGACGAGCAAGCAACAATGTCTTAGCATACTAAAATCATCCTCACTCTACCCACATTAGAAGTTGTCTTGAAGGTAACTGAAATCCACCCTCTTGACATATTCTATAGCCCCCTACACAAGGTTGTAGTAAGGAGACAGAGGAAAATGAGAAGGATTGAAACACCTGAACTCTCGCCTCAAAATGAGCAAATGGACATAGTTTGGAAGGAAGTCCCTTCCAAACTAGCTGAAAACTTGATGAGATTGTCACAGTTTATAGGAGAATATGCAACTGCTACCATGGACAAGGCTAACGAAATATCTCCTTTGTTGAAAGAAAAAGAAGAAAAAATTGCAAAACTCGAGCAATAGCTTGAAAGAGAAAGGGCAAGTGTGAACATGCAGTCTACTAAGAAGTTCACCCAAATGCAACATAGAATGGAGCTGTTGAAAATAAGCCATGAAGCAGGCATATCAGCCAAAAATATACAACTCCAAGACTTGTAGCAAGCTATGGAAAAATGTAAGGATGTTCCTACTATCGAGGAATTTATCAAAGAGGTGCTAGAGCTTAATTCTCTCTTATTGAAGAAACAAGAACAATTTTGTCAAAATGTGTCACATATTGCTCCTTATCTGATCACTAGTGACTAGCTAAAGGATAAAGTGATTGACCATAGTACTGATTTTACTGATCTAAACACCAAAACCTCAGATTTCATCGAATGGCAAGAAACAGAAGAGGGGAGCAAAGCCAATCTGCCTAAGATTGAGGAGAGGTGCAAGGAAATTCTTTTCACGGATTGGGACGCAAGGATCGAACAATCCAAAATAGTAGTGGCAAGAGTGGCTGGGGTGTCAAAGAATATAGCAAAGGTGGTAAACCATACTTTGTTTTCCACCAACTTGGTGAAAGCAGGAAACCCGAAAAAACTGCCTAATTTGAATGACTTGCATAACAGTTGGAAGGAAAGAGAAAAAACTCAAAGGGAAGAAATCATAAAGTTGGTAAAGACTGATTGGGACTTGTATTGGCAATACCTCGTCAAGGCACACACTCAAATCATCATGCTTAACTACTCTATCAATTCGACTTAATGGATGCTGCCACCTATCACAAACGTGTTTTTCAGAGGAGAGGTCAGAACACATTTTGGGGCACCTCCTCAAGTCAAACGGATGTCTAGTATATGTGAGTTGAAGGACAAACTAGCAAACAACAAATCATCATTATGGCCTCTGCTCATCAAGCCATTGTTTATTTTTGGAGTTAGTTAACTAGTTAGGAGGAAGGTTGTTTGAAACCTCTTCAAATTTTTGTATAATCTATTTTTGAACATTAGTTAGAATAGTATTTATACCCTCCTCACACATTTAGAGAAGGGTCCAGAATTTTATCAAAAGCATTTGCAAAGAATGCACTATTGTAAGTTTATGAATGCTTTGGTGAAATTAGGGAACAAGATCATTTCTTTTAAATATCAAGCTACTTTCCTTTGTTGATGCACTTTTATATACCTGGAAGATAATTTGATCTGAAGAAGGAGTTGATCTATGTCATTAGTCAAATGAGTAGAAATTCACATATATGGTACTTCTATCTTATGTGATTATTCCTGTTTCTGTTTAATTAGTGACAACACTTTATTTTCATGAATTTTATATGAGATATGTTTTTTTGTTAAAGCATTAACTACACTATTATATGATGCCTAGCTGAGATTATTTATTTCCATATAGATATATATATATATAGATATCATCACATATGCGATATAGTTTATACATTTCTTTGACTAAATATTTAGTCAAAGAAATTATCTTTACATGTTATCATCTTTGTTTTATGCATGATTGATATTTATTATCACATGTCAAGTAGATATCTTTGTAGATCGCATATTATACAGAAATACCCAGGTTTATATTAGATTAAGTTAGCTAGAGATTTGCATGATAGAATAGGTCATTCAAGTTATCATTATTATATTGCAATCACTCATAAACCACCCACTCTCATTTTAAAACCCATATTGGGAAACTGGTCCTATTATCCCCAGTCAGAGCCACCACTTTAAATAGAAAAGGAGTTGTCTTAAGGTCTAGACCGAGTGGTTATCCCCCATTTTGGAGTATCAGAAATCTGAGGCTTCAACATATTCGTGCGTTGATTAGGTCGGGATCGAGCACAAGACCCTGAGTCTTATATTACATTATGACTCAGGTGGCATGGAGTTATATGCCATTCATGATTGTACACATGTTTCTACTATACAGATGGTTGTTTCCATACCATGTGACTTTTTATTGATGATGATCCTTGTTGTCTGGATGGTTGTGCCCATACCATGGATGTTTTTATATAGTCTTCATCATCCAGATGGTTACGTCCATGCCGTGGATTCATGTCTTGATCTTAGATATGTATATGTATATGCATCCTTGATTGTTAGGTCTCCTGACAATGCGTGTCCATGTCCTTGCAAGAGCTCATACAACATCTCAGCCACCACTCCTCATTCTGCCTCCATGCTTTAGGGGGCATCTGTTACAAAGTATTTTACCACACCTCCTACACTTCCCGGTGACATACCCCGACATGCCTGAAACATGACCATTATACAGTATACTGATCCATGTATACAACTCAGATCCCTCCTAAGACTTTGATTGGAAAATTCCTTCAGCCTTCCTTGAAGGAATAGCTCTTAAAACCCTAAAATGAGGATCATCGCTCTTATAAGGCTTAAAACAGTGATGGTCTCCTGTTATACTGTACTTTACCAGCAATGGCATCGCTTTGTTCCCTTGCATACCCATGATGATCCAAAAAAGGTAATTTTCCTAAATAGGATGAGAAGCTTCGTGATCTAGAAGCTTCTAGAACAACGAGCTGGAGGTTGTTTTGGATAGATGAGGTCGAATCCTCTCAACTTGGCATCTTTGTCTTAGCCCTATGAGCTACCTCCTAGATATGAGGGCTAATCCTATATTTGTAGATGTCCTAACTCCCTTTCCCATCCTATAAATTTATCCTCTCCTATTCCCAAATGGTTGGTCTATGTCTATTTGCACCCTTATGCTAAGCTTGTGCCTAGAGGCTATTCATTAGACTTGGAGAAGGAGTTCTTGGAGAGTTCTTGGCTTGGACATGGATTACCACTCAAGGAGAGCCTTTTAACATCAAGGCTTTGGTTGTAAGCTTCCCTTTATTTCTTATTAATATACAACTGTTGTTTCACCTTCCCAAAATATATTTGTTCATGTATTATTTAGCTTGACATTCCTTGATCAATTAAGTAGGTTGTTATTGGATTTTCTATTGGTTTTGGCATGCTTTTTTGTCTCTTGATAACTTTTGTAGGTACATAAACACTGAGAGAAGCAGGAACAAGTCCATGACACAAGCAGTTTGAGGCCCTCAACAAAGGAAATCGGAATAGCATCAGAACAAGGTAGGGCATCTCCTTCGTTCTTCTTTTCAATTATAACCTAGGAAGATGTCCAGTTAATTGTCACTTCAATTGCTAGATCCACTCATTGGGCTAGAGGGATCATCTATATCCGCAAAGAGGATTAACCTTGTCAAAAGACCTATAAAAGATGATTAAACCAGACAATTTTATAAGACATGATAAAACCTGCAATTAATTCACAACATTCTTGTTGAATGCTTCCTCTTGTTCTATAGGAGAAGGTCGGGAATCCTAGTCCATAAAAACACCTTAGGGTAGCTAGTGAATAGACTAGTCTTCATTGGTTTCTTATTTACGTGAGCTAGTAGAGATTTTGAAGTTGGAGATGGGTGACTGAGAACTCCTAGCAAAACTTGAAAACTACTGATATAACACATAACTCTCTACCTCTAAATTTCAATTTGTATCTTACACTGTGACAAAGCATCCATTATTATTTCACACTTCATTCATATGATTTTCCTCTCAACATGAATTCTACTTACAAAGGAGAAAATAGAAGTCATAATGTTTGCTATAAGGGCCAATTATCTTTCTAAGACATGGCATATGTCCATAATCTCATACAAAGGGTAACAGTCAGGACGATTATTATTTTCCATATATTCCAACCTCTAGAGAGACTGAGAAAACAAATTTCGATTCCGCTTTTAAAATTTCTTTGTTGGAACTGAGAACCACTTAAATCCCAACACTAATTTGATACCTTAAAACACAAGGGAACAGGTAAATATTAGCATCTCTCTCTAGCTAGAAAACTTAATGGATTTTTCTCTCCCGCAAATATTTTATGCTTTTCCACATTTAGCATCTCTCTCTAGCTAGAAAACTTAATGGATTTTTCTCTCCCATCCATTAGGCTTATCTAAAACTTCATCTAGAATTCTTATCATGAAAGCATGGAAAGAATCACATTTCTAGGTGTCTCCTTCTCAAGTACATACATCTCATTTATTTATTAACAAATATCCATTTACATATTTATTCCAATATTTTTCTCCCATGGCTTTCTCGCCAATTTATCCGATATAGCTCAATCAAATTAAAAAAATATTGTAACAACGAAGGGATATTACAACATTTCCCTTTGGAAAATTTCAATTTGAGTAGGGTGGTCCTCTTTGCTACATCATGCAACCGTTATGTTGTAGGTACATTTAGATGTTGCAATCTTTGCTAGGACTAGAATAATTTCCTATCAACCGCTTCCTGGACAACATTGCAATATTTTGTTGACTCAACATCCTTTTGTTAGAAATCATGTTTCTTGAGCTACTCTTTGTGTCTGATACTTTGTGTTTTTAATTAGACACCCATGTCACCATCCTTGCTTCTTCAGGTATTTTCTCATACTCAATGTCATCAATTTCTTGTAATTGGTGGATCCCCTATTAACCGTTGCTTCCTTTCAATTAAAGTGTTCATATTTGTCCCTTGTTTGACCTTGTTGAAATTATGATGTTCTATGTTGTTACAATCACTTAAATCCAGAAATTTTTTACGCTACAAAATAGTTAAGTAACTCTAGATAGAACATAAACCATATAAACCATGAGACACAAAGAAGTTAGGTCAATGACCAGGGAAAAAGCCAACTAGATTCTTCTTGTGTTAGAAATCAATTGTTCAACAGAGATACAAAGAACAATGAGAGAATGAATAAGTTCACCCAAATATGATGAATCTATTTGATAGTAGTAGTTGGCGCTAACACAGAATCACTTTGGCTCTCCAATATCTACTCTTGCTCTTCAAGACGCTCTCTCTCTCTCTCTCAAACTTCTTCTAGACCCTCCAACTCTCTCTTTCTCAAGTTCTAATTCTCCTTTCACAAGAACAAGTAAGTGTATCACGTCACGATGAGAGACACAAATATATAGGAAGAGAAAGGAGGTAAAATTCATGAGGGAGTAACTCCTATGCTTTGAGGAGGAGTTACATATGCCAAAATAGGAGTGTAACTTATCCAATAAAAGAGAGGATTGTAACTTATGCATTAAAGAGGTGTAAGAGGAATCTTTTTATGGCGAGTGATTAAATTGTGAGGATAGTGTAAGAGATGTGTATGAGCATTAAAGAGAGAGACGAATGAATCCACTAAGAGAGAGAGAATAACATATGCATTTATTGAGAGGAGTTGCATATGACATGATTGAGTCTCATGATTGAGAGAGTTGACTTTATTTTTAATAATAATAATACTAATAATATTAATATTAATGACAATATTGATGATTAAGTCGAAATTGAACTATTAGGATTAATTGATGATAAAAGGGGTTTTCCATCAACAATTCTTGATTACCAGTTGATGCAAGGTGAATTACTATTTTTGGAAATTCATAATTGAGACTTTCTATTTTTAGGATTTTTGTTTTTAGGAAATATATTTTTAGACTTTCTATTTTTAGAAATTCATCCCTGAGCTGCCAATTTTAGACAGACCTCACATTACTCATTGTTGCAATCAATCTGATTATCAATTTTAATAAATATTTTTTGTTGTGGAAATACTTGATATATTACAAAGACACAAATATATACAAAGACAACAACATATGTATAAGAGATCAATATGGACAATTAAATTTTTCCTAGAGCTACTTATGTTGAATAAGAATAAGCAGGGGTGTTGAACTTCTTTGCATCTATAATCTAAAGAAAGCCTTTCGCTAGAAATTGAAAATGTACCTCTTGTTAAAATATGAAACAGCAGTCAAATTCCACTTTGGAAAGCTCATTTTATGGAGATGATGATATCATTGAATTCTTGTTTTTCATAGGACTAAAACCAACCTAAAGATCACTCAAATTGGATAATCGAAAGTGCACTTATGAAGAAAAACCCACATGTGCATATTTGATAAGGTCGGCCCTAAAGAAATGTGGACGCCCTTGGAAGGCTATAAATACAAGTGACCTTTACGTCATTTAGCATCATCATGAGACAGTGTTCTATCTTGATTTTTTTCTCGCACAGGTCTGAGGCTTGTCCATGGAGGAACAAGTTTGCTCGAAGATGAAATTACAGGGTCTGAAGCTTGCATTTTTGCTTTAGGGTTTTGAGTCTTAGTCACAAGCACATGATAGAGATTTATCGACTACAGTCACTTGCTACCACGCTCATCCATGCGATTGAAGCATCCCAGTCACACACACAACTTGTCCTCCTTGTGACCGACATCTAGGGTTTTAAAATCTCAGTTGCAGAATATAGTCGTTCGCTTGTGGGCTCTAGAGAGCAACTGGAAGATTCCCAGTTGCACACATGACTCCTCTGTCCGAATGAGACCTAAATTATGGAATTTTTGTTGTTTGAAGATTTCACTCAATGATATTAGTGTTCGACAGTTGACTGTAGACAATGACAGTTCATTATAGGCTTCAAAATCAAGATTTTGAGTATAAGGATTGTTGCATTCATTTCATGGATGTTGTAGTTGATTTTGATGAATAGTTGTATGAATTAAGATATGGGTCATTGTACTCTCTTTTTCTAAATCATTCGATGAAAATCTAATAAGAAGAACAATTTGAAAATGTTTTCCCCATAGTGGGTTTTTCCGTGGTCTCCAACCAATGTTGGTGTCTGTATGTGCGAATGTTTTTCTTCTATTGTTCCTTTATGTTCCGCTACATTGATGATGATGATGATATTGCTCTTTATATTATCCTCAAATAGTGAATCAATGTATGTAACGCATCTTAATTCCTCTCCTTATCAGTCGAGCCCCCTGTCGAGTCCTTGCACTAGGAAGTGCAAGCCCCTCCGGGACCTTCCATCCATTCGATAGTATCAGAACTCTGATCTTCTCTTTATTGTATGATTGTATTTTGACATTTTACTTTAATTTTGTTTTGTATTTTAACTATAAAATTGAATATACTTGGTATCATATCCATTTAAATTAAAACATCCAAAACTTGAAGATAATATTAGTATTATAGTTGTTTTGTGTTAAAAAAAATTACATTCAAATTTTAAAGATATAAAAGATAAAAAAAAAAATTGTCATTTCTTTTGTCTGATTGTTACTTGACTTTGGTGTCTGCAAGTTACAGGAAATGTGATTGGAAAAAGGATGGGGAGACAATGCAGAGCATGAATTGGATATGATTCATTTGTTGTTGGAGACCCTTTAGGCACCTGAGCCATCGAATTTGGAAATGTTTCTAGTGGGGATTCCTATGGTTTTTAATGTTGTGATTTTTTCATCTCATTGGTTACTTTGGGTAGAAAAATGTTTTAGGAATGCCAGAGAAGACATCAGTGGATAGGTAAACAATTTTTTTATAATTTCAATATCCATTCCATGATAAATTCTCTTTATTGTTTGATTGTATTTTGAACATTTTTTATTTTTTTTTGTATTTTAACTATAAAATTGAAAATACTTTGTATCATGCCCATTTAAACAACAACCAAAGCTTGAAGATGAAATTAGTATTACACGATATTGATTGAAATCATTTAGTTGTTTTGTGTTAAAATATTTTCATGACCATAAGAAAAGTTTACTTTCATGTTGTTATTTGAGCACCTGTTGTTTATATACTTGACCAAGTTCATGCATTAGAGAATGAAATGTTGTTGTGAATAAAATGACAAGGATTATACATTATATCTCAGATTATTTTTTTTGCATGTTATCTATGACTTGAGATTTTTAGCATGTAACTTGGTTGGCATGATTGTGCCTAATATTTCACTGAAGGTTGAATACTAAGTTACTAAGGTGTTCTTTTCTATGGTGACAATATTTTTTTCTGTTTATACGAATCATCTGGCCACATAATGACCACTACAACCCAACTGAAGAAAACGTGTTCAAGTTTCTTGCTTTTATGGGGAAAAATGGCTTTGACATTGCTGATGTCAAGGTATATGTTGTATAAATCATTTATAGTCTATTTTAATTTATATTCTAGTTTTCATCGTCTTTCATGGCTTACATTGTGCACTATATCTTCTTTTGTTTTCAAAAAAGGAACTCAATATTGATGGTAAGAAGCAAGAATTCGAGAAAGAGGAGAACAATAACACTAGAGCAACAAACACAAAAGGAGAGAGAGAGAGAAGAGAATCAGTCTAGTGATACCCATAGAGCCAATATCATGCATAAGACACACACATAGATATTGATGGTCAAGTCTTCAAAGTTGGTGAATTCACCTGCAATGCCTTGGAAACAAAATGATAATGTTTTGAAGTAATGAAACAACATTTCATGTGTAAATTTTAGTCCAACCAATATTAAGTTGGAAACTCATATTGTAATACTTGACATTTCATATAATATAAGTTATGTAGTTGAAATTATTTATAGTTGTAGTTGATATTGTTTAGTATTGTAATTAACATATGTAACTTTGTGTTTTTATATTAGATAAACATGCATGGTGTATGATTTTTTTTTTAATTTAGTCACAAAATCATAGTAATTAATTTATGTTGATTAATAATGAACACATAAAATCAATCTAAAACTACTAAATTAGTAAATTATATTGGCTAATGATGTAGAAAAATAAAATTAATACGACTAAATTAGTTGCTTATAATGATTATCAATGAAGGTAAATGAAATGAATATAAACTACTAAATTAGTCGCTTATATAATGAACAGGAAACTACCAAATAAAGATAAATGACTACTGCAAATGATAAATTTGTGATTAAAATGACGACTAAATTTTGCATAGATACAACTATAAATAACTAATTTATAGTATCTTTTAACATGACCAAACTTTAGTCATATTTCTTTGGTCATTAATTGGTTTCAAATGATGACTAAAATTTGCATATATATGACTATTGTAGCTAATTTGCGGTATCTTATAATGCAACCAACATTTTGGTAATATTTCTTTGGTCATTAATTGGTTTTATGGGGTGATCATATAGTAATTTATTTTGTTGTATATTTTGTCATTAATTGTGACAATTAATTACTAAATCAATGACTAAATTAATGACCAAGTTTATGAATAAATATACTACTAGATGATGAAATTGAGATAACAAATTAATGACCAAGCTAAAAATAACTAAAATTTGGCCGCGTTACAAGATACTATAAATTAGCTACTACTAGTCACCGACTAAAAAATGGTAGTTTATATGTAAATTTTAGTCATTTTTTTAGTAACTAATTAGCCATTTATTACTAGTGAATTAACATTATTATAAGAGTATGCATGCAAAGGGTTGGTAGTCACTCTTCAAAATCACTAGTGAGTCCTCGGTTTGTTCATAGGTGCAAAGGAAGTTTTATTGTCTTTTATCCACATCAATATTTAAATGTCATGAGCACAATTTTAAGGTATACCTTCTCACTTACTATTCTTTAATGTGGTAATAAATCATACATCTCATGTAAAATGTAGTCTATTGCAAATTCGGTTTGAATCATACCTCAGCTAATGCCCACTAGCATCATACCTCAACTTCATTTCCACTTACCAATTCCCAAGGGGCAACAGTGTCGCAACCTTTTTCTCTCATACCACTTGTAACATCCCTCAGTAATCTCGTGGGAAAATGTATGGAGTGAGGAAGTTCTTACAACTTTTACCAATGTGTAACTTTCTAAATTACTTTCCATATTCGTTCAATGACAAAATATGTAAAAGGAAATTTGTAATGGAAAATACATAAAAGGAAGCTAACACAATGGATAATGTTCCTATGCATTCAAATGCATGTTCTTTTTGACAACATATTTTCCAAATGAGAGTTATTCGCAATAACTATTGTAAATGAAAATACATGTTGTATTCCAAGTAAAGCTAACTGAGTAATTATTATTTCTTGTAGGAAGATACATGTAACTTTCCAAAGGAAATATAACATATTAATTTCATGCAATTACATATTTCTTTTCAAAAAGTGTGACACAATAATTATATTCTCCTCTGCATATTCATGAAAATATGTCATAATGACTTATTATTTTAATGCAAGATCAATATAAATCACTGACCACAAAAAACACATTCACATTATTTTCAAAAATACTAACACATTATATATCTCTATATGGACATAAACAACTATTTTTATCATGCTGACAAATCAAATGGCAACACTTTGTTTTACTTTGTTTTTCTTTCTGTTTTAGGCATCAACATTGGCCGCAATTTTCAAGAAGTTGAAAATGAATTTTCCAAATACGAAAGAGGCTTTCTTCAATAACGAGCTTATTTACAAAAGCCCCTTTGTCAGGCGGAAAAAGTCGATAGTGTGGACACAACCAACCTCCCTAGGAGCCTAAGACTCTCTAATGACAAACAAGACAAACAAGAGCAATCCTTCTCTAAACATGCATTTACCATACGAGAAATCAAGTGTTTAGATCCTACCTGTAGTCCAACGCTGTTGTAGTAGTCCAGCCTCGCCGATCCTGATGAGCTCCTCCTTCACTTCGAAACCTGCATTCACTAACAATCAAACGATTAAATAGCACTTGATAATCTCATAAAATAAAACATATTTAACATATAGACCAAGGAGTACATGAAACAACTCATAAATAACAAGTTATTGAGAAGAATGGACTCATTTGCATTAATAGAAAACAAAAGGAACAATTACAACCTGAGCCTTAGTGTTGTGCAAGTCCCTCCCAGGGTCCATCAAGAGTTCTCCTTTACTTTGACAAAGCTCACCCACTTCCAAATGAAACAAGAAAGGATGGGAATCTCTCCTCACAAGCTTCTAAATGGGAGTCCTAATTCCAGCAGCATCTACCCTTAGAAATGTTTAGCTTTCAACCTCCCCTCCTTCTGGCCCAATGCCTGTATTTATAGTCCTCAAGAGGAAGTTAATTAGGTCCACCATCAATGGGATAATCCCCTTTTTGGATGGGATAGCTCCTCTCTTGATGGGATAAATTCCTCTTTCATAGGGGTACATGAACCATCTGGAGGCGATCAATACACGTCGAACAACCTTCTAGAATGCTCTAGAAATGACCACAAGTAACTTTTTAAAGATGAAACTCGCGCCTTTTGACCTTTACAGGGGTACGCACCTACCCCTTTACATACAGAGCGTACAAGTACGCAGTTTTTGTGAACATTAGGTGCGTACACGCAGGTAAGGCCGAGAGAATCTGCATACCCAGAGATAAACACATTTACTAAGACTTTCTCTCTTTTTGGAGTTTGACATGGAGAGCAGAGGCATAAGACTTGCCCAGGAGGATAGTATGACTGTTGATAGAGCCATACTAACTGTAAATAGCCATGGTGACATTTTTTAGTGTAACAGATTGCCCCCTAAAGTGCGAAGCCTGTAGTAGATTAGGGTTTTGTATTATCTAGGAAGGGTGAAGCGCTTTATCATTTCAAAGATTATCTCGTGGAGAGCCTGGTCAGAACCTGCAATTTTCAACACAAAATACATGTATAAGATTATATCATCGCTGAGGTAGGCATTCCCATACTCAGATCAAAACTTTAACTAACAGACTAACTACTCTGATACAGGAATGATCTTGCAGTACATCATAATCATAGACTTGCGTAGACACAGTATGGACGCAGCCATCTGTTTATAATTGGTCTACTATATAATGAATACAAAACTCCTCGCAGCCTGGATGGTGGGAACTAGATCCAGGGTCTTCATTTCTACTTCCCGAATTGGTACGATTCTAGTCATGCGAATAAATGAGTTGATGTCGAGCATGGTAGAAACCACTTGATTACCAGTCAATGATGTAAACTGTTAACAAGTGTGAGAGAGACCACCAGTGATGTCAATGGTTCTCAAAGTACCCAGTACAATCCATGAAATGTGAATGAATGAATTGATGTCGAACACGTCACGGAATCCTCTGATCGAAAGTCAATGATGTAAACTGTCGTCAAAGGCGAGAAACCTGCCATTGATGCATGCAGACTTCAAGGTACTGTCGATTTCTAAGTCATCTTTCCAGATAATGTGCTGATGCCGATAGAAAGCGACCCGTTGCAGGCAAGCCCACAACACGAAATCATTGTTCAAGTTGAAGAAATGTTGCTGTAAGGACTGACTCAGGGATGGTCAAATGGATGACAAATATTTTGCATATGAATGGTTTATTTGCACAGACCTCTTGAACACATAACGACACGACAGATGGTTTGGTGACGATTGACCCAAAGTTAATACCCGGAAACGGTTGAAGACTTTTAAAGTGGTTTGATCAACTTTTAAGGCAAAGGATTTCCCAACCAAGGTGAACGGAAAGTGTCGTGTTCAAGAGCGGTGATAAGGTTCTTCTGTAACAAAGGATGACAAATCGATTCATTCTTCTCTCTTTTCCCCCACCATTTCTGGCAAGTACCTCTTTATTTTTAACAAGCTTGAGGAGGATAACATATGCTTGATTATAAGCTCATCCTTCGGATGAGTCCAACCTAGTTTTGATTCAAACCCTAGGAAGCAGTGGTTCGTTCCTGTTTGTAATTGAACAGGTCCTTTACTGTGAAATTTTAACGAGCCCAGTATAGGAGAAACTCGGTGTTTTTCAATTTTAGAGAGTCTGAAAAACTTAAGAAGACTCCAGGTTGAACTTTTTCGTAAATTTGTGTCCCCCGAGCCCGAAAAAGTATAAAATAATACCTGGGAGAACCGCTTGATCTTGCGACCAAGGAGTACTTTCATGATTAGTGTCTCTGACCTGAAAAGTAAAAAGCGATCAAGGACACGTCATTTTATTTCCGTATCGAGTTTGAAATGACAAAAACCCGGCAATCTTTTCCTGTTTTTACGGTCAGAAAAGTGCTATAAGGGGACCGTCTTCTAATTCCGTTTTAATGAGTGTAAAAGAAACGCTCGGCAATCTTTTCATATTTTTAGGAGTGAGAAAAGGGCTTAAAAGATGACTCTGATGTTTTGGTTCGTGAAAAATGACAATTTTCCCTCTAAATCCTTTTTGTCCTGCACAAAAACAACTCATTACTCATACCTGTTTAAGATAGGCAAAAATACATTGAAAAACATCTTTCCATGGTGAAAAATAAACAAACTTAGCATTCATTCATCCAAAAAACCTATAAAAAGACTTTTTACCATGTCATTTTTACCATTTCACTGTTGAGGTTGAGAAAAGGGCTTTTGGCAAGAAACTTCCCGTGGACATTGCGGAGAATCCGACCGTCAGAATCGAGTGCCGTCTCTTTCAGGTATTCCACAACATCCTCCTCTTCAATTTCATCCGTTTAGAATTTCATTTCAAGTTTTAGTTTGATTTTTTAGGGGGTTTAGGGTTTTAGAATATGTTTCTCGGGGTACGCAGGTGCTCTATGGGCGACCTGCGTACCCCGACTTTTTCGTATATAGGAAAAAGGTCGGGGTACGCAGCCCGCCTTCAGACCAGCTGCGTACCACTGCTCTGTGTTCTGAACGCAGGGTACGTACCCCGTGAAACACGCATTTTGAAACCCCAAACTCCAATTTCAACCAACCAAATTTTATTTAATGAATTCTAACTATTGTTTTTTGGTGTGTAGGGCACTCACCATGCTAGATTGGAGAGAAAGAGAACACGAAGACGTTGATTTGGCCGCAATTGGTCATCAACCTTCTATTGATGCGTTAAAAGCATGCGGTCTGTACAAATACTGGGCCATACCTGGCATGAGGGGCCAGGTGCCATTCCTTGAGTGGCTGGTTGAAAGGTGGAACATTCAGGATCAATGCTTCTACATCGGAGAGAACCAGCTCGAGATAGAGCCCTCCGACATATATTTTCTCTCTGGCTTGCCTAATAGGGGCGAGCAACTGACTCTGTCCGGGACTAGGCCGGGTGGCCAATCCCTTGCTAGCCTCCGGCTAGAGTGGTGCAACAATCAAAACCAGGAGAAAGGGATAGAAATCAAGTACATATCCCTACCCGAACTTATGGTGATAACCTTTACTGTTACCAGACTCTGTGGCGCAGCCGCCTTGCACATTGCCACCGGGTCCCAAATGCAGATGGCGATAGATTGCTACCGAGGCACCATTTTCAACTGGTGCGATGCTGTGTTGGCCAATATGAAGGGCCAACTAACCAGGGCAAAGAGCGGAAAACTGAAGACCTTTGGATATGGGCCTTTAGTTGTGAGCTTTGCCTTAGAGAGAGTTCCAATGCTGATCCCCCAGCATCTTACTGTTCCAGTTGGGGCTCCTCGGGAGCCTAAGTTGACGAGATGGGTTGTGGTAATGGCCCGGCATCCTGATGAGGGCGCGACAGTTGTTCGATTTCCTGATGGTTACTTTCACTGGCTAGAGGGCCAGGTCTTTGCTATTCAGGATTTTCCCTATGCCGGAATGGATTTTCAGAATGATCCGGACATGGTTCTTCCACAGGGAGAACAGTGGGATGACAGAGGTATTCCATTTTTCACAAGTTTTTAAATTATGTATTTTTTTTTTATATATATATATCGCCTCAAAACTGACAGCACCAATTTTCAAAATGCAGATGTAGGTCCACGGCGTCCGGCCAACCTCCGGGCTTTTAAGAGGAGAGTACCAGCTGTACCAGCACCAGCCCCACGGGATGCGGCCGCAAGACCTTAGCCGCGCTGGAACAGGATCTAGAGCGTCTGACGGCGGGTATACCAGAGACCACCATAGATGACATTCCTATTCGACTTCAGCGCTATGTGGTCGCAGTCCCAGGACCTTTTAGGAGGTTCCTGTGTAGGGTAGCGCGGGCAGTGGTCTCGTATAGAGAGCACCACCAGTGATTGGGTAGTCACTTTTGTAGACACATATGACATTTTTGGTTTTTTGTACTTATCACTTTTGCCGATCATAAGGTGTTTTTCAACCTATGATCGAAGACGATGTATATTTTTGACACACTCCTATATATATATATATATATATATATATATATATATCATTATTACCGGCTTATCTTGTTTTAACATATGTGATGAAATGTTTTTAAATTTACTTGCATGATTATCGCAAATGTCTGTCCAACATTCGAGAAGCAATTGCATCTGCTAATGTATTTAAAGACCTTGGAATATGCTGATATTCAATGTAATCAAATTCACGTTCCAAGAGGCGCACTCTCAAAAACAACCTTAATAACACAGGATTTCTAATGGCATATACTCTATTAAGTTGTAATACAATGAGTTCAGAATCTAACCTCACTATCAAACGTCGAATTCCAAATGAAATAGATTCAGACAATAATTCAACCACTGCACTGTATTTTGCAATGTTGTTCGTTGTTTGACCGAGGCTCACCCCATGCATAGAAACTAACTCGTCAGAGGGCGAATAGATAACCCAAGCTGCGGAAGAGATATTCCGTGTACTACGACAAGCACCATCGGCAAATCCAATGTACGTTTGGAGAGGCGTCGACATCTGCAATATCAAGAGTAAAACCAAGATAAGCCAGAATAACGACGAAAAACACACTTTCTAAGCTAAGCACACTATCTAAACTAACAAACATACTAGCTAGAAAGAAAATCTAACCTAACTAAAAATTCTCCATACCCATCATTTAAGCATAATACCTCTTTAGGTAAAGTCCATTTCTGGGTTTACCCAAAGAGTCCCCATCAAAATCTACCAGCTCATAGGCCCCTTTTGCTAGCTTTCGCTTTACAATGTAGGGTCCATGCCACATAGGAACGAATTTTCTAGCACCTAGCTTATCGTTAGCTTGATCATATAATAGCACTAGGTCTCCCTCCGAAAAACTTCGAGGGGTCACATTTCTATCATACTGAGCTTTCATTCGCTTCGCGTGAGTCTCGATTGCCAATGCAGCGTCACGTCGAGTCTCATCTAATTGAGCTAAGTATAATAAACGTTTCTCCTCTTCGGATGTAGCTGGGAGTAATTCGACAGCCATTTGAAGTGATGGGATTTCGCATTCAATGGGTAACACAGCTTCCAAGCCATAAACTAGCTGGAAAGGAGTGAACCCTGTTGAAGTTTTCACTGAAGTTCGGTATGCCCATAGCGCTGAAAATAACATGTTGTGCCAATTCGACCGATGAATACCAATGATTCGTCAGATCATGATAACCAGAACTTTGTTGATAGACTCAACCAAACCGTTGGCTTGCGGATAATAAGGAGTAGAGCTATCGTGGCGTAAACCAAGCTGGCTTGTAAGCTCAGTCATCATGATGTTTCGAAAATGGCTCCCATGGTCAGTGATGATTGCTTGCGGGACACCAAACCTAGTTATAATGTGATTGAATACGAAAACTGTAGCTGTTTTGCCGCTTGCGTCGAATGTAGGCATCGCTTCGGCCCATTTAGTAAAATAATCAACCGCGAGGATGATATACGTATGCCCCCCGGCCGAATGAGGGTTACAAGTAATAAAATCGATACCCCATTTGGCGAAAGGACCAACGGCAATTATAGGATGGAGAGGAGTAGGTGGTGCGCGCATCTTGCGATCAAACACTTGACAGTTGTGGCATTTTCGGACCGCAATGATACAATCTTTAAACATGGACGGCCAGAAATAGCCAGCACGCAACACTTTCTGAGCTGTGGCATACCCAAACATATGACCGCCACACGCTCCAGAGTGACAATCATTCAAAACCCTCTCAGCCTCTTCGTGAGTTAAACAACGTCGAAAAACTAAGTCTGCCCCCCGACGATAAAGTGTATCTCCAATAATTATGTATTGCTGGGATTGAAACCGATTTTTTCGACGTTTTGACTTTGAAGCTTCAGGCCGAAAGGTTTGGGTTTGGAGATAGATGATTATATCCCCATACCACGGATCTAAAGTACTGATAAGAAACAAAGATTCGTCCGCAATGGACTCCTCTGCCACAGTTTCTGTGTCAGCATGCGGGAAATCACACATCAATTCCGCAAAAACTAAGGATTTCTTAGACTTGGACTTCTCGAACTCCAAGTCGAACTCTTGCAGGATAACGATCCATTTAGAGTACTTGCCCCCTAGCAGTTGTTTAGTCAAAATATAAATCATAGGGTTGCAATCCGAAATAACTGTAGTTTTACGGAGAATAATGTAGTGACGAAAACGCTGGACAGCTTGAACGGCTGCCAGGGCCAATTTCTCCACATGCGAATATTTTAGCTCAGTGGGGTTTAACGTCCTACTAAGATAATATATCACATGTTCCATTACGAATTCATCTTCTTGGACTAACACCATTCCAATAGTGGAATGCGAAGCTGCGAGGTATAAGAAGTAGTCCTGGTTGTAGTTGGGAGGATGCAACAACGGTGCATGGGTCAACGCGTGCTTAAGTGCATAAAACGATTGTTGGGCAATCTCGTCCCAAAAGAATTGAGCGTTCTGTTTCAACAACCGTGTAAAACCCTTAGTGACCTCGGCGTAGTTTGGAATGAATCGGCGTAAAAAGTTTTCTTTCCCTTGCAAACTTTGGAGTTGGCGCAAACTCGAAGGAGGAGGCAATTTGATGATAGCTTCGACCTTCGAGGGATCGACGCGAATGCCGGCTTTTGAAACAACAAACCCCAGCAATCGACCCGTTTCTATACAGAATACACACTTGTGGGGATTCAACCGAATACGATAATGCCTACACCTCATAAAGATTGCTCGTAAGTGGACAAGGTGATCAGCTCGATGTAAAGAATGAGCAGGCAAATCATCGAGGTACGGTTGCACAATGTGCTTGATGTCATGAAATGCATAAGACATCGCCCGTTGAAAAGTGGCTCCGGCATTCTTAAGCCCAAAAGGTAATTTGCAGTAAGCAAATGTCCCCCATGGACAAATGAATGCCGTTTTTGGTTGATCGGCAGGTAGAATATTGATTTGATTATAGCCCGAAAAACCATCCATAAAGGAAAACATTTCACTTCCGGCACAATCATCAATGATTTGATCGATATAAGGCGTAGGATAGTTGTCTTTTGGACAAGCTCGATTTATATCCCTATAGTCGATACATATTCTTATTGTTCCTTGTTTCTTGTTAACCGGAACAATATTCGATACCCAATCCGTTAACGGGATTGGATAAATGAAACCTGCTTTCAACAGCTTTTCGACTTCTGCTTTAATCGCAGCCACTTTTCGAGGTTGAATCTGACGCAACCATTGCCGGACGGGTTTAGCGTCCGGGTAGGTCTTTATTTCATGAACAACAATGGCAGGATCGATTCCTGGCATTTCCTCGTAAGACCAGGCGAACACATCGCGGAATTCTTGGAATAGGGCCTTGTAAGTTTGAATTTCATCTTCTGTACATGAGGCACCTATATGAATGTTTTCTTCAATTCCGGGCTTCACTGAAATGTCAATGGGAATAGTGCGAGAAATATTCCCTAAATTCAACTCTGAATCAGAATGTTTCGTTGGATTCTGAGCGTCTTTGACATATTCAGCGGTAAAAATAGATGAAAAATCGTTTTCAAAAGCATCATCCTCAGGTAAAAACGAAGATCTATGATGGAGATCTTCCCATGGTAGATCGTCTACACTTAGGATTTCGCGAAGTCGCTCGTCAGATGACACGACTTCGGGAAACGCTATCCGTTCTGAGGTTGATGTGAAAAGTGATTCCTCACTGACCACATTCATTTGGTCGATTTGGGTTGAACGCGAGTCGGTAAAAGACACGACGGCTTCATAAGCAATTTCATATGGACTCAAAGGCATAGCATCACCGAATGAGTCTATCTCAGATTCAGATGGGACAATCCAAGGATCGTCGTAAATAATGGTGTCTGATGTAATCATATGAATTGATGCAAATGAAGGGTCTGCGTTGATTGGAGGGAAAGGAAAAGTTCCCAGTAAACCGGAATCTTTAACTAAACCTATGCCAACGTCCCTATAAGGGATTGTCGTCTTACCGACATGCTGGATACTCTCTGAAGAGGCTGGGTCGGATGAAAAGTATGTCAGCTGATCAATTGTCACGATCTTGCCGTTATGTGGAAACTTTATTACTCCGAAGACCGATGAAACAACCGCCGTGATAGCATATGACCAACTTCGACCCAAAAGAAGGTTGTAGTCTAGAGGGGCATCAACCACCTCCACATCCAGACTAACGGTTTTACCTTCTACTCCTATAGGCAATTCCTGTAGAATACCAAATGGACGGAACCCACGGCCATCAAAGGCCTTAAGGATGGTCGGGGATTGGTTCAGCGAAGGAGAACCAAGCGATCTCCAACACTGAATCGACATAATACACGTGGAAGCTCCCTCATCAATTACAGTCCGATGAATAGGCCTGTTTTTGACTATCACTGGAATCTGGAAAGCCATTTGATGGGGTAAGCGCGATGTACTATTTTCTAGATCGAAGATTATCAGATTCGGGTCCTGAACATCAACAGCTCCGATAGCCGACAAAAGTAATTTTCGTTGTGCTGGGCATGATTGCAGCACTTCTAAAGCCGACATTGCTGACAGTGAAATAGCTAAGTCCTCAACAATGTTGTAATTCTGGGCCGCTCTTGCATGTGGATTGAAAGCAGACCTTCGAAGAACACCCTTGGCGGGCGGTTTGATTACTAAGTCCGGGTTAGGTTTTTCGATCTGTAGTGGATCGGAACCAGGAGCTGAGGTTGATGGATTAGAATGAGAAGATTTTGCTTCCTTACCATCAACAGGATTCTTACTACCATAATCTTGCGACTGAGTCGCAATCCTCACATGAGACATCATCAAAATGGGTTCTTCACTAGCAGTCGAGGAAGAACCTATCATCTTACTCTCCTGCTTTGGAAATGGATCTTTCAACACAGCAGGAGTGGGAGAACCTTTGACTATTTTCACAACCTCGGCCCGATGAGGGCAATCTCTTGTAAAATGATCCTCTTCACAAATAAGACAAGGATATCGAGGTTTGCGCTTTTCGTCATTGGTTTCCGACTTTTCTATTTTCTCCTTCAGAGCCTTGTCTGCTTTAGCCTTCTTCTTTCCTTTCTTCTTTCCACCTTTTTTTGATTTGGCCGTAGATGACTCTACAGCGTGAATATCGGCGGAAAGTTCAGGAGAAGACTCTCCTGTCGGGGAATCAGGCAAGGTGATTATAGGAGTAGTAGAATTCTTGGAAGATTTCTTCTAGCTCTTTGTGTTCACCGTACCAATCATACCATCAGCGGCATGAGATCCCGAAGGAGCAGCAGCGATTTGATTCGATTTTGGAATATCTGGGATCTTCTCGTGTAACGTACCCGACTGAGTATAAACTAAGTCAAGGTACTGCTCCTGAGCAATGACTTGCTCTTCAGTAACTACTCCGGCCTTAGCTACATCTTCAGTAATCTTCGGTAATAATGATTTAACAAACCATTCAGCTAAGATTTGGTCCGGAATAAAAACTTTCACTAACCTTCTTCGACGTCTCCACTCATGAATGTGGTCAGAAATATATGTGGACGTCGATTGTTTTAGTGAAGTTAATAACTCTGTGCCATTATCGTATCTGACTGGCAACTCAAAATGAGTTAAGAACGAGGTAGCTAACTGGCTAAAATTGTAAAAAGAGGCCCGTGGTAACTCAATGTACCACTTGGCCGCGAGACCAATGAGTGTACGTTGGAAAAGACGTAAGCGGATCGAATCATCCAAGATAGAATTTGAAGCACACCAGAGGTGGTAAGTCATCACGTGATTGGACGGATCCTCTCCAGACTTACCTTCGAACTTGGGTATATCACTGGGCAACTTATTTGGCATTGGCGGCCAGAACGGAAGATATTGAATTGGATCGTTCGTTAGGCGCGTCAAGTCTGGTAAATCCAAAGTTGTGATAAACGGTAATTGCCGGTTAGGATCTCTAAAACTCTGGGTCACAAGACCAGTCCCAGGAGGAGGATATCCAAGATAACTAGGAACAGGAATCGCATTAGGGATATTATATCCTCCTGGAAAACCAGGATTAACCAGACCGTACTGGGGTTGTTGAGGTTGTTGATAAGTGTACCCAGGATACAGTTGATACTGGTAAACCGGCTGCTGGACAGCTTGCCCATATTGGTACTGTCCCTGGTACGGTTGATGAACAAATTGTGGTTGAGTAGTGACAACCGTACTTATACCAGGCTGACCTATAGGCATCTGAACCGTAGTTTGAATCGTAGATCCAGATAAGGGTAAAGATGTCTGAGGAGTAGTTACAGAGACAGTAGAAACAGGAGCTGTCGATACTCCAGAAGTAAGTGCGGCAGATGTTGTGGTAGTTGCAGCAGCCGTTTGAGATGGAGTACTAGGTGCAATTGGCGACTGAGTAACTACCGAAGTTACAGAAGTTTGAACATTTGACTGGACAGGTTGCGGTTGCTGGGGTGAACCAGAAACTACGGGTTGTCCGGTTTGAGGTAACAACTGTATACTTGGCTGCAACACCTGTTGACCTTGTGATGGATCCCACACTATCATTCCAGGGTATTGACCCGTAACAGGTTGAGGATACTGGGATCCATAACCGGATTGAGGATAGGATTGATAACTGAAAGGTACAGTTCCCATACCTTGAACATATGACTGACCTTGAGGTGGTTGATAACCTTGACTCGAGTATTGACCTTGAGGTTGATAACCTTGGGGTAAATACTGATACTGGGGTTGACCTTGACCTTGAGGTTGATACCCTTGAGGTTGATACCCTTGAGGTAAATATTGATACTGAGGTTGACCCTGGGGTACATATTGAGGCTGGGGTTGACCTTGAGGCATGTATTGTACGATAGGTACATACTGACCTTGAGGCTGCCCTCCAGACACAATTTGTGTACCTTGAGGTTGCCCCCTAGGCGTTAATTGAGGCTGCCCCCCAGGCGGTAATTGACCACCTTGAGGTTGAGAAACGGGAACTGAACCTGACATCATGTAAATGTCCCCTACACCCAACAGTTTATTACCATTGTTTCCAGCTAATAACCCATGATCAACGGGTTGAGGAGATGCCCCTGCAAAGATACCAGAAAGTGACTGATACCCAGTGGGAACAGAAGGTCCGCCGTGTAAGAAAGATTCAGGAGATTGAGTGAACACGGACGACTGACCAGACATATTTACAGGAGTATAAATACCTCCAGGTGGAAAAGGAGTACGAGGTGGAGAAAAACCTACCCCTGAGTTGTCTAAATAATTGGTTAACGAAAGGTACCAAGTAGTACTTCTAGGAGGACTGTAAAAGATAGATTCACGCTCCCTTAGATCAATAGTAGGTCGATCTTCAAGGTTAGAGACGCCTATTTCTTCCTCTGGAGCAAGTTCTTCAATAGCAATCAAACCAGTAGGAAGATTTTCGGTGATAACTCGTTCTACTCTTGGTGAATCTGGAACACTAGAAGTTGGAGTAACAGGTTCAGATATTTCAGGTTCTTCGCCTATATCACTAGTAGATGAAAAGCTACCAGCAAGCTCGGAAACTGTAACAGCTTCGGGATTATAACCTGTCTCTAGACTTTGGTAATCTGGATGGACTACCAAGGAAGACTCTCCTTCTTCAGGTGAACCTACTCTACTGCCACTAGGAGGAGTTACAAGGACCTTCAATCCTTCGTACTGACCCGGGACGTCTTCAGGAGGTCCACCCCGTGATCTACGGAGTTTCCTCAACAAATCAGTTCCGGTAACAATCTCAGGTGACTTGCCCCGAAGTCTACGGGACTGTCTCGGAAATTCCGCCACAGCTAAAAACTTTTAACTACTACACACGAAAACAAAGTAAAATTTCAAATCAAACCACCTAAAGTCTCTAAAGAACCAAACAAATTTGAATCATACGCCTAAAGAATCTAGGGCGTCAAACCAAACACAAACAGTAGCCTTCCAGACCGAAAACGCTAGTTGGAGATGAAACCCAACATCGCTGGATTCAGTACAGAAGTTGCGGGTGGAACAGTTACCCCGGCAACCTGCTTAATGAATAGACCGGCACAAGTTCCTCCACTTTAACCGTCTCGAGTGAAGTGAACCCCCCGGAAAATCCAAGTGAGTCTAGCCGACGTCTGCTCCAGGTATAGTGGGATCTTCCCTCCATCGTCACCTCGGTAGAATCCTAAAGATAATGGTCACTAAGGTTACCAACCGCAACAAATGCACCTGGGGGAACAGTCTACACTCCGACAGCACGCAAGGGCAGAGTATCAAGCTCAATCCCCTTGCCGATTCCTTGACAATAATCCAAGGTTTACCGACAAGTGACCCTTGGCTCCTCGACAATGGTTAATCCAAGGTTTACCGTTTGTAATACGTGCGTGTCTAGCGTCGTTCCCAACGAGGGAGGATTGATCCCCTCACTGGTTCGGACACGAGCTCGTGCTTCTCCTTTAAGAGGAGCTTTCCCAGAGTACAAATGAGACAATTGGATTTATTCTATCACAAGATAAGCTACTTGTTTAGTTTTGTTGTCTTGGAGAGTTAATTACTCTCCTACTCCAAGACACTAGCCTGATCTAAATTGGTGTTTCAGAGCCCTAGTAAATAAAAGTTACTAAGTTGATTTTACTTTAAGCGTTAATTTTATGGTTTTTCTTAAAGACAAAATGTAGACTCGACTCGCAACCACTACAAATATGCACCTAAGATGATTTACGATACTTTTCTTTTTCAATGAAATTCTTAGCTAAGAAAGTTTAGAGAATGTAAATTTATATAAAAACAACTCTCTTGGCAACAAAAATCAAGGAAATAAAACTCTTTATCTTTCCAAGCATACAAACATGACAACTCATTACGTGAACGAAAAATCCTTTCTCTTTCAAAACAAAACTTTTCAAAGGAGATGTTTTTGTATTTTTTTTTAATAAAGCATATAAATCTATTTTAACGAAAATCAATCTCAAAATCTATAAAATCTATGAAAAATTGACTCACAAGCAAATCAAAAGGAAATTTACTCTAAAGCAAAGGCAAAAGCCTACAAGGATGATTCTAGGTTGTTTTACTTGACCACAATCAAGCCAAGGACCAGCTAATGCAGAATCAAAAAACCAGTCAAAACAAAACTCAAATCTTTTTGTTCTTTTTGTAAAATGGAATTCAATACTCAATCAACAAGCACTTCGAAATTCGCCAAAGAGACAACTCAAAGGTAAGTTGCTCTCACAGGTAGACTTTATGACAGGTCCGACTCCTAAGAAGGCTGACAAAACCAGAGAGATCTAAGGCTTGACAACTTCTACCGCCAAAGTCACTACAGGACCTACTCAAAAATCAAACCCTAGGGCTTAAACTTCTATGAAATCCACTAAAACACTTAATGCTATCGAAACAAGTTCAGGTGAAGATCTTTGACAGGAGACTAATGGATCTGGGCAGTAAAAACTAAGAAAAAGCAAAATCTAAGAGGAAAAATGTAAAAAATGGAAATTTCTTAATTTTTAGCAGGGTACGCAGGCAACCTGTTAAGACAGGTGCGGGCCCGCTCTGTGCACACAGCAACAGTGCGTACAGGTACGCACTGTGCAATACTCAGAGGGTGCGTACTACTGGAAAAACCAAGAAAAACTAAATCTAATTTAACCCTAAGCTAGCCCACCCAAATACAAAGTCACACAGCCAAAAACCAGAAAATAAATGACTTTTCTCAGATCAAAGTTGCATACAAAGGAAAAAACTTTCACATCAATGGAGTCCCCAGTGGAGTCGCCATTTTGTCAGGCGGAAAGAGTCGATAGTGCGGACACAACCAACCTCCCTAGGAGCCTAAGACTCTCTAGTGACAAACAAGACAAACAAGAGCAATCCTTCTCTAAACATGCATTTACCATACGAGAAATCAAGTGTTTAGATCCTACCTGTAGTCCAACGATGTTGTAGTAGTCCAGCCTCGCCGATCCGGATGAGCTCCTCCTTCACTTCGAAACCTGCATTCACTAACAATCAAACGATTAAATAGCACTTGATAATATCATACAATAAAACATATTTAACATATAGACCAAGGAGTACATGAAACAACTCATAAATAACAAGTTATTGAGAAGAATGGACTCATTTGCATTAATAGGAAACAAAAGGAACAATTACAACCTGAGCCTTGGTGTTGTGCAAGTCCCTCCCAGGGTCCATCAAGAGTTCTCCTTTACTTTGACAAAGCTCACCCACTTCCAAATGAAACAAGAAAGGATGGGAATCTCTCCTCACAAGCTTCTAAATGGGAGTCCTAATTCCAGCAGCATCTACCCTTAGAAATGTTTAGCTTTCAACCTCCCCTCCTTCTGGCCCAATGCCTGTATTTATAGTCCTCAAGAGGAAGTTAATCAGGTCCACCATCAATGGGATAATCCCCTTTTTGGATGGGATAGCTCCTCTCTTGATGGGATAAATTCCTCTTTCATAGGGGTACATGAACCATCTGGAGGCGATCAATACACGTCGAACAACCTTCTAGAATGCTCTAGAAATGACCACAAGTAACTTTTTAAAGATGAAACTCGCGCCTTTTGACCTTTACAGGGGTACGCACCTGCCCCTTTACATACAGAGCGTACAAGTACGCAGATTTTGTGAACATTAGGTGCGTACACACAGGTAAGGCCGAGAGAATCTGCGTACCCAGAGATAAACACATTTACTAAGACTTTCTCTCTTTTTGGAGTTTGACATGGAGAGCAGAGGCATAAGACTTGCCCAGGAGGATAGCATGACTGTTGAAAGAGCCATACTAACTGTAAATAGCCATGGTGACATTTTTTAGTGTAACACCCTTTCATATTTTATGAAAATATCACAGTTTGGGAGATATGAAGGTATATTTCGACCTTATTTTTCAATAACCCATGAAATCATTTCCAAGATTAGCCTTATTAAATTATCTTCATTTTTCAATAATTCATGGAATATATTCAAGAAATCGAAATTTTGTATGTGTGGAAGCTATTTTAGCATGAAAGTATATACTTCTTTTCATGGTAGTTATTTTTCTTACATGCAACCATATACTTGTTTACACAATAGTTATTTTCCTGCATGCAAACCTCTACTTCTTTTCTCAAATAAATCTAACATAATATATATTAATCTCATGCATATGCAATTTATTTTCTAAGAGAAATCTAATATAATAGATATTGATCTCATGCATATGTAATTTATTTTAAGAAATTGATGCACATATAACTTATCCTTTAAATGATTAGAATCCCTCAGCCCAATGAGACTCTGGATGAAGTATTATATGTTGAATCAATGATTTTGGCCAGAGTACTATAGCCAATAGTTCCCTACTAAGAGATGAAGAAATCATGTGTTGAGTTCCCCACCAGGTCGACTTTCATTCCAAAAATTATGTACATATAGTTATTCAAAAACAATCATTCTTCTCTCTTGGTCTGCTTCTACATGCATTTGGCCATTTTTCCTCCTTGTCCACATGTTTACAATAAGTGGAATTGAGAAATGCAATAGATTTTCTAAATCCTAACAACATTCCATAAATCACTCCATAAATGATATTTTTCCTAAATCCTAAAAGAACTCCATAAATCATATTTTTCTAAATTCTAAATCACGGAATAAATAATCCATAAACGTTTGACGTTTTTCAAAGTAAACTTGTTTTTTCTTTATTTACAAAATATCACCTATCCATATTTTTTTTTAAACTATAGCTCATTTGTTATAAAAATCATAAAATATACCAACTTGGAAAATATAATTTTTTTACATAGAAAAATATGAGTTCTTCTCCCTATAAAAATTAAAAATTAATTCTTGTAATCTTCTTCTAATTAAGAAATATAAGAATTTTCTTCTTGTAATATCAATATAAGAATTAACAATATTAAATTATCTGACAACACTCATTTTAGGAGAGTTTTTATGTAGCTTATGCCAAGGATATTATAGAGGTATACATATGTATATGCACATGTTTTCATGTATGAAGCATAGATCCCACATGGAAAAGAAATGTGTAAACTCAAAATTAGTCCAATAATATTTTTAATTTAAAGTTATAAACACAACCCTTATATGGGGTAGGGTAATTGTGTGGTAAAACTCTCCTCTTTGCATTAAAAAGTTCAATATCGGGTGAAAATTTGAATATAATCAAAATTAAATTTGTTATCATCAATATTTTGAAAGTATATATATTTTAGTTATGATAACTAATTTGGATAGTATATATATTTTAATTATTAAAGTAAATTAATTTTATGGTTTTTACTTTACCACAAAGGTAAATTAAATTTTACTATTTTGATATCAAATTTAAATATTTTATTTTGAATTTTGGTTTGCTCAAAGATCACAACTAAAGTAATTTTTTTTAATAATGTTTTTATTGAGTATAATTTTAAATAATAAAATACTTTTACATATTGTGAGTATCATTTTAAGTAATAAAATTCATTTTTGTTTTAAAAATTTGTTTGTATTATAATTTAGTATCTTTTACCTGAATAAAATTTATGAGTTAAATATGTTGGAAGTACTGCTTCCATGACTTCTAAGTTGTTGTGAGTTGTAATTGTGTGAATTTCTAGTATAATAGTTGTACTAGCTATTTTTAATAATCTAGATCCACCGTTCTTGGATCTAGAATTATCATGCATTCCTATATATGTAATTCCTATAACATCAATAAAATCACACTGTGTTTGGTGTTGTGTGTGCAATCGTTCTCACTCTCTTCATATTTCTAACATGCTATCAGAGTAGGTACTAACTTCACTCCCTCAAAGGAGGGTTAGGAAGACGTAAGGGAGCCTTGAGGATTAATTCTGTGTACATAGACTTATGAGTTTAGTTTAGTTTAGCATGTGACTTTGATGTTCTTGTGTTCCTTTATGTAGATGTGTAGATTTGTTTTATTATTAAGTGGTGTTGTAATGAGATTTTCAATAAAGGGCATTGTGTTGTTGTGGGAGGGTTTGAAAAGTGTGAAACATTGAGTCATTGATGTGAGAGGGTAGGTATTATAGGAGAAAGCAATATATATTGATCCGCTCCACTGAAATACAAAAAAAAGACCATTACCACAAATCAAAGGAATATCGTATATAAAAGGAAACCTCTAGATATCAAAATTAAGGAGAGCTGCTAGATTATAACGAGTTTTTCGGCATTATAATCCATCAGATCCCTTTTCCCTTGTTGCAAATGGTGATTCAAAGCTTGGGAATTACTACATTGAGCAAAAGTGTCCTCATTTATCTATTTCGATTCATCGCAGAAGTGAGATCCAATTATGGTATCACAGAAAATAGCTTGAGGGCGCTATAGTATAAAATGAATTCTTCAAGCTCTTTTTTGTGTCCCTAGTGTTAATAATGGCCCTAGCCAGAATTCAGTTCAGCTGAAGAGATATGAAGGAGCCAAGTGTCATCTAACTTATTGGATTTCTACAACAAGAGTGCATTGTGTGGATACATGACCTTCATTTCAATCTCAAAGACCTTCAATCACTCATGGACATCAACTCAAATGAATTCGTCTGAAACCAGTTTTAAAAAAAAATGGAGCCATGATGTCCTTAAATTGATTGGCACCTTAAAAAACCAGTGCATTTGACTGTAAATGTAAGGTGTCAAGACATTGTGGAATGAAGATGGTCCAATAGTTATTTGTGGGGTCGAGTCCTCCAATTTCCTTTGGGAGGGAAAGGGAGATTAACAATGGTACAAAAATATCATTTTTAAGATGAAGAAAATGGTTTACACCTCAAATACATATGTATCAATTATTTATAACGCCTCAAAGTGGTAGGTCGAAAATGATGCAGAGAATTCAGTTTTTCCAAAGCCGATGGAAAACGACGACGAGGTCAAAGTTCAAATTTTATGCAGGTGTCCAAGAAATGAATTAAAATTTCTATTGTGGTAGTGCAGTGGATGTCTCGTATGGGGTTATCATGTGTTATTGTTTATTTTAGGTCTGTCTTTTTAGGGTTTTAATGAGGAACAACCTATCAAGTTGTTTTAAAAGGAAGATTTAAACGTTTTTGGTAATGTGTATGCTTGTACGTTCAAGTTTGTTATTATATTATGCAAGAATCAAACTAGAAACACAAAGAACATGCCAACTATTCAACATAATAACGTGACCCACCGTGCTACAAGAGCATTACTCACATGTAGTTCTTAATAAGGTAAAGCTAGTGTGACTTGTCATGCTCCGTGAGCGCCAATATAGGTTATTTATACAAGGTCAAGTTATAGAATTGCTATTGAAGACATTTTGTACCCAGAAAGTTATCCTAGATAACTCGTGAATATAGAAGAAGGCCATATATTCAACAGATGTTGGTAGTTTTATAAGATGGTTCAATATCGAGACTGCCCCGCTGTGTTATGGGAGGTTGAGAAGCATCAATTATCCAAAGCATATCAACGATGGTCTGAAGCGGTTATGTATTAAATGAATCAAGTGGGAAGCTAGAAAGTGTGGTGAAGGAAAGAGTGGAAACCATGAGATTTCAGAGTGGATATGAGTGTCAGTGATGACCATATCAGAGAAATTTGACAGAGATTCATGCATTGTTGTAATGTCTACTTTTTGGTTTTGTCATGTAATATTTAAGGGAGGGTATTGGAAGTAATACTTTCATGACTTCCAAGTTGTCATGACTTGTAATTTTGTGAGTTCTTAGGATAATAGTTGTATTAGCTATTATTAGTAATCCAGATCAACCATTATCGGATATAGAAGTATAATGTATTCTTATATATGTAATCTCTATGAGATCAATAAAATCACAATGTGTTTAGTGTTGTGTGTGCAATATTTCTCACTCTCTTCATATTTCTAACAAAACAATGCTCCAAAATTGATTATTAAATATGTTTGGAGGACATAAATTTAATATGTCTATGTTTTTGTAGGTTTTAGGTTTTATTTTTATTAGCTTTGTTTTAATATTGTGTGTTTAAGTTTATTAGATTTATTTAAGTACAATATATGTTTGTTCAGGTTTTTGGTGCATTTATGTTTTTTTAATTCATGATTATTATTAATAATATTTTAACATTAAATCTTAGTAATGTTAAACTTAACACTTATCTAACATTAATAACAATTATACAACACTTGTATAAATTATTAGTAAATTTTCGTTAAAAAATATTGCTAAGATTAACATTAATACTAATATGATTAACAATCATTAATAGTTTTAATAATGTTGCATTAATACTTTATTAGCATAAAAATATTATATTAATTTTTATATAAGTATATTAGTAATGTAACAATAATATTTATTGACACTTTATATTAATATTGATGTTGTTAATCACAATATTAGTAACATTATTAATTGCATTTAATAATTATTAATAATGGTCCAACCCTATGATTAACATCATGAAGATTTAGAGTATGGTAAATATGGTCATTATTTGTCAACATCACTCTTAATATTGTGATGTCACAATGTTACAAAAATATTTTGAATGATGTAATGTGAGCAACATTGTTGCAATGTTACATGAGAATAAACCATGGTCAACCATGGTCAATCATGTTTATTTTAGCATTTATGATATTTATCTTAGGGTTTATATACCTTGGGTTTATAACTATAGTCCCTCGAGCTTAATTTTATTACCTTGGGTTCGTAATCCCTTGGGGTTTTGATATTAATCCCTTGGGCTTATTACTCCCTTGGGTTTATCATGTCACTCCCTTTGGTCTGTTATTCCCTTGGGTTTATAATGTGATTCGTGGTCTGGGTTTATAATGTGATTCATGGTCAACAATGGTCAATCATAGCCAACCATGGTCAACCATTGTCTAATGTTGCATTTTGATAATGATTATCTCAATAAGAAAATCAGCCATGGTCAATCATGGTCCAATGTCACATTGTGGAAAGTATTGTCTTGATATGAAAATCAATCATAGTCAAGCATGATCAACAATGGTACAATGTTGCATTGTGACAAGGATTGTCCCAATATGGAAATTAACCATGGTCAACCATGTTTATTTTAGGGTTTGTAATATTTATTTTAGGGTTTATATACCTTGGGTTTATGGTTTCTATCCCTTGGGTTTATAGTTTGTATCCCTTAGGTTTATTGATCCCTTAGGTTTCTAATATGAATCCCTTGGGTTTATTTATCTATGGGTTCATATTCCTAGGGTCTAATATTATTCCTTTAGGTTTATAATCCCTTTGGTTTTTAGTATTAATCCCTAAGGTTTATTATTTCCTTTGGATTATAATATCAATCATGATCAACCATGTTTTATAAATTCAGTCATGGTTAACCATGTCCAACGTCACATTGTGACAAATATTTTCTCAGTATGAGACTCAACCATGGTCAACCAGGGTCCAATGTCGTATTGTGAAAAATATTATCTCTATTTGAAAGTAAATCATGGTCAAGCATGGTTAACCATAGTCCAACATCACATTGTCAATATGAAAATCAATCAATGTCTTAGTCATGATCCAACATCGCATTGTGACAAAGATTGTCTCAATATGATAATCATGGTCAACCATGGTTAATCATCGTCAACCTTGGTCAACCATGGTCGCTCATGGTCAACCTTGGTCGAACATCGTATTGTCACAAAGATTGTGTTGATATCAAAATAAACCATGGTTAAGCATGGTCAACCATGGTCCAACATCGCATTGTGAAAATGATTGTCTCAATATGAAAATAAACCATGGTCAACCATGTTTATTATAGTGTTTATAATATTTATCTTAGGTTTTATATACCTTGGGTTTAGAATATTAGTCCCTTGGGTTTAATATTATTTTCTTCGGTTCATAATTCCTTGGGTCTATAATATGAATCATGGTCAATCATAGCCAACCATGCTCAACCATTGTCAGATGTCACACTATGATAATGATTGTCTCAATATGAAAATCAACCATGGTCAACCATGGTCCAATGTCACATTTTGACCAAGATTGTCTTGTTATGAAAATCAATCATCATCAAGCATGGTCAAGCACGGTCCAACGCCGCATTGTGACAAGGATTGTCTCAATCAAAGTCAACCATGGTCCAATGATGCATTGTGACGAATATTGTCTCAATATTAGAATCAACCATGGTCAACCATGGTCAACCATGGTCCAATGTCAGATTGTGACAAAGATTCTCTCGATATGAAAATTAATCATGGTCCAACGTGACGTGACAAGGATTGTCTCAATATAAAAAACAACCATGGTCAACCATAGTCAACAGTGTTTATTTTAGTGCTTATAATATTTATCTTACGATTTATATACCTTGGGTTTATAATACCAGTCCCTTGGGTTTTATATTATTTAACCATGATCAACCATGTTTATTTAAGACTTTATAATATTTATCTTAAGCTTTAATTACTAAATGAATAAATAAATTAATAATAAATAAAATAAAAATGAGATATTTAATTAATTAAGTATGCTTAACTTAATAAAATATTATAAATAATAATAATAATTACTTATTTTTTATTATTATTTATTTATTTATTCTTTCTCAAATTGCCGAAGCAGTATGTAAAATAACCGTAAAGCATTTTTTTTGGTAAGTAACGACAGTAAAGAAATATATTCAAAGATTGTTGTATAATCATTACACCCCATGTAGAATGGTTTTTGAGTTGGTTTTTTTTGGTTGTTACATGTACAACTTCTCTATAGGAATAATATAATGAGATGAATATCTACACCATTTTCTTCCTTACATTTTGGGTTTAATGACGACTTAAAGATTTATAATCGGAATTTAAATATTTATGATGGAAATTAATTGTTAACATCTGGGTTTCAAAATAATGACGGTTTAAAGATTTACGAAATAAATTTAAAGAATGACAATGGAAATTAATTATTATATGGACTTTTTAAATTTATGATGGGTTGAAATTTAGATTTTCATTCTTCCCCTTTTATGGATGACCAAAGAGATTGATTTGACTACTTTAATTATTATTACATTGCATTTGCATGCAAGACAAAGAAGAATAATTTAATATTATTATGTCATTATATAGTATTTTCATGCATTTATGGTTGATGGTACAGTCAAAATCTATTACATCATCTTGTACAATCAATTCATTGCTGGTAATTATTATTGTTATTTTTTATATTCGCAGATAGGTAGGTTTTTATTGTAATTATTTATAGTGAAAATGTCTTGATTTTCAATTTGGCCTGAAACTTTAAGAAGATTTTATAAAATTTAGTAAAGTTTTGAAAAAAAAAATATTTAATTTAATATTTTGAAAATTAAAAATAATTTTTGAAATTGGAAATTTTATTTTCTTATTAGTTTATAGAGATGAAATTATTAATCTAATAGGGTTATAAATAGAATTTGTTAAAAATTAAAAATATATATATATATATATATATATATATATATATATATATATATATATTAAAAATAAAAATAAATTTATGGCAAGTGACATAGTACACACATCAAATCTCAATATTTATGAAAAACAATACACACATAAAATCTCAATATATATGAAAATTTTATTTCTAAGTGTGCCAAACTCATTTTTGACTTTTAATGAATATGTAATTTACGAAAATAATTTAGAATGTCTAGTTAAGTTTTTGAAAATTTTTACAATTACACTTTTATTTTATGATATTCTTTTTTGGTGGTTTAATATATATATATGAAAAAGCCCCGAGGGTTAGTTCAATTGGTTAAAATCAATGTCTTTCCATCGGGAGGTCACAGGGTCCATTCTCCTCGAAGCCCTCGGGGTTAGGCCTTGCTAGTGGACCGCGGGGCTAGATTCCCTTCGGGGTCGATCAGCCCAGAATTTTCTGTGGACGTAATGCCACCCATTGACCAGGGTGTCCGTGAACCACAACGAAAAAAATTAAATATATATATATATATATGAAATTACTCATTTTATATATAGATTCACTTTTAAATAGAATATTAACATATACATTCTATTTAATATGAAAAGCATCTAAAATTATTATGTTATTACTTAAAATATTACTAAGTTATAATGGCAAATTTTTAACAAAATGTCTTTTAAGTCTTACATCCCCTCCATTATAAATCTTTATAGCTCTTTGGTATGCACCTAAGTCAACATGTCTTTTCAAAATTAATTATGTGCTCTTTTAATAATATATAATGTTTTTCTTTCAAATATTTTTATCTATCTTTAATAGCTAGCTTGATTTTATAGGCAACTTGTGTAGGTATATGGCCTTGAGATATCAAGTTGTCAAATAATGCAAGGCAAAGAATTATAAGCATTTGTAGATGCATTAGTTATTTAAAAACATAGACAACAAACAAATGGTATCAACAAAACCCAATTGATGGCATTTTTTATGGAATTTTTGTTATAAATGATTTTAATATGAAATAGAAATTTCATTGTTTTAGCAAAACACTTATTGAATCTTAACTTTGTTAATTCAACTATAAAAATCTCCCTACTTAAAAACTTTAACAATTTTATATGTTTTAATATTTTAAAAATTGTTTTAATATTTAGAAGTAGAAACCTAAATTCAAAAGTTGAAGAAGATCTCAACTATTATAATTTCATTTCAAATGGAACCTTGCAAATTGCAAGTTTTAATAATTAAAAAAGTTCAGAATCTTTATGCATAGGAATGAGGAGAATTTTTTGTTTTAGATACTGATAAAAACTGAGTTTATTACCTAAAGGGCTCTCCAAGTAAGATACCTGGAGAGTGCCCAAGCACTCATAGACACAAGCACTATTACGTATTCAATCAAGAGAACAACCTAGTACATATTGGCTTTCTCACAATAAGGATGGTTTCAACTACTCCCTAGATAGTAGGATCTTAGATCTAAAATTAGAGTCTCAATTCTATCACCATCATAACAGTAATCTATGTTTAGCTCTGTCCTTTAATTCCAACACTCCTGCTTAATGGAGAAAGGATATTGAACAATAACATATGCCTGCTGGTATAGTCTCAGCTAGGCTTGCAATTAAAACATGAAACAACTTAGTAACAGAGGTTTTCATTTTTGTCTTCTTGCAGTACAGCGCATACTTGTTCATCTTGAGTCGAGGCTTCATCTTTGCTTTCCTCGCCATGAGATAGTGATATCTCTTCACTTCATTTCTTCCCCAGTGATGGAAAGCTTGAATTCTTATTCTTATCCCTCTCAAGATTATGATAGGCTAGATAGGAGAATTTTCCCTCTCACTATTTCTGGGGTCAACCATCTGAAAGTCAGCTATGATGTCTTTATCATTCATTGATATAATGTCTGCACACACATAAATATTAATGAGATCATCACAATTTAAATTTAAATTCTCTCAATCTTTGTCTTCTTCTACCATGTCTTTGCATCAGTTTCATGTGGCTCATCCAATTGATCTTCAAAACTTTGTTCCTCTTCACACCCTTTCTGAAGATCAAGTCGTGTGTCTTCAATCTCAGGATTTTGCACAACAGATTGTCCCTCTTGATTCTTGTGGTCATCAAAAGAACCACATTGTTTTTTTGAAATTTCTTCTGACTCGAACATATTTCCCATGCTAATTCCAAATGCCAACATGAGAAAATCATCATCATCATAATAAAAAATATCTAATAATATAGACATGTTGTTAAAGTCTAGGTTATCTCGCTTCGAGATTTCTTTTTGACTCCACATATTCCTCGAGCTCCAACAACCTCGTCACCACGCAGGCAGGAAACTTCTCCTTTGCAGCTCTTCAACTGTAGAACCTTGAAGACTGTGGCTTTTATGCCATGCAGGTCTTAGTGCCCTCGGCTCTGGCGACGAGCAACTAAACGACCTCTCACAAGCTAGAAAAGTTATCAGTATCTAATTCTGATGTATGTAATTAGCAATAACACATATTTCTGAAGATGGGTTCAAAACAGCAAAAAAATTCACATTTTCTGTGGCATATAATAATTTAGAAGAAAATTTACCCAGTGGGTTTTCAGATCTCCACAACCTGCACCTTCTAGGTTACTCAAAATAATAAAATTTCCAGGACAAATTTGCTGGATGACGTTGACAACAATACCGGTCATGCAAGCATATCGGTCATCTATGGGCAGAATCAAGTCGTGGGCAACCGTGTCTTATTCTGTGTATGCCCAACACTGAGATGGGTTTTATGCTCTATTCTTTCAGCAGTCGGGCTTGGCAGATGGCAGGGAAAGTTCATCAACTAATCTCCCACGGAGAACACGTATTGCTTGATGGGAATACACAACAAATTTTCAGAAATTCGTGGCAGCAATTTAGTAGAAATTGTGAGCATCGAATCTTAGCAACCCCCATACAACAGCTTTGGAAACAATAGTAGCAGCGCGAAGCTATCACCACGAATATGGCAGAACACCTCCGGGTGGATCCCATCAACCACACCATGCCTCCACTGCACTAGATCAGCTGACAATCTCCACGCCACTAACACACATGTCGTCTCTCTATTCAACAATCACCACGCCACTCCTCCATGAATATAAAAGATGCAGAGTCGCTAACAGATTCGTTGCAACCTTCATATAGGGCGATCTCAACCTCCATGATCCACCGGGCGGTCTCCACACGGATCTAGCTCCCACTACTGCACCTCCCCCTTCAGAGTGAAGCGCTCCATGACAGATCCACCTAACTGCGACCTCCTCCAGGTGTACGCGATACAACGCCTCCAGCTCCTTATACGCACAACTTACATGACGACCATGCCAGCCACGACAACCACGAATGGGTTAATCTGCTACAACACAAAAAAAAACGGCCTCAACTACGGCCTCCTACATGCCAGATCTCATCAATCACAGAGACAGTCAACGTCAGCAACATTTTTTCCAAACACATAGTCATCGTGCTTATACACTACAGCCTTGCGAAGATCTTCGCGACTATACACTTGAAATCTGTGACGACTAACAAAAACATGCGACGCTTTCACCTCAATCGCGCTCTCCACTTGGCTTACAGGATTGACAACCCTGAAGCTCTGATACCATGATAAAAACTAAGTTTATTACCTAAATGGCGCTTTAGGTAAGATATCTAGAGAGTTCCCAAGCACTCATACACACAAGAACTATTACGTATTCAATCAGGAGAACAACCTAGTACATATAGGCTTTCTCACAATAAGCGTCGTTTCAACTACTCCCTAAATAGTAGGATGTGAGATCTAAGATTAGAGTCTCAATCCTATCATCATCATAACAGTAATCTAAGTTTAGCTTTCTCCATTAATTCCAACAGATACGATAATTTTTTCTATCGATTACTTTTTGCATAAGAGGCAGGTACTAAGCAACACTACTACATATTACATTTGTTAAAATTTATGATGTATTGCAATTTAGATTTTTATTCATTCCCTTATTATTGATGACAAAAGAGAATGATTTGAATACTTCAATATCATTACTTTGCATTTGCATTTGCATTTTCATGCCAGATACGAAAAATAATTTAATATTGTTATGTCATTATATTATATTTTCAATTACATGCATAAATTGTTGATAGTACGATCAAAACCCTCCTTAAGAGAAAAAAACCATTAATTCATTTGAAGGAAATCTTGCAAGAGAATCTTACTCATTAAAGACTATAAGTTATGCTCTTCAAAAAGAATTTTATGTACTCGTACATGAGTATGAGTGAGCACATATGCATGTGGTAGGGGATTGAATTTGTTATGTCAATAATTGTAGTAGTGACATCTAGGATTAGAAACGAGCTATTGGTTTAACAGTGAGCAAAAAGTTTAGGGGAGTTTACAATGTTAAAATTGGTTTTTTGTGTAAAGTTTCCGCAGATGTCATTCTGTTGCCGCATCCCTAGCTACATTGACTAAGCGTTGTCGTCATCTACCATTCCATTCACACAAATTCGTTGTTGATATTTATAGTTCCAGATGCCTCGGGGCTGGTTAGAGTACTCTCCAATTTCCCTAATTCTACTAAAGCCAAATTTAAAATTCAACAAGTGTATGCAACCAGGGGTTAGGGGAACAACATGTATTATGTGACAAAAGGGTCCACGTTTTTGGGAAGGGAAGCAGGGGGGATTCTCTTAGTGATACAGGATGAGCGCTAAATCAGAGAACCACTGTAGCTAGAAAGTGTGTCATTTCGCCATCCGCTGCACTCCCCATGACAGAATTTTTTAATCTCTAAACGACGCCGTATATATAGTTCTTCCACTGGATGTGATCACTCTGTTATGTGTGTGTTTAATTAAATTTAAAAGACGGCATAATAATCATATCTCCCTCAAGAAAAATCAAAGAAAAACTATAGAGTCGTTTTAGAGTTTTCTTACCTAGCAGTCCATATATTTCTTCATTCCTCTGCCTGTACATACATTTAAATTCTCAACATCCATGGGATCTGTTTTTCTTCTTTGTCTTCTGCGAGAAATTGTTTATCGGCCAAGCAAAGGCAGTGGAATGTTCTATGAGAATTCCCCAAAATTTCAAGGAATCAGGTATGGGTGGAACATATCAGGCTGAGTTTGAAACACATGTCGTCCTAAATAGAACGAGAATGGAAGGATTTGAGGATGTGAATTATCTTTTTGACTATTTCCACTGCGAGCGAAAAAGTGTGGCTTGTGAGTAATTTAAGAATCATAAAATCTATGTCTAACTCTACATTATTTTTATTCTAGATTTTGAGTATTGCTTTGGGTTTTCTTTTGGGGTGGTATAGGCATTGAAGATCAGCTGGAGGACCGTCATCGCTACGGTAATTGTATTTCTTAGATCGTCTTATGGGACTATAGCTTTAAACCCATGTTAGGACATAATTGGTCATGAAAATTCTGAAACAATAGTCCATCAGTTGTGGCTTCATTATCGCAGTACAAGTCAAGGGTGGAGCATGAATATTAATTAATTGGATGGATATTATGACTTATTGAGGGGTGTGGCACAAAGTTTTTTAATACATTGTAGAGCACATTATGGTACTTTTCAAACTGAAGCAACCCTAGTAACTTATAGGCATTATTTTCTTCATTAGCTTTCACGTATTTTAAGACACATATCGTCAAGTATGTGTACATTTATAGTTTTCTTCTTTGATATTGGAGCTAATTCTTCACAATGATTGCTACTCAGCGCTAGTCCTGGAAACATAGGAATTATCATGTGGTTTGTTCACTATAACAATTTTTGCGGAGTGGGCTGATACAATTCAATATTGTAATATCCCCATTAAGCTATCATAAAATTTTTATGGAATAATTAAATTTTATTAATGGTTATATTTATATTACATGACTAATATTCTTTGAATTCGTAATGATGGGAATATTACAAGAATTTTTTTTTAATTTTTATATTGAGAATAATTTATATGGTTGTATGTAAATAAATTGTATTTTCCAAGTAAATTGTTATATTTTATGAGTTTTAGAACTAATGAGGCATAGTTTTAGAAAAGCTACTGATAAGTGATATGTTTTTCATAAGGCAAACGAAAATCTACCTCTAAGAAAAAAGCATGTGAGATTTATGGATGACTTATTGATTGATTTCAGAATTAAGAAAAATATGACTTATGAAGTGATTTTATAATCTACCAAAAATATTATTTATGGAGTGACTTATGGACGATTTATGGAGTGATTTTAGAATATAAGAAAAATCTTATTTATAGAGTGATTTATGGGTTATTTATGGAATGCTTTTAGGATTTATGAAAGCTATTGTATTTTCTTAATTCTACTTTTTGTAAGGCTATGGGAAAATATGAGAACTAACGACAAAATACATGTAGAATCAAGCCAAGAGAGAGGAAGGAGATATTCCAAGCATGCATTAAAAGCTAAGTAACTATGAACTTTGAAAATTATTATTATGTTTGCATATGGTGCATGAAGAAATAAGAATTTGATATATTTTCTTGAAAATTTTCATATGATAAAGGTTCAAGATTATTTTCTTGGAAAAACATCCATGAAATTTCTTTCAAAGGTGAATAAGCGTTTTGTTCAATGACTTCTTAAAATATTTTGTGTGCATTGAATTCTTAAACATGAGTTATTGGAAAATATTGTCCAAATATGTCTTCTTATCTCCCAAAACTATGATAGATGTGTAAAAACTTAAAAAGGTTTTTGTAAGTGAGCCTATTATCACCAAAATCCTCTTCTAGATTGAAAAAATTGTTTTCAATTTTTCGAAAACCATGTCCAAAGTTGATGACTAAAACAAAAAATTATTTAATATTTAAATTTGGAACAATGCACTACAAATATTCATTCGAATATTCCAAATCGCTATACCTGTGTAAAATTTGAGAGAGCTTTTTTTAAGGAAATTGTTCCCAAAAGAATCGTCGTTTAGTTTTCAAAAAATCATTTCCAAATGTTCGAAAATGGCGTCCAAATTTGTTGAATAAAATAGGAAAAAACATAGTGCTTCTAATTTTTTTTTTTTCAGCAGGATAAGAATAGATGTTTATGTACATATAGAGATAACTATTGTGTTTTTGTTCTTCAAAAGAAATAAATGGATTTCACACGCACTTAAATAACTCTTAAGTTTGATATTTTTTTAAAAGAAATAAGTTATTCCCATGCACAAAAATAGAACAATTATGTTGATATTTCCTGAAAAAAAAAGTTATTCGCATGCATAAACAAATAGAACAATTAAGTTGATAATTCTTCAAAACGAATTAAGTTATTTCATTTAAAATAACACCAAGGTTGTCCTCATGATGCATATGCATTCAATTTTTAAAGAGAAATATTGGACTCTTAAAGAGAATATGTGTTTATGTGTATAAGAATAATATCTCATATATTAGACTTACTGGAAATGAATATGTAAGTTTACATTCATGAGGAGCTTGAGTTGTACAAAAAGAGATAAGTAACTATCTTGAGAAAGAGTACACATAAAACCTTTGCATAAATATCAATTGGTTGTGTTATTTGAGAAGGATTTTGTTATTTATGCTATTTCTTGAGGAAATATTACAAATTTGTCTCATGTGTTAAATGATATGATTTTTTTTTGTATTGTATGCATAATAGATTGTGAGTTATCTAACTTATGGAAAAAGAATAAGTAGGGTGCTAAATTCCTTAGAAAATAATTATATATATTTACATGCAAGAAACTATTTGTTGTGTTAGAACTTTTCAAAAGAAAAGGGAAAAACATGTCCGTGTATGAATTATTGAATTAGATTATTGTAGGGGAAAATTGGTAATCACATGGTTTATTGTGTTAAGATTACTTTGGAATATTCCTTAGAGAAACACATACACTTTCATGAATGGAAAATTATAGTTTTGGTATTAGCTTTATGGAGACAATGAAGGTGTAATCGCATAATATTGATTGTGTTAGCCTTCTTTTGGGAAAAATAATATGAATTTGCACACCTATAGGGATTAGCTATGGTATTAGCTTTCCTTTGGGAGAATATTATGTATAATCAGTGGGCTAGATATTTTGGTAAAACGAAAATGTATTTTTGTATGCATGAAAGAATAAATGCTATCCATTTGAATCCTTAGAAAAGGAATGTGTTTTTCCCATGAAAGATTTAGTTTGTTTAATTTGGAAAGAAGTATATGTTTCACATGCAAGAAGAAAAAGCTATCATCTCATTGTTTGTTGGAAAAGACAAGTAGCGCTTGAAAAAAATTATAACCATTATATTAAATTTGTTCTAAATAGAGCTTGAATTTTTATACATGATAGCCATTATGAATAACTCTCCTATGGAAAAGATGTTTTTGTAAAAGACCATGCATTCACATGCATAAGTATATAATTTATTGCGTCAATCTCTTTGGAAAAGAAAACATAATAGTAGGAACAAAGAAAATTGTTTGTTGGGCTAGTTGTCTTGAAATCTTGTTATGCATTTACATGCACAAGAATAATATCTAGTATGTTAGCTTTCTTTTGGAAATAGTATGAAAATGTATGCAAGATTTTGTTAGTGTTTTTTTGGAAAGATGAAGCTTGATAGTGATTTGGTTGTTATTAGTGAATGTACAATGATGTTAAAGAAATAACTTCATGACATTATGTTTATGTTGTATGCATGCACATGAATAGCTGTTGAAGTTTCATTAATAAAGATATATTAATGGTTAATTAATATTTTCTGTTTTCTCTAATCATGATATCAACTGTGTCGAAGACAACAATGGCATGAAAGGATGGTGACTTGTGCAAATGATAGTTCATGTTTAACATTGTGATAGATAAATATTTATTGGTCCATGCACATTGACAAATTCCAACTACAGGATGATCAAATGATTGGAACAGTGAAACCACAAAGACATAAAGATAGAGGATTCGTGGGTAAATGATATCATGATGCTTGTAATAGCTTATAGCTAGTTATGTTGCATTTACGGTGATTTTTATTTGTAATACCTTATGAAAATGGGTAAGGGATGGACTTCCTTATAACTATTAAGTGAGGTATGAACACCCTCATGAGCATTTAATAATAAAATTAAACATTTGTTGGTTTTCAACCTATAGGGTTTCAAGTGTATATCAGTGTCTAATGATGTGATTGTGCATTTTTCCATTATTATGATGTTAATTCCTTTCATGATGTGATGTTTATATTATCATGTAGTTTATTAAGTGAGTCAAAAGAATCATGGAATTGATGCATAGTTATAGAGCAAAATTGAAGTTAATATGCTACAATAATGACAGTTAATGGTTGTGTAACTTACTATGCTTTTACTAAATATTTCTCTATGTAATGATGATGGTTATTCTAATGATAATTAAGGGAATATAAAAAATAATTTAGAAAGTTACACATTAGTAAATGCCGAAAAAAATTCCTAACTCCATGCATTTCCTGCGAGGTTACCAAGGGATGTTACAAGTGGTATTAGAGCAAAAGGTTCCAACACTGGCGCCTTTTGGGAATCATTAAGCACAAAAGAAGTGTAGATATGATGCTAGTGGGAATCATCTTAGGTATGATTCTAACTGAACTTACAGTAGACTACAATTCACATGAGATGCATGATGCATGATTAACAACTGCATGAAGGAATAGAAAGTGATAATGTTTCTTTAAAAGTTGTGCTCATGAAATTGGAATATTGATGTGAATAAAAGACAATAAAACTTTTGTTGCACTTATGAACAATCCTGAGCACTCAATATTTATGATGAGGAATAACTACCAACCTTTACATGCATACTATTATAATAATGATTTTGGTCCATACAAACAAAAAAAAAAACATGACTAAACTTACAAGATATTGCTTATAAAGAACAAATGCATTTATGGTCTCTCTCATAACTAAAGTATGTAAAATATGGGGTTAACCTTGAAGAGAAAAATAGAATGTTATAAAAAAAACATTGAAAGAGCCCCTTTAGATGTTAAAAATGAGAAATGACTCAAGTGGAATTCATATAGTGAACTTGAATTCAATGAAAAACTCATAGTAGCATAATGTTGGGTTTTCATTCTTCATGTAGAGTTGTAGATAAAAGTTTTCATTCCACGTGTTTGAAAAAAGTTGTAAATGAGATCTAAAGTTTTGTTGTTTTAAAGAATTACATCCATGGGAGTTTTGGATGTGATTCAGCTCAATATTAGATATTTTTCGTACCTTTAGACCATGTCACCCCATCATTGATTCCAAAAAAGTTCTTTTTAGACTCAGATTCCATAATCTAGTCAATTTTGTCGATTTGATGCTACCCTATAGGGATTGTTGATTGTGTTGTTTTGCAAAAAAATTACCATTGATGACATTCATATGATTAATGCAATTTTGTAAATTCAAGTTTTATTTTCTCTTTGATAGTTTGAACATCTTTATGGAAACTTATTTCATGTCCGCTAACTATTTGTTAGAATGTCTCATTGGCTATAGAATGCATGCTTGTAAAATGTTTGTTAAAATTATTCAATGGTCGTAGGTTGCATGCTTGCAAAATATTTGATAAAATGCCTTAGTGGTTGTAGATTACATGATTGAAAAATATTTTCCCAAAATTCCCCAAGGTTGTTGCTTACATGGCTGCAATATAATTTTCAAAAAAAGAAAAGATCCCCGAGTTCTTGTAGTTTTTTTTGTTACTAAAGTGGTTATAGGAATTCATTAATGAAGATGGCTTGCAGTTTTACTTGTGTGTGAAGTATTGGTATTATTGTGAGACAATGAAGAATTAGGTTATGTAATAGAACACATGTTGATAATCATTTAAGACATGATTAAGAATGTGAGATCATGTTTGGAAAGGCCATTAAATATCAGGGATGAATTATAGATTTTAATTTTTATAAGCTATATAAGGAATGATTAGGAGTGAATCAAGGCCAAATGTTTTGAGTAAGAGTTAAATTCAGAAATATTGTAGATTGTTTGAGAATAAAATGGAAGCTTGTCTTACCATCCATAAATGTTATTACTAGACATAGAATCTCTTAAAGGGTGATGGATTAAAGTAAGGGTGTCAAGTAATTAAAAATATAAAAATATTGTATTTTGTGTCTTAGTGTTTAATGGGACTATTATTTCTCTATAATATTGATGGTTGGTAATGTGGGACCTTACAAAAAGTATAATTTTATGGTATGCAAGGTATGTTAATGATTTTTTTTCTAAGTTGCATAATTGTTATTATGTAGAAATTTGGAATGTATACGACCAGTATGACATGTGATGATTTTATGTCAATGTACTTTAACAATTTGTGGGACCTATGTCGAGGGTCAAGTATGAGTGCATGATGTACATAAATGTTCCTTTTCTTTAATGATAATATGAAAATGGACAGTTATGTAAATTACAATGAATTTTTAGACATTGAATTATTATTGGATTGAATGGCTATGGAAGTCATGATGGGATTGATGTGATGATGTAATATTTTATTTTATTATTGAGTTAATGAATACATTGTTTGGGATATTTGGGAAAGAAAATTAGAGTTTTAGAAGATTTATTGCTAGCCTATGAAAACATATAGGTTGTTAAGTCCACATGATGGAACTTCCCTAAAAATCTCCTAAAACTCCCTAGGAGAAAATAATAAAATAAAATTATTAACATAATGTGAGAGAAAGATTATGTTAATATGTGGGGTGAAATAGGGCTATCAAAATGGGATATTGAAACCTAGAAGTGGACGGTGATTCAAGCCTGGTCATAAATACCGTGGCAAAAGTAAAAATGGTACTAAGTGGGATAAACTTAGTAGAGTTGGACAACTACAAGACTCATACAAGAGATAGGCGAAATCATCCTGAAATTTGACTATATACAAGTCTGACATGACAGGCGAGATGGAAACAAAGCGGCCAACTTCTTGGCAAATTGGGGGTGCAACCATCAACAGGACATGCTAGAAAAGAAATGGTCAGTTCGACCTGGGATACATCCTTTGAACCCTTGGAGGAAATTTTGGCCCAAGACCTCAGAAAAATCCAACAAAGTAGAAGTCATGCAACTCATGCCCCCAATTAGGATGAGGGGCATTGTCACCTAGGTCAAGCTAGATGCAGACATGAGAAGTACCCAGGTACTAATTACTCACGCCGCACAGAAGCTCAAGGCAGGGGGTGCTGTGTCCTTTGGCATGAATGCCTATTGGGAGAGTGGGAAAGGTGGCGGGGATGGAAATAAGGCAGGGTGGTGGAGTAAGCGAGGCCATTTAACGTGCAGTGTAGGAGGGAAAGGCTATGGAGAAGGGTGGCGATATAGATAAATGGAAGGTTGACTACAAGAGAGGACCCTTGGTTGTGGACAGATGCCTGGAGAAACCGGGTATGAAATTTGGCCTTTCCTCAACATTGAATCTATGATTTGGTTGGGGTTCTGCTAGGGGGAAAGGTGGGGTAAGAGTATGAAGCCAGCGAGAATTGAATGTTGTTGGGGCAATGGGGAAGAAAATTGCTTCCCTTGGCCTAGTTTTTCATATATATTTTCTCCCAAATGGGTCAGAACCATGGTTGCGGGGGGGGAACGAGGGTTGCAGGGCTATGAGGGTTTCCACTTTGTAATTAAGGCAAAGGGGAAACTATATAGAGGCACTACAATTCAGGAGGGGCTGGGGGTTATGTTGGGTGTGGAGCCTGATTATCTTCTTTATTCAGAGGTATCATCACATTGGACCCCCGTTCATAATGTGGTGGCAACGCTGCCCATAATATTTATGCTACAAGGGGGATCAAGAGGGGTGGTTGTGACCTTTGGGATCCGCCCCCTAGAGAGGGATTGGGGGCAATGCCCCCAAAGATAAAAATAGATGTAAAATTTCCTTGTAAAATGTTGTAATTTCATAGTCAATCTGAGGCATTCATTAGGCAAAGATCTTACAGTAGAAGTTCTATTTAATTTAGGGTTTTTTGCCTTGGAAGGAAACTCCTCACTATATATGAGGGAATTGTATTGCATCTATGTAGATCTGTATTCTGAGCGAGAAGATAGAGGAGACTGAGCGAGAGAGAAGAGGGAATTACAACGGATCTATTGTAGGTTGTATCTCTTCAGTTTGTTGGATAATATAAAAGGAGGGACTAGCTATTTCTTTGTGGATGTAGCCCAAATTGGGTGAACCACGTATATCTGTGCCTCTCTTTTTTTATACGTTTTCTATGTTTATATTTCTGAAATATTTTATGTGTTCCATTGCTCTGTAATATATAACTTTCTAAAAGGTTGTAGAGAGAGGCAGGGAAAAGCTGAGGGAAAGGGGATGGGGCTGCAACCATGGTAATAGTTTGCAGAGAAACCACTAGGATAGATGGAACCCATATGGAATTCAAGGAAAATTCAGGAACCTTGTGTGGAAAACTTGCCTGAGGGACCTGAGAAACAAAACCATTTCTCTTTGGGCAGAGAGAGTTAGAATATGGAACCACTCCAGGCGTCCTGCCAGATTCAGGAAGGGCCCATGGGCTTGGTTTGAGACAGAGTGAGATGATCAACATATAATCCATATTAAGGGTGACATGAATAATGATAGGCCTCAGGGTAAGAGTCAGAGAACCCCCCTTTGGGATCTACGGGCTTTGGGCCACCCATGCACATACACGGTGAGGTATGGAGGAGATGAAATTCATGCTTGGGCAAGGTGGTGTGTTAAGAAAAGTTTGAATTTGAATCTAAATTCTTTTGGCTGTCATCAGTGCTTTGCCAAACAGGTTATGGCCCAAGGAGTGAGACGATGTTGGTGCAGTAGGAGAGGACCAACCCCTGGACAGATAAGGGTCCGAGCACGTCAGAAAATTGCAGGGGTCATATATCAATAGAGAATTTCATTGCTCAAGTAGCAACAGCCTACGGTAAAGGGACGAATGATGCCATTTGGAAGTTGATGGAATAATGGGAAGAGGAGGTAAAGCAAGAAAGCGAGATGGAGGAAGAGATGGACAATTGGAGGACTCTTGTTCCAGATCCAAGGAATACTCGAGGGAGAATCACACAGTTTAAGAAAACACTCTACCTATACTGGTTAATGAATGCTTCTACTCGGTAAGGCAATGGAGAAAATTTCTATGGGGATGGAAGTGGCATCCCAGAGACTTCTGAATTACAAGAAAGACATGGAGAAAATTCTATTTCAGCTGGACAAACAAGATGTCAGGATGGACAAAATCAACCACCACATCCTATGCATTCTTGAGTTATATGGTATGCCAAGGGCTACTACTGAAGATCTTGCTCCTATTGCATCTGCCTCAGAGGAACATAAGGACTAGACTACTCCCATGCATAATTTTGGTTTATGCAATTAGCTTTTAATTTTTATGTTGAAAATGTTAGTTTTTACAGTTATGTAGTGTCTGGACATGAGATAGAGACGTATCTATCCTGGCTAGAAATACTGAAACAATTATGTTTTTGGATGGCTTATAATGCTGACGAGTGGCCAATAGACTTGATTTCCCCTCAGGGCAAGTTCAGGACACTAGGTTAATCTGTGTGGTGTAAACATGTTTATTATATAATAGAAAATGGAATGGACCTGCCAAGCTTAACAAAAAAAATAAGTGGGGTGAAATAAATCACAACGGCAGAGAAAGGTGTGCTTTAAAGAAAAAGAAAATAATATTTTTTTTGAAAAAACTAAAAAAAGGCCTAGGAAAAAGGTTGGTAGACCTTAAAGCAAAATGTTGCTAAAAATCTGTTGGGAAGAAACCACCAAGGAATCAATGATGTTGTTTAGTCTAGTGGCAAGTATATCTCATCTTGGTGGGGAACTATTGGAGATAGTTCATAGTTGGGTAGAACATGTCTCTAATCTATTGTATGCGATATAGTTTTTCATACATGTTCTATTAATTTATCTAAGTGAACATTTCAATGAAATTGGTTGTGTCTGTAGGTTTGTATAAGGAATTAAACATGTGAGAAAATAATTATCTATATGCATTCATAGTGGGAATAAATTGAAATATATATGTGACTGTAATAATTTGTATTAGATAACCCGGATGCGGGTGTTAGCACAGGAATAAATGCTAGGCCACATGGCCAGCAAGTGTTCCCACGAGCCAGCGCGTGGAGGGATGTAAGGGACGCCGCCGCAGGCATAAATGAAGGGGCTCCCGTTCAAATGCCTTAATCGCATTAATGGAGGAAGGCTGTGAGGGCAGAGCGCATTCATGGCGCTCAGGTTTCAAGAGCCAGCTGATGAACTTAAGATGGGGGAAGGGATGGAGTTGCGCCATTCTCAGCAAGACAAGCTCGCTGCGCCGACGTGCAGGGACATTCTCTGCCTCCAGGCAGACGCTAAGGACTCTGAATTTTCTGCATCGCAAGGGAGAGATAGCAAAGCGCCATCTGCAGGTGTTAAGAGTTGGGACCTTGCATTGGAAGCTCTGTTTCGAGCAGCCAAACCCATTGTCAACATGGCCAGAACGAGAGAACGGCAACCATGCAGGCGTGGATCTGGGCGTGGAAGCTCCTCTCGCCCTCCAGCAGAGGATGCCCACCACCATTGTTGCTGCTGCTACTGTTATAGAAGGGCAGGTACTCCTCACCTGCAAACAACTCAATTCTTGGATACTAGCAACCCAAGTGAAGGAAGGCCAGAGCTTCCAGCATTTGGCACCGCAGTCTTTAATTTGGGAAGTCTCAGTGCCCACATTTCAGTCCTCTTCATCAGAAATGCAGAGGAGGACAATGCTGGGTCGAGTAGCAGCGAATTGCCCTCCGAGGACCAAGTGGGCAAGGCTGAGGAACAAGCGAGAGACGCGACTGGGAAGGCACCCGTCCAAACTCAGGCGCAGGAGGCGTCCACGTCCAGAGCGGGAGAAGTTCGGGCAGAACCTCCGAAAGAATATGGATGGGTCCCGATCGTGGAAATGGATCCAGAGGAATTGGAACCAGAGGAGTAGCAGACATGGGCGCCACCATCCTTCTTTTTGTCCAGGTCCTGTTCTGAGGTCTTCTGTCTCGGTCGCTTTCTATGCTTGGGATAAAATATATGTTTTTATATGGGTCTAGTAGTCTGTCTGCAGGTCTTTCTCTGTTTTGGTTTCAGTTAGCAAGTATTTTCTGGGCGTTTGCACTTGTCCACGGTCGCCCCTGCGAGGGTAGTATTTTGAGTCACAGCTCCTGCGAGGGCATTGTCAAAGTTAAAAGACGTTTTCTGATGAGTTTTGAGGCAGCCTGAATACATCTAAATGCTGAAGCAAGCTGCCAACCCACAGAGCCACAGATGGCCATGGGAAACTAGTTTCACTGCATGTAATGTTATTTTGTACATAATATAATTTCCTAGCATAGTCTTACTGAGAAAAAAAATAATTTGTATTAGATAAAATAGTGAGCTAGTGAACGCTAAATTCCTCACAGACTAGAGAAAAATGGCTAGAGACAAAATGCCATGACTTTTAATTTGATTGAAATTACCGTGGGAGAGAAGGAGAGTAATTTGAAAATAACACCACTAAGAAAGAAATACTGATGTAACACCTAAATAAAAGACAAGATCCACTTGATACAATTTTTTTATCGTTTTGATGATTAGAGGGCTAGTTCTCTCTGAGTAGTTATGGAAGTATTATTATTAAAGTATTATTTGGCATTGCATAAATAATCAAGATTATTTTCTTGGAAAAACATCCATGGACTTTCGTGAAAAGAGGAATAAGTGTTTTTCATTGAATTCATAAAATATTTCATGTGCATTTAATAAAAAAGAATTTTATTGCTAAATAATTGTGTGATTGCATGAATTATTGGAAAATAGAGTCCAAATATGTCCTCTTATCTCCCAAAATGTGATAGTTGTGTAAAGACTTAAAGAGGTTCTTGTAAGTGATCTTATTCTTTCCGAAATCCTCTTCCAAATTTTAAAAAATTGTTTTCAACTTCTCGAAAACCGAGTCCAAAGTTTATGAGTAAAATAGAAAATTATTTAATATTTAAATCTGGAAACATGCACTGCAAATAGTCATTCGAATCTTCCAAACAGTGACACGTGTAAACCTGAAAGATGTTTTTCTTAAGGAAAACAATCCCAACAAAAGCTTCTTTTAGTTTTCAAAAATGCTTTTGAAAATGTTCGGAAATCACGTAAAAAGTTGAGGAGGAGTTTCTAAGCGGGTTGTTGCCGAAAGGGCCAGTAATTTAGGGTTTTGTTGGTTGGCACAGATAACTTTGAACCTAGGCCAGGCCCCAACAAGCCAACAAATGGTTTTGTTTCCAAGACTGGGATCTTGATAAGGGATGTGTGATAAGTAGTTCCCCACTAAGAAAGAGATTGAAAAGTGGATCAATCAGATGCTGCATGTGTTTGCAGCTCAGGAGAAAAAAAAAATGTGCTTATCGAAGGAAGAGTGGCTGAGTAGATCCATGTTCATAGACGAACTCAAGATATTCTTCTACTCTTTACCCTATGAATTGCACGACTAGTTGTCTAGATTGGTGGATAGTCAAGGTATGTGGAAGCTTGATGACCCTATTGTGTGGACCCCTGAACTGTTAAAGTTCTTGGAAGCTTTAGAAAATAACATCGTGCAAGGCGTCGACCACTCAATCGATCGTATTATGGGAGGATTCATGATTGAGTTCGTGATTGATTCATCCATCGACTACAATGAAGCAGAGCATAGGTTCTTCAAAGGACCAAGAGGTAAGCACTTGAAATCTTTGAAGACTTGGATTAAGATGCTATTGTGCAAAAAATGGGGTATGCCTTTAAATTGATGTTTGGGACTACACAAAGTGGTAGAGCATTCAGAAGAAACGAAGAATCAGGCTCCGAATATAGTCTATTGTTAGGCTCTTTTGATAGCAATGACGAAGGTAATATTTTGAGTACACTGTGAAGGACGATGTAGATCATAAGTCGGGGTAGCATGGGGATACCTCATCCATCTACTCCGCCTCCACCTCCACCTATGCCTCACACACCTACACCTCCACCTCCACTTCCATCATTTAACATGGAAAATACAATGAAGATGCCTGTGTTTAGGGGTATGGGAACTTAAGGCCCCAATTTTTTTTTCTTTATCATAGATGTTGTATGGAGGACACAACAAATCACTAATGGCAATATGAACAAAGCATAGCTAGTCACAGTGCCACAGGATAGAGCACTGAGTTGGTACATCAAGTTCTGCGTAGATAGGCCTAATGTGATTATGACAGGGACCCAACAAGCGCTGAATAGTGAATTCAAGAAGCCCAAATCTTAGGCTTAGTCGGTAACAGAGCTCAACGAGATTCAGAAGAGGGTAAATGAGTCTGCATGGGACTTTAATCAAAGATTAAAATTTTGGATTCAACAAGCTAATATGACTATTATAAATACTTAGCATAGAGACTGGTATATTTATTCGCTCCTCCCGTAGATGAGAATACCATTGTCACAACAGAAAATAGGAACACAAGCAGAGGCAGTGGAGATCGCCATGAGATTAGAAGCTTCACTAATGCAGGATATAAATATAGGGGTACAAAAAATTCAATCGCAGCTGGTGAGCTTGCACATGGAATTGCAAAGCCCTTAGAAGGGAAATGAAGTCTAGCCCAAGGTACGGGTAAAATTTTGGTGCCTAAAGTGTAAGGTCCAGGGTCATGATAAGGACCATTGTCCAGTTTATTAAAACTACTCCATTAGGGGAGGTCATGTTCCTCTAAAACTGGAAAACATCATTGGACTGAGCACGGGAGTACCCTTATGGTGCGCTATCTGTCAGATAGTTGGGAAGCACGTGACTGATATCTGTCATCTCCTACAAAAATTTGTGCAAGCACCACAATAGTTATTTTGTACTTTTTATAAATCAGTTGGGAATGATGAGTGAAATTTCTGGAGCTACGAACTGACGATGGAGTGAACCCCTACATATAGAATCCAGACATAAAATCGGCCTTAAGATCAGGACGTGGGTGCAGCGCACGAAGGATTCCAACCCGAGGAAGAGAACGAGGAGGAGTGGTTGGAAGGGGTCATGGAAAAATCATTTGTTACAATTGTGGAGAAGTTGACCATGTTGCGCGTGACTATTAGAACCCAATGCATCCATCATATCAGTATTTCAAACAGTTTGATCATGTTATAGAATATTTACTCGTATTAATAGCTAAGATGAAGGATAAGAAGGCTCAAACACCTACACAAAATATTGAAATGATGAGAGTGGAGCCTCATGAAGAAGAGCCTAGTGTTAATATCGTAACGCAAAGTAGTATTGCCACAGGAGAAGATAAGGGGAAGCAACTGGAAACTGAAGGATCGGTATGTAAGATGGCAGAGAAGGAATTTGGATTCAACCTAAATCATGCCAAAGAAACCTTTATGGAATCCCTCAAGAAGTCAGGAGAAGTCTGGCAGAACTAACGAAGCATAAGACGTAGATACTTCGCTATTAGCTACCTTTCTGAAGACTTGTATGAAGCTTTTATGGGATAGGAAGGTTATAGAAGGGTTTCAAGAATTAATTGATAACTATACAGGTAAGGTCAAAGCTCCTCTAGAATAGTGCATTGTACAAAAAATGGGCAAAAGAAAGAAAGAAACAAGTTGTGGAACGAGGCTAACAGCGCAGATCGGGGAGTATGAAATGGAGCAAGTAATTCTTGATCTAGGATCTGATGAGAATGTGCTACCAAAACAAACTTGGGAAAGAATGGGGAAACCTACACTATAGTGGTATCCTTTCCAGCTTCGTATGAACAATCAATAGAAAATCATTCCTATGGGTTGCCTGTATGGAGTAACGGTGGATATTGAAGTAGCAAATGCTTTGGCCGATTTTGAAGTGATCGAGATAGTGGATGATAGTAATCATTACCCTGTGCTATTATGAATTAATTGGGCCTTTGACATGGATGCAGTCATTAATCTTAAGAAACGAAGAATGGTATTTGAAAGAAAGGAGCTCCGAGAAATTGTTCCCTTTGATCCATCTGAATGTGTGCGATACACGGAACTAGACCGTGATTATGAAGAAAAGGATGATCTAGATTAGATATATAAGATCACTACAGGAGATGAGGACTAGATCAATCCTACAACACATGGACGAATTACATGGGATAAAGATATCTCCCACATCTGAGATTTTGATGAAGAGCTCGAGAATTGGCATAACAGATTACATTAAGTCTCCTCATTGTGCTGCAACATGTTGACAAAATCACTTCACTGCATATCTACAGAGGTATGGAATCTACCTCACTATGTTGGCTTACATGATGTTACTTTATTTATGGATAAGTTTGAAAGGGAGGTTCCAAAAGAACATCGGTTCCAGGAATTAAATCTGGAACTGTGCGCTGTTCCAGGAATTAAATCTGGAACTGTGTGCTATGTCTGCCCATTGGTTGAGTAGGCATAAGGATAGCTTTTCTGACGGGAAGGAATACTGGCAAATGATGAAGCTGAGATTTGGGTATGCTAATACTCATATGATAAAGAAATACATTGGAAAAGATGATTAGCGCGAGCATACAGTGAGGTGGACTAAAGTTTGGGGAGAGGAAGCTCAACCTGAATGGGTGCATGTCTTCTGTCATACTTTGGATACCATTTCGATGAACTAGTACCTAGAAACTGAGCTGTGCCATGGAACAACCAAGTGGCATATCCTCAAGGAAATTTTTTTGTTAACCTTCAGCTTTGAGGATGGTTTTGAATGTATTGATGAAGCACTCCAAGAAATTAAGGCTGCAATCTTTAGAATGCCTAAGGACCTGGTATAATGGGTTCAACCAAACTGGAATATGTAGTTGTACCATGCACTGAAATGCTATAACGTACCAATGAAAGAAGAAGAAGATAATCCTAGAAATATCAGCATTCCGAAGACTAAGGGACAGATAAAAGTTGAAGGACCCAAAGCTTCAATCCATGACATAGCAGAACCTTTGAATATTAGACAAGTAAACATTGGATTGGATGCATAGCTGAAGTTTGCAAAGATAGGTGACTACTGGTATGAGGATACAGTTGATAAGGTCACAGAACTGCTGCGCGAATACTAGGACTTGTTTCCTACCAAGTTCTCAGATCTGAAGGGGATAGTTGGGGACCTGGGTTTGATGAAGATTACTTTGAAGCCAGACATGAAGCCTATAAAACAATGACCCTACTGTTTGAATCCAAAATATAAGGAAAAGGTGTGCAAGGAGTTGGACAAGATGCTACAAGCCGCGATCATTGAGACAGTGGAAGAATCGGACTGGGTAAGTCCTATCGTACCTAAGGAGAAATAGAAATAGGATGAAACCTGGATATCCATAGATCTAAGGAAGCTTAATGATGCATTTGTTCATGACCCGTTTCCAACACCATTTACAGATGTCCAAGATATCATTGGTAAATGGCCATGGGAGTGGCAAGTACCTTTAGATCGAGGCACAAGAATGAGAAAGGAAGTGGAAGTTACCACCATACAGAATTGAGCAACAACCAAACAGAAGGAGGCCTAGAAGGTTGCAGCTTGGGAGAAAGCAATGGAGCAGAAGGAAGTTGCTGTTAAGGAGGCTACTACTAAGGCAACTGTTGATAAAGAGAGGGTAGACAAGGAGACCACAATAGAGGTTGAGGAGTGTGACTCCCAACATACTCAGGATCATGAGGAGTCAGATGTCGAAGGAGGTGGGGGGTGCGGAGTAGAGAACCCCCTTTGTAGTAAAGAAGAGATCGAAGCATACAACCTCAGGGTCGTGAAAGAAGCATAAGTCCACCAGATTCTCCCAGTTGGATCTACTAGTCCTCACTAAGGGTAGCTTAGGCGAGATTGGAGACAAGGTCTGGGATATGACAACAAATTTATGGACCCAAATTCATCAGTAGTACCAGCAGGTGATAAGAAATTTTCGGAAGGATCTGCACGACCTGCAGATCTAGATAGGGTGACTGCAAGCGATCACAGGTCAGGCGGGAGGGATTCAAGAGAGACTATAGCAAGAGATCATAAAAGTACTAAAAAAAGATAAAACTTTGGGTCTCCAAGTGATCCAGTTGTTGGATAGGACCTTGCATGCCAAATCAGAAGAGGTCAATGCCCAACTATTGCAGCTTGAGGATCTGGGAATAAACCTTGCGACACTACCTATCTAGACTCTACATGAATTGCACCAAGGCATTTCCAATGAGATAATGGTTAGGGAGCAGAGCGCGCTCTTGGTCATTAGTGAAGTTAAGACCAATAACTAGTAGATATTCAAAGAAAAGGCACAGACACTAAAGGAGAAATAAGTGTTTTCAACGTACATCCAAAACTTAGAAACAACGATTACATAGGTGTGTAATGTGCTTCCTGAAGTTAACATTCCACCAGAAGTAGAATCTGCCAAAAATATAAAGACGCTGGTTTCCACGGTTAGGGAGTCAAAATATGAAATCGATCGAGTCTGATTTGAGCTACAACTGTAGATTTCAAAGCTGCAATTGAAGTTGTAGTTGATGACTTCCCTAGAGGTTCAGGAGTAGCACAGAGCAACTGTAAAGGAAGGAATGGCCACATTATATGAAAAATTCAAGGACGGCACAAAATTATTTTAGCATGCTATGGAGCTCTGGACATCTTTGTAGGACGACCCCACTCTGTAGAAAAGTGGCACTGACCTTAGAGAAAAGTAGCAAAAATTTGATGAAATAAGTTCGACTGCATGCACTATGGCACCAATATGACAGTTCATATGATTATAGGAAGGACAATAGCTACAGACTCAAATTAAAGAGTTGTGCCGAAAAGAGGCCATTCTTAGGGCCATAACGCAGCCCTGGATAAAGGAAGCCAGCCAACTCACTATGTGAGTACAAAACAAGTTAAATAGCATACAATAAACTCAAAGTACAATGGGACTCATGATGGAAGGCCCCAATACAGAGAAACTACTCGAGGAGGTGTAGCAGGAAGCAATGTAGGGAACCACAGATCTACAAGTTTTGAAGTTGGAGTTTCACGAACTCCAAGACAAGATTGAAGCACCAACTGAGTGACTCGAGGACCAGTCACCAAATTGTGTTGGGGGCCTATTGGGATGGGGTCCCTGTGGTAAATTTTATTAAATTTTGTAATTCCTTTTTGTAAATATGTAAGGTCCACGATTTATGGAAGTGAAGTGCGAAGATAGTAAAATTCAAAGGGGATTTATTACGTTAGGTGGCTAGGTGTTAGGAATGTTTTGAGACCTACACATGGTCTACAGACCATGGTATTCTAAGCAAAAAGGCTATAAATAGAAGAGTCATAGTGAATCTAAGAGAGAGATCATTGATATAAATATTTGAAAGGGAAAGTAAGCTAAGATAGGAAATATTTGTTTCCTGTACTTAGGCAAAGGGGAAGGCTCCTGTAGTTGGGTGTGCGGAGACCTTGGTAAGTCTACAGGTTGAGTGCGGAGGCCCCTGCAGCTGAGTGCGTAGGGCAAAAGAGTCTGTATTTGAACGATTACATCTAATAAATATTGTTTTGATTCAATACTTGTGCATCTATGTATTATTTCTTACTTTTACAAGTTTTTGTATTTTCTCGTTGTATCGCAATTCATATGAATAAATGCTTATCTTCTGTGTGAAAGTGATAGATCAATATATTTTATACATGTTATGAATATTGCATGACCTTCACGAATGTATAGATATTGTTTAAGTGAATTACTGTAATTATCTGTCTCGGAAGTGTTAGGGTTCGTGAAAATAGAAATAAACCCTAGAAGCTGCACGAACCTATCACACATGCCTCTCGATGTAGAAACATGGTTCTGTCATCCCCCAATACTGCTTCGGGTGAGATTGCAGCCTACGCTACGTGGGTTTTGCTGAATGGGCCAGTAGTTTAAGGTTTTGTTGGTTGGCGCAGATAACTTTGAACCTGGGTCGAACCCTCTAAAGAATGTTTCAAAAAGAAGAGAAGAGAAAAACATGTCATTGCATGCCTTATTGAGTTAGATTCTTGGAGAGGAAAGCTGGTAATCACATGCTTTATTGTGTTAAGATTCCTTTAGAATATTCTTTAGAGAAGCATATACACTTAGATGCATGGAAAAGTACAGTTTTTCTATTAGATTTATGGAGAAAATGAAGCCGCAATCACATAATATTGATTATGTTAGCCTTCTTTTGGGAAAAATAATATGCATTTGCACACCTAGAGGGATTAGTTATGGTATTAGATTTCCTTTGGGAGACGATTATGTATAGTTAGTGGGATAGATATTTTGCTAAGAATAAAATGTTTGTTTGCATGCATGAAAGAATAAATGTCATGCATTTGATCCCTTCAAAATGAAATGTGTTTTTTCCATGCAAGATTTAGTTAGCTTTGTTTGGAAATAAATATGTGTTTCACATGAAAGAAGAAAAAGATATCACATCATTTTCTATTGGAGAGGACAAGTAGTTGCATGCAAAAAAATTATAACTATTATGTTAACTTTGTTTGAAATAGAGCTTCCATTTTTATACATAATAGCTATTGTGAATATTTGTCCTATGGAAAAGATGTTTTTGGATAAGAGCATTCATTCACATGCATAAGTATATAATTTATTGCGTCAATCTCTTTGGAAAAGAAAACATACTAGTAGGAACAAGGAAAATTGTTTGTTGGGCTAGTTCTCTTGAAAGCTTGTTATGCATATGCATGGACAATAATAATTTAAATCATGTAGATTTCCTTGGAAAGAATATGAATATGCATGCAATATTTTGTTAGTGTTTTGTTGGAAACATGATGCTTGATAGTGATTTGTTTGTTATTAATGCATGTGCAATGATGCTAAAGAAGGCATTTCATGACATTCTGTTTATGTTTTATGCATGCACACAAATAGATGTTGAAGTGTGACTAATAAATATTGATTATTGGTTAATTAATATTTTATGTTTTATCTAATCATGATATCAAGTGTGTTGAAGAAAACAATGGAAGGAAATGATTGTGAATTGTGAAAAGGATAGTTCGTGTTTAACATTGTGATAGATAAATATTTATTGGTCGATGCACATTGAAAAATTCCAACTGCAGGATGATCGACTAATTGAAATAGTCAAACCACAAAGATATAAAGATAAAGGATTCGTCGGTAAGTGATATCATGATGATTGTAATAGCTTATAGCTAGTTATGTTGTATTTAGGATTATTTTATATGTAATATTTTATGAAAATGGTTAACGGATGGACTCCCTTATAACCATTGAGTGAGGGGTGAACACCCTCATGAGTTTTTAATAATAAAATTAAAAAAAAAAATTGTTTTCACCCTACAGGGTTTCCAGTGTCTATCAGTGTATAATGATGTGATTATTCACACTACAAGAAAAAAGGTCATTGGTGAGGGTCATTCCTGTGACAGACCTTTAAGGTCTGTTTCCAATGTCACATATGGTGACGGTCTTTAAAAAAGAATTGTTTTAAGTGTATACAGTGATGGTCCTTTAAGGTTTGTCACCAAAGCCATTTTCAATGACACTTTTGGTGAGGGTCGTTAAAGCCCCATCACTAATTCTCTCTTTGGTGACACTTCTAGTGAAATTTTTTTATTGACCATCACCAAGGATATCTTTAGTTAATTTTGGTGATGGTCAATAAATTTTCATCATCATTGATCATTCCAATGTGTTTTTTATGATGCTTCATGCTTGTGATGGACCTTTAAGGTCCATCACCAATGTTGCGTATGGTGATGGTCTTTGAAAAATCGTTGTTGTAAGTGTATATAGTGATGGTCCTTTAAGATTTGTCACCAAAGCCATTTTCAATGACACTTTTGGTGAGGTTCATTAAAGGCCCATCACTAATTCTCTCTTTGAGGAAACTTTTGGTGAGGGTCGTTAAAGGCTCATCACTAATTCTATTTTTTGTGACACTTCTAGTGACGATGTTTTATTGACCCTCACCAATGCTCTTTTTGGTTACTTTTGGTGATGGTAAAAAAATGTTCGTCATCATTGATCATTCCAATGAGCTTTTGATGACATTATGTACCTGTTACTATATTTTTTGTCAAAAATTAATGATTTAAGACCATTGTAGTGGAGTCTTTTTCATTATGTGTCCAAGGTCATGGTGGTTATAATAGTCAGTTAATTTATTAAGAATTAACTAGTGTGTATCATTTCCCTCAAGTCATAAAAATATAGTTTTCCTATGAGTCAACACATGATTCATATCTATTAGGTTTATTATCTAGCGAATTTCCTTTAAATAAAGTTCGACTAGTGTGTGTAGAAAATATATTTTTAATACATAATCAAGCTCTGCCAATTCTATTAATGAGAGATACCTAGCACTCCTTAACACTCATGGCACACCTTAACATGCTTCGAAACAGTACACTAACATTCCTTGGCACCTCGCATGTCTTGGAACATCTTTGAACATAGAACATCATTGTACCTAGAACATCTTGTCATGAGTAGGACACCGAAGCACATGTTGGCATGCCCTAAAATAGAATAGCACTCCCGTATAATGTGTTGGCATACCGTGTAGTCCCTAACATTCCCTGGAACACCTTGGCATAATATTGCATTGATAAACACTATCACTTGGCACACATTGGCACTTGGCATGTATTGGAACATATTATTAGTGTTCCTACCATGCCCCTTTTGAAAAAGATAAAGTCCCAACTTATTAACCCTCTTATGTGTTCATTTCCTTTCATTTTAACTTGGTTATTCCTTTTGTTGCCTTGAAACTCCTTGACGCATATTGGCATACTCTGGCACCATGCAGATCCTAACATGTCACTCCCTCCTTGGCATGACAACTAGCACTCATTAATGACACTCCCAACACACCCCCATATTCATTCACTTCCATGCATTTTGACCTTGTGATCCCGTGTGTTGTCCTACTACTCCCTAACACTCCTTAGCATGCATTGCCACTCTCTAGCACACCTTAGCACTCTTTGATATGCTCCGCCACTTCATAGCATGCATCATAGTCCCTGACGCACATTAGCACTTCGCACGTGTTGGCACTTGGAAAGTCTTAGCATGTTTAGCATGCGTTGATATGACTTGGTATGCTTTAGCATGGTTTAATATTAAAGTTATTTGAGATCAATTATTGAAAACTAGATGAGAATAAACGGAGGAAGATTTGGAACTTAGAATGCATTGACACTTGGCACTTGGCACCTATTGACACCTAGTGTTGGTGTGCCTAGCATGGCCCTCATGGAAAAGGTAAATTGATGACTTATTAACCCTATTATGTGCTCATTTCCTTGTAGTTTAACTTGTTCCTCCATTTTGTTGCCTCGACAGTTCGTGGCATGCATTGTCACACCCTTGTACATCTTGGAACGCCTTAGCACTTGGCACATATTATCTTGTTTGACATGTCTTCATACTATCTAGCACATGTTAGCATGCCCTACCATTCCCTAAGACACCTTGGCAGTCATGATGTCACAACTAGAATTAAATTTTTCCATGACTTGGGAACCTTGCATTCACTAGAACACCTTGGCTCTCCCTAGTTGTCATGACCTCTGTTATCCTCCACAATGTCCTAGGCTGATGAGGAGATCGACAAAGGTAACCAAAGACCAAGCTTTTAGTTTGGTAGCCAGCCCTACCAAACCAAAGAGGTCTCTCTCTATGAAATCACAACCAAGAGATTACTAGAATGTAAAGGATTTTAGGCTAGATAGCTAGGCTTAGGTGGGTTTTGGAAAATTTAGGGTTTTGTTGCTGGATAAGGGAGAAAAAACAGGTAGCTAAGTCAGAGGATCAAAGGGTTACAACAGAAAAGATATAAAGGAGTAAGGTAGCATTACTTTTGTGATGGATCTTACGGTTTGTCAGTGTAGTGTAGTGTTTAGAAGAAGAAAAAGGTATGAATGAGCATGAAACATGAATTCATTAAGACAGAAAGGAGGTAACACATAATTATTTTCCATGAAAACAGAGCTTTATGAAAAGAATTTTGTTTATAAAATGTAAGGAAAACAATTGACGAATTGATGAATAGAAAGAGAGGATGAATATCTTTCATATAAAGCTATAACAGAGAAAAATAACATCACAAACTTACTACACATGAATTCCTAGATAATAGTTGCAAATTGTGCCCTTTGATTTCCAGAAAATGTTCAAGTACAAGCTACAATAGTTCTCTCCTCTAATATCCAACCTGTTCTATCACTGAGAAACTGATACATAAAGACCAAAACATCATCTCTCCACTCTCAGGGGTCGAACCCATGACTCTAGGAACTGTTCCATGAGGTGTTCTAACGAAACCCTAATGTCTAGGGAAGTTAAAAACAACTTCTACAATTAACTTTGACTCCAACCTCTCTCATAAATGAGGTCAAATTTACATCAAAATAGCTTACAAAGGCTAACCACCCATTATTTACATTTAATTTTACCCCTCGCATTCATTTACTTCACCCTTTTGACTTTTACCAAAGTCAAACTAGGAATTGCAAAAGAATACACAGTGAACATTTTACAAAAATCTCAGAAATTTCCAGGTGTGCAACGAGTTGTTGCAGGCCATTTTGAGTGCCTATATGAAGTCAAAACCTAGATATGAAGCTTTTTCCAGAAATATGGGAGAGTGTGTATGTCTTTAGAGTATTTGTGCACTCAAAATGACCCATTTTTGGTTGAGATATGGCCATTCTCCCAAGGTGTCTCGAGGTGCGTAGCGAAATTGTGGAAAAAGAGGGGTAGAAAGGTGATTTTTGGCCTCTTTTTTGCAAATTTCTCAAAATCTGAGCCCTAGAGCAGGAAAGTGGGAAAATGGGTTTTGATAGGGGGTAAGAATATTTCCAAAAATTATGAGTTTCCATCATTTGGAGCCCTAAGGAAGAAGTGCAGCATGAGCTTGATGTGCTCCTAGACAGAAAATTGCCAAAAAATTGCAAGTTTGCACCAGTCTGCACCAAAACACAAAATTTTCTCCAAATCCTCCCAAAATTTGTCTAAATATGCCTGATAAGGTAGGTTATGCAATCATGGATGCATCAGCAAGAAAATATAACTTACCCTTCTCCTCTTGACTAATTATGGTTTCCTTGAGTTTTTCCTTCAACTGCTTGATTTTGACCTTGGCAACTTGATTCCTTGTGTAACAATGGATGGCTATTTTCTTTTGCAACTTGTTATCCCTATTGGCCCGTTTAAGGAGCTTCTCAAGGTGGAAATTGACTTTGTCAAGCCAAAACTTCCTGTCCTCATTTATTTCCATGGCAATCCTCTCTTTAAAGGTCAATTCTTCTATTGGTGGCTTTTGTTCTCTTTCCCTCTTAAGTGAATTCCTAAGAACCATTGTCGATGGTCTCTTCCTTGCCACGTGTCCTTCATGTTTCTGAGTGTCCTCATGGTCCACCACTGCCTTGCCTTTCATCTCCTGTTTCGTGGCTTTTAATTTCCCTTTCTCCATGACTAGCTATTTTGCCTTATGTTGACTGTTTTCTTGCTGAAGGACTGAAATGATCAATTTGGCCCTTTCCAAATTTTCCTTGAGCTCCATGATCTGATAATCCTTCTCTTTGATTACTTGTTGTAGGGTTTTATGCTCATCATGTGCCTCTAAGCCAAATAAGTCAAAGTCATGCTCAATGGTCTCCTCATCATGAAAAGAAGCCTCATGATGTGATGGTGATCCCTATTCTGCTGATGTAGTAGGCTTGGTCCCTTGCTCAATTTGAGGAGCTGCAAAAACAAGGCTTCTGCCTCTATAATATGTCTTGGTCACCTCAAGCCTAGGTGCCTTGGAAATGTCATAATTTTTTCTTGATGACCCCACCTCCATGGGTTGTAGTAACATGGTTTGGTGCTGGCTTGGTGAAGTGGTTATATGTGTTTTCAAGGATGCCTCAATGAAGGTGTCCCATGTGTTATAGGGAAAAGTGTCTATGCAGAACTGCTAATCCCACTAAGGCTGGTAGCTACCTTAGAAACAAACAAAGTAAAACTACTTTCGTTTTCCTTTTTGAAAGATAGATGAGAGAAGAATAAAGGAGACCAACCTCTGTCTTGCGCTTGGTTCCTTGCTCGATTCCTCTCTCTTCTGATAGTCCTTTGCTACTTTCTTTCTTATATACCCAGCTTCACAGAGTAGTTGTAGAATCAAAGAAGCATAACACTATACGAGAACATGGATCTATTATCATAAACAATCTAGGATCAGATGTAAATTGACCATACAAATGCATAAAACATAAATCACACAAGAGTATGGAGGAAAACTTGAATAGCTTTATTGATAATCAAGAAAGAGCCAAGAGAGTTACAACCAATCGTTCTGACCCAGCATCATCCTCTTAGCAAGTGAGACCTTCTTCACCTCATGAGAAGCTTAGATCACCCAACACTATGATGTTGCCTCAAGAAACCAACATCAATTCCTTACAAGATGAAAAATTCCAGCCTCTGGATCTCTGGGATGAGGGATCCATATATAGATGTCTGTAAGGGAGATGAGTCAGCTTGTGATTTGATTAGTGTCTTCCCTCTAATAGTTCTTGATTCCACTTGGATATTGATGATATCTTACTCATCCCTAGTCGTATTCAGAGAGGCAAGTGTCACAGGAGAAGTTTTTGGAAGATTCCATGCTTCTCCACCTCGCGGATTGACACTGCCATTTGTCCGTTCTCGCCCATCGCACCCCATAGAAGGGCTTTTTGAAATGCAATGCACCTACTGTGTGTATTTAGGTGAGATGCAACACACTTTGCCTATGGAGCAGATGAAATGGTCCAGTTTTGACCAGTTCTGAGCAGTTTTTCATGGAGAACTTCTGGGAGAATTTGTAATCAGTTGACCTTGTCCTTTTATGGGTTGGAACAACACTTTTAGGGACTTAGGAGCCCTCAGTTTATGGAAATTTATGCTTGGGGTTGCAGTGCCCAAAAATGTCTATAACAGTTGCCCCCTAAAGCATGAGGCCGTCAATCTTTTTTGATGTCGGGTGAAATGCTTTATGACGAGGATTTGAAGTTGTTTCAAGCTGGAAGGAGACCTGTAATAAGATACAATACAATACATTATCTTCATAATAATTTCATGATCTAGCTGAGGTGAGCATTTCCATGCTCAGCTTTATAAATTCATTTTCATGTACATAGGACAGACAATCGTCTGAGTGTAGACTGATGATTCTGGTAGAGCCAACATCCCTTAGATTGGATGATTATCTGTGCAGCAATGATGTACATTTGATGCCTTTATTTTCCTGAATATATATCGCAGCCCGGATGGATGAAACTAGATCCGGGGTCTTCAATCGCGTTCGATCTTCACTCAAAGTACAAGTCGATCCATGTGAGAGATGTTCTGGAGTCAAACATGGAAAGACATCGCCTGATTACCAGCCAATGATGTAAGCTGTTAACAGGCGCGAGATGAATCACCGATAATGATAATGATCCTCAAGGTACTGCAGTACAATTCACATGGTGTGAATAAGGGACTTGGTGTCGAACACCACGCAAAATCTTTCGGTCGAAGGCCATTGATGTAAACCTGTCGTCGGAAGTGAGAAACTTGTCGTTGAGGCATGCAAGCTTCAAAGTACTGAAATGGGTGTTCCTAGATCGACTTCTTGGATAATGAGTTGATGTCGACAAGAAGCGATCCGTCATAGGAGGGCCTTAATGAATCCCACATCAATGAAATGGAATGGAGAAAATGATTTTAATTGAGGTGAAAACGATCTGGTGATATAAGGTTTAGGGTGGCGGTCATGAAAGAATGGAGCGTAAATGTATTGCAGCGGGTGAGACACAGGTGAATTCTCTGAGTGACTTCTCTTGAACATATCGGCGACACTGACATGATGGATTGGTAGCATTAACCCCAAATGTGGATGGTGTGATGTGGCCATGGTGATGTGACCAGTGAATGAAACAACCCAACTCGACTTGGATGTGGAGTGAAAGTGTCATTTTCAAGAGTGACTTGCTACCAACAAAGTTTCTTCAAGTTTTCTTCCAAATTTTTCCCCAGTCATTGCTAACCAGTAACTCTTTATTTTTGTCAAGCTTGAGGAGGATAACATATGCTTGTTCTATAATTTGCCCTTCGGGCAAACCCATCGCTATGTTTTAATGAGCCTAGCGATAGTGAAACTCTTTCTTGTCTGTTATGGACAAGTTTGTCGCTATTAGGTTTTAACGAGTTTAACGACAAAGATAACATGGTCCTTTTCAATTTTAAAGATTCCGAAAAGGGACATAAAGGAAACTCCAAAAATCCTTTTTCGTCATCTAATCCATTAAGTCCAAAAAATTATAAAACAATGCAGAAGGGATGAATTTTCGATACTTTTAATGAGCCGAACAAAAAAAGCGCTTGATCTTTTTGTGTAATAATCCCTCAGGTCCAAAAAGGTTAAAATCTAAAGGAGGGATAGCAGTTCCGGTCACTTTAACGAGCTGGAGAGGCCAATGGCTCAGCAATCTTTTCATATTTTACGAGTCAGCTGAAAAGAGCTTAAAGGAGACTTGTTTTTTGAGGAACGAGTGATAAATTCGGGTAGCGGCTGATTCCAGGTAAGGTTTGGAATTTCCCAATCATGGCAGTGTTACAAGGATGGCTAATAGAATCACTCTTCGCAGCTGTTCCTCAAAAGGGGTAAACAATCAAGTGGAGGTGAATGACCGACCAATACAAAGTGGAGGTGATGATGAGAACATGACCAAGGCTTCAAAGGCTGAAGTACTACATTCACGATGGTTATTTACCGGAAATTGGTTCATTTTTTAGTGAGCTTAAACGTTGCGGGAGACATTTGCTCATTGCTTATGTTTATTTTTTAACGAGCATGAAGTCCGCGTTAAAACTTCTTGATATAACGGTCATTTTCTGACTTTACCATTAATAGCTTTGTTCCTTCAAATATTGTACTGCATGCTCAATTGCTTCATCAAACTAGTTAGAAATGAACAATATATGTTTCAAAAATGAGTTAAGACACTAATATTTTACTTGAATTATGAAAAAAGTAATTTAAAAGTGCTTTTACCTCTCATTTTACCATTTCATTTGAACTTTGACTTGTTGGAGCTTTGGAGGTGCTTTTCCCCCTTGATTTTCACCAGCTGATTTTGGGAGATTCTGTGGACGATTTTTGGCGCCGTCTGGACCAGGTAGGAGCTGAACTTGAGCTCTTTCATTTCATCTTTTCCATTTTGCATTCAGAGTTTGATTTCTGGTTTTTCAGAGCCTCTGGGGTTTGAAAAACTTGCTTTGGCCCATCGCACCCTTTCTGCATCGAAAGGTGTGTTTCATGTTGGCATACTCACTGGTCAGTTGACATGAAACACACCCAGGACTAAGCTGGAGGTGCGATGGGTGCAAGGAGGGAAATTTGTGCATAGTTTTTAATGGAAATTTTTTCCTGTTTCTCACCAAATCAGGATCTAACTCTTCTCTTGTTTGCTTTCAAAGATTTATTGGAGTAAGATGACTATTACATGGCGAGAACATGAGCATGAAGAAGAGGACATGCTTGCTTTACATGATCCGGTTACACTAAATGCACTGCGGAACTGTGGCCTATTGAAGTTTTTCCGCATCTCTTGCATGAGACAACAAATCAACTTGCTGCAGTATTTGCTCGATGCTTGGGATCCTACCAGCCAGGTGTTCCAGATTAGGGACAAATCCATCCCCTTGACTGTAGTGGACATCTACTTTTTGACCGGTTTATCGAGGCGGGGTGCCCCTATCTCTTTATCAGGTTCGGCCCGTGGAGGTGAATCTGTGAGAGATTATGTACGCAGGTATTGCAGAGAGGGATCTCAACCGATTAAAGACAGCAAGATCATCATCCGAGATGTCACTAACAGGTCTTTGAGGACCATTCTGTTCACTTTTGGTAGGATGGATGGTGGTGCGACTCTCCATGTGGCCAACCGGTCTTATATGCAGTACGCCTTGGAATGTATTGAACCGAAGGTGTCCAACTGGTGTGATGCAGTACTCCTTGTGATGAAAGAACAGTTGACCAAGGTGAAAAACGGGAGATTGAAGAACTTTGGGTATGGTTCTATTTTGACCACCTTCGCCTTGGAAAGGATACCACTGATGCAGCTGCAGTATATTGCACTTGGTTTACCTCCACCGACCGGGCCACGGATGCAGAGATGGGTCGACCACATGTCCAGACATGCTGGTCAGTCTCAGATTTCTTTTTCTGATACCTTCTTCGGGTGGTTTGATCGTCAGGAGATGGTTTATTCCGAGTACCCATATGCTGGTATGGACTTCCGGGGTGACCCGGATTTGGTACTGCCGGCTGGCGAGCAGTGGGGTGCCATTGGTAAATTCTTGACCATATTTCTGTTTATCATTTTTCTTTTATAATGTCCTTGTGCTTTATTCTATCAAGACTAATCAGAACTCATGTGCTCATGCAGATGTTGGTCCCGTCCGGCCAGTAGTACGCCTGAGAGGGCCAGCCGCCGCTCTAGCAGGAGAGGCTGTGGGAAGGGCTATCCTTCGCGACCTTGATGTGGCCGAGACTCTTTCAGCATTACAGGACCAGGTCAAGGGCCTCACTCTCGGTATTCCAGATGTGAGGACTGACGAGCTGCCCTTGAGGTTGCAACGACATACCATTGGCATGCCAAGTTGATGGACTAGGCTTTTACGCATGATTACACAGGCGGTGACTTGTTATCACCAGCATCATTAGACTAGGGTGCCCCCTAGCGTTTTGAGTTTTGGGTCATTTGACCAATTTTGTCTTGGTTACAGAACATTATGTGTAAACCATAAACAATTATATATATATTTTTGATTTTCGGAGTTTTATTTTGGTTAAGTTATATGATCCACATGCAAATATTGATGAAATGCTTCTTTTTATAAATGTTGCAAATGTCTATCTAACACATAATTTGCCAATAAGTCAGTTAATGTGTTTAAGCTTCTGGAAATATGCTGATATTGAATAATATCAAATTGCCTTTCCAAAATCTTGACCCTTAGGAACATGCGATAGATAGCTGGATTTCAGACGGAGTAGATACCAGTGAGCTGTAGTATGACGAGCTGTGAGTCTAGCCTAACGACCAGTCAGCATATGCCATGTGTGATGGCATCAGAGAGAAGTTCTATCAACGTGCTATATTCAGCAATGTTATTCGTTGATCGACCAATACATACCCCTCTGAAACTTACTAACTTGCCGCTTGGATAAAAAATGGCCCATGCCACAGAAGATAGGTTTTGCGAATTACGACTTGCTCCGTCGGCATATCCAACAAATGATTCTAATAGGTTCAACATCTGCGACAAATGTAAAAAATTGATTTACTTGACCAAAGCAAATACTTTAGAGAAAACAAAAATGTAACAAAAGCATATTGGTTACCACACTGAATCATGCGTGGTAATGCTTAAGGTACAACCCGTTACGAGGATGTGCCAGTGGAATCCTATCATAATCCATTAACTCGTAGGCTCCTTTTGCTAACACTCTCTTAACAATATAGGGGCCCATCCGTAAAGACTTGAATTTACCTGCTCCCAATTTATCGGATTCCTGGTCATAAAGCAAGACCAAGTCACCTTCTGAGAAGACACGGGGTTTGACATTCTTGTCGAACTGCGCCTTAACTCGTTTCTTATGGGCTTCGTTAGCCAAAGCGGCATCACGACAGGTTTCATCCAATTGGATTAGTTCCAAGAAACAAGCTTCCTCTTCTGAAGTTCCGGGGAGAAGGTCGATTGCGAGTTTGAGGGACGAGATTTCACACTGAACTGGTAAGATTGCTTCTAGTCCATACACCAGTTGGAAAGGTGTAAACCTGGTTGCATTCCTTACCGATGTTCGGTATGCCCACAAGGCTGAGTAAAGGACCACGTGCCAACTCCTTTTGTGGACTCCAATCATCCTTTGCAGCATGCGCTTCAGGACCTTGTTGATTGCTTCAACTTGTCCGTTGGCCTGCGGGTAATATGGAGTAGAGCCGTCGTGAAACAACCCTAATTTGGCAGCTAATTTGGCCATCATGTGATTGCGAAAATGCGATCCATGATTTGTGACTATAGCCTGTGGAACGCTGAATATGGCGACTACATGATTGAAAAAGAAAAGAGCAGTTGTTTCACCAGTGTTATCTAATGTAGGCATCGCCTCGGTCCATTTGGTAAAATAGTCAACTGCGACTATGATATACCCATGCCCCCCGATCGAGGTGGGGTTACATGTCATGAAATCGATGCCCCATTTGGCGAATGGCCCAATATCAACTATTGGTTACAGAGGTGTGGGTGGTCTTCTGGTTTTGCTATCGAAAATTTAACATGCATGGCAACTTCTCACTGCGGTTATGCAATCTTTGAACATTGTTGGCCAGAAGTATCCTGCTCATAAAATTTTTTGCGCCGTAGCGTAACTAGATTGATGCCCTCCACATGCGCCTGAATGGCAATCATTCAGGGCTTTTACGGCCTCCTCATGGGTGAGACACCTCCTCAGAACTGTATCAACACCATGATGGTAAAGTGTATCACCGACGATCATGTAGTCTTTTGATTGGTATTGAATACATTTTTGTTCGGAGTGGGAGGTATTAGCCCTAAATTTTTGGGTTTGGAGATAAATGATTATATCTCCATACCACGGATTGCTTGAAGATATCAGAAACAAAGATTCATCCACGATTGTTTCTTTGGATGTTTCATCGTTGGATGACGATGGGAGATCGCATAATAATTCTACGAAAACCATGGCTTTCTTTGACTTGGATTTTACAAATTCCAGATCAAACTCTTGTAGAATTGCTATCCATTTTGAATATTTTCCCCCCAGCAACTGTCGTGACAATATATAAGTCATGGGGTTGCAATATGACAGAATGGTAGTTTTTCGAAAGAGGACATAGTGTCAAAATCTCTGTATCGCTTGAACAGCTGCGAGCGCTAGCTTTTCAACATAAAAATATTTTCTTTCTGTATCATTTAAGTTCTTACTCAAATAATATATAGGATGTTCAATTCCGTTGTCTTCTTGAACTGAAACCATTGCGATGGTTGTATCCGCTACAACCAGATATGGGTTAAAGTCTTTTTGATAATTGGGAGCGTACATTAATGATGCTTTCATTAGGGATTCTTTTAAAGCATCAAAGGAAGCTTGCGCAACCTAATCCCAGACGAAGGGCACTTCCTTTTTCAATAGACGTGTATAACCTTTAGCAAGTTCAGCGTAATTTGGAATGAACCTCCTCAGAAAGTTTGCTTTCCCTTGGAGTTTCTGAATCTGAAGAAAATTTGAAGGTGGAGGCAAATTTATGATTGCCTGAACCTTACATGGGTCGAGATGAATCCCATCCTTTCAGACTACAAAGCCACGTAAATGACTAGAACTGACAAAGAGCACACATTTGTGTGGATTGAGTCGTATCTTGTAGTGTCGGCAACGTAGAGATATCGCTCTTAAATGCTGCGGATGATCAGTCCGCTTTCGCAAATGAGCCGGAAGGTCGTCGAGATATGGTTGAATGATGTTTCTGATGTCATGGAAGGCATAATTCATTGCCCTCTAAAATGTTGCCCCTGTGTTCTTTAAGCCAAAGGGTAATTTGCGATATGCGAATGTGCCCCACGGACAAATGAATGCAGTCTTTGACTCGTCTTGTGGGTGGATATTTATTTGATTATACTCGGAGAATCCATCCATAAATGAAAATATTTCGCATCTGGCGCACTCGTCAATTATCTGGTCAATGAAGGGTGTAGGGTGGTTGTCTTTTGGACACACTTGATTTACATCCCTATAATCGATGCACACTCTAATCGTTCCTTGTTTTTTCATAACAGGAACAATGTTCGATACCCAATCGGTTAGAGGAACTGGGTAAATGAAACCAGCATGGAGGAGCTTTTCAACTTCCGCCTTGATGGCAGCGACTTTCTTGGGGTGCACCTACTGTAGCCGTTGTTGTACTGGTTTGACATATGGATACATCTTAATTTCGTGTTCAACGATACTCGAGTCAATGCCTGGAATTTCATTATATGACCAAGCAAAGACATCTCTGAATTCGTGAAAAAGAGCGTTATATATTTCCAGTTCTGAAGGAGAACAACATTTGCCAACATAAATATTCTCTACAACTTTTTTTTGGTCAAGATTTTTATGGCGATAGTCTCTTCAATGTTGGACAAGTTTCACTCGGAATCCACCGTGTTTACAGTATGTGATAGGAAATCAAAAACTGAAGGATGATGAAGGTCATCAGGAGTATCTTCTTCACAATCCAGAAGAAGGGAACGATGGTGGTAATCTTCCCATGGTGCCCCTTCAATTACCATTGATTGAACAATTCCTTCGTCGGTGTAATGCACTCATGACCAAGGATCTGAAGGGGTGCCATATTCCTTAGACCTATCTATCTAAATGCTTGATGAGCATTGATTTGGGTTTGCCTCCCATGCTAGGAACATTGATTGCTACAATATGTCCATTGGGCTTGGAGGCAATACCTGCGTATGATCCATGTTTATATCGTTTTCTGAGACCTTTTCAATCAAAGATATCATATTGCAGGTTCCTACCGATGCTACTTCCGCCAGATTTATTGGAGGCGGAAGGGAAAAAGTTCCCATTAATATAGGGCCTTTTAGTAGGCCTACTCCGATATTTTGAAGCGAATGGGGGCTTCCATGGATCATTGGAATGCTTCCTGTAACTTGAGAACCATTAGGGAGGAAAGTTTGTTGATCGACGATTGTAATCCCTCCTTGAAAGGGAAATGCAATCTTCCTAAAATAGGTCGACACAACAGCAGCCATAGCATATATCCATGGTCTTCCCAGTAGGATGTTGTAATCGAGATTTCCGTCGATTACTTCGACATCTATTTCCACTGTTTTCCCTCCTAGTTCAACCTGCAAGTTACTTAGAATACCATATGGGGTATATGTTCATCTGTCGAATGCTTTTAATGTCATCAAAGATTGCGACAAGGTTGGATACCCTAAAGTTTTCTAGCAACTCATCGAAATAATACATGTAGATGCCCCCTCATCAATAATTGTTCGATGAATAGTTTTGTTGAGGGATTTCACTTGAATGAGGAAAGCTAGTTGAGCTGGTAACTGAGGATCGTATCCTTTATGATTAAAGGACACAAGATTTGAATCCTTTGAGTCTATCCCACCGATAGCTGATAATAAAGCCTGCTTTTGGGATGGGCAATTTTGCAGTACCTAAAGTGTCGACATAGTGGATGGCGATTGGGCAAGATCTTCCACTATATTATAATGCTGTGCTACTCTAGCACGAGGATTAAATGTTGACTTGTGTACTACTCCCTTTGGTGGTTTATTATCAGCTCAGGAATGATGGGCAGCGTAACTTCTGTCGAATTTGTTGTCGAACTACTAGGTTGATCTTTATCCTTGTTGTTCAACAGCTGTGGATTCCCGTAATCTTTGTTCCTTGTCGATATCAAAGCATCATTTTGCTATTTGGAAACCGACAACATCAGCACTTGAGACGGGGAAGCATTTCCACTATCAACCAGATTTGTTCATGGATTCGGAAACGAATCAGTTAATACTGCCGAGGTTTTTGAATTCTTGAAGAATTTTCTAAGCTCAGCTCTGTGTGGACAATCTGATGTCCAATGATCCTCATCGCATATAAAGCATGGATTTTTTGGTTTCCTATTTCCAGGAGGGTTTGCATAAGATCTTTCAGGTGATGATTCCTCCTGTTTCTTCTTCTTCCATTTGTTTTTCTTCTTGCCTCCTGGTTGCTTGGTTTCTTTGCCTTTATCTGTTGAGACGGCATTTACTTCCGAGGCAAGAAGTTCTTCTTTTGCATTTTGACTTGAAATCTTACTGGCCTTTTTAGATGTAACTTTTGTCGATTTCATGTCTGTTGCACCAATCACGCCATCGCCGGTGTTAGCTTCCTGCTGCAGCAGGTTAATCATCTTTCATGATCGACATTTTTACATGCCAAATATGTCATACTTTGCTTGCTGCAATGCTCCATATCTGCTACAGATGGCCAGAGAAGTATCCATGAGAGTGTACTAGTCTAAATGCCACTATTATGTTCCGTTTTTTATGAGTTGATCCATTTTGATGAGTTTCAGCTAAGGGAGGTCCAAACAGCTTAATCTTGGTCTCCCTAGGTTTCGATTTCCTATTTTAGAATATAGAGAATAAACATCTGTCCAAACTGTTTAATCCTGGAAGATTTGTAGATAGGTAGAGAAACAAGGGTGCTCAACAGCTTAATTTGAGCCCCTGGATGCAATAAGTGTAGTTGTAGGTAGGAGGACAGAAAGAAGAAAAGAACAAAAAGCTGGGTATGCTAGTTCAAGTGCACCCAAACCGAAAAGAAGAGAAAATGCTAGGTGAGTAGGCCGGGTAGGTAGCTTTGTGGTTGTAGAATCATGGCTTGTGATCCATTTCATATTGTCAAGTGTTATATCTATCATATCACAAGTTGAAGGCAGTTGTTCAGTTGGAGGACTTCAAGCGAGGCATGTCTAACTCCCCTTCTTCCTCTTTCCCCAAATCACTCACTAACTTCCCCCAAAGAGGTCAAGATCTACTTGATACCTCTTAGATTCATCATTCTCCATATCATTTGCCTTGGTGGAGATCTGCTTCACTCAAGATATGCTTACACTTCTTCTATCAGTCATTTTCCCCCATTGATAGCCTAAGACATCATACTTAGCGCTTGTTCTCATCTTTGTCATGTTAACTACTAACTTTATCATGTAGCTCCCTATCTATTTCCCCTTCCCCTACTATAACTATGTATATAACTCCCCTATATACTTATCCCTCCCCCTGGTTGAAAATAACCATATGCATCCTTGGGGATTGCTAAGTTTATCTGAAACTCAGCAAGAACCCTCATTGTCCCCTCAAACCATCTTCTCATGCATTTTGGACACTTTCCAATGCATAGAACCCTTCATCCCCCCTAACTATCTCCCAAGTGCATAAGGACTCATTCCTTTGCATAATTCCCCTTCACATGTTTAAAAAAACCCCTTTGACCTTGGTTTGCCTTTATAAGGCATGAAACCCTCTTTGGCCACTAAACCCCTCTCAAAACCACATCACTTTCCTCCTAAGTGCCTTTGGACTCCTTCCAAGGCATAAGAATATGCAAACCATGCAAAAACCATGAAAAACCTTCAAAAAATGGTAAAATCCTCCCTTTTTGGCCATCGGACCCCTTCCGATGCCTTAGAATGCAAGCAAAAGCATAAAGGTTACCCCCTCCGAATTCAAAAGACTTGCATTTTTGAATAAATAATGGCTCCGATGAGAAATGGGTCCTTTGGTTCCCCCTTCGATGCGATATCGCTATCGGGAGGGGGCAATCATATGTTCAAACACCATATATAACTCCTCCGAATTCATGTTTCCTTTGCATTTTAATAAAATGCATGCCCCGATGAGAAAAGGATCTATTTGATCCCCCTCCGATGCGATATCGCTATCGGGAGGGGGCAGTGGCATATATAAGCGAAATGGCTAAGTCTCAAGGCATGGGGCATAATGCCAATGGGCTGGACCCGAAAACATATAAAGTGGACTGGTAAAAGCATATCGGGTCTGCCGCATTTTGGTGTTTCTATGTGGCAGCCCCATGACCCCGCCGATAGCGAATTGCTGAATTAATCACAACCATCCATTTTTGGGCCCCAAATCAATGGCCCATATGTAATCAGCGGTCACCCCATGTATATGGCTCCGACCAGCGGAGCCGAAATAAAATTAAGGTGCGGCGCATAAGGATTTCGGGTCCGAAAGGAGCCCGTTACACAGCGAAGAGGGATTGCTCCGATATGGCGGAGCCGAAATAACAAATGTAGCAGAGTTTAAAGGATTTCGGGTCCGCGGACCCGTTCCATTGTAAATCTGCCGATTTGGGTTCGCCGATGGGCCAGACCCGAAATGCAATAAAGAAGGGCCTATAATCAGATCGGGTCTGCCAGCTATTTCGCTCATCGGGGGTTTTACATGTTGGGACCAATGGTCCGCCCCGATGCGAGTTAGCGCCAGCCGTTGGATCGGCCCGCGCCAGATCCAATGGCTATGATTTAATCTAATGAACAGTGATCGCTCCCGCCCTAGTTTTGGTAAAATTTCATGTTTTAAGGCATTTTTGCCTTATAAAAGGAAAGCGGCCATTTTTCACAGGGTTTCTTCTAGCACCCGCGCCCGGCTCTAGTTAAAGAAATTCATGCATCCTTAAGCCATTATGGATTTCTCCAAAGCCCTGTTTAGCTCCAGAAGCCAGTCTTGGCCTCAACATGATCAGCAGCATGCAATTCCTCCTTTTTGCGGCATTTCTTCAGAGTTTAATACTATTTTGAATCGGCCAGCGCCGATAGCATCCCAAAGGCCACGAAAGTCTTTGCAGCAGTTATTTTTGCATTTAATTGGCAGATAAAGGGGCGATTAGACAGTTTAAAGCATATCGGCGGTGAGAAAAGGCCCAGATTCAGTGCCAAAGTGTATCAGGATGCGGCAAAGAGTATCAGTCCAGGTTTTCAAAGCAGATGAAGGCAAAGCAAGCCGATCAAAGTCAACAAGGCATCATTCAGCCATTAAGGCTCACCAACACTTCTTTTGTTTCCTTAAAGCCACCTAAAGGCATAAATGAAGGCTTTCAAGACAGAGTTATTGAAGAGACATTGTTCCCAGTCATATTTTTGGAGTAGCGCTGCTTCCTTAAAAGCACAGTTATCACACAGAGGACAGTGCGTGGCTCAAGGCACTCTTTCAGTCCATTTTTGAAGCTGCAGGACCATGCGCAGCCCTAAAGAGCCATTTTGATGAGGCTGCTCCCTCATGAACACCTGTTTTAGATATTTTATTGCATTTATCTCCATCACAACTTAGCATTAGAAGCAGTTATTGCACAGATCTCTTTTGAATCTGTTTTGATAGATATTTCGAGATATTTTCTCCCTTGACACTTGTTCAAGGGATGCTTGTAAATATTTTCTATTTAAACCACCCTCTGCACTGTTTTAAGGGTTGGTTGGTCGATAACTTCCTCTAGACTTGCATTGTATTTTCTGAGAGTCTCTATAATCAAAGATCGTTGTAATGTTTGAGAGATGAACTGACTGTTGTGTTTTAATGACTGAAGAGTGACTATGGAATCCTAATGCTTCTACATAGCCCAATAAGTGTTTCTTATCTCTGTTTACAGTTTGTATGTGTTTATGTCATCATTGTTTCACTATCTAAATAGCAGAAAGAAAGAATAGTTCAGAGCTCACTTAGTTGTATTCTGTTCTCAATTTCTGTGATTTATCTATGTTTTTCCTCTGAATTAGTCCTAAATATGAATACTAATTTGCTCATATTTACACTAGTTTTTTCATATATGAATGTTGTTTAGGAATCCTTGATTGCTCCTATATAATGTTCATTCACCTTCCCTCTGTTAGCATAATGAGAGCTACTTAGTTGCCTTTCATTCACTGACCTTCATTCCATCCTTATTCCAGTTTGATATTGTTTTATGTGTAGCTATCCTGCTCTGTATTCCTCTTGTGACCAAGAAAACGCAACAACAAGCCTAATCCACGACTCCATGCCCAATGGTTTTAACCTCTCACACTATGCATCCCAACTCTATTTGAAAGAATCCTCCATCCCACCAAACATAAACAAAACCACCTTGAACTCATTAGCTAGCCTAATATCATCTTCAACAAAGCTAAATTATAAAGACAGAGCCCTCTCTGATTGCAGGTAGGCTAGGACCTGCAATCCAAAGATTTGGTTTGTGGTTACCTCGGCCGTATCCTTTAAGGAGCTTTAAGGATAACCTGAGTGATAACAGCCAGCATGGGAGTCATTATTTGATTTAGGAAAAGGAGGGACCGAGAATTCTGGTCTGGGCGCGTCAAGTATTTTATCGTAGAGTGTGCCAGACTGAGTCTAAATCAAGTCCAAATATTGCGCACGAGCAATAACTTGCTCTTTGGTGACGACTCCCCCTTTTGCCACATCTTCTGTAATGGAAGGTAACAAAGACTTAGTAAACCATTCAGCTAAAAGTTGATCAGGAAAATACGTTTTTACCATTCTACGACGACGTCGCCACTCATGTATATGATCAGATATGTGAGTGGTCGTTCTTTGTTTGAAATTGGTAAGAAGTTCTGTTCCTGTTTCGTACGTTATCGGTAGCTGAAAATGGGTTAAAAAGGTTGTGGCTAGGGTAATAAAGTTGTCAAACGAAGCTCTGGGCAATTCGATATACCATTTTGCCGCCGGACCAGTTAACGTCCTCTCAAAAAGGCGAAGCCTAATCAAATCATCATTTAGGGTGTTTGATGAACACCACGGATGAAAGGTCATCACATGATTCGACGGATCTTCACCCGGATTTCCATTAAATTTAGGAATATCTGACAGAATTTTATGGGGAATCGCTGGCCACCAAGGGGCGTAAGCGATTGGATCTTTTGTTAACCGATTTAGATCCAGTAACTCTAAAGTAACCATGAAGGGTAACTGTTGATTCAGGTTAGGCGAAGCATACCCAGGATAAGATGGAATCGCCTGAGCAGTTGGTCTCTGCATACCAGCATAATGCATTTGATGCTGGTAACTTTGGTAAGGTTGATGGGCATAACCATTGTAGAATGATTGATTTTGACCATTTTGAATATACGGCTGCCCACTATTTGCAAAGATTTTTTGCTCAGATCCTTGGTATACTTGTTGGAATTGCGGTTGTTGGTATTGCACCAGCCAGGGTTTTGAAGCCATGTGTTGTTGCCCGATACTAACTGTTTCACCAAGATGAGCGGTAATTGTACCCGTTTGGGCCTGTGTCATTCCACCAGTCGAGGATTGTGGTTGAGTCACAGGGTCAAGAGGTTGTTGCATTACAACCTCAGAAACCTGAGGTTGGCATACAATAGGCAGCGCTTGTACTTGCGACACTGTCACAATAGCTGGCGTAGTTGGTATATTTGACATAGGTAAACATTGTTGCATTGAATATACAACTCTTGGTTGTTGAGGCAGTATCGGCAGCCAACCGCTAGATGTAATTCCAATGTAACCTGAATTTTTTTGTGAACTCTCGTATGGTTGTCCTCCTAGAGGAGACAATGAAAGGTTATACTTCCCCCCACACGGCGGTAATCCAGTACTTAAAGGAATTGTTTTCACTTGAGGACCGAACTGCCCAAATTGACATCTTGAATGATCAATCTTTTGAGACTCAAGATAAGAGTTTCCGGGTACTATTCGGGATGAACAAACAGGAATGGACCATACTGTCGAAATACCCCCTGAGTGGGCCCCTTCTAGCAATTGAGAGCTAGTTGGGACAGATGGTATACCAACGAACATTGTTGGAGTGACAGCAGGAAGTTCTGTCGTCGCTGTGTCGGACAACACAGTCCTAGATGTTGACGGTTGTTCAGACATTTCTCGTCTATCCAAAAGATTAACTAGCGATTCTACAGGAGCTTCCGATGGCGGTAGACTAATTTCTGACGAAGAAGGATACAAAGTGATCTTGACTCCAAATTGCAATGGAGTACTAGATGTAGGATCCTCCACAATCTCTTCTATAGCAATCAGACCAGGTGGAAGAGGTAGACCGTCAGGTCCGTAAAATATTTCTGGTGTCGAAGAAGGTATAGAATTTGCAGCCACAGATGTTTGGGGAATAACACCTTCTGAATCAGCTATAGATGGAACTGGTTCAGTAATACAAGTGTTTACCCTCAGACTAGGATCAGTGCTACTATCCTTCAGTGGTTGCTGAACTTCTTCTGTAAAGGCAAGGATACCAGAAATGTTTGGAGTAACCGGAGTCTCCGATGGTGTTGGAACACTTGTTCTAACTTTACCAGGAGATTTGGAACCAGTTAAATGAGTTCGCTTTGTCCGTAATAGTTTCGATTCTAGAGACAAAGACGGTTGACTCATAAGCCTCCGCGAACGACGGGGTTTCAATTGACTTTCTTCCACGATTTCGGATTACTCGATCAACTAAAAATCAAGCGAAATTATATTTCCGAATTAGATGAATTTTAGATGCTTTGACACAAGCTTGTTTTTTCAATTTTTAAGAGTCGAGAAAAAACAAAAGATGACTCTAGTCGCCTTCGATTTTTAATGAGCCTGAAGTGACAAGTGCTCTGATGGACCTTTTCTGTTAAGGAGTCTGAAAAGGAACGAAAGGGACTGCTCTGGAAATCTAGGCAGAGGGATTACCGAACCAATCACAAAACTGTAGAATACTTTTTACGGTACGGCAGTCAATCTTCGCGAATGCTGTGTTCAGTGCATTGCGATCGATAGGGCAGCAGACACGGCTTCCTATGGATAAAGGATTAAGCCTATTGTGGTCTCCCAAAGTATACTCGATGGTACGTGGGAGCACAAGTCCGTACTGGCACTTATTGTCTCAAAGTGGAGGAATCACCCAACCAACAGTGAAAACAACAGTTACCAGGCTTTACGACGCTGGAATACGTCTCTAGCCTAGACTTCTAGATGTTGTGCGTTAGGTTCCAAAGCATTGTTAGATTCATTGAATTTATTTTATAGTTGATCTTGTTTAAGAAATTTGCCTTTCAGGTTCACCATGTGATGTAGATGTACAATTCCTAAAATGCAATCTAAGATGATAAACAGTCGTTTTATCTTCTTTATGCAATGAAATCCTAGCTACTAAGGAAAGAGAAATGGCGTTCTTTCAGCAAAGAGCATAGAGCACACACTATATGCAATGTCCTAAATCAAAGCAATCAAACAGTCTAAATGCAAATGCACATGCATGTATTTGTATCAGCCTTCTTAATACGTGAATGATAAAAAGAAAGCTAATGCGCAAACCTGAATTATTTTTCAAAGCGACAATTACTAACAAGTTTCTTTTCAAAATCAAAATGAAGACGATGACAACACTTTGCGATTTGGAAATGAAAACTTGCTTTTGACACTAGAAAAACTACTAATTCAGATCGAATACAATAGTAACAGGGTAATCGACTATCAAGAACAATCATATTCTCTTCTATGACTGACAACGACACTTGCGACACTTTCAAATCAAGAAATGACAGTACAATTACGTTACTTCTTTGTAAAGGAGAACTGAAAATGACTCAAAAAATACATAAAAACATTTACAGTTCTTTGCACAATGGAGGTAGAATAACAGGAAGGAAAGGGGTTTCAAACAGAGGTGTACTGACTACAAGTAACAAAACTCTTGAATAGATCTGAAAAGAGTGAACACAAAAACCAAAATTTAGGAACAATGCCTAGTCTGATCAGCGCACCTGTAACACAGTGAAACTGAAATGCAACGCACCTACTACACTCAGGAAGTGCGCTGAATTTGAGACTCATAGAACAAACAGTGCACTGGAGCAGGGACGAGACTTTGATTGGGTTCCAGCTCACAGTTTGCAGTTCAGTTCAAGGATTTTGGCCGAGCAAGTGGCAATCAGTAAATTAATCACAACGGTAGATCTAAGGAGGTTACTAGAGCCACCACGAGGGCAATTAGAAAGCTTTTAAATCAATTGTTTAATTCATAAACAAAACCCAGAGTTTGACTAAAGCAGCGTTGATCTACTTTGCACTTGCATAGCAAATGCAGTTTGAAGGCTAGCTGGCTTGACTTCAGGCTCCGTCTGTAAGTTTATAAAGTAAACAAATGTAGATAAAGAATCAATCTATTCGCTCCCCAGCGGATTCGCCATTTTGTTACAGGGAAAAGTGTCTATGTAGAACTGCTAATCCCACTAAGGCTGGTAGCTACCTTAGAAACAAACAAAGTAAAACTACTTTCGTTTTCCTTTATGAAAGATAGATGAGAGAAGAATAAAGGAGACCAACCTCTATCTTGCGCTTGGTTCCTCGCTCGATTCCTCTCTCTTCTGATAGTCCTTTGCTACTTGCTTTCTTGTATACCCAGCTTCACAGAGTACCTGTAGAATCAAAGCAGCATAAAACTATACGAGAACATGGATCTATTATCATAAAACATCTACGATCAGATGTAAATTGACCATACAAATGTATAAAACATAAATCACACAAGAGTATGGAGGAAAACTTGAATAACTTTATTGATAATCAAGAAAGAGCCAAGAGAGTTACAACCAATCATTCTGACCCAGCATCATCCTCTTAGCAAGTGAGCCCTTCTTCACCTCATGAAAAGCTTAGATCACCCAACACTATGATGTTGCCTCAAGAAACCAACAAAAATTCCTTACAAGATGCAAAATTCCAGCCTCTGGATCTCTGGGATGAGGGATCCATATATAGATGTCTATAAGGGAGATGAGTCAGCTTGTGATTTGATTAGTGTCTTCCCTCTGATAGTTCTTGCTTCCACTTGGATATTGATGATCTCTTACTCATCCCTGGTCGAATTCAGAGAGGCGAGTGTCACAGGAGAAGTTTCTGGAAGATTCCATGCTTCTCCACCTCGCGGATTGACACTACCATTTGTCCCTTCTCGCCCATCGCACCCCATAGAAGGGCTTTTTGAAATGCAACGCACCTACTGTGTGTATTTAGGTGAGATGCAACGCACTTTGCCTATGGAGCAGATGAAATGGTCCAGTTTTGACCAGTTCTGGGCAGTTTTTCATGGAGAACTTCTGGGAGAAGCTGTAATCAGTTGACCTTGTTCTTTTAGGGGTTGGAACAACACTTTTAGGGACTTAGGAGCCCTTAGTTTATGGACATTTATGCTTGGGGTTGCAGTGCCCAAAAATGTCTATAACACCGTGTCATGTTATTCTCTTTCAACTGATGGAGTACTATAAGCTTTATTAGGCTATGGTAAAAGAGGTTGTGATAATGCAATTTTCCATTCAATTGCACACTTTCATACATTTTGGTTAGGCTCCTATACAAGTAGATGGACAAATTTAGTGACTTAGTAGCTGTAAAGTGCATGAGTAGTCTTTTGTGGTATTGATATAACCTAGAAAATACGCCCTTGCATGTGAAGAACTTCATGATAGCCTTCATCAATGGTGCATACCTCTCCAACAAGTATCTGAATGGGAAAACATGTGAGTGAGCTCCTTTGTATTGTGATTTCAAGTAGGGTTTGTACTCTTCTAGGTCTAGGTTCATGCCTTTGAACCCATTTTCACCATGGTTTGGTATGCTTGTAGCTTTAGAGATGGCATCCAATGAAAACATGAAATCAGTCCTTGCAATGGTGATCTTGTCTTCCTTCAAGGTGAGGAAAAATTTACCTATGAGATGCTCATGGTAGCCTACCTCCTACACTCTTTTCCAAAACCCTAAACAATTGACATCTTCAAAGCATTCCATGACCAACGGGGAGGAGGTGATTTAATTGCAATTAGAGGGCTCAAACCTCAGTATATTTCCCCCTTTTTGTACTTCCTCTTCTCTGATGGTGATGAGTCAGGCTCCATCCTTTAATCCCTAGGTGAAAGGCAAGCAAAAACAATGAAATTTGTTGCTATGAAGGAATGAGGTGGTATGATGAAATCAGGAGTTAATTAAATTTGTAAGGAAATTTAGGAGGGTAGGAGATGATGTCAATGAGTAGGGGAAAAAGTAATTTTGGGAAATGAGTGAGGGGAGGGGGTGGAAAAGGCCAAAACATAGGCCTATCCAAGAAAGAGATAGGGTAGATTAAGGTTTAGAGGAAAATGATAGAAAATGAGGGGATAACACTTTGTGATGGATGGAAATGGTATATTAGCTGCAAACAGAGGTGTAGGGAAAAGGAATCAAGGGTTTAGGGCAACAACTCATCATTTGAGGATCAAAACCATGAAGATCATGTAAACCCTAGAAGAAGAAGTATTTGATCATTTTCTTGACTTATGAGGCAAAGGAGGGCATGAAAATGATTAAACTTACTTGTTATAGATCCTGGAGGATGAAATTACTGAAGAGGAGATTTGAAAAAAGAATTTTGGTGGTCAAACAACAATTTTGGAAAACTCTGTCCTGTGCACAATGAAAGCTTCCTGTGCACAGTGTACTGTCCAAGTGCACATCAAAGGATCTCTGTGTGCAGCGAGAGTCAATTTTTGCCAGTGAGGTATATTGAATCACAATTTTTTTTAAAGGAGAGGGATGATATCGATGATAGGATGGTAGACAAGTTCAAATGAGTGTGAATGAGCTCCTCCATGTGCTTTTATAATTTTATTTTGGTGTCTATGTGATTAATGAGGCAGGATGGTCCACCTCACAGATTCACATTGTTTTTTAGTTTTGTAGCCTTAGGACCTCTTCTTGTAGATTTAGAACCTTAGGAACATAATTACATCTAAAAACATAAATTACATTTGAAATCAAGTGTTATTGAACAAATTTACCTATTGCTACTCCTCATTTTCCGGATTTATACATGAAATCACTGACTTCGTGACCTTAACCCTAATGACCTAATGGTGACACTAAGCTGAATGGATACCATGATGATGTGACTAAAGTGATATTAATTATGTTTTCATGATGGTAGACTCAGCTGAGTGATGAAAGTGACCGACATATGAAATTCCTGAGAGAGTGGAAATATCCCTAGACACACAAGCCAGTGACCAAATTTTTATTTGAAGACTCACTGAAATGAAAAAAAATTTACTTGACACCCTAAAAACACCTTGTAAGAGCATATTTGATCACTGGTGATAGACTCAACTAACTAACACTAACACCCTCACAAATAGCCTTTCTTTTTTGTGACTTGGGAACCCAACCAATTCATTAGAAAAACAATGTTGTGCCCAAACGAAAGTCTCCCTTTCTCTAAAATTTCTGTGTCCACACCTTATCACAATAATAGGCTTGCCTCATGCAAGTCCTATTCTAAATGTGTCCTAAAACAATTCATCCTTGGAATTCACTAACACTGCTTGGAACACACTCTTATTTGTTCATTTCCAAGGATTTTGACCTAGTTCTCCCTTGTGTTCCCCTTACCCTCCCTAACACTCCTCAACATCCATTGACACTGTATACAATGTGTTAGCACACCTTTTCCTTCCTTAGCATGCTCCGTCCCTCCTTAGCTATCATTTGCTCAGAACTACCCTTACATTTTTTTAGACTTATCTGGAATCCAACCAAGTCCTGCCCCGACTACAACAACTTAACGAAGTTATAGTTAGTACAACTAGACTATGCCTTGTTCACCTAAGAACTGCCTATAATACATCTTAGGCTACTCATGTCCAATCTCAAATCATCCCACTTAACAAATTACCAATTCAAGGCTCGCGTCCAACCATGGCCATAAAACAACTAAGAAACACAACTTACATCTTGACATGCCATAACACATGGCACTTCTAACAATCCCTTAGCCCTATGTGGCATGTGTTATCATCCCCTACATTTCTTGGCATACTTTGCACTCCCTAGCACACCATAACACTCTTTGACATGCCTTGGCACTCTAGCATGCATTGGCACTGCCTAGCATATAACCTTGTCACTCCCTCCTTAGAACACTTGGAACTCATTGAAACTCCCTATCACACACTCTTATCTCTTCATTTCCATGAATTTTGAACTAGTACTCCCTTGTGTTTTTGTGGCACTCCCTAACATTCGTTGGCACACATTGACACACCATGGCACATGGCACATCTTGGTATGTTGCCTTGGCACTCTAGCATTCCTTGGCACTAGCTAACATATCTTTTTGTTCCCTCCTTACCACACCTAGAACTCACTAACACTCCCTGTCACACACTCTTATTCATTCATTTCCATGTATTTGAAACTAGTGATCCCTTTTGTTTCCTTGGCACTCCATAACATTCCCTGGCATGCATTGGCACACCCTAGCACCTCACACATCTTGGCATGTTTCCCTGGCCTCTACTGCACTTCTTACCATAACTTGTTACTCCCACATCACACATGTATCTCAATGACACTTCCTGTCACAAACTCTTATTTGTTCATTTGCATGCACTAATTTGACCTAATGCTCCCTTGTGTTTCCCTGGCACTCCCTAACATGTCCTAGCACATGTTGACACACCCCGACACTTGGCACATGTTGGCTGCATGTTGCCCTATCAATCTAGCATGACTTAGCACAACCTAGCATACCATGTCATTCTCTCCTTAGCACACCTAGAAATCCCTGACACTCCCTGTCACACACTCTTATTCATTCATTTCCATACATTTTGACCTAGTGCTCCCTTATGCTTCTCTGGCACTACCTAACACTCCTTAGCACTCATTGGCACACCTTGGTGCTTGGCACATCTTGGTATGCTTCCCTAGCACTCAAGCATGCCTTGGAAACAATGCATAGCATACCTTATCAATCCCTCTTTAGCACACCTGCAACTCACTAACTATAATGTTCCAAACTAGGAAAGTGCTATGTAAAGTAGACAATAAAAATTACACCATAAAATTAAATCAAACCATCAGACCACAAAACTTTCTGGCGTGTGTTAGCACACCTTTTCATTCCTTATCGCCTTGGCACTTCTTAGCTATCATGCCCTCACAAATACCCTTACATTTTTTGCAACATCGGAACCCAGCAAAATCCTACCTTGTTCACCTAAGAACTTCCTATAACTCATCTTAGGCTACTCATGCATAATTTCAACTTATCCAACTTAACAAGTTACTAATACAAGGCTCACATCCAACCGTGGTCATAAAATTAAACAACTAGGCAACAAATTTTACATCTTGACATGCCATAACATCTGGCACCGCTAATAATCCCTTCGTACTATGTAGCACGTGTTAGTATCCCCTGCATTTCTTGGCATTCTTTGGCACTCCCTATCACTCCCTGACACTTAGCACACCTTATACTCACTAGCTAACACTCTTTGTAACACTCTTATTCATTCATTTCCATGCATTTGAAACTACTGCTCCCTTATGTTTCCCTAGAACTTGGCCCTAACACTCCCTAGCATGTGTTGGTGCCACACCCTGACGCCTGGAACTTCTTGGCATGCCTTAGCACTTGGCATGTAGTGGCATGCCTAAAATTCCTTGGAACTATCTAACATGTGTTATTACTTTCTGGCATTCCCTAGAACACCTTGGAACTCGCTAGCTATCATGCCCTCATAGATAGCCTTTGTTTTTTGCGACTTGGGAACCCAACCTAGTCATTGACAAAACAATGTTGTGCCCAACCCAAATTCTCCCTTTGTCTGAAACTACTTTGTACACACCTTATTACAACCATATGATTTCCTCCTGCAAGTCCTATTCTAAACTTATCCTAACACACTTTGTCCTTTGGGCACCTGGAATTCGCTGACACTCCTTGGCACACTGCACTCTTATTTGTTCATTTCTAAGCATTTTGACCTAGTTCTGCCTTGTGATGACATGGCACTGGCTAATATACCTTTTCACTCACTCCTTAGCACACATGGAACTCACTAAAAACTCATTTCCATGCATTTGAAATTAGTTCTGCCTTGTGTTTCCCTGGCACTTGGCATTCACACTCCTTAGCATGCATCGATAAAACATTTACAAAATTTTGACCCATATCCAACTATCTAGGGTTTGATTTTTGACTAACTAAATAGGTGATAACTGAAGAGATAATCGTGGTATATGATATAAAAATCCTCAAACTTCATTATCCAAATAGATTTTAGGTCAGCCATGCCAAGTTGGAGGTCCACCAAGTCAAATTTCAAAAAGTTCTAGAACCCTATCAACAATTATGGCCTAGAGAAAATGTGAAAAATGGGTCTCAAAGTTCCCCCTGTAACTCCAAGACAGTAAATGTTGTGTACCAAATGAGAGAGGCTTTTATTTTTGGGTATGATGTGAGCAAAAACCTCCTCTCATTTTCAAAACTACTTTCCCATTTGTTCAGAATCCAAGCTTGAAGTTTGTCACACATAAATGCAACAAATCCTGGCAGAAACACAACAAATAGTTGACCTGAAATTTTGATGACTTGAATGAGGCTTAAAGTGTTTCTGAAGACCTGTGAAGAAACTTGGAGACGTCCACTACACCCTGGAGCCTTTAAACCATGCAAAAGCAATATTTTAGCCTCTTCCAACTTGATTCCAAAACTGATTGTCCAGAAGCACAGTGAAAAGAGCAGCAAGGAAGACAAACTCATATCTCTTTAACCATAACACATGTGAAAACACTGAAGGAGGTTATTGTTCTTGGTTTGATGGTTAACAAAAAACTCATTTGGTTTTTCAAAATTCATCCCCATTTGGTCATAAATATCTTTTGAAATTGATGATAAAAGCAGAGTCAAAAGCACAACAACTCTCCTGTAGCAATTGTATTTTGGGAATATCTCCCAAACGGTAAATCCAAATGGGCTGAAAATTTTAAATAAAGTTAGTATCATCATAATTCACCTCCAAAAAACATTTCAGCCCAATTAGAGTCACAAATATCACGAAAATCCCAAAATGGCAGTAGATGATGATGGCTCATTTCTTGAAAACCGTGAATCATTTTGAGCTGAAATTGAGTGGATGTTTTCATTTCATCCACATTCATCTCATGTAACAATTTCATGGCAAAAATGTGTGACGTTTAAGATATCTGACGAGAACATGGTTACTAGGTAAAAGTGCAGTGTAAAAGAGCAACAACTTAGGGGAAGGGAATGAGAGGGAAGAGAGGTAGGAAAAATTATGGGAAAATATGGGGGATAGGTACGGGTGTTAGGAAAATACTAGAAGTGGAATTTCTCAAAAATAGTGGGAAAAGGGGGGGAAAAAGGTCAAAAAAACAGACCTAGGGTAAAAGCACAACAAATTTCTAGGGTTTTTGGTAAAATAAGGAAATGAAAGGATTTTGATGAGGAGAATGATGGAGAATGGTCAGTGAAGGGTGATGAAGGAGGTATAAGCTTAAAACAAAGACCTTTGAATCCTGAACGAGTCTATGAATCTTAGGCTACTCATGTATAATTTCAACTTATCCAACTTAACAAGTTACGAAGACAAGGCTCACATCCAACTGTGGTCGTAAAATTAAACAACTAAGCAACAAATTTTACATCTTGACATGCCATAACATCTGGCACGCCTAATAATGCCTTGGAATTATGTATCATGTGTTAGAATCCCCTACATTTCTTGGCATGCTTTGTCACTCCCTAGCACTCCCTCACACTTAGCACATTGTCTAGCCAAACATAAGAACATCCACACACCACCTTATACAATATGATAAGGTTTTCACTAGATAGCGCTCATAGGTAGGAAACTCTAGGTATTATTGTAATTTTGTCTATCCAATGATCGACAATCATTAAGAATGATTTCATTGATCTTTAAATTGTTGTGGATATCCTATTGGAATAATTTGTCACGATAGTTATTACAATGTTTTGAAATATTTTCTTATGTAGTTTATTATCTTAGATCATAGATTAAATATTACTAGTGTACCATTCCCAATTATGGATATATTTGAAATCAAAATGGAAGACACAAGCAAATAAACAAACCATCCACACAAATGAATAGAATACATGACTTGGGAAACCTAATACGAGAGAAATCCTAGCTAAAAGGTGAGGCATATGCTCTAGTATTTATTTTTCAATTATGAAGTATAAGTACAAAGAAAGGGCCACTCACTATGGAGTGGGCATGGACATTATGGCATGAAATGTTACTTAAAAATCCTTCTTCCTCCTATGTTATTCTCAATATCCCATTCTTTGATGTCATTGTCAAGTATGGAATAATAATAAAGCCAAAAGAATGGAGCCCCTTCCTTTCCTAGTAACCTAGTGTAACACAACCTGTAGTCATTCAACATCAAGGTTAGGGTTTTTTCATGCGTCAATCCTCAATTAGTGTTTCTATTTTGGAGCACCCCTACATGTGTGAGTAACGGGGGTTGACATGAGTGGCATGGTGGTTAATAAGGTAGGTCAACTTGCGAGAGACGTAACTTTCACATACAAACTTCATTTGAGGTGATTCTCACACAGTTGGAAAGCTTCCAGTGTTTAGAGTAACATCAAAGGGATGGATCTATGCAATAAAAATGGGCTCCCAATCAAATATATAAGACCCCAAATCACTAATGTGGAACTTGACACTAAAGTGAGCCCTACAATCCAATTCCTCCAATTTTTCCATTTAGAAGGTACGACGATATATAACAAAATATATGATGATCCATTTTCTATTATGAGGTCCATCGTAGATAGGAATAATTTGCAATGTTTGATACTATCGATAATATTTCATTGCATTTCCTTCACAAAAAGAAAAAAATTCAACATGAACAATAAACTAGGAAGAATGAAACTCTGTGGCCTAGGGAATATGTTTTCCTAACAAGATTGCATTCCATTTAATATCAACAAGGGTCACTGGAAACACAAATACTTTGCCCAAGGCCATCTAGATTTGGCCAAGGAACAAAACTAGAACACATATGTACTAGTGGGGTTACCTTAGTCTCTCTGTTGTCTCAACTCGCTTCGATGTGCATCATTGATTTAAGGGAATCAAACATCCATACATTCCTACACTTATCTAACACCACCTTCCCACAACATGCACTTTCTTCTCATGTCCCTTTTTTGCTCGATACATGATTTCTCCTCTTACCAGGGAATTAGTATTTCATTTTCTTAGGGCTTGAATGATACCCATTGTTTCTTATTCATTTAGCATAAGGTCATCAAGAAAGTGGGTCTTTACCTGGTTTCTAATAAGGTGAACCCCCAATAGTTATAATAAGGGGATTAGGGGCATTATCATCACAACCCATAAGCCCTTAACTCATAACCACTAAATTCCCTATCCCCTTAACCCCAAATCCATAATCCCTTAACCCCTACATTGATCATCCATTAACTCATTGATCCCTTAAACCCTAAGTCACTAACCCCTTAACCTCTAACCCCTAACTTAGAATCCCTAAAACACCCTTAAAAGTCACAACAATGTAACTTTTGGAGGCAGTCTTGGACAACCTCCCCCCCCCCCCCCCCCCCCCCCAAAATATATATATATATATATATATTTCATTAGAATTAAAATTTTAGGGGTGGTTGTTAAATGATCTCCTCCAAATGTTTAATTCTTATGAATTTTGTGGGAGGGGGGTCTTTTGGTGTATTGAATGGGTCAAAGGGACATAACGGTATCATGGATGGGTAGAAGTGAGAGGTTCGAGCATGGTTTATTGAGATCTGTAATCTTAGGATTAGAGAATGAGAAGGGCTCTTAAGGCCTCATGACATATGGACTAGGTGGCTGAAGGGAAGGCAATGGGAGCAGTTTATAGGGGAACCCCCAATAATTTTGATAAGTTGATTAGGGGTCCCATTATCACAACCCATAACCCTTAACCCACAACCACTAAATTCCCTATCCCCTTAACCTGAAATCCATAGTCCACACTCATAACTCATAATCCATTAACTCCTTGATCCCTTAAAACCTAAGTCACTAACCCTAACTTAGAATCCATGAACCCCTTAAGCCCTAACCCCTTATCCTCTTAAACATTGACCCTTAACCCCTAACATCTAACCCCTTAAGCCACTGACACCTAAATCCCACAACCCTTAATCAATTAACCCTAAATCCCTTGACCCCTAAGCCCTTAGTGCTTAACGCTTAACCCTTGAATCCCTTAACCACTATGCCATTATCCTGTAAACCCTAAAACCCCCTATGCCCTAACCCTTCACCCTTTACCCTTAACCTTAACTCCTAAACCCCTAAACCCCCTACACCCTAACCCTTTACCCTTTACCCTTAACCCCTAACTCCTAAACCCCTAAACCCCCTATGCCCTAACCCTTCACCCATTACCCTTAACCACTAACTCCTAAAACCCTTAACTCCTAGAACCCCTAAGCCTTTCTCCCAAACCATAGGTGCTCCAACACTAATATTCTTGGTAATAGTAGGCTTTTGACTTCTAACCCCTCCAAATACAGACTCCAAGCAGTACTAGGGTCCAAGGAAAAGAGCCATAAGGTCCCCAAATCTGATCTACATTTTATGGAAAATCAGATTTCCCACAAATATCCTCCATGTATTTGTGTTCAAAGGGAAATAATATGGTCTTCTAATGTTAAAAAATGCATATAAGTTCATAGGAATAAAGTAAGGTTCATATCCATGCATGACCCAAATGTAATTCGCATCCACTCAAAAGAAAAAAGAGGGTATAAGGATGCCCCTTTAGCTATCATCATCCCTTAACACAGGTGCATTCTCATACCAAATATATGGGTAACAATCCCATACAAATCTACAATCTTTCTCAAAGATTTTTTCCACAACATGCTCAAAACAACATTCAAATTCCCTTAGTTTTCTCCAATTCTATTCAAAACTAACACACACAAGCCTCAACTACATGAATGGTGCAACCTTCAAGTTATTTGTATCCAAGTTATTCTCCTTTTGACCCCCATTTTTGTGCCTTCAATACAAAATTGACAAAGGTCATCTTACAATTGGATCTCCCTTTTGCATCTAGTGAGAATATCACCTAGTTCTTTAGGAATGGCTTGCCTCTAAACAAAATTACACTAATACTCTCACATGTGGGGTAGAAGATACATTAAAAGGAGAAAACATAGGTCAAAATGAACCTTATTTTCAAACATAGGTCAAACACATGTAAAATATTAAATAGTCTACACATGTAATGATTACATTGTTGGATGGTTTTGGATTAACTTTGCTAGTTTATTTCTGCACCTCCATGGTAGCTTTTCATTCCATTAATTTTTCAACAAATGCTTTCAATTTTCCAAGTTGCTTATGTTTTTCTCGCAATTTCTCTTTTTTATCATGCAATTGAAGTTGATTGGGGAACCCCTGATAGTTGTGATAAGGGGATTAGGGGCTCCCTTATCACAACCCATAAACCCTAATACATTTAATCCCTTAGGCAAGGGGGCCCAAGAGTGTAGTTATAGGGCATTGGGACCAATTTTGGGGGTTCATAACATTAGGAGGAGTTGAATGGTATGAAAAAAAATGTGGGAGGGGTATCTTGTTGTGTATTGAATGGGGCAAGGGGAGGTCCAAGCATGGTTTAGTAAGATCTATAATCCTAACATTAGAGAATGAGAATGTGTCTTAGGACCTAATGTCATATGGGCTAAGGGGCCCAGAGGGAAGGAAACAAGAGAAATTGACAAGGTAACTCCCAATAGTGGTGATAAGAGGATTAGGAGCCCTACCGTCACAACCCATAAACCCTTAACCCATAGCCACTAAATTTCCTATCCCCTTAACCCCCAAGCCACAATCCCTTAATCTGTACATTTATAATGCATAACTCATTAACCCATTGACCCATTAAACCTTAAGCCACTAACCCCCATCCTAAAATCCATGAGTCCCCTAAGCCCTAACCCCATATCCACTTAACCTGTGACCCTTAACCCTTAACCCCTAACCCCTAACCGCTAACCCTCACTAGTACATATGGGAGGAAAATCCAACATCGTACTCTGAAAGCTTGGTCATACTATTAGATTTTAGTTGAAAATACTTTTTTTATTTTTTTAAGGCCCCAATATTTGTTGAATATACGACAAATAAAATTATCTTTGTATATATAAATATATGTTAGTCGAATATCTGACAATAATTTTGGTTGTCAGATATATGACAACAATTGAATGTTCATTAGATATCCGATGTTTGACCAGGTCAATTATCTATCTATTAGAATATCGATGTTTGACAAAGTCAATATTTATCCAGTTGGACAATGTCCCTTTGGTCAATGACCATCAAAAATCCAACGAAATGGCTATTTTTTTGTCATAATACAAAAGTATTTTATTTTCTTAATTGCATTAGAAATAGTTAAACACTATTAAGGTTTATTTTTTAAGATAATGATCACTAAAATTTTGGTATCGAAAAATGTCACATAACATTCCTTCAAGAGGAAAATGAGATGTGGGATCTACATTAGAGGCTTTGGGTGATTTCCTTCCATTGTTTCTTCCATGTTTATCATCCTTAATCCCTTCTAAAATTCAAAATTACTCAAAATAACATTCCCGTCTCTAAATTTTGAACATGCCAAAAATGGATTTGTTTCCAACCCATTTTTTTATAGATGGACATCACACAACATTGAGTTCAACCTTCATTATTCCTATGTGATGGGACTTAGGTATGAACACCTTGAAAAACATAAAGGCAACTTGTGTACTAAGGCTTGGTTGGACCAACATATAGCACAACAATTTCCATCTCAATTTGGCAATAAGATAATGGAAATTGAATTTTTCCACTCTGAAAATTGTGATAACCTCAGATTACAATTTTTTGCTTATTGTAAATTAAATAAATTAAACACGGGTTGAGTAAAAGAGACATTGATTCCAGGGTTGAGAAGGAATTTATTCTTAGGACATACCTTGTTTTTTTTTACAAATATAAAGACTGATAGATGGAAACCAAGGGGGTAGGTGGTGTTAGGGTGATTGGTCTACAAGACTAAGTAGGTAGACATGAAAAAGAAAAGGTTGACAAAGCTAACCAACATGAAAGAATTTTGGGAACAAAAGGTCAGTGGGGAACATTGATTGACACACACGATTTAGGCGAGGATCGGAAATAACAAGGTGGAAGTGGAAATCGAACAACTACAAGAACAAGGAGGGGATCTTCAGTTATAACTCTCATCTATGTATAATATACATATAAACATATCCTATTAGAAATCACAGGGGGGGGATACTCATTGTTAAAATATTAATGCTACTTGGATGAGGCAAACCATAGTTAGAATGGGACTTTGGTGGGAAAATAAGCATGATGTTATCCAATTAGTAAACCTATGCTTTGTTAGCATTGTACATCAAAAGTTTAGTATCACACTGGTTTGGCTATGGTTGCTAAAATGTTATTCCTCTATATGCAAGTGAAATTATCTGGATATAGATCAACCTCTTGCATCGTGCTATGAGGAGGAATGGCCTCTTCATTTAACAAATTATATACATACTTATTGGAATATCATGAGTTGGGAAATCTTTGTCCCATGGCATGTGCCACATTGTCATATCATTGAAAACATTGAGGAGGACACATGGCATGCTCTAATTGGTTGTTGCACCTTTTGTAAACTTTGAGGTTGATACATGGCACACTTTGGTTGTTTGTTGCATTTCTATAGTCTTTTTAGATGTGATAAATATTAGGAAAGGGGATTTCCACAAAATAAAATAGTTTCATCATGTAATGAAGAAAGAGAGAAAGAAAAATAAAGGAAAAGGTAAGAGATAGAGGAAGAAAAGAGTAAGGAGGAAGATGTGGGGGACAAAGAAGACACAGGGAAAAGTAGGATGCATACAAAGAAAAGTTGTGCGATGTTTTATTGTATAGGATAACATTTTCCCCTATGTGACATATTGCATAGAGAAAATGTTCATGTGTGATGTGTCACATGGTTTAAAAGGTTTGGCGTGATGAGAAGATTGGTGAGAATGTGATAGAATTGTGGAGGAGTAACTTTATAATCCAATAAGAAGTTAAGAAAAGATGAATGTCTCAACAAGTGTGAACCCAAGGGTGAATCATACTAGCTGTGACATGGCATAGTAAAGATGCCTGGTGAACTTGCTGCCACATCACAATTATGATAGTTGACATGGTTGAGAAAAAGAGAACCTGAAGAAATCTTTATAAGGTCACATCTTTCTACGAATGACTCATAATTAAGCCATATTACAATGGTTGGAAAGTCCTTATTGAGAAAAAAATTTATAAAAGCTCAAAAGAGACCCTTTAATAATACATATAGAGGAAAAAAATCCATTAACTCGCCTCCTTAATTCCACTTAGAGGGATGGGTACATGATAAGATAATGCCTATCATATACAACAAATACCAAACCCAATAAGTTGTTAAGAAAAGATGAATGTCTCAACAAGTGTGAACCCAAGGGTGTATTATACTAATTGTGACATGGCACAATACAAATGCATGGTGAACGTGCTACCACATCACTAATATGATTGCTAGTGTGGTTGAGGAAAAGAGAAAATGAAGAAATTTTTAGAAATTCATATCTTTCTATGCATGACTCATAATTAAGCAAGAATACAATGGCTTGAAAGTTCTTGCTGAGCAAAATACATATACAAGCTCAAAAGAGATCCTATAATAGTACTTAAAGAGGGAAATTTTCATTAACTCACCTCCTTAATGCCACTTAGGGGGTGGGTACATGATAAGAGAAGACGATTTTCCCTATCATATTAAACAAAGAACAATTCTTGGATTTAGTTCTTGAGGGTCATATCAATGTCCTTGTTCAAACTATTCCTTCAAATTAGGATATATACTAGAGTTCTTCCATAATAATTAGATGTATGGATAGCAAGGGGACTAAAAACATCTAGAAGACACTTTCACTTTTTCTATGGTGAAATAAATTTTTCCTTCAACTTTTCAAAGTTTCATTTTGGAAGAGTCCCAAAATGGTTTAAGTGGACTTAAATAAATTTCTTATGATATTATTGAATTCTTCAAATTATGTAACATGTAACTTGGGACTTATACTTTCTTCATTAAAAATGATTTCATCCCCATTAAAATAAATAATGTTTTAAGATCTTCAAATATAAATTGAACTAAATTATAAAAAGAAAAATAAAATATGTAAAAAGAATCCCTTTACTCTTTTCAAATATTCTTTCTAGATTTTGAATTTGAATATTGTACCGTTTATATTAATGTATTAACTATTAGGGTTTCTCCCAGGAATAAGAAGAGGAAAGGGGAGTCTGAGAATGCACAAGTCGAACCCGAGACTAGAAATGAAGATAAATCTGCGAGTTGCAAAGGTTGTATTGCATCCCTTGCATTGGCGAGCTCCAGGACTACAGAGCATTATGGAGGCATAGAAGCGGCACAACTATGCATGAACCAGAAGACCTCAGAACCCCCCTCTTTGGTAATTTCTAATCGTTTTCAAATTTTTATTAAAACCCTTTGGGGAAATCTACCTTGATTTGGGTCCATGCAACAGACGGTATTATGAACCTGAAGAATATCATTGCCTATCAAACTGATTATCCGGATGGATTGCAACATCTGCTCTATGGGGGCAGAACCCTACAAGATTACAGATCCATTTATGACTACAACATTATGCCAGATTCTACTATAACACTCAATCTGAGATTGTGAGGTGGAGCAACAATTCACAGCTCAACAAAACAAACAGAAGGAGGCAGCGGGACAAGCACAAAACCAAAAAACAACTCAGATCCACATCAGAAGCACAAAAATGAAGGTATATCGTTCAAGAACATCTTACAAGGGGGAAAATCTCCTACAGAAGCTCCAAAGCAGGCTGGAACAGAACCTAGTCCATACATAGTGGAGTAACTAAACTATACACTAGAACTAAATATAGACATACCAGAAACAGATGAGGTATGTAATAGTTATGAATCACAAGCCATCATTTGTCATTTTAATGGTTTTTGGCCAAAACTGTTTGAACTATTCCATTGGATTTTCACAAAATGGACTTTAAACTGTGAGATCCACCTATGCTCCAAAGGGTTTTTCATTGTCAAATTCCAATCAACAATGATAAGAGACATAGTGATATAGGAGGGACCATGGTTCAGGGGATCTTCATGCCTTTTCATCACACCATGGTTCCTGAATTTCGATGCCAATACTATGGTTGTTTCCAGGATGCCAGTTTGGGTACGTCTACATAACCTCCCAATACATTTCTGTGACCAAAAGGTTATTGCATGTATAGGCAACACCATTAGCAAATATATTAAAATGGATATGCAAAGAGTGGACGAAATAATTTTTACATTCGCACACATTTGTGTGGAATTAGATCTCAGTAAGGGCTTATCGGACCGCATACAGCTGAAACACAATCAACGAAGCTGGACTTAGATACTGGACTATGAAAACACAACATTTAGGTGCAGAACATGTCAACAAATAGGACATCTACAAAATACATGCCAAGAAGCCAAAAAAGATAGCAGAAGGAAGAAGAAAATAGGAAAAGACCACAAGGGTTGGAATTTCCTCCCACCAGATCCGGAGTCGGAGGAGGAAATACAAGTGGAAGAGGCCATCCCCAATGAGAACAATCAAGTAGACAAAGAAGCAGAAACCCAGAATACACCTCCACAAGAATCTATGGAATCACAACTGGAAAATATGTCAGATACAATGGAAAACAATGGAACCAAAGGGATACACGCATCATACACCTTTGATTCTGACAAGGAAAATCCCTCACCACACGCTGAAAATCCACTTCAACTTGTCCCCATGATTCCATCTCAAGGGGAGTGGCGCAAGGTCAAGAATAAAAAGGGGAGGAAAAAAATGATTTCCCCTAGATGTTCTCTTTCATCTATTTCTTATGTTCCCCTAATCTGAGGTCTTTTTGACCTGTAGATGGAATGAGAACGGCATATACAACATGTAATTTTGTTTTACTAATAAAATTACGATTTTTCTTACGGGAAAAAAAATCTATGATATTTGTTCTCAAACCATATTCTTTTGTAGTACTTGAGTTTTGAATCGGTTTTCCCACCACAATTTTATGCACTGAAAATAGTCAATTCGAACCTTGGTTCAAAGGGTTTGCACAAGGAAAGACAAGTCGAAGAATCAAAATATGGAATGCTGAGCATCCTGGATCTGCTTCACAACAATAGCTGGATGGATTTCTCAAACCTTCAGCTAGCCCAAAGTTTTCTTGAGCATGTAAATATATTTATACCTCTTTCCATAGTTTTTCTAATGCCTTTTATCATTGCTAAATCTAGATCACATGCATCCATCAAATTGCGGCATATACTACTTAATTCCTCTTAGATTCTGAATGTTTATCTCAAATAAACAGTATGTGGGGAATGCTAGAATGTTAAATAAAATTTATGTTATTTAAAAAAACCTAATGCAATTTGAATGAAAACCTCTGGATGTTTGGCAATTTGCTACCCTACAAATCCTCACTTCATTACCTATGTTGTCTTAAGGAAATTATGAAATTCTACAGATTGGTCGTCAGAGCTCTCCTAGTAAAATTACCTAATGAGATTTGAAATCAACACTTTTTGATGTTCGAGGATTTTCTATCCTGCTAACCCTTATTGGATTAGTTTTGGCGAATTCTATCGAAATTATCATTAAGATTTCAAATTCCATTTCAATAAATTGTGTAAATCTACAAATTGACTAACAAGGTTCAGAATCACTTGGAAAGCAAGACAAGCCTCTATCCAATGAACTTGAAATTAGCTTTAGCAAGACAGAAGGAATTCCTCCTTTGCAAGATCAATTCGATAAGAAATCATAGGAGACCCCTAAACTTTCGAATAAATGACTCATAAAAAATATTTGTGGTGAAAAGCATTCATAGACCCAAAATCTCCATTGCCTTAAAAAATCTACTTCAAGTTCAATTGCCTCACAGCCTGTGGGAACAATCCAAGAGGTAGTTGGAAGATCATTACCTAAGGTTGCTAAGCCATTGCTGGTCCTTGGAAATGATGACTAGATAGAACTTTTGGCTTCCCCTAAGCCTACTAGTCATGGAAGTAGTTTGAGAAATTTTGATAATGATAGAAATTACAATGTTACAGGTAAGATTCCTTTCTTTCCAAGTAAATGTGCATACAAAATAGGGTTTCAAATACCAAAATATCATCATTTGTTGCTTCTAAGCATGCTCCACCCAATTCATATAATTCAAAGCTTTCACGGAGTGCTTGTCATTCAGATGGCTTGGCATCGTCAGTATCTCTTGATTCAAACAAATTTGTGAGACACAATAATAACTCAGAGACTGATTCTAGATGCAAAAGAGATGGATACAAAATCCAGAATGAGACACTTGCTACAAGAGGTGAATCCTTCAGTATAATTAAGTGTACCAACAAACCAGAAATCGAGGAGAGCAGATTTGATCCATCTATATCTGAAGGTTTAACAAAGGGTCAAGATGGGGTAGAAAACATAGACAACAATGGTTACAAAGGGCTTCATGCAAATGAAAGTGTTGACCAGCATGATGAAGGTTTCATTATTTTAGTCAGTAGTATTTCTCCTTCACATGTAAAGGAAGATAGCTCAATAAGAGCCCAATTGGAACCCTCTCATTGAAAGGTATGCTGCTTGCTTTATTCCTACTATCTTGACATTTGGTTTCGAATCAACATGCTCTGTTTGTACCCCTGCCTTTGTCTTTACATCCTTTGTCGCCTATGCTTTATCTGCTCGTGGTTATACTTGCTTTGATTTCATAGCTACATATGAAATTCAGTTATATGGATAAAGATTGCAGCTCACGAAAGCATTGATGGTTAGCTAGATATATACTGCGGCTCACCAAATCATGGATTTGACTACTTTTACTGTTATGGAACTACATTTCCCACACTTTGGTACAAATACCTAAAGAGGTGGAAAGAGTGGGAATGAGTACTTGAAGGAAGATAGACCGAAGCTTTACGAATGAGAGCAACTTGTCGTTCCTTTTATCAACACAGGTTCATTCGTGACGCAGGTTTATGCAGGTTCTTTTCCTCTCAATATTCGGGGTAACTCATCCATTGGGTAGGAGAGAAACAATCGGGATGCCTTCCTCTTGATGCCTTCATAATGATATTGTTTCTTGACTAATGAACCAATCCATAAGATGATAAATTACTCATTACATAATAATATGATTTCTAGCATGTGTAAATACTACAAATCTTAGTCCATTTCTATCACTTTTAGGACTCGAGCAGTGGTTTACAAATTTGTAAGCCTAATTTGTAAGCCTCAAAAGGGTCGTTGAAACTACTATATTCATAAAAATTCCTTAACCTTCTTCTTGACCTTAGTAGTTCCATTAGCTATCTTGGAGAATTCTTCTAGGAATCTCCTATAATACCCAACCAATCCATTGAAATAGTGTATCTTATGAGCATCCTTTATTGTTAGAAATTCCATAATGGCCTTGATTTTGGCAAGGTCCATGACTATATCTTCTCCAGAATTAATGTGGCCCAAAGAATGGACCTTTGACTAGAGGAAGGAACACTCAGAGAGATTTTAATCATTCTTATTCTCTCCAAGTCACTATAATATCAACCTTATGTTCTCCTCATGCTTCTTTGGAACACATGAATAAATCAAACTGTCATCCAGAAACAGTTGAACAAACTTGCCTAGGTATTTCTAAAAAACCCCATTCATCAGTTTCATGAAGAGGGCATTGGTAAACTTAAACAATACTATAAAATCATAATTTCTTAATCATGGTTTGAATGAAATATTTGGGATGCCCTTCTAAATTTTTAATTGGTGGTATTAAAATCACTAATCAATTTTAAGAATATTATGGTCCTTTTCATTTGATCAGAGAAGTCATCAATCTATGAGAATTAATATTGCTTGTAGATGGTGATGTTATTCAACCATTTATAGGAAATGCAAATCTCCAATGACTAATACTTCTTCATCACCAAATTAGTAACTTTAAAATGTTTCATTAAGCCAAATTAATCCAAAATTCAACAATTATTATAGATGCATATGTAATTCATATAACTTGGGTGAAATCGTTTGATAAGGAACCTTGGATATAGGAATCATCCCGCATTGAGTTCAATGGTGAACTTGATATCACACGTCGGTGGGAGACCAAACAAATATTTTGGAAATACATAAGGAATCTCTCTAGGTGTTGAGTCAGATCTATCATGTCCCTTTTATTCATGGTTACCACATGGAAACATTATCATGGTTTTTTCCAATTGCAAGCACTGAAACAAGGGAATTGCACACACTAAAAGCTTCTGACAGTTCTGTATCAGAGAAAACAGTCCCATCCATACACGGATTTGCTGAAGGATTTCATATGCACATCACTGATACGATGTTAGTTCTCTACACCATATTTCAGCTCTTTACTCAAAGAATGGATTTTACAGCTCCTAAAACTTTAACCTTTAGATTGAAGCTATGAAAACTTTATATGAGTATATACTAAAACACTGTAAGGAAATATTCATTAGTTCAAAGACTACATTTCATGAGGTAATTTACAACAACAGATAAATAATGTCTACTGGGCAGAAATTCTGCAATTTGAAAATTATGACAGTAAGTAATAGTAGTGAAATAGGGCCTGATATACATCATGCAACAATATGAAATGTTCTGTATGGCAAGGACATGCTCCAACAACAATCACATGGTTTTTGTATTACTCAAAAAATAAAGTATTATAGTAGCCTTGCACCATGCTCAAACTCTACACATGTCTGGAAGATACAACACAAACAACTTTGTTGTCTGAAATATTAGTGTGCCCTCTGTCCTTATATAAGCCAAGAGGAGGGGGTTAAAAACTCACCATTAATGGCCTCAAGGAGTACACCATTCTTGGCTAATTAAATCCCTCAGGAATTGTAACTCCTAAAGTAAATGCAACCACCTACTTAGCAATAAATGTTCCTTGGTAAGTGCATCCCTAGCAAACAATTGTAACTTCCAAGCATAAATGTGCCACAGAGTGATGTATGCCCCACAATCTTACAAGAGAAGATTCTCTATGGTATGTTCCCTACCTCTTGAATGAAAAATAACCCCTGAAAATCCGAAATAGAAGGAAGGGCCCATAAGGAAAATTGAACTCATTACGACCAACCCTACAAGCGTTTCATCTCTCTCCAATTGCTATTGTTGTTTGCCAACATGAAAATGATCTTCTGCTAACTCAAATTAAAACATCAAAATATGCGAAAGTGGGTATGGGAATAGCCTTTTTCTATAAAATAATCTTCAATGACGCATGATGACAACTGCAACCTTTGTCACATTTCTCTTACAAAATGCACTCCACATACCTCCAATATATATATTATAAACGATAGGTAGGGTAAGCAATCTAGTTGGAAAAACCAAAAATTATAAGTTCCTAGAAGATAATCACATGTGGATAAATATGTTTGACCAAATGTGATTATTCACATATGGATAAATACATGTACATGTGGTTATTCACATGTAGATAAATTCATGTGACTACATATATATAACCAAGTTATGTGAACCTAATGGGAAAGTAAAACTAGACACAATAGGCACACATGTCTAAACATATGTCATAACAATAGCCTTCCCTCATCAAATTCTTAGCATGAAGATAGCCCGCCACCTTTGTTTTCTTTAGCTCTCTCCCAATGTATCAAATTCTCTGCCCTTGAAGATGGTTGAGTGAGTTATGCATTGAGGTCAAGCTTGCCAGTGGACAATCCTTGGTTGCACCAGGAAGTTACCAATCTGATGGAACCGAAGCATTATTTTCTGCGTTTTATAATTATTTTGAGTATGGGTGCTCGCGGCTTTCCTTCACTTAGAGGTTTGCCCTACGATATGTGATTAGCGACTTGTCACTAATCGCATATCAGAAAATACCTCCGCTGCTTCATTTTGTCCCTACATTTGCTGGTTGGTGTCAGCCTGCATTACCATAGTCTGCCACTATGCATGCTAGATCGACGGCCCTCGTTGATCCGCACTAATCGTATTTTTGCAACTGTCTGAGGATTCCTTCCGATAGCTTGATCTTTCCAAGACTTTGAATCTTTGGCATGATTTTTAAAGAGTTCATGAAAACTTAGAGAGTGTTTAGGATCCAATTTGGATCATGGCCTTCCCACTAAAAAAGCTTTTGGACCACCAAAAGTTGGTTTTTTAAGCATCAATCAAGTGAGGATATAGATTCCTTGCTTGCCCAATTTCTATCCATTTTTCACTGCTTGGTTTTGAGCCTTTGAGTTCAACCCTGAGATACTGAACATCCCCTTTGTGCGTAGTTCTCACCTTCTTGTCCAGAACTGTATCTTGCTACAATTCATTGAGATGTTTAGGCAATAGATCACCAATAGAAGGCAATTGACTCTGCTCTTCAGGATCTTCAATCAATGAAGGTTCAAATAGTCTCAAGCTTTTTGCATTAACTACCGAATAGATGTGCATGTAAGCTGGAAAATCAAGGTGAAAAACATTCTCACCAATTTTCTCAAGTATCTTGAAAGGTCCATACCTTATTAGCTTCGGCTTCTTACCTTCACCTTGCATGATGTCTTTGCTGATATACAGCTAGACTTGATCACCAACTTGGAAACTATGCTCAATCCAATGCTTATCATGCATTGCCTTGTACTTGGCTTGGCTCTTTTCCAGCTGTTCCTGTACTGCCTAGTGAATTTCTTGTATTTGTTCAATGAACTTGGTTGCCTTGTCCACACCATTATGTCCATCAACCGCTATGTCTTTACGAAAGACAAAATCCAAGGGAGACCTTGGTGTGAAACCAAAACAAGTCTCAAAAGGAGATCTCTGTGTAGAAGAATGTTTAGCACAGTTGCAAGCATGTTTCACATAGCATAAATGTTCATTCCAAAGCTTGGGATGCTTGCTGCAATAGCCTCAGAGAAATTGGATCACTGTCCTATTGACCACTTCTATTTGTCCATCTATTTTTGGATGAAAGGCTCTACTCTTCTTCAGTCTGGTTTCCATCAATTCCCACAGACTTGACCAAAACTTCCCAACAAAGCGGGAATCTCGATCAGATACAATGGAAGTGGGTAATCCAAAATGAACCCATACATGCTGAAAGAATAATTTTGCCATTTGTTCAGCTACAATCTGTTTGTTATAGGATATTAAAATACACATTTTTCTAAACCTATCCAAAATAACATATAAATAGTCATAACCTTTTCTATATTTAGGAAATCCCCCAACAAAGTCCATGGAAAAACTTTCCCAAGGATGAGAAGGAACTGGTAGTGGAGTGTACAAGCCTAGTTTTCTATTGTTGGGCTTGCTTTTGGCACACATGGTACACCGTCTTACATATCTAGAAACTGTTTCATTCATTTTTGGCCAATAATAAAATCGTTGTAGCTGTGCAACTATGCAACTGCTTTACTTACACCAAAGTGACTTGATATTAGAGAAGTGTTTGCTTGTCGAATTATCTTTACTCTTTCGATTTGAGGAATGCATAAATTTCCAAAATGATACAAGAGTCGGTCCTTAACATGATAATCGAATTCTTCTACTTGTTTTCCATGACTTAAAGTTGCATATACATCTTTAAAATCTATATCTTGAACATACTATTCAATGTAGCTTTCATGCAATACTGAGTTATGCTTAAGTATAGTAGATGCATTTATGATTGGTTTGGACAACATATCTACAAATTTATTGTGTATGCCCTTTTTATATCTGATGACTAGATGAAACTGTTGTAGAAAGCCCATCCACCTATAGTGTCTTGACTGCTGCAACTTAGTTTGTGAGTGCAAATATTGAAGTGGTTGATGATCAGTATGTATAACTATCTCTTTTCCCATTAGATAATGTTTCCACTTTTTCACACTTTGTACTATTGCATACAATTATTTATCATATGTGGGATAATTAACTATTGCAGAATTAACTCAACCTCATCTACAAATGTTGACCCAAAAGAAAACCTAAGTTTACATTGTCTAGTCACTTGTTGCTTTGCTTTATCACATAACCAACCCAATGGATATGGCTTCTTGTGAGGTGTGGTTAGTAATCCCAGCTTCTTTACAACTGCTTTAGAAATTAAGTTTACTTGTGAGCCACTATCAAACAAAGTATCAATCTTTTGATGCTTGGAAATAACTCTAATATGAAAAAGCTTATGTCTTTTCCTCTCATTTTCTTCATTATCAGTAGATTGTACAAAATTACTAGTAGATGCTTCAGAATTTTTATCGTTTATACCTGTGGTTGTGATTGTTGTTTTATCCCTTGAGTCTGATCCCAAATCTTTTTGAATAGCTGCAGAAGTCTTCTTCTTTTTGCCATCGAACTTCTTGGGTCTCAGCTCCAAATGTAGAATCTATCAGTGTTCATCATCATGCCCATCCTTCTTGCACTGAGTGCATGAAGGTTTGGTCTTTTGTATAGCACTTGTCTTCCTCTCTTTCCATTTCTGCTTTCTCTTTTCCTTGTTCTTTCTTGCAGTGGGTTTTGATGATCCCCCAACTTCTGGGTTCACATTCTTTACTATAGCCTCTAGATGTGTAGCCTAAAAAAATACCTCATCTATTCTATTGGGATTAAACACGAGAATGGTGTGCTTTAAATAGCTGTGTAGACCACCTATATACTTCAACAGAGTTTCAAGTGAGTCTAAAGAAATTACTAGAATCAAAGCTCTTTTTCTAAATTCTTGGGTGTAGCCTTGTACACTTTTCCCCTTTAATTGGTGAAGATTTTTCCAACTCATCATAGCTTGCTGCAAATAAGCTAGTGGATAGAACTATTTTTTAATTGCAGAAAAATTCACTCTAGACAGAAAGGATTTTACCATGCTTCTTCATGTCAGCTTGTGTCCTGCCTTCCCACCATACCAAGGCAGTGCCTCCAAGGTGTAGGCTGGCTAGCTGAATCTTAATTTTGTTTGAATCAACATTCTGCACCCTGGAATATACATCAATCTGTCTAATCCAATTATCCAGCTTCTCTGCATTCAACTCTCCATCATATATTGGCAAATCGAACTTAACATCTAATTTAATCAAAGATGTTTTCTTTTTATTTTCAGGGCTATTAGGAGGTGTGGGAAGCTTTTCTTCTTTCCATTTTCCTTTAGAATGGTCATTGAGGAGAGATTCTTCTGCTCTTTTATCTTGTTTGGAGTCTGATGAATCTTCATCTCTACCTTTCTTAAATTCTCTATACATTTCTTCTACCATGGCTCTCATGATCATGAAACTGTCCATGAACTGGGAGTCTGATTCCAAGGGAGTTTCTTCTACCATTTTCCTCTTAGGATAGACTCTTCCAATTTCTGGGCTAGCTTCAACCAACTATCCTTCTCTTAATTTGAGTTTTGTCCTAGTTAGAATTCAGCAACAAAATCCAGCACAAGCTTGTCTAACCTTAGCAACCTAAAGCTCTGATACCACTTGATCTGTAATTGATCTAAGACAAACAATAAGGTATTGTAGACTCATGTGCATGGATGCGCCTATGTTATTTTATGCAACAAATCAATAAGATTGCAAAATACATAGGCAAAAAAGTAGTAAAAGAAAACATAACAGGCAAACATATAAACAAAACAAGTTTAATAAGGAGTTCACCCAATACTCTTGGGCTATGTCTCCTGGTCTAGCCTTCAGTGGTGGCCTCTCTATTATGTTTTTAAGGAATGTTTTTACAATAGTGAGCTCAGTTTGAGTCTCACACAACAGATATAAATCAGCAAGACTGTACTTGGATCCCCCAAGTCTCTGGAGTACACAGACTCTCCTTACTAACTCTCGACCTCTAATGGTCATAGTAGTATGAGCCCAATCTGAGACTCATACATGACAGGAATTACAGACAAGTGCACTTGAACCTCTCAAGCGTTCTCTGGAGCACACAAAATCTCTGTCTCTCTCTGTCTCTGTCCTGACTCTGGCTCGATGCTACCTTTGCTTCTATAGGTCAGCTCAGCTTCTTCTCTCTGCCCTCAGCTCTGCTTACTGCTCTCTCTATCAGTTTGTGGCTTTAAAGCCAATCTTCTTCTTGACTATTCATTTCTACTTCCCAGGTTTCTGGTTCCCCTGCCTCTATCCATTTGAATCCCTCTGTCCTGTGTAATCTGTCACTCTATAACACCTCACAAAGAGGTGGCCACCTATTTCATAACAGATGAGTGTCAGTTCCCTTGGACATACTCGAAATGACCATTTTTACTATTAACTCCATGAATACTCGCGAAACACAACCTTCTACCAACACATCGTCCATATTAGACTTCAAATCCTATGTGACCTCACTTCATAACCTTGTCAAATCTGGTCATCCATCAGTATGCATCTCTACCATTGATGTGGGGGCCCCAGATCCCATGGTCATCGTTCATATTCGAGCGGCTAAGTAGCATGACGTTTACCTGTCTGATGTGAGCAGTTTTCTCTCTCTTCCCTAGGATGCATGGCAATCACTGTATGGCATCGGGTGGCACTCGGTTGAAACCACGTACCGCTCGAAGCCCCTTCGATATTCTGCCAGTTTTGTGGAATCCTGCTCCGACGGAATCGAAGCACTCTCTTCTGCGTTTTATAATTATTTCGGGTCCAGGCGCTTGGGGCTTTCCTTCACTGAGAGGTTTGCCCTACTAATCGCATATCAAAAACTACCTTCACTTCTTCATTTTGTCCCTACATTTGCTAGTTGGTGTCAGCGCTTGTTACCATGGTCCACCACTCTACACACTAGATCGATGGCCCTCGTGGATCCGCACTGACCACAATTCGCAACTATCTGAGGATTCCTTTTGATAGCTTGATTTTTACAAGACTTTGAATCTTTGGCATGATTTTTAAAGAGTTCATGAAAACTTAGAGAGTGTTTAGGATCCAATTTGTATCATCCTATTGTGTTGTGTGTTCATAACAGAGTTGGGGCTTCCTCCCAACCAACTTAGGACTCACTCGCACCCTCTCCCTCGACAATGAAAGAACCATTGACATAAGTAACACTAGCAAACACCAGGCATGCAAACCTCACTCCTTGAAGACAAAGTAAACCACTCTCCTATGCTGACAAGAAATAGTTGAGGAAAATTCTTAAGATAATGGCAACTGGGTCGTCATACTAGATGGGACTCTGTTGGGCATGGAATCCCCCCCATAGCATGTTTTGGGGCTCAAAACCCAAGTTTTGAGTTGATATTGTTGTAAAGCTCCGTGAATTGCAAGCGCAAAGTATATGTTAAAGTCATAGGGATATCTGCCCTAAGTTTTGAATGTAATATTCGCCTATCCATGGTCCACAGACCATGGGATTGTATAAATAGAGTGAGGCTCTAAGTTATAAAGAGATGATCGAATAGAGAATGGACATGAAGGGTCTTAGAGGTTAAGTCATAGTGCGAAGGGTGTCTTGGGTCGTAGGGTAGGAAAAGGCTCCCAAGTTGAGTGCGTAGAGGCCTAGTAGAGTCCATCGCTGAGTCCGTGGACCCCTACAGCTAAGTGCGTAGGGAAGAATACAGGTTGTAACCGAAGGAAGAGAATAATAAAGAGAAGTTTTATCTGAATTTTGTGTATCTGTTCTTGGGTTATTGTCTATTGGATATATACTATTTATATACTTTGCGCACTTGTATGAATTGTGGATATTGTTAAGTATAACTGAAAGCATACAGATAAGCTAAGTTAATTAACTAATATTGGATTACTAGTAAGGACTTGGGTAATAACATTGTTCGGCCATCGAGTAGGGCTGCACGAAGGTAGCATCTCAGGCTGCAAGGTACGGGTAAGTGCGCATAGCGACGTGCACAACCGTGGACCACTTGAACTCATCAAACATCTCGAGGGTGCGAAAACCTAGTTCTAGCACCTTCCAATACTACTTCAAGTGACACCTCAGTTCTTGCTCCGCAAGCTGTTGCCGAAAGGGCCAGTAGTACCGGGATTTGTTTTGCTACATCAACTCTAAACCTGGGTCAGGCCCCAACAAGCCAACAAATGGTTCCATTGTAGGGACCAGAATCTGCATAAGGGATGTCTAATGTCGTGGCACTGGAATCTGACAAAGGAAGAAATTGAAAAGTGGCTGGACAGAAAGATTCACTAGTTTGCGGTGTAGGAAAATATGAATCCGTGAGTATCAAAAGAACAGTGGTTAGAGCACTACATGTATACGGAAATCCATGAAATTTTCTTTGCATCCTTCCCCTCTAAGTTGTACGAGTGGATCGCGAAGCTAGCGAACAATCAGGGAAGGTGTAGGCTCGACAAACTAATCTTGTGGATTCCAGAGTGGGTGCGTAGAGTAGAAGCATCAGAGGATAAGATTGCGTGCGTTGTGGACCATTGGCTCGATCAAATCATAGGAGGGTTTATCACTGAGTTTGCGGTAGATACATCAATCAACTACAACAAGGCACAATGACACTTCCTCAAGGGGACGCGAGGTAAGTACATTAAATCTTTGAATACTTGGATTAAGATGCTACTGTGTGAAAAGTAGTTTATGTGAATAAATTGATTTTTGGGGCCACGGGGAGTGGGAGGATCTACAAAAATGGAACTAGTCAAGAATTAGAAAATAACCCTTGATTTCGCCTCGGTGGGAAAGCGAGGAAGAGCTTGTGAAAGTGTCTCTGAGAATCAAAATCAGACTGATAAGGCAGCGAATTCCGTGCATACCACCAGCACCTACACCTCCGCCAGTTGCATCATCGTCACCTCCATCTTTGCCCACACCACCTCTGCCATCACCACAGTTCCATATGGCGAGCGCAATACAATTGCTAGTATACAAAGGAGTAGGAAATTAAGATCTGGAAAAATTATGGTTCGTGGTAAAGGTTGTATGGGAAGCGCAAGGAGTCAAAAATGACAACATAAAAAGGCAAAACTGGTAAGCGCGTTGCAGGACCGCGCACTTACGTGGTATATTAAGTAATCTAATGACAATCCAAATGCAAGGATCATAGATATCCAAGCTGCATTGAACATGGAATTTAGAAGGCCAAAATCGGAGACACAGTCGATTATTGGGTTTAAGGAAATTGCGATGCTTCCAGGCAAGACCCCCTGGGAGCTGGATCAGAGACTGATGGGTATGATCCACGAAGCAAACATGACCTTGACAGATGGGCAACACTATGCATGGTTTGTAGTGTCACTAATGCTGCATCTAAGAATGGCGATCTCGCAGCAGAAGTCATCCACCCAGGCCGAAGCGTTGGAGATTGAAATGAGACTACACAAGACCCAAATACAAGATCCTGGCCTGGGAGTCCAACAAATCCACATGCAACTGAAGAATTTGTGTCTGGAAATGCAGAGTTTAAAACAGGACAGAACAACTCGCCCAGATGTGTGCAAGGGGGTATGGTTCATAAAATGCAAGGGACAAGGACATGGCAAGGACCAATATCCATTCTTCCCAAATTACTTGGTGGGAGGAGGGCCGATGCCATTGAGACCAGAGGCACAAGCAGGACTGAGTGCGGCGCCTGCATTATGGTGTGCAATTTGTCAGATAGTAGTAAAACATACTACGGATAATTGTCATCTATTACAAAAGTATACGCAGAGATCCCAACAATTGTTCTTTAATTTCTGTAGGTCGGTTGGCCATGATGATCGCACTTGCAGAAGCTATGAACTGATGATGTAATGGAACCCTAGATAAATGGTGCAGATGGGAACATGAGCCCTCGATAAAAATATAGGGATGGTGTGCACTGGATTTTAGGGGTGTGGACGAGGTCGAGGCAGAATGGGACCAGGAAGGGGTTTCAAACCGTTGATTTGTTACAATTATGGAGGGTTAGGGCATTATGCCCGTGATTGTACAAATCTAGCAAGAGAATCTTGTTTGCATTGTACCCAATTTGATCATGAGACGAGGACTACCCTACACTGATAATGAGGTTGCGCGATAAAGGAGTACTCCATCCTCACCTGACTCAGAACCTAAAAATGATGAGGTCTGAGCCGCGCGAAGAGGACCCAAATGTAAACATCGTGCTGTAAAGTGGTGTCACGATAGGAAATGACGAGGGAAAGGAGCCTGAAGAAAGTGCGTGGGTTCAGAAGGCTCCTTCAAAGGAACCTGAATTTGATTTGGAGCATGCGAAGGAGACATTCATGGAAGCTAAGAAGAGCTTCACAGAGGCCTCCACTTCAGGTAGTAAGGATCAACAAGAACCGGAGATGGATCCTTAAATGCTCACTGCCTTTCTGGAGACATGCATAAAGCTGCTGCATGACAGCAAAGTGGTGAAGGGACTGCAAGAACTTATCACTAGGTGCACGGGGTTAGAAGAACCGTGTGTAGTCGATAAGCTCAGAAAACATACATCGTGAATAGGAAGGGAGACAACATTGACTACGCAAATCAAGGAGTATGAAATGGATCAAGTAATTCTAGATCTAGGATCAAACGCAAATGTACTGCCAAAGTAGACATGGGATCGCATGGGTAGGCCCACATTGCAGTGGTCTCCTATTCATTTGCGAATGGCAAACCAATAAAAGATCCTACCCATGGGAAGATTGCAGGGAGTAATGGTGGATATTGAAGGTGTGAGAGTGCTTGCATATTTCAAAGTGATAGAGATTGGTGATGACAAAAATCCCTATCCAGTGCTACTAGGAATAGATTGGGACACTGATATGAACACAGTGATAAATCTGAAGAAGTGCAAAATGATTTCGAGAAAAAGTCACTGCGCGTAGTAGTGTCGCTAGACCCTACAGAAGGGGTGTGCTACATAGAACAGGTGCGCGACAATGATAATGATAACGATCTCAACTGTATATACAAGATAACTGTGTGAGAGAAGGATTGGGTGAATCCAACAGCAGATGGTAGGATTTTGTGTGAGCGCGAAAGCTCCTACACATTAGATTCATACGAGGAAATCGAACGATGGCATAACCGGTTACACTAGGTCACCACGCTAAACTGCAACATGATGATAAGGTCACTGCGATGTGTAGCAATATAGGGGAGGGATCTACCTATGTATGATGACTTGACCGAGGTGGATGAATTCCTGAACAAATTTGAAAGAGAAGTGCCAGAATAGTAGCAGTTCGATGGTTCGATGCTTTAAAATGGTCACTATGCGCTATGCCCGCAAGGTGGTGGGGTACACACCAGTAGAGTTTCGAGGACTGGCGTGAATGTAGAAAGATGATGTGCCTACGATTTGGGAAACCGTAGGTGTGATTAACAGACAAATATGACAATCGCAATGATCCACGTGCACACCTCACGAAATGGACCAAGGCCTACGGGGAAAAGCCGTAGCCTGAATGGGTGCATTTGTTCTATCATACCCTAGATTTCATACCCATGAATTGGAATACAGAGACAGAGCTCCGCCATGGTACGAGCGAATGGGATATCTTACGTGAGGTATTTCTATTAACATTCATGTTTTAATATCGTTGGTGGGATATAGTTGATGATGCGTTGCAAGTAGTAAAAGTAGCTATCTTCAAAATACCCCAGGAGCCAATGGAATTGCTTCGGCCGGAATGGGTGACACAGTTGAGCTACGCGCTAGAATGTTAGACTGTAAATTTTGAGGAGGAAGATGAGGATCCACAGAATATTAACATTCCAGAAATGGAAGGATGTCGCGACTTCCGAGGACCATTGATTGGCGATACCGACGTCACCGCGCAACTAAAAACGAAGTAGGTAAACATTGGGACAGACACGGAACCAAGGTATGCCATGCTCGAAGACTATTGGGATGATGCCATGGTCGATAAGGTTGCTGAATTACTCCGCGAGTACCTAGACTTATTCCCGACCAAGTTTATGGACTTAAAAGGGATCGTTGATGACTTAGAAATGATGAAGATCACTCTAAAACCCGATGCGAAGCCGGTTAAGCATAGGCCTTACCGCTTGAATCCAAAATATAAGGAAAGGGTCCGCGCAAATTTAGACAAAATGCTCGTCGCCAGAATTATTAAGCCCATGGAAGAATCTGAATCGGTCAATCCTACTGTAGTATAGGAGAAAAAGCAGAAGGGTGAAATAAGAATATGCGTGGACCTCAAAAAGCTAAACAACGCCTTTGTACATGAACCATTCCCGACACTCTTCATAGATGAGGTATTGGAAAATGTTGGTAGGCAAGAAGCATACTCATTCACGAATGGGTTTTTGGGGTACCACCAGATCAAGAACTCATCGGAGGACAGAAGAAAAATGACATTCACAATAGAATGGGGCTACTTTTAGTACACCATTATGCCGTTTGGATTGAAGAATGCACCAGCCATCTTTTTGCGCATCAATGTTGACACGTTCAAAGAATACACCCACAAATTCTTGGAGGTCTACTAGATGATTGGACTGTCTTCGGATTAGTTAAGAACCATGTAGTAGGTTTACGCCTACATGACAGTAAGTTTGAAAATTTTCTGGGAAAATTCAAGTTGCATTGGCTGGGACCATACTTAGTTAAGGAAGTCACAGATGGAGGCGCAGTCTAGCTCGTCAAACTAAATGGAGAACCCTTCCCAAGAAAAGTGAATGGCAGCCACTTGAAGCCTTACATAGGTGGGTCAGCTATTTGACTAACGGACATAAGCACAGTCTTCACGCTCGAGGGAGCCAGACAAAGGCGCACGACTATAAACATATACTAGTCAAGATGGATGGGAACAGTTCAATCACGAGAGCCTCAGCAGAGCGGAGGTAGCAGGTTTAGCAAGCAGCAGCTCATTGCGCTACGGACATCAGTACCGTCGGAGAACAATTGGAGGGACTCCGTGCCAAGATCGTCGTGCTGAAAGAGTGACTCGAGGATGAGTCACAATGTTTGTGTTGGGGGCCTGTTGGGCATGGAATCCCCCCACAACATGTTTTGGGGCTCAAAGCCCAAGTTTTGAGTTGATATTGTTGTAAATCTCTGCAAATTGTGGGCACAAAGTGTATGTTAAAGTGATAGGGTTGTCCACCCTAAGTTTTAAATGTAATGTCGGCCTACCCATTGTTCGAGGACCATGGGATTGTATAAATAGAGTGAGGCTCTAAGTTGTAAAGAGATTATCGAATAGAGAATGGACATGAAGGGTCTTAGACATCAAGTCATAGTGCGAAGGGTGTCTTGGGTTGTAGGGTAGGAAAATGCTCTGCAGCTGAGTGCACAGAGGCCTATTAGAGCCTGCAAATGAGTGCGTGGACCCCTGCAGCTGAGCGCACAGGGCATAATAGAGGCTGTAACTGAAGGAAGAGAATAATAAAGAGAAGTTTCATCTTAATTCTGTGTATCTATTCTTGGGTTATTGTCTGTTGGATATATACTGTTTATTTACTTCGCACACTTGTATGAATTGTGGATATTGTTAAGTATAACTGAAAGCATACAGATAAGCTAAGTTAATTAAATAATATTAGATTACTAGTAAGGACTTGAGTAATAACACTATTCAGCCCCTATGTAGGGTTGCACGAAGGCAACATCTCAGGTTGCGAGGTACGTGTAAGTGCGCATAGCGATGTGCGCAACCATGGACCACTTGCACTCATCATACATCTCCATGGTGCGAAAACCTGGTTCTAGCACCCTCCCATACTACTTTAGGTGAGACCTTAGTCTGTGCTCCATGGGTTGTTGCCCAAAGGGCCAATAGTACCAGGATTTGTTTGGCTAAATCACCTCTGAACCTAGATCAGGCCCCAACAAGACAACAGACTCGCACACCAAATGGTGTGAGGTTTATTTGGGACTTCATACTAGGGTGATCCCCTGAATGTTGGTGGGTCTAACACCATCAACAACTCTTAGCAACATGTTGATATTGAATGTAATCAAAATGTCATTCTAAGAGGTGAACCCTTAAAAACATGCATAAAAAAGTTAAAATTCTTACTGAATAGACATTGTTTAGATGTAGCACCACAAGTTGTGAATCAATTCTAACTACCACATGACAAATACCATGCGAAATGGAATCAGAACGAATTTTGATCACTATGGTATACTCAACAATATTATTAGTTGAGTGACCATTGCAAATTTCTTGCAAACTCACTAACTTATCATTGGGAGCATAGATTCCCCATGCTATGAAGGAAAGGTTCCATGTACTATGACTAGCAACATTAGCATAACCAACATATGGTTGAGGGAATGTCAACTTCTGGAAATCAAATGTAATCCAGGATAAGCATAGATGGTAGAAAACACTCAAGAAAACACACTACAAACAAACCAGAAAACCTATACAGTATGTATACAGTGAGTATGTAGAGAAATTCTAAACATAATATATTTTGAGGTACAACCCATTCTAGGGTTGCACCAAGTGAATTTAGTTAAACTCTATAAGCACATAGAACCCTTTCACAAGAAAAAGGTTAATGATATATGGAGCTGACCACATTGGTTCAAGTTTCCCAACTCCTAGTTTATCGACTTCCTAGTCATACAAATGGACAAAATCAGCTTCCGAAAAGGAATGAGGTTTAACATTTTGGTCATATTTTGCTTTGATAAAAAAAGTGTGAGTGTCATTAGCCATTATGGCATCATGTTGAGTTTCATCTATCCAAGATAAGTGGAAAAATAATTCTTCTTCAGCGGAGGTTGTAGGGAGAAGCTCAACAACTAGCTTTAAGTACAACATTACTCAATTGGAAGAAGAACTTCCAAACCATACACCAACTAAAAGGGTGTGGATCTAGTCACAGTTTGGACATATGTATGATATGCCCACAAGGTGGAAAAAAGAGTAGTAGCCCAATTCATTTTATGAATCCCTACCATGCGTTGAAGCATTGTTTTCAAAACCTTATTAATGGCTTCTACTTGACCATTGGTTTGTGTGTAGTAGGGAGTTAAGCTATCATGTTCAAAACTGAACTTGGAAGTTAGTTCATACATCATGTAAATGTGAAAATGTTTACCATGGTCTATAGTTATGGCTTCTGGAACACCAAATCGGGCAATAACGTGATTGAAAAGAAACAATGCAATAGTTTTGTCATTGTTGTCGTATGTAGGCATCGCTTCGTCCAATTTAGAAAAATAATCTATAGAAAAATTTATGGAACAATGACCCCTGACCGAGGAAGGGTTACAGGTCATGAATTTGATACCCCATTTGACAAAGGGTCAAACAACAACAACTTGATGCAAAGGAAGAAGTGGAGCACGAGCTTTTCAGTTATGGATATAACATGTGTGACACATTCAGACTCCTAAAATACAGCCTTGAATCATAATCGCCCAAATGTAATGGGCACATAATATTTTTTGGGTGGTGGCATAGCCAGACATATGTCTGTAGCATGCTCCAGCATGATAATCATTTAAATATTTCTCAGCCTCCTCATGAGTAAGGCACCATAAAAAAATTGTATCAACACCATGGCGGGAAAGAGTATCGCCAATTCTAATGTATTGGTGAGCTTGGTACCAAATTTTATGGTGATCAGAATGAGTGATATTACACTAGAAAGTTTGGGTTTGGAGATAAATGATGATATATCCATACCAGGGATCAGAAGGATTGATGAGAAATAATGTTTCATCATGAATGAAATCATCATTTGTTGATTTTTCCGTAGAGGAGGGAAGGTCATAGATCATCTCAATAAAGACTAAATATTTATTAGACTTTGAGTTGATGAATTTGAAATAAAACTCTTGGAGGATAACAATCCATTTCGAGTATTCCCCCCCTAGAAATTGACATGAAAATATATAGGTCATAGGGTTGCAATCAGAAACCATGAGTGTCTTGTGAAACGAAATATAGTGGAGAAATCTCTCAATAGCTTGGAAAAATGCCAAAGCTCACTTTTCAACATGGGAGTACTTGGCTTTAGTATCAGTCAGATTACAGATCAAGTAATAAATAGGGTTCTCGTCTCCTACAACATTTTCTTGTACTAATCTCGTAGCGATAGTGATAATAGCCACATCAATATGCAGTAAATGATATCATTGGTAGTCAAGGGGATATAGTATCGATGCTTGGGCTAATACCATTTTCAAAGCATCAAAATCATTTTGAGTGGTATCATCCCAATGAAATGGAACTCTCTTCTTTAGTAAACAAGTAAATCCTCTAGTAAGCTCTACATAGTTAGGGACAAATATTTGTAGAAAGTTAGCCTTCCCTTCCAGGAACTATAACTGAACAAGGAAATTCGGGGCTGGAAAATCGAGGATTACTTGAAATTTCAAGGGATCAACGTGGATTCTTTGTTTGGACACAATAAATCCTAGAAGTCAACTAGATTGAGCACAAAAGGCAAATTTATGTTGATTTAATCAGATATTATAGTGTCGACATCATACGAAGATGGATCTGAGATGCATTTTATGGTCCTTATGAATGTTAGAATGGGCAAGAAAATCATCAAGGTATGGCTACATAGTATTCTTAATATCATGAAGAGCAGAATTCATTTCCCATTGGAAATTTTCTAGTACATTCTTAAGACCAAAAGGAATTTTACGATATGTACCCCATGGATAAATGAACACAGTATTATGTTTTTCATATGAAAGTATGTTGACTTGATTATAGCAATGGAAGCCATCCATAAATTATAAAATTTCACTTTTGACACAATCATCAACAATTTGGTCAACAAAAGGGTTTTAGTAGCTGTCCTTGGGACAAGCTCTATTAATATCTCGATAATCAACACATACATGGATCGTACCTTGGTTCTTCATTGCAGGAACAATACTCAAGGCCAATTGGTTATACGAACAGGATAAATAAAACCAACATGAAAAATATTTTCAACTTCTCGTTTGATTGCGACGACATTCTTAGGGTGAACCAAACACAAATGTTGCCTAAATGCCTTGGCATCCAAATATGTTTTAATTTCGTGCACCAAAATATTGGGATCAATGTCTTACATTTCTTCATGTGTCTAAGCAAACACGTCATGAAATTATTGAAAATGTTCCTTATAAATCTTAATCTCTTATGGAGAGCAAGATGCATCAATATTGACATTGTCAACAATCCCAGGCTTAACTGAAATGTCAACGGGAATAGTGTCCTCAATATTTTCCAGGTTTTTCTTTGAATTCACCTCATAAACAAAGATGGGATTTTGAGGTTCCTTAGTAAACTTGGGGGAGAAATAGTATTCAAAATTACTCTTAAGAGTGTTAGTTTGAGGCAAGAAATATGGATGATTATCACTGCTCTCCCAGGGTTTCTCATCTGACATCATGATCTCCATGATTCTTTCATCAATGGGAAAGGTGTCATCAAAAGGATTATATTGTGAAACTAAAACTGAATCAGGAGAGGAATAATCAACCAATCTTACTCAAATGTTTTTTTTGGAATTTTTCGAACAAGCTAGGTTAATAGCTTCATAGGATAACATAATGGGGTTGAATGGAATATGATCACCAAAAGATTCAATGTTGTAACTGTCAGGGACTATCCATGGATCACATGGAATAGTACTAGATGAAACTATGTTGATCAAAGAAACCATAGGGGGGATGTCAGTAGGAGGAAGGGTGAAGGTTCCTATCAAGGATGAGTCTTTTGATAATCCTACTCGAACATTTTCAAAATGGAGTGGGAGATTTCCCACAAGAGGTATGTTTCAAATAGTTTGGGAATCAACGGAAGAAAAAGGCAAGATGATTAATGGCCATGATTCCCCCTAGTTAGGAAAATAAATCGTCTAAAAATAGGGTAAGACTACATATTCCATAGTGTAAAACCAAACATGTGCCAATAAAATGTTGTAATCTAACTATCCGTCAATGAATTCAACTTATACTGACACTATTTTACTACCTAACTCTATTGGAAAGGAATTAATATGTGATCGATCGTACGTAAATGTAACTCAGTATTCAAACGACTATTCAAAGTTCCTATAGCTCTTCGTAAAGCTTGGTGAGAAACTTGTTGTCGGATCTGGTCAAATGCTCTTTGTTGTTCGGAGTAAATCGTCTCATTCTTGGGATCCTCTAATTGTTTAAAATTCTCAGAAGCAGTATTGAGGAGATCCTCTTTCTCTCGTTCTACTTGGGAGTTTCCATTTACCTGGATTTTGTCCACTATCATTTCCACGTTCCTTAAGCAAGCCCGAGCTTTCTTGAGCTGATCGATAGCTCCTTTACATAGTTCTTCCAAATTCCGAATAGTCTCCAATATTTTCTGTTTACGGTTATCTAATAGATTACTTAATGAAATTAGATTATCTATTCACAAATTTCACGAATTCATAATCTCTTCCCAAACTGAACACGAATTTTTCGATTCATTCGAATCTCCTGCTCAGTTCTTTTTTATTCCCCAGGAACGTATACGTTCCCTTCACACCAAACTTTCCCTTTCCGTTCCATTTACGGAAGATTAGAATCAATTTATAAAAGACCGAGATCTCCGAAGAGCTCTTCCAGCAAAAGGGATTTGCAATTATCAAGAAAGTTTTATGTTGTTTTTGTTTCCCCTTTTCTCTCCTCTTCTTCCCTCATGAAAATTGAATCATTCCATTCAATCAATTAATTTGTGCCTCCTCCTTTTTGTTCTATCGAATAAATTCCCTTCTGTTTAGGTCATCAGTTCAGCATTGGAACTAAAATTGGATGGGAGATTGGGACTATTTTTCAGTAAATAGATCAAATTATTCCATTGATATGAATGTTATATATCGGATCAATCTCCAACTATGCCTTTGAATCCATCTCATCTTGACACAGCGGTGGAAAGAATACCCAGTTAGTTGTCATTAGACTTCAAACAGTTCAGCTTTAACCATTCTAGTGGTCCTCCCTCATTGGTTGTTATAAACTAAGAGTTCATTTCCCAATCAATTACGAAATGCTATAGTTCTTCGCTATTCCCCATTCGAAAGTAATTCGTTGAGATTATGCACTTTTCTATCTCCAAAGTGCAGCTGGTTGGGCCCAGCCATATTATTCGAATGTACAACTTGCACACACTCCCTTTCTAAAATAGATCAGTACACTAAGCACCACACTTGAATTTGTTATATTTGTTTCTAAAATATTGGTATTTGATCCGAAACCCCCAGCGGAAGGCCAATAACTCAAGGAAATGAAAGGATCAATTACATTTTTCATACGCTCTCCCCTCATAGATAAGGATATGTTCTACAGAATTTTGTTATTTTCTTATTTGATCCTATCTAGTTCTGGATAATAATATTTGGGATACTTAACTTAGTCCCAGGTCTTTTATAAGGATAAAAAGAATTTGCTTGCCCTATCCACTCCCTTCCCTGCCGCACGCGTCATGAATCTTTCCGACCGAAGTATAGTTATAGGAAGAATAATTCATTTGCTAATTATTCAGATCAGCCTCTCCTGCAGTTTAACAAGTAAATTATTGGAGAAATACTAATGTAATGACGAGGTGTAGGGATCTTTTTTTTCAGGATTAAACAAAGGGATTCGCAAATAGAAGCGCTAGGGCCACAACTAGTCCATAAATAGTTAAAGCTTCCATAAAAGCTAAACTTAGCAGTAAGGTACCTCGTATTTTACCTTCTGCTTCTGGTTGTCTCGCAATACCTTCTACAGCTTGGCCCGCAGCAGTGCCCTGGCCAACGCCAGGTCCAATGGAAGCAAGCCCTACAGATAATCCAGCAGCAATAACGGAAGCAGCAGAAATTAAGGGATCCATGGTAATCTCCTCTTACTAAGGTTGGGAAATAGTTGATAATACGACAGTTTCATCTATTGAGTGTTCACCAATGGTAAAATTATGGAACGATTTCTTCCGAACAACTAAGAACAAAAATATTTATTGATGATATCAAAGTGATAATATCAACGAATAGGGTATCCCTTATGCAAATATTTCATCATAAAAAGATTTATTCTTCATAATATTCAAAATAAAGATTCCATTTTATTGGGCATATGAATTCTTATAACGGAGAGAGAATAGACTGCGTAAGAGCCTATAAGTCATTATATATCACATCTATAGATGTGATATTAATCCATATAATCTATAAGGCTTATAATCAATATAAATGGATTAATATATGAAACGAACTATATACAAAGTAAACACGTTCGAAAAAATCCTCCCCTTAATGGGAACAAAAATTTAATCGTTCTATGTCGGTACATTCTTTACTCAAACAACTCCGATTAGTGAACCTGTTCGATCCTATTATCATATTTCTATACAAATGGACCAATCAGATCCACTCTATCTGGAGATCTAATGGACAGAAGTAGTTAACTGATCTTAAATCTTGTTACCAAGCTCTTTTTACTAAGAAATATGATTTGCTTCTACCATACATATCAAGTCATGCGTTGGTACGATACTTAGAAAATATTCTGTCTGATTGGACAGTGATTTAATGATGACCCTCCATGGATTCACCTATATAAGCTGCAGCTAGAGTTGCAAAGATCAGAGCTTGAATACCACTCGTAAATAATCCCAGGAACATTACAGGTATAGGAACTATTAAAGGTACCGGAGAAACAAGAACAGCAACTACCAATTCGTCAGCTAATATATTTCCAAAAAGTCGAAAACTAAGTGATAAAGGTTTTGTAAAATCTTCTAAGATGTTAATTGGTAAAAGTATTGGGGTTGGTTGAATATATTTACCAAAATAACCTAACCCCTTCTTTGTAAGACCTGCATAGAAATATGCTACTGACGTAAGTAAAGCTAGAGCAACCGTAGTATTAATATCATTTGTAGGTGCGGCTAACTCCCCCTGAGGTAATTTTAGAATTCCCCAAGGAAGAAGAGCACCTGACCAGTTAGAAACAAAGATAAATAGAAACATAGTTCCAATAAAGGGAACCCAGGGACCATATTCTTCCTCCCCAATCTGAGTTCTGGTCAAGTCCTGAAAAAATTCGAGAATATATTCAACAAAATTTTGACCACCGGTAGGAATGGTTTGTGGATCTCGAACAACTATGGTAGCTGAACCTAATAAGACAGCAATTACAACCCAAGAAGTTAGAAGTACCTATCCATGAACTTGAAACCCCCCTATTTTCCAATAAAAATGTTGACCCACCTCCACACCGGATATCTCATAGATATGATTCAGTGTGCTAATAGGAGATCATACAATATCCATATCCATATTACCCCCTTGTAAATATGAACTTAAAGAAGAAAATAAATTATTTTTGTCAAATGAGAGATTCCTCAATTACTTCACTCTCATCAGAATTTTTGATGTCACAAGATAATAAAAAGGGTATTCCATTAAGAATATTTTTCAATTTGGAGCAGCCAACCAAATCAATAAATGAAATTCCCTCTTATGAGATCTTGGATGGAATAGCAGCCAACTCAGTAAATCCTCAGGTCCTCCCCCCCCGTTTTTTTTATTTTTTTTTTTTACTTTCTATTAGCCCTTCATATAGCTATAATGACCTTAATGCCCTTCCTTCGCAAATTGCTGACGTTAATCTGTTCAGGATCAATTGGATTGAAGCTACACCATCATCATTGGTTGGAATTTGGATATCCACGAGATCTAGATCACAATCTGTATCAACCAAGAAAATTGTCGGAATACCCAAAGTTCTACATTCCCCAAGAGCAATGGATTCTTCTCGTTGATTGGTAATTATAGCAATATCGGGTAAGCTTGTCATATATCTAATCCCACCTAGATATTTCTGCAATTGGTCTAATTGTCTCTTGAGCATAGCTGCTTCTTTTTTTGGAAGTTGATTGAATCGTCCCGTATCTTGTTCTTTTTTTAAATCCTTGAACTTCTGAAGTCTCGTCTCTGTAGTAGACCAATTAGTTAACATACCACCAAGCCATTTTCTATTTACATAATGACATCGAGCTTCTGTAGCAGCTGATGCTACTAAATCAGTTGCTTGATATTTCGTACCGACTATCAGGAATTGTTTTCCTCTACTTGCTATATCAAACAACAAATCACAAGCTTCTGATAAAGAACGAGCAGTTTTAACCAGATTTATAATATGAGTATCTTTATGCTCTGTAAAAATGTAAGGTGCCATATTAGGGTTCCATTTCCTAGTTTTGTGCCCTAAATGAACTCTTGCTTCCATCATCTCTTCCAAATCAATGTTCCAATATCTTCTGCTCATTCTCGTTCGCTTTCCTCCCCAAAATAGCGAAATAAAATGTATCGTAATATCTAATTATTCCAACGGAATCAATTACATCTCAAAGATTGCCTGTCTGTCTAGTACGTGATAGAAACGTTCTCACTCATAGAATATTTGATATTCTTCCTATTATAGAAGAGATATTCATGAACATAACAAGAAATCTATTTCTCAAGACTATTTCTCAAGACTATTTTAATTGCTGTTTTAATATATTGTGATATTTGTAAGAATTGTCTTGAAAGGAAAAAAAATCTACTTTGTCATGATGAAATAAAATGTCCTTCACTTTGTTGCTAAATAGATTCCTATTCCCTATTCTTGGATCTATTCCGTTTCGTTTCCCTGAACGGTGAATATGTTGCCCAGTACCGGCAGGTATCATCCCCCCGAGAATAACATTTTCCTTCAAGCCTTTCAACCAATCGATGCGACCTTGTAGAGCAGCTTTAGCTAAGACCCGAGCAGTTTCTTGGAAACTCGCTTCGGATATAAAACTTTGAGTATTCAGAGATGCCCTTGTTATTCCTAATAACATGGTTTGATAGTAGATTGCCTCTTCCAGAGCACGATCCATTCTCTGTGCTCGTGATAATACAATGAGTTCCCCCGATGAAAAAACATTAGCCATTCCATCTTCTGAAATTAAGACTTTTGATGTCATTTGGCGTACAATAACCTCTATATGATTATCACCAATTCGTACCTCTTGGGATCGGTAAAATTTTTGAATCTGATTGACCAAATGAATCTGACTTTGTTCCATAGTTATCCTAGCGCTTATGAATAACCCCCAAAGACTTCCAAGAAATCTTGTCATATCTCCGGTCCAATTTTCAAAACTTTCTTTCAGATTCATCGATATTGAATTATTCAAACGGGCTTCTGACAATTGTTCAACTTTAGGAAGACCTTGAATTATATCACTAGATTTGAACCTTTCATATATCAATGTTATCAATGTATCTCCTTTGTCAAGAATTTCTCCATAATGACTATGGACAGTCGCTTTTCGAGTAGCCAAATAAGGTTTAGCTGATCTAATGACTAAAGATTCCTCATCAACTGCTATAATTTGACCAGATTCGGGGAGTGGTTCATCCTCGGATATCCATACACTTTCAGGAATCAATTGTCCAAGACTAACTACTGGAAATGTTTTTTCGCAGAATTCGGATTTGGATGAGGAAGAGCACCAATTTGGACCCAATAGATTGGAAATGATGTTCCTGCACGGATCTAAATGATAAATTATCATATTTTCGTCCATGAAATAATATTTAGGTACTTGGAAAGTATTGAAAGAATTGTGGAAAATGGAATGTTTCTTTGATAATACTTTTTTATAAGTTAGAAAATGGGAGGATGGAAAACGGTTGGTTATACTATGTAAATTACCCAAGAGACCTGAAAATTCAATGATTTTTCTCATAGGATCCTTTCTATTTGATTGATTTCCCGTATCATAACATTTAGAATCATTGAATAGAACGATTCGAAAATAGTTGGATGGTGATAGAACCATAAAAGATCCACTGTCTTCTTCCCCATTAGATAATGAACAAATAGTTCCTTGATGCTTACTAATTAATTGACTCGCCCCATTGGAAGATAAAAGATTAGTGTGGTCCAAATTGTTATGGAACATCAAATTTGGACTTGTTTTATTGTCCCTTCTCCCGATGAAAAAAGGGGGGTATTTCATCAAGCTAATTTGAACCATATTGTTAACGATCTTATTTGTTCTTACTGAAATAAGAGAAACATAAGCCTCAGATTCTATAGAATCTATTTGCTCCCAATCAAATCCTATACAAGTTCGAACCAATGGAATACTTATATCACTCATTACTTGGATTCGTTCACCGTCTTCATACGAAATAGAATAGCTAATTTGAATCTGCAAGTTGTCCCCTTCCCTCGATAAATCTAGGGAAAGCTATGTTGTCATATTCGACCCATCACGTATTCCATGTTCTACGTTAGAATATCCAAAAATGGAATTTCTCTGTAGAATACCACTTTTGGGTATTCTAAGAATCGCATGAGGACAAGGTATTATTCTTTTTTCCCATTCTTTATCACACTGCAATGAGACGATGAATCGATTCATTTGCTTTTTCCCCTTAATATTGTAATTATTAGGGTAAAAGACATAAATAGAGTCTCGATGCTTGTTGGATATGGTCTGATCAGTTTCAGTTTCTGAATAACTGAAGATTTGTTCTTCCTTCTCATAGCAATTTGAGTCACCTGATCTATGTTCCACTTAATCCACGTAAGAATCGGAAAGTGATTGATGTTTGGCAACAAAAGGTTGAACATATACTTGATCCTGATACTTATGAAATGGAAAGGGTACTACACGGGATCTGTATATACCTCCCGATAATATCCATAGATAACCCGTCCTGAGTATAGGATGAAAATTACCCTGTACATATTCAGGTGCATGACACACATTGGTACTCCAGTGCATTTCTCCTTCTAAGTCAGAATATATATTTTTGCGAACTTTTTCCTTGAAGGAAGATGTTCTAGCACGAACCTCGGCAATAAGTTGTTCTGATTCCACATATTGATCATTCTGAACCGAAAGCAAACTTTGTGGCGGAATGGTTAAGTTCTGTACTTGATCCTAACCATCAATAGTAATGGATAAGTTATTATGACATAGATAAGCAGGATGTCCATTACGTGTACGTGTGGGATAAACCAAATTTTCATTGAATTCAATCATTCCATTGGAAGGGGCTCGTATATGTTCTGCAATATCACCAGTAAATACCCCCCCGGTATGAAAAGTCCTTAGTGTTATTTGAGTTCCTGGTTCTCCAATGGATTGGCCCACAATAATACCTACTGCTTCTCCTAATTCAATCAAGTGACTATGAGTAGTACTCCGACCATAACATAATTGACAAATCCGAGATATACTCTTGCAAGTAAAGGGGGTTCGTATATATATATTGGTTGTGTTCGAAGGTTTATTAATTGATTGGCAAGTCCAACTCCAATATCCTGATTGCGCGTGGCAATGCATCTCCTATTTATATATAAACCGTCTTCTAGCACACGGCCAATCAGTATTTGTGTTCGTACAACAATTTCATTTCTGTCCCTCTCTCGACCTCGAATGGGACTTACGAAAATACCTTGGAAAGTGCCACAATCTGTTCTACGTACTACAATGTGTTGAACTACTTCAACGAGTCTACGTGTGAGGTATCCAGCATCTGCTGTTCGTACAGCAGTATCCACAACTCCTTTACGAGCCCCATAATAGGAAATAATATATTCCGTTAAAGAGAGCCCTTCACGTAAATTTCGTCGAATGGGTAGATCGATGATTTTTCCTTGAGGATCTGACATTAATCCTCTCATACCTACTAATTGGTAAACATGAGATGTACTTCCCCTAGTTCCTGAGAAGGACATCACATGTACTGGATTTAAGGGATCAGTCATGCTAAAATTCGGATTCATTTCTTTTCTCAAATATTCATTGGTAGCATACCATATCTCAATCGATTGACATAATTTTTCCACTGCGTGTACATTCCATAATGATTCTGTTTCTCCGAAACAGAACCTTGTTGCTCCGCATCTTGGACGAGCCATCCTTTGGAAGATGCTGTTAAAAGATCATCAATTCATAATGAAATAGTTGTATCGGTAGCTTGTTGAAAACTCGAAGTCTTGAGTTGATCCAAGATATGTGATGTATATGTCATTCCGAAGTGATCTATTAATATGCTAATAAGCTTTTTAATGGCAGTTTTATCCATCACTTTATTATAAAAGGGCAAATTATCAAAGGGCAATCTAGTTCGTTCCTTCATAAGGAAAAATCTCCATATTTTCATGAGCAAGATTAAGCAATGGGTTCAAGCTGGTTATTCGAAGGCTTCCTCGATCTCTATATCCGCACTAATGAAAAAATCATAAGATCAATAACATTAGATCCTGAGAGCTGTTAGTGATTTATTTGGGTGTTCAGAACAGGCAAACCCTTGTATGGCTTCTTTCATTTCTCGATTGAAACGAGTACGACCAACAGTTGTTCGAATGTATATATTAAGGATTTCTCCCATTCTACCTTTTCTTATTCGATAATGTTCATCGATTTCGTGGAAAGTACCCAAAGATTCGTATTGAACTTCGATAGGGGCTTCTTGGTTTACTGAGGTAATGATACGTAAATCCACTTCCCCCCACCGGAGCCATAAGGGGCTGTATAAGTCAATTCGTTTCTGTCGGTAAGCTCTGAGCACATCATCATAACTATAAAAGGAAGGTTTCTTACAAGAAAAGCTTTTATTTTCCGAGTGATACGGATGGTACCTATTCCCATAAATACCTTGACTATTTTGGACCATTGATATATAAAGTCCAAGAAGGATATCCTGAGTCGGTATAGAAATAGGATCCCCGATAGCTGGAGACAAAAGATTTGTCTCAGAAAACATGAGTAAACGAGCTTCTGCTCTAGCTTCCAGAGATAAAGGTACATGGACAGCCATCTGATCTCCGTCAAAGTCTGCATTAAATCCCCCACAAACCGATGGATGTAAACGAATGGCACGTCCTTCTACTAAAATAGGTTGAAATGCTTGTATTCCCAATTTGTGTAAGGTAGGTGCTCGATTCAACAATATGGGATGTCCTTGCATAACCTCTTGAAGTACTTCCCATACAATGGGTCCCTTATCTCGAATCATACTTTTAGCAGTTCTTAGGTTGGGAGCAATATGTCGTCCGATGAGACTACGAATTAAAAATGCTTGAAAAAGCTCTATTGTTATTTCTGAGGGTAATCCACATTGGTACAATGATAGAAAGGGACCCACCACAATAACGCAACGACCTGAATAATCAACTCGTTTGCCTAGTAAATTTTCACGAAATCTTCCCTCTTTGCCTTCGATCACATCTGAGAACAATTTATAAGGCCTATTATGACTATCTCTCATTGGTTGTCTGCAGATACCATTATCGAGAAGTGCATCTACGGCTTCCTGGATCAATATTGTTTGATAAATAACAAATGACTCAGATCCACTTCTTGCTAATAAATTTGTAAGAGTATTATTCCGATTGATAACTCTTCGATAAAGTTCATTTAGATCTGACGAGGTAATAAGTCCACCTTCACCTAATTGAACGATTGGCCTCGGTTCGGGAGGAAGAACTGGTAATAGGCATGAGACCATCCATTTTGGTTCTATATTTGTTCGGAGAAAATGTTTAGCCAATTTCATGCGTCCAACCAGAAAATCCTTTCTTCTTCTAATTCTTTCATCCTCCCATCTATCCACAGTAGATTCTTGGTTCTCTTCCAATCTATTCCATTTCAATTCCACCAAGTTCTTCCATTCCATATGTGAACGATCTATAATCATTTGCAGATCCAGACCCATTAGTTGTTTCCCGATAGCATCTCCCCCAGTAGCTATTTCTCTCTCTTTAAATGTTCCAGAACGCCGAGGAAAGAGGTAATAAGGACGTGCAGAGAGGTAATGAGGAATAATCTCTCTCCAGGATTGAATCTCATAATCGAATGTGCCCCGTGATCTCAATAAAGTTGGTTTGTTAGCTATGGGCCTAGCAAGAAAAAGATTTGGATAGGTTATTCTAAGATTTCCCCCCGTTCAGGATCGGACGTGAAAGTTTCCTCTCATCCGGCTCAAGTAACTAAAAAAAAGGATGCAAAAACTCTTTTTCGCTCTGAAGAGAGATCGCTACTCTCTGCTCAAGTTCCAAGTGAAATTGAGTATTCTTTATGTTATGATTCTACAACATAGATATGGAATTAATGAGCAGTCTCCTCCCTTTCGAACAATCCTTTTCTTCTTGAAAGACCTTCAATTAGGGATTTACTTGTCTTTATCTCGTTCCATTTGATCCTTTAGGTTCCTGCTTGCTTTGCTTTACTTCGATGGTTACAATACTATTGATCGAAGCATATGTGCGATGAATAGACTCCTATAGCCATATCTTCAGTCCGGAATACCTCTATTCAGGGCTAACCCAAATAAAAGAGAATGAATTTCAAATTCCATTATCTGAAAGAAGTGTTTTCACGAAGTTCAATTAGCAATTTGATACATAATATCTAAACCCTGGACTAATTCCTCTTTCTCAGCATCTTGAAAAGATGCTTATAATTCTGAGCTTCATGCTACTCCTCTGGAGGGTCATGTCAGAGCTAAAGGCATCCCAATGAGATTTAATAGGATGACAGTTCCTGATTACGGATCTGTATTATCGGAACTTGTGATCAAGTCACACATCACAGTATACTGGACCTTCTAATTCTTTCCGAGTTTTAGCTAATAGATTCGCAATATAGCTGGGAAGGCGTTTCAAATACCATACATGAACCACCGGACATGCCAGTTTAATGTATCCCATTTGATATCTTCGAATTCGAGAATCAACGAATTCAACTCCACATTGTGTGCAAAATTTTGCATCTATCTTCTCATTTCCAATCCCTGGAGAATTTCCACAAGAACAAACTCTACTTTTGATAGGTCCAAAGATTCTTTCACAAAACGATCCATCTCTTTCTGGTTTATTAGTTTCATAATGTAGAGTATGAGGTTTAGTCACCTGTCCAACTATCTCACCATTAGGTAAAATTTTTTCGGACCAATCACAAATCTGTTCGGGAGAAGCTAATCCAATTTGAAGTTGTTGATGTTTATTCTGGTCAATAATAAAAGATCTCAATTTATTGTGATCAAACTTCCTCTCTATCTATCTGAAATTTTTTCTCAGATGTAATAGCATGATTCAATTCTAGAGCTAAAGATCATAATTCTCGAATGAGCAATCGGAAAGATTCTGGAGCAGTGTCAGGTTTAGGTATTGGCCCTCCAGTGATAATGGCACCAAGTACTTCATTACGAGTTCTCATATGGTCAGATTTGAGAGTAAGCATCTCTTGTAAAATATAAGCAACACCAAAACCTTCTAGAGCCCAAACTTCCATTTCTCCTATTCGTTGCCCCCCTCGTTTGGATTTTCCTCTAAGAGGTTGTTGTGTAACCCGTGCATAAGGTCCACTCGAACGTGCATGTATTTTCTCATCAACTTGATGACTCAATTTCGACATATAAGCTTTTCCTATTGTAACAGGTTGTTCAAAAACATCTCCTATTCTTCCATCAATTAATCTATGTTTTCCAGGATGATCTGGTTCAAATACCCATGGATTAGCTGTTTGCTCACTAGCTTTGTAAAGTTGAGGAAACACTAGTTTTCTCGAAGCTTCTCGCTCGTATTTTTCGTCAAAAGGTGTTATTCTATAATGTTTCTTCATCGGGTTTCCTGCTAAACCGGGTAAACATTCAAAGATCTGTCCTACATTCATTCGTGAAGGTACCCCTAATGGATTCAATACCATATCAACTGGTATTCCATTTTGCAAATAGGGCATATCTTGTCTGGGCAAAACTATTGAAATAATACCTTTATTACCATGCCTTCCAGCTACTTTATCACCCACTTGTATCTTACGTTTTTGTGATATATATACGTGTACTGTTTCTGCATTATCACTGGAATCATCTACTCTATTGATCCATCTCACGTCGATAACTCGACCCCTTCCACCTATAGGTGCTCTAAGACAATTTTCTCTCGCAGTGGATACCTCAATACCAAATATGGTTTCTAATAATATTCCTTCTAGGGTACATAATGATTCTTTTATTGTTTGAGGCGTTAATTTACCTACCAAAACATCACCTATTTCTATCCAAGATCCTAGCATTACAACCATTTTCGTCCAAATGACGAAGTGAATGAGCATCTAAATGAGGTATTTCTCTAGTGATTCTTTCAGGACCCTGGCTTGCCATACTTTCAATCTTGTATCTTACGATATGGAAAGAGGTATAAATATCTTCATATACCAGACGTTCACTAATGAGTATTGCGTCTTCGAAATTGTATCCTTCCCATGGCATATAAGCTACTAAAACGTTTTTTCCCAAAGATAGTTCTCCGCCTACAGTAGTCGCACCATCCGCCAGAATTTGTCCCTTCTTTACACATTCCCCTTGATGAATTTGAGGTTTTTGATGCGTACAAGTATTGGTATTAGAACGTTGATATATAACCGATTATGTTAGTACAGTGTCTCCATTAACCGATGAAGTTATATTTACAACATCGACATACTCGATCCTTCCCTCTTGTGTAGCTATAGCTACACTTCCTGAATCTAGAGCTGCTTGACCTTCCAACCCAGTTCTGACAATGCACTTCTCGGGTCGAAAAAGTGGAACTGCTTGACACTGCATATTAGAACCCATTAGAGCACGATTCGCATCATTATGTTCGAGAAAAGGAATAAGGGAAACTCCAACGGAAAAATATTGGAAAGGAAAAATACTTCTGAAATGGATTTGTTCCCATGCAATAACTATAAATTCTTGTCGGTATCGAGCTGGAGTAATTTGTTCCTCTTGAATTCCTTGATTTAACGCCAAAGAATTTCCCGTAGCTATCCGATAGTATTCATCCTCATCTTCTCCCGGTAGTAGATAAACCATATGTTCTTCTCTCGATCTCTCGGAGATCTTATAGAATGGACTTTGTAAAGAACCACAATCACCAATATTTGCATGAATAGATAATGATGCAACAAGTCCAGCATTCATTCCTTCGGACGTATCGATTGGAAAAATACGCCCATAATAACTGGGATGAATATCCCGTGTCCGAAAACTAGCAGTTCGCCCTGTTAAGCCCCCAGGACCTAAATGGCTCAATTTTCGCCCATGAGCTATTTCCGTCAATGGATTAGTTTGATCCAAAAATTGGGATAAGGGGTGTGAACCAAAAAAATCTTGAAAAGTGTTTTTTAATAGAGTAGAAGTGACCAAGTTCTGAGGAGTTGATCTGCGCTTGGTTGCTTTGTGTATAGTTCTTTTAACTGCATCTTCTAAACGACCTAGAGCTAATCTGAATTGATTCTGTAATAAATCTGCTACAGAACGAATCCATCGATTTCTGACGTGATCTATATCATCGAGTGTACCCATTCCAAATTTCACCCCGATAAGGTAATCCACAGCAGCCAATACATCTTGTGGTAATGAAAAAATCTCGTTCTCGGGTATATCAAGGTTCAGTTTTTGGTTCAGATTTCGTCGACCAATCTTTCCCAATTCACATCTTTTTCGGAAAAATTTTTCTTGCAATTCTTTACATAGAGACTCGGAAAATACCAAATCGCCACTTATACAGTAGAGTTTTTTATAAAACTCCAGAATGGCTTTTTCCCTCGACCATAGATATTCCTCCCGCTCCCACCTCTCCTTCTTCTTCAATAAAAATAAAAATCTTTCGGGATAGCGAGTATTGTCCAGAATCTCTTCGAGATTTAAACCCATAGCTGATAATAGAACTGGAATAGATATTTTTTGTTTTCTGCTTACACGAGCCCATATCCTTTCTCCCACATCGATCTCTAATTTCGATCTTCTTCCCCAATCTGAAATCAGAGTGCCAGTATATATATAATTAATTCTATTATGGTCTAATTCCGAATGGTAATAAATACCAGGACTTAGTAATATTTGATTAACTACAACTCTGTAAATCCCATTTACTACAAATGTTCCATGGGAATTCATTAAAGGAATATTTCCGAGAAATACAGTTTGTTTCTGTATCTTCCTACTATTCCTCCGAATCGATCTTGCTGGTACATATAATTCAGAGTAATATGTAAGGGACTGATATACATCATCTCTCTCTTTGATGAAAGGTTCTGCTAATTCATATTCATTACCAAAAAGCCTGAATTCAATTTCTTTATCTATATCCTCAATTTTTGGAAAATTATGAAGTTCTTCCATCAAGCCCTGATCGATAAAACGAAAAAATCCTTCAAATTGTATCTTACCAAATTCAGGGATTGTAAACGCTCCCTCATTTTCATCTAATCGCATTGGAAGTTTCCCATCTGTAGAAAAATCTATTAAATTATTCCCGATTGATCTATATGGATCAATCCTACAAAAAAGATTCGGATGTATATTCAGTCTTCACTATATCCCATGAAATTCTACCCGTATCCAGATATACTTCCAATTAAAAAAAAAAAAAGGATAAGGAAGAGGTACTTTGATACTTTCTTCCAACCACGTGAAATGGAGCTATGAATGAATGAATCAAACCATTCTTAAATGTTAATCTCACTTAGAAAATTTCCTAATGAAAATAGTCAGATCGAAAGAAAGACGGAGAACAAATTAGATCCATTTCCTTTATGGTTGACTTTAGCATACATCTCATACTATACTTAAAGGACGGACGAATGACTTGAAAGGACAAAAGATTCGATCTGTCCATGGGATTCCCATATCTCGGCGACATAGCCAAGCGGTAAGGCAGAGGACTGCAAATCCTCCATCCCCAGTTCGAATCCGGGTGTCACCTTGTTGAGGTAAGTAAATGGAAGGAAAAGTCTGTATTTCCATTATAGAACCTCTGGAGACATATTGGTACATATTACCAATATAGATAGTGAGTTACGTACATTTGATCCCGATTCCGTCGTGAATGTACGACCCTCGAGTTAGTTATAGTAACTTGTTGGTCAATGAACAAATGGATTTATTGATCTCTCATATCAGCTCGAACGTCAGTAACGTTCAGAATGCAAAGGTGGACCATTCATTTCAACTTCAACTTTGCACTATGGTTAATAGTTCCCTTATCATCTCGATGATGAAATCATTATTTTTTAGAGAACATGATCCGTATGGATATAGTCGGTATAACTTGGGCTGCTTTAATGGTAGTTTTTACATTTTCCCTTTCACTCGTAGTATGGGGGAGAAGTGGGCTATAATGGTAATGCTTAAGAATCAATTATTGCGTTCCTTCCATATCATGCATGGTAATATATTCTGTTCCATAAGGATCCAGTAATATTGAATCTTCGTTCCAAATTGAAACACTCTACATGGAATTATTTCCTCTTTATCCCCGTAAGGGATGTACGTAATCCCTTATCATTATCATTTTCCTATGAAAAATCTTATTTTCTTCAACAGGTTTGAATTCATTAGTTCTTTTCTAGAATGAGTCGATAATCTCATTTCTTCCACTGAAGAACGATCTCTCTTCTCTTTCTTAGTAGGAATAGAAAGAGTCCCTGTTTTATCGGATGGTTCCGAATTGAATTGATCGGATCTGATATGAATTCCGTTCTCGGAAAAATATGGGACATAAGTCATAGATTCCTTTGCTTTTTCATATACCATTTCAAGTGCTATATCTAACATGTGCTAGATATAGATGTTCGTACTGAAAAAAAGATGTTCAACTTTGATCCTAAAGAATCCGCAAGTACGTTCAGAATTAAGTCTGTCTGCATTGGGTCTATTTTTCTAGGAGCAGGAAGAAGGTGATGTGATCAGCTCCGCTATTTTATGGTACGAGGTCCTTCATCCTACATTTACCATATATGGATAAGTACCATTAAGATATATTTATCCATATATGGGTGTAAAAGAAGAATTAGTACAAAAGAAAAGGTTAGATATTCTTTTCCTCCGTACTACTTCTTCTTTTCTTTTCAAAAAAAATTAAAAGCAATCCCTACCCTGTATTGTTGTAATACAATAGATCCACCCTATATTGTTGTAATATAAAAGATCTCATAACCTATTTTATACTTATGATCTGGATCATAAAGATCTATCTAGTGATCAGCAATCAATTGATTTTCATCAAAATCAATTGCTTCCACTGCTTGCACTGGCCGTTTTGACGTAAGGGATAAGTAGAAAAGCAGTAGGAACTGCAAGGAACAGTAGAACAGCAATAAATGCAAGGGTATTTACTTCCATGATCTCCTTATTTTAACTTTGTTCAAAAATAGCTCGAGATTTGATCTCATTTTGATCTCATAGAGATGAATGAATCTTTCTTTCAAGATCCATGAAATAGATGTATGTCATTGATAGAATTGGTTCGAGTAACGGAATCTAACTAATGGATTGAATGAATTCTTCGATGGAAATAGTATAACCTAATACGATCACTTTTGATAAGACTAGTAGTAAAAACTTACGTGCATCAGAAAACGTTCCGATCAACACATGTCTGGTATAATTTCGAAAGAATAGGATTCGTACGAATAAGAACCTTATGCTCCTCCAGAAGACGTTCGTCAGACATGAGAGATATTTTGCTTGGATCTCCACGATTTAGATGGAATTGTGAATCTATCCCGCTTCGGTGATGATATAGAAAGAAGTATCCCATATCGAATTTATCCAGAGGCCCACCCCATGACCCTGGAATGATAAGGACTAGTCCGTCCAGATCCTGACATGATCATTCACAGTTCACTTACTATTGGATCGGGACTGACGGGACTCGAAACCGCAACTTCCGTCTTGACAGGGCGGTACTCTAACCAATTGAGCTACAATCCCAATACAGTACAGTTCACCTACTATTAGATAATATTTATTTCATGATAGGTGCTAGATAGGTCATATAGATTATGCGAGTGCTAGGTCGATTAAATATCTTATCCTTCTCTTTCATTTTTGAAATGTATCGATTCATACGGAATTGGGCATCTACGATATGAATAGATATCGATGTCGGGGTTCAATAACCAATTATCTTTTCATTCATGATTAGCATGAATATAACCATACCGATAGATTGGTATTGATGATATTGGTTGGGTCGAGCTGGATTTGAACCAGCGTAGGCATATTGCCAACGGATTTACAGTCCGTCCTCATTAACCACTCGGGCATCGACCCAGGAACAAGACAGTAATTTAAAATTATTTAGGATACCTAACGAATGGATCATGGTACCCCCAGGGGAAGTTGAATCCCCGTTGCCTCCTTGAAAGAGAGATGTCCTGATCCACTAGACGATAGGGGCCACCAATCTATTCTTTATAATATGAAAGTGATCGGGAAGTTGTCAATAATATTACAAGAATTCTTGGTTTCCTCAAGGTTTTTTTCAATAAACTTGCCTATCGATAAAATGGAGTCCCTTCAGAAATTAAATATTGCAACTAAAACAACTCTAAAGCAATTTACGGAATCTATATTTGTGATCCATCGGCCCAGTTCCGATAAAAAAGACTTTATGGACTCAAATTATACAAAATGTTTCATACTTGATAATTTTGATAATTTAAATAATTTTGATAATTTTGATAATTTAAATAATTTTGATAATTTTGATAATTTTAATAATTTAAATAATTTAAATAATTTAAATTATTTAAATAATTTAAATAGTGAATGGGGCTTATCGTTCTCTGATCGAAGTTATCCGGAAAAGACTCAAAAAAATATAAATGGGTTGGTTGGACAAAAGATCGATCCGTATGTTACAATCGGATCGTGGCGGGTATAGTTTAGCGGTAAAAGTGTGATTCGTTACATTATCAACTCGAATAATGGAAGGATCTTTTACATGGATCTTTGATCCATCTAAAGCTCTATTTCCAGATAGGTTCAAAACCTCCCCTATACCATCCATCCAGAGTTCATATGTTACACAACTTCATATACTTTACGTTCCCATATTAGAGTATAGTGCTTCACTTCTTTCCATTAAAACAAATGCCCGTTGGTGTTCCAAAAGTGCCTTTCCGAGCCCCTGGAGATGAAGATGCAACTTGGGTCGACTTATACAACCGACTTTATCGAGAGAGATTACTTTTTTTGGCTCAGGATATCAATCACGAGATTGCAAATCAACTCATGGGTCTCATGGTATATTTGAGTGCAGAAGATTCAAATAAAGATATTTTCTCATTTATCAACTGTCCCGGTGGATCAGTAATACCAGGGGTAGGTCTTTTCGATATGATGCAAGCAATAGTACCAGATGTACATACAATATGCATGGGGGTAGCTGCTTCAATGGGATCTTTCATCCTAATCGGGGGAGAAATGCCTAAACGTATAGCATTACCTCACGCTAGGGTTATGATCCACCAACCTGCTAGTTCCTATTATGACGGATCGGCTGCAGATTTTCATAACGAATCGAAACACGTAACGATGCTTCGCGATTACATAACCAGATGTTATATAGAAAGAACGGACCAACCCGGAGAGGTAATTCAACGGGACCTGAACAGAGATGTTTTTATGTCAGCAACAGAAGCCCAAGCTTATGGCATTGTTGATGTCGTAGCGGAAGGTTGATCTCATAGCGGAAGATCCTCTTTTTTAATTTATTTTTATAATGAACTGTAAACTGTGATCTCTTTGTTCCTTTTCAAAAAAAAAAAAGGGGGGGGGGGAAGTGATTCATTTCATAATCACCTGATATGGTATGGTTAGGATCAATCCGAACCAGTTGATTCCGCATACAATACAGCTAGAATGCCCACTATTCAACAACTTATTAGAAATGCAAGACAGCCAATAGAGAATAGAAAAAAATCTCCTGCTCTTCGAGGATGTCCTCAGCGTAGAGGAGTATGTGCTAGGGTGTATGTGCGACTCGTTTGGATCAGAAACTTAAACAGACTGGGAAATTCTTACAACGGAATAACAGAAGAATTTTCCCGCTGTAATCAAGTAAAGATCCATCATCTAACCTTACCGGGGATGAAATTTATGGTTTCCATTGGTGCAAATCCAATCACCTTGATGTGGGATGAAAAGCAATTCCTCATTGGTAGCGAATGGTCATCAATCCATTGAGCGGGGAAATCATGCAAATTGAAGAAGCATAAAGTTTATGCTCATATTGCCGCGAGAACGGAACAACAGGGTCAGCTACCTGGCCAACCCCAGAATTACATGTCGTTACTGTATTAATAGATCTTGTAATGAGAGTATTTATTACTTAATGATTCAAGAGTAGAGCTGGAGATGGTAAACCGTACAAGTTACCGATAACATACTCATCTCATATTTCGGAAATGAATAAAAGGCTCCGGCGTATAGAGAGGACCTTACCGTTGGAGAAAGAACCATAGAAACGATGAAACCCATGATTTTTTCTCATTCTCAGTACAAGGTCCCAGTCCTTGCCTACCAGGAAGATGCCTATCCAAAGGGAATTATGGTTGGGAAGGTTGCAGTAGCAAAAGCCATTGGAACTTTTATTTTCTAAATAAGAAGAATCAGTGTTATTCTCAATGGACCAAACAAAACAAATGACTAACCGAGAAAAATATTAGCGATTCATGAGAGTAAACTTCAATGACCAGAGTGAAACGTGGATATATAGCTCGAAAACGTCGGAAAAAAATTCTTGCATTTGTATCAGGCTCTCGAGGGGCCCATTCGAAACTTTTTCGAACTGCTAACCAACGGAAAGCTAGAGCCTTAGTTTCCGCCCACCGAGATAGAGGTAAACGCAAGAGAGATCTTCGTCGTTTGTGGATTACTCGGATCAATGCAGCAGCTCGTGCCAATGGGGTTTCTTATAATAGATTCATCCAATATTTGTACAAGAGGCAGTTGCTTCCAAATCGTAAAACACTTGCACAAATAGCTGTATTAGATAGTAATTGCTTTTCCACCATCTTTAACAACTTATCGTATGATGAAATAGGTTAGGTATAGATGAAATAAATAGGTAAAGATGGAATGGATAGAACAGATTCTCCCGGAGAATTCCCTCCGGGAAGGTCGAAATATTGAAAAGTTTTTTCATATTGGATTGGAAATGAACGAAAAGAATTCAATCCAATTCTTTTCCAAAAATGAAATCCTGTTGACTTTTTCAACAATAGACTCAAGATCTGCATCTTTATCGAACATATATTCCAGCTCCGATTTGATTAAGGAGTAGGCTTATTTCCCATGGATCAAATTAGTTTTCATTATAAAGAAAAGGTAACAAAGATAGAATACGAGCTCGTTTAATAGCGTTAGTCATTAGACGTTGTTGTTTTGAAGTTAATCTATTCACTCGGCCGGATAATATTTTTCCTTGCTCACTAATAAATCGACTAATTAGGCTCATATTTTTATAATCGATCCGATCTCCCGACCTAATAGGTGACAAATGTCTACGAATTGGTTTCAAATATCTACGAATTGGTTTCAAACGTCTGCGAATTGGTTTCAAATGTCTACGAAAAGATTGCTTGGGTTTATCCATAGTTTGTTTCATGAACCTTTTGAATACTATTTATTCAAAATCTTTTTTAAATATTGTTCCATTAAAGATCTTGTTGAAATACCATTTCTTTTTATATCTGTGATTTATTCCTATCCATGGGTAGTACGTTTAATCTCTTTTTTTTATCTCTCCATGAATGGTATGCTTGTAACAATAGGGACAAAATTTATTTGATTCCAATCGAATAGGTGTATTGCGTCGATTTTTCCGAGTCGTATATCTAGAAATCCCCGGGAATCTTTTATAAACACTATCTTGGGTACAACTAGTGCACTCCAAAGTAATTGTTACTCTTATATCTCCGCTCTTGGCCATAAACTTACTCTGAATATTGGTTTTGCTTTTCGACCTCAAAAATAAAAAGGGAAAAAGGGATAGAAGTTGATAGCCGGAGATCCTACGGTGAAACATTTGAAAGTAAAAAAATGATTGATCAGGAGTGAGTTTTCAGTTTTACTTACAAAATTGAATGTGGAAAGAATCTTTAGATCGATATTTCTACTTGAATTCTACCCCCTTCCAGTCCTAAACTTAGATCCTTTTTGGGGCTGAATGCACTAATTTCTCCAAGAGGTAGGAGAAGTCAATCTAGCACAATCTTTTTTCCCTTGGCTTTAAGAAAAAAATTAAAAAAGGAGAAAGAAAAAGAGCATCTGGAAAAAAACGATTGATTTCTATCAATAGGGCGGCTAAAAAACTGACGCATAAAATAGCTAACACAGGCGCTGTGGAAAGATAGGTCTTTAGATCTTGCATTGTAAATTCTCCTTATTGATCATAATGTGTAAGTGATTCAACCGTATCAATAGTTATGAATCCTAGAGAAAACTCGGAACTGATGAATATATATATAATGTGATCCGGGCTGTGGTCCTATTTATAGAAAAGGAAAAAGATGTTTCATCACCATAATTAATAGTGATATTCTAGATAATAGACCTTACATGTATAAAGTCTTTTCACTCACGAGACCGAAGAGAAATGAAGGTGGAAAAATGTGGGAAACATATTTCTAATTCTATAAAATAAAATTAAAATAACATTGTCTAATGATTAGAAGGGATGTAGCGCAGCTTGGTAGCGTGTTTGTTTTGGGTACAAAATGTCGCAGGTTCAAATCCTGTCATCCCTACCTTTCCCTTCTTTTCTATGGAAAGAAAGGAATGAAAGATCATTTGATATCGATTCGACGGGAACATCAAATAATTGAATTGTATCAGATGCGAAAGTGTTTTGCTCTAAGAGTATCAACAAAAGGTATTTTTCCTTCATCTCCGAATATTAAAGAAAGCGCTCTTAGTTCAGTTCGGTAGAACGTAGGTCTCCAAAACCTGATGCCGTAGGTTCAAATCCTACAGAGCGTGATTCTGTTCCTATCAAATCCAACCCTCAAAATTATCGATAATTCATTCCAACTGGAACGAGCAATGGAATCTGACCTCCTAGGAAAAGTAGGAGGCCAATGAAATTGGAGGATATTCCAGGATCAAATATCCAATTGATCACACGTCGGTATTGTGAATATGCAGTTACGAATAATCCGGCCAAAGTTATAGGAATTAGACCTAACACAATTCCGGATGGCAAAGCCTCAATCATTTCTATTCAACGGAATAAGTAGGGATAATAGCTATACTGGATAGTACCCTTAATTTGCTATGAATCTCAATGATCAGAAATTTATATAGAGGGAATAAACAAAATTATTGAAATTGAAATAGTGAACTGAGAGGGTTTCCCCTTCCTTCATTTTGAATAAGTTGTATCTTGCTCGAACTAATGAATAGGACTAGGGTGAAAATGATAGAAGCCAATAAGAAACCGAAATAACTAATTATAGTTATAGTAGGCGTGGAAGACTGAATGAAATATGGTTTATACATATCTTCATGAGACAATTACCTAAATTTTTCTTTTCGTAACCTTGAGATCAGAATACAAAAGATCAATTGTCCCAATTCGTACCAATTCTCCTATATCTACTATAGGATATGTATGAATGAACATGGATGAGAGGAGATCTATAGTAGAAATCTCTTCATTATCCTAGAAATCATTCATCGAGCAACTAATGAATAGCACCGGCAAACCCCTTCACAAATTGTCGAATGTAATCTTCTTACAGGGTGAATGAATTCTCAATCAGTACGATTGGATCACCTGGCATTATCTTTTTACCAGCAGCTATCGGTCCAGAGACTGGACCGGAAGAAAACTCTCCACAGACATAGCCAAAGTTTTGTGAATTTCACGTTTAGGTGTAAGAAAGAATATGAATATCCAGTTTGTCCTTTCATTTCTCGATCTTATTGATCCAATCATTCGACCCTCTAGACGGATTAGGTTTTTTCAATATTAATTATTATAGCGAGTAGAGCCCGATATTACAGAAATTCCACCTATTGAAAAGAGTAACTTGTAATTTCACATACCTAAAATTGACTAGGTTCTATTGCACTATCCACTTGGTTTTATCTAATAAGTAACACCTACTCGTTAATACAAGGTACTATATAATAAGTCTGTGGCATAACTCCATCTGTGCCGGATACTATTGGAAAAGCAACATACATCTGCGTAGCACCAATGATCCCCGTGCAATTTGAATTACTGGGTTAATCTACACGGGCATAATGTCATGTCGGAATGAAAAAGGAATAATATAAAAGAATAATATTCTGGATGAGTTTTATTGATAGTGATTGATATCCTTTGCAAGCGGCACTCATCCTCTTTTTCGGTTCTAAAGTCACCCGTATGCAGAAGCTAATTCCAATAAAAAATTTCCACTATGCTATTGTTACAACATCGATTGAGGGAGTTGGGGTTCCTTACGCCCGGACGGACCTCGGAACATGCAATATTCTCTTCTTTCTGTTGGGATTTAGTCGACCAAACAGAGATAGAATAACTGCTGGCAGGAACAGAATCATTCTATCCCGTTCCTTCTCGATACTCATCAAAATTGTATTGCTGTGTCAGAAGAAAGCTAGCTATACTGGTCCAGTAGACTTTAAAGATACCCTTGGTATAACATTGACAATCGAACAAGGATTGGAGAAGATATCAGTAGTTTTCTATTTCCTGATCTCTATCTTTCATGGGATCAATTCCCCTTGACTGACTTTACAATAATATATGGAGCTGAGCATGTCTGGGAATACGGGAGAACGCTCCTTTGCTGACATTATTACTAGTATTAGATACTGGGTTATCCATAGCATTACCATACCTTCTCTATTCATTGCAGGTTGGTTATTTGTAACACGGGTTTGGCTTATGATGTGTTCGGGAGCCCCTGGCCAAATGAGTATTTCACAGAAAGTCGACAAGGGTTCCATTAGTAACTGGCCGTTTCGATCCATTAGAGCAACTCAATGAATTTACTAGATCTTTTTAGGAGGCACTAAATGACTATAGATAGAACTTATCCAATTTTTACAGTTAGATGGTTGGCCGTTCACGGGCTAGCTATCCCTACAGTTTTTTCTTGGGATCAATATCGGCAATGCAGTTCATCCAACGATAAACTCTATACTAAAGGAAGAGGAAGTATGTAGATATGACACGACCGAACCCGAACGACCAAAATGTTGAATTGAATCGTACCAGTCTCTACTGGGGGTTGCTACTAATTTTTGTACTTGCTGTTCCATTCTCCAATTATTTTTTCAATTAGGAACAATGATAATATTCTCACTCCATTCGAAGAGATCCAATACGCATAATTATCTATGCTATGATTGTTTATGTCTCGAGTATGACCACTTAAGAAAATGTGAAAGGGAGTAAGAGAAATGGCCGATACCACTGGAAGGATCCCTCTTTGGTTGATAGGTACTGTAACTAGTATTATCGTGATTGGTCTACTCGGTGCTTTTTCTATGGTTCATATTCCGGATTAGGGTCATCCCTATAGTAGGGGAAATGCACTTACTGTCTGTGGGAAATAGTATACATGCGAAAGTGAAAAATCGATAAGGCCTTACCCTTCTTTGAAGGGTAAGGCCTTATCGAAATCTCTTTTTGAGATTCTTTCTATATTAATCTGAATTATAAGAGAAGATTCGTACAAATAAAATGACTCTATCATTTACTTCATTCAATGCCTTTCAGTCAAGTGATGAGCCAATCTATTCTTCCGCTATATGATCGGAAAAAATTTGGATCGATCAAATTTAAATATCTGTCGAAGGAACAAGAAAAAACGGATAATTAAGTACTAAATATTTGCTCATTTATCTGATGGAAGATTATGCGAAGTTTTTGTAAAAACCTGAACTATGAGAATCTAAATGTGCATATAGAATATTTTCTTCTATTTTTTTGGCGTACAAAATAAAAGAGGAGGAAAAACACCTTTTATTCATTTTCTCTCATTAGGAACAAACCCTATCAAAAGTTTTATAGGTTTTTTTTTATGAGTGATATTGCCCCTTACTTGTCTGCTCTTCCTTCTTTAGGAATTTTCAGTATATCGTACAAAATAATCTTCAAATTACGAAGGAATTGACGAATAGGACAAGATCGGAAACCCAATTAGTTCTTCGAATAATGAAATAGGAGAATGGGATCAGAGAAAATAGGAATCTTCTCCAAGATTGCTTAGTTATTCTCCTCATCTCTCCTCCCTACGATCTATCTCTATTTTCCGGATCGTTTGGACAAGGAAAGGAGGGAATGGCATGTATATAGTACACGATATAGCATATCGGGGATCATTCAACAAGTTGATCTGTTCCAGTGCTTATGGAGTCACTCCCTATTTCAATTTTATTCCAATTTAGATCTAAATGAACATTTTTAGATCTAAATGAACATTTTATCAAGAATATATAAGGGAGAAGAAGGATAAAAGGCTCCGAAGGGGTATTAATTTTTGAATCAATAAGTAAACTTCATGTTCAAAAATCTATGGACCTAAAGATTCATCTCGGCCAATTGAACTTTCTCAAATTGTTTCTTCTTAAGGACCAAAAATATCTGTGCCAGAATGACAGATGCTAAGAATAATAAAAGACCTTTAACACGTAATGGATCTTGAAGTACTATCTCTGCATCTCCTTGACCAAATCCACCCAAATTAGGGTTATTCGTTAATGGCTGATCGACCTTGATCAATTCACCTTCTGAAATAAGAAGCTCGGTCCTGGAGGTACAATGTCAACCACTTGCCCACCGTCTGATGTATTATCGATAGTTATCTCATATCCACCCTTTTCTTTACGTAAAAGTTTGCTCACTCTTCCTGTTGCTGAAGCACTATAGACCGTATTGTTGCTCTTACTCCCGTCGGGATAAATTTGTCCTCTTCCTCTATTACCACCCACATATATGGGATATTTCAGGAAGTGAGCTTCTTTATCAGTAGAAAGGATCTGGTGAAAGGATGGGGAACACAAGTTCACTATATTTTTGACCGGGAACAGGACCTATTACAATAATGTTTTTTTTATTGGGTGGACGATAGTTCTGAAAATAAAGATTACCCGTCTTTTGTCTAATCTTAGGGGAAATACGATCCGGAGGGGCTAAATTCAAAGCCCTCGGGTAAAATTAGAAACAGCTCCTACATTTAAAGCCCCTTTCTTGCCATTAGCAAGAACTTGTTTCATCTGCATATCATAGGGGATCTTAACAACTGCTTCAAATACGGTATTGGAAGCACGGATTGTGGAACCTCAATATCCATAGGTTTTTTTTGCCAAGTGACAATTGGCACATACAATACGTCCAGTGGCTTCTCGGGGATTTTCATAACCCTGCTGTGCAAAAATGGGATATCCATTCGAAATGGATGTCCGAGTTATGATATGTATCATGACCAGGACGGAAATTAACCGAGTCATCTTTTTCGCCCATTCATAAGTATTTCTATTTTGCATGGTTCAATTATTGGTTCCAAATCATTTTTGGGGTGAGAGTAGGTAGCTATCATAGTTACCTGTCAAAAATTCTGCTGCTACTATATTGATTCAACCAAAACCTAAAAATAAGAAATCGGAAGTCTCGCACCAGGAGAAGAATGAAGGGGGAGGAATAGCTAATTCCTGAACACAGAAAACACTTTATTATTCTGTTTCAATTGTTTCGGTCGGAGAAAAAACCTACCTATTCTTATTCATTCATCGAATGATAAATTACTACAAGTGAAGGAGATATACGATTGAAACGACGGAAGATCCAATATTTAAGAATCGTATCTAAGATGACTAGAAAAGTTGAAACAAGACCAGATATGATTCGTTCATTATGGGCAAATCCATAACTTTCGGAGATCGAATCGATCATCAGTTCCCAACCATGGGGTGAATGAAACCCAATACATAGATCGGTTGCTAAAAGAATTAGAAAAGCTTTCATTGTATCGCTCAGACTATAGAAGTATTCTTGGATCCAAGAATTGATAATAGCGAGTTTTTATTCTTACCCAGAATGATATAAGCACTTATAAAAGCAAAACCTATTAGATTTGTTAATAAATGTGATATTATTGGATACAATCTTCATTGTACATTTCGACCAATTGGATCGTTTCTTTGTGAATCTTATACGAATAGATTGTGAATGTGTTCCCAAAGAATCTTCCACCATTCTTTCTAACAAGAATAGTTCTTCTATTTTCTCAAATCTTCCCAGAGCATTTTGTTCCTGGAGATAATAAAAAAATTCTGAGATTTAACCGTATTCCACCAATTTGTAACCCAAGGCTCCAAACCTTTCCGTAATGAAATAGGAAATTACCCAAGGCAGTACTACTAAACATGCGAGATATCGTAGGGAAGCTGATGCTTTATATTCAGACACTTCCAATTCGTGAATCGCTAACGAACCTGATTCACTTGTCAATTCTGTCCGAAATCTAGACAAAGTACGAGTGATAGAATGAGGTATGGGATCCATAGATTGATCTATTGCGTAATTGTTTGATCCGATCAAAAAAATATACTCGGGAAAAACGTAAAAGGTTTGTTCAAAATGGGTGAGAGGAGCATAAGGGAATCTTCCAAATCATTTATATTTGACAATTATCTATTCATTTTTTTCATCTTCTTCTTCGTTAAAGAATAACTTGAAGTAACATAAGTTTATTATTCCAAGATCTTTTGAATCTGATCACTAGATCCTTTACGAATATTTCC